>CM019236.1:30942842-31020850 GCA_009741485.1 Malurus cyaneus samueli
AGGGCCTGTAAAATATTTCAGAAAACTAATAGGTTTCTTTACTTAAACATCATTTAAGAAATAACTCACTTCTCAATCAACAGCTTTTTGTGTTCCCTTTTAAAAAAAGCCAGTTCATTCCACACTGCATCAGGATCTTCTTGACAAAGCTGACAGACGTCTGCATGCTGACATCTGCTTTTACTGCTTTCAATCCTGTTTATGAGTAAAAAAAGGTTGTTTGTTTTCAAATATCTACATGTTTTAGGACAACCAGAATAAAAACATCCTTTTTTTCAGAAAATACAAATTTCCAAGTAGAACATCCAGTTAATCTAAATTTTGTATGAGGCATACATTCTGAGGCATGAAACCTTAACTGTGGTAGGAAAGTGAAGTTCAATCACATAGTTTCAGACAGATATTACGCTGTATGACACCATGCCTCCCAGGTGACATGTGGCAGAATACTGTCACCCACATTCTGTCAACATTACTTAAAATACTGGTATGAGAAATAAGAGGTTAAAACCATCACACAATTCTCTTGAAAATAAAGGGAGAGCAATCAGGTCCCCTAATGACCCAGCAAGCCAATCTGAAAGTTACAACTAATGCCCACGCTAAATTAAACTGTTGTTCTAGGATTTAATAAAAGAATTAACTGTCTATGGACAAGATCATGTATTAAGATAAAGCATATTGACTTTGAAGCACAGAAAAATAAAATAAAAATATTTAACAATTTTTCTGTAATTAAAATATTTTTCTATGTTTTCATAATGCCAAAGATAAAACTGTATTAAAAAAACAGTTAAAAATATTAAAACTTTATTAAATGAATTTAAAACTCTGTAATCTAAATTCCTACTATGCATTGAAATAAACTCTTAGAGAATGTGGTAACCTCCTAAGGCCCCCATCATCTTTGCAGTCACGTACATCAGTGCAAGTTGTATGTACACAGACAGGTGGATTAGGTCCCACCAGCTGCCATCTCAATAACAGATACTAATCCATGAAGAATAAGGAGAATGGGGTCCTCCATCACTTACAGAGGATCTGAAATGCCACATAAGCACCCAATACTGAGTTCTCATGTACAATTCATATTACAGCAGCACTATGTAGCTTTTTGAGATACCAAAATAACAGAATCTTATTGTTAGAGATTGCTTTTATTTGTGTCTTGTCTACTTCTGTTTAAGAGTATTAAAAATGAAAACCAGACCTCTTATGGTGGCTTCACACAATTCTATTCGGATGATAAAAATTATCAAAACCCAGTTATTTTAAGCTCATCTTACATAGAGATGAAAAAAATCGAATGACTAAGTGAAGATTTAGAATATTTTCCTGAATACTTTTCCCAAATACATTCCTGTCATAACACAAGCTGGTGTCATTTAATTTAAACAGAATCAGATGTCGCCTTTGTCTCCATCCCTTTTCTTTCACTTTTTTTTTTCAACTATCAGAACCAGAACATCTAGTGCTTCACTGTATATCAAGCTGAGATTTCACTGTCTTTATCTAGTTCAATTCTTTTATCTTTTTAGCCTTCGCGTCTCAGTGGACATGAACACCTGTTCGCTATAGACATAGAATGAAATAATTTCATTAAATGTAGTAACTTTCATCCCTTAGTCACTTCCAGATTGCATTAAATTTAAAACAGTGAACTAGAGGAAAAAAAAAAAAATCCACATTTCTAAATAAACAATATTTTTATTATAATTTAAACAAATCTATTTTTCATTATGTTTGGGTATTTTTAAAAATGCTCCTGTGCTACCACCAATGCCTGTAGCAATTTGGTACTTTACCGTTGTTTACATACACTTTTTTTTTCCTTTTTAAAAGACAAACCACTTCTAAGTAAATGCTACTATTTCAAAGCAATGCAAATCTACTAAGATAGGCCGTAGCATTACTTATACATGAGGGAGAGTTTATAATTCGCAGTAGGATGCTTTATGTCACCCCGGACTCTGAACAGCTACCAGTTTTGCAGCATTTTCTGTGACTCTTTGTTCAGAAAGAGTTGCAAAGAATGTGTCAAGGTTAGTCAGTATTGTGCTAACTGCAAAAATAAAAAAATTTTGGCAAAAGACACATGTGCTCATTGAGCTGTAGGTGCATACTAAAGCCCTGTGCTAAATCCACAAAGAAATTACTTTCTTGGAACAGGTGCTGAAAAAAAGCATTATTTGATAACTGGAATAGCAAGAAATGTTTTCATACCTCCAATTACATCTGTTTATGAAAAATTCTGCCTGCTAAGGACTTAAAAAGAAAATAATTTCTGCATAAAATTTTCACTGTTCTGTATAGAACCTAAGGGAGATTGATTGATATATAGAATGTTCATTATGCAAATTTTATTTGCATAATGGTAAAGCCTTTCCTCTTTCCAATATAAAGATATATTACTGCATTTTTGGTAAAATTATGAAAAATCATTTAAAAAAAAGTTTAAGAGATGAAAATACCCTGCTTTCATGTACATATTTTTCCCCTATTTGGAAGAGATTTTAGCTTTAGTTAATATTGGAATCACTAAATGTTAAAGAGATATTATTCTATATTTTTAATGAATAAAATATTTTAATAGTATTTGAAACATAATAAGCTATTGTGTGCTACAGAAAATTAAAAACACAGTCAACAAAAATAATTTAGTGAGGGGAAAATTAAAGAAACCAAAAAAAAAACCATAAAAGTATAGGGCCAAAGCCCCCCCCCCCCAAATCTTTTCTTCCCCCTCCCCCCCCTTTTTTTTTTTTTTTTTTTTTTTTTTTTTTAACCTCTTATTTCTCATACCAGTATTTTAAGTAATGTTGACAGAATGTGGGTGACAGTATTCTGCCACATGTCACCTGGGAGGCATGGTGTCATACTAGCGTAATATCTGTCTGAAACTATGTGATTGAACTTCACTTTCCTACCACAGTTAAGGTTTCATGCCTCAGAATGTATGCCTCATACAAAATTTAGATTAACTGGATGTTCTACTTGGAAATTTGTATTTTCTGAAAAAAAGGATGTTTTTATTCTGGTTGTCCTAAAACATGTAGATATTTGAAAACAAACAACCTTTTTTTACTCATAAACAGGATTGAAAGCAGTAAAAGCAGATGTCAGCATGCAGACGTCTGTCAGCTTTGTCAAGAAGATCCTGATGCAGTGTGGAATGAACTGGCTTTTTTTAAAAGGGAACACAAAAAGCTGTTGATTGAGAAGTGAGTTTATTTCTTAAATGATGTTTAAGTAAAGAAACCTATTAGTTTTTTCTGAAATATTTTACAGGCCATATGAGAGGAATTCCTTGCAAAACTGGTGTAAAAACATCTACTACCGAAAGCAGAAAAGGAAAACATCAGCTCTTTTTTTTTTTCTTCTTCCTTCTCTCTCCCCCTTAAATCAGTGACAAGTTACAAGTTTGCTAGAACTAACAGAAACTGTATTCCATGATCTAGGGATTGTGTTAATTAATGTGGCTCTCATCTGTTGGAGGTGTCGCTCTTCATTAGCCTGTATTTTACACACTGCCGTGCTTCATTTTTGGAATGAGGTGGTGAGGGGATAACCTAGCCAGCCATCCTTGTTTGATCTCTGTGATACATACGCAATGCAGAATGCCTCAGCTCTCTTGGTTCCCTGCCCTGTCCTGCTAATCCCAGCTGAGCTCATTATGGTGTAGCCTTGCTGCTACTCCTGGAGCCAGAGCTGTCCAAGCTAATTACTGGTAGCAGCAGAGCTGCCTGTTAAGGGTCTGGTGTGGATCTGCTAACATGGTCCTTGGTAGTGACCTGCAAAAAGCACGAGGGAGTTGCTCTCTTTCTTGCTGTGCACAGCCTGTCCTTTGGGTTTAGTGCTGATCCCTTCGCACAGCTCTTTCAGCTGTACTAAGTGTAAAACTTGGTGAAGGAAACTCTTACTTTAGAAAACATACAGTTTGCTGCTTTGATCTCATAATTCATAGGCTATTACACTCAGCCAGGCAAAGTAAAAAAATGTCGGCGTATTATAGACAATATTGCCAGTAGCTGTGTTACATGGAGTATTCTTATATCTTCCAGTTAAAATTGTATGCCTGTTATTGTCACTTTGTTGTCATATCTTTGTTTGCTGTTTTGAGGGGCTGTAACAACAAATTAGCATGTGCAATTATTTTTTGGGTTTTCTTTTCTTTGTTTTTATGTGGTAAAGAACACTTCCTTGCCATATGTATAATTGCATACATGTAATTCTCCTTCCATCACTAATGAACAGATTCACCACAGGCTACAGTAACTCAAGAGCAATAACATAAGCCTCATTTTTCACACAAAGCCATACAGGAGTGATTGCTTATGTACTGTGCAGACCCTGAAGGTTGGTACCATTGGACTGCTTTTTTTGAGTTCAGTGTGCAGTCACATTTATGGAAACACCCTTATGTCTGGTATGTTGCAGCTCATTGACCTTGTCTGGACTGCGGTGAGGTGGCATGAGCAAACAGTTGAGCTCTTCAAAATACAGAATTTATAAGACAAAATGGTTTCATAAAATTCCACATAGTAAGTACTTCATAAGAAGGCAGTGCAGCATTGTGTTCATTAGGTTGAATACCTCTTGTGGGCATAGGTGCTGTTTGCTCCTTATGGGCAGTGTCGCTTACTGTTTGTTGAAGTAAGGAAGAGATGAATACATAACTGCAGGGTTTATAGCTGTTTTTCTCTAGTAATGATGGCCTTTAGTTTGTTTAAGCTGGTCACTATTTCAGGATCTGATCTCATATTCTTTAGAAAGTCACTACTAAATTTATTGTACTTTTTAGATCTGTGGGTAGATGTAATAATAATATTACATCTATTCTCTTTTAAACTTTGTGGATAAAAGCTACGATTTGCAGAGTTATACCAGTTATTACTTACATGTGTAATTTTACAAGCAGTAAAATCACTTACCTTTTTTTGTGAATGCACTTATTTCGATAGATGGTATTGATTGCTATCTTAAGTTGGTGTAGAATATACATAAATGAAAACCAATGCAGCATTGCTTAAAGAAAAGTGTCTATGTAGGGATTTTATTTTGGTTTAAACAGTTTCAGCTTAAAATATGTATAATTTTTTCTCTGACTAGGCCAAAGATTGAGTGTTCAGAAAATAGGATTGTTTTTTGTTGCTTGCTTATATATTTGATCTGTAAGAAAGATTTTATCTCCGATCTTCTGAAGTGTAGAGCATTGATGTAAAATGTCTTTAATATGCGTGTGCATTGATCTGAAAATAAATTGATAATAAGTACAGTATAGGGTAAAGCCAGGGAGAGCCCATTGATGAATGTGCCAGGCTCCAAAGTTGTCATCACCAACATTAGCACACTGTAAACATACTGTGTGTAAATAACGAAATCTGTTTCAAGTCAAGAAAAATGAATGTTACTTAGGAAGTCACTTGTTCTGATGGTGCCTAATTCCAAATCCTGTTGAAACTGGTGGAAAGACTTTATTTCAGCCGTTGCTTTCTGCCAGGTCCTTTATTTTAGAAAGTGTTGTTCTCATCCCAGGCAAGGTTTCCTATGACTTTCATGTAAGCATTAAACAAACGCCTTTCAAACTGGACATTAGCACATAAAAAATGTAAGGTTTAGGACTCAAGTTTTAGTATTTCTTTTAAAAAATAAATGAAGTTGTCTATTTTTGTGAAGTTCAGAATGCCCAATGTAAGAGTTAATTTTTGGAGAGTGTTGATGTGGAATACCTTGCTACCTTTTTTTTTGACATTTTGATTAGTAAAGCATGTACTTGTATTTGCAGTTAATAATGTTTCAGGGTCATGGGTTCATTCCATGAATGATGTATAAATTTTAGCCATTTGTGCATATAAAAGGAATTATCTCTATATTATTACTATCCCAAGCTATATTAATAGAATGTTGTAGTCAGTAAATTGGGATTATTCAGGGTTTGCTCAATGCTCTATTTGTATATTTTTCTTGAGTTTTCCAGTATTCCCCTGAATCAATGAATCACAAAATTAGTAGAGTTGGAAGGGACCACAGAGAGTCGTCTGGTCCAAGGTCCCTGCTCAAGCAGGTTCACCCTAGAGCACGTTGCACAAGATTGTGTCCAGGTGGCTCTTGAATATTCCCAATCAGGGATACCTTTCTGAGCAATCTGTGCCAGTTTGCAGTCACCTGCAAGGTAAAGTTCTTCCTCTTATTCAGTGGGATCTTCTGTGCGTCGTTTTCTGCCTGTTGCCTCATGTCACATTGCTAAGAGCCTAGTAGCATCATCTGACAGCCTCCCATCAGATACTGGCAGATGTTGATGAGATCCCTTGTCAACTGTCTCTTCTTGGGGCTGAGCAGGCCCAGCACCATCAGTCTTTCCTTGCACCAGAGATGCTACTGTCCCTTAATCGTGTATTTAGCCCTCCACTGGACCCACTCCAGAAGCCCCATGTCTCTTTTGTACTGAGGAGCCCAGAACTGTACACAGCACTTCAGATGTGCCTCCCTAGGGCTGAGTAGAGGGGCAGGATCACCCTGTTGACCTGCTGGCAGTTCTCTTCCTAATGCACCCCAGGACACCACTGGCCTTCTTGGCCACCAGGACAAACTGCTGGTTCATGGACAGCTTGTTGTCCAGAAGGACTACCAGATCCCAGTCCATAGAACTGCCTCCTAGCACATCCAACTGGGATGAGCTGCTGCTTAATTGCTAACTGACTAATTTAAACTACTTTGGCATTTCCGTGTCAAAACCTGATTTGTTGGAGCATAAAGATACCTTGCCCCTTTGGCCTTTAGGTACAGGCTTTGGAACTCTAATTGGAAATACTGTGCAATCCTTACAATGTCTTTATTTTTTTTTTAATGTCTTTCATTCTGAATTTTTTGTAGAAGTTCTTGTAATAGTTACCTGCAGTACTTAATTATTTGATGGGGAATATTCTTCAACATTAGACATGATGATGTAAGTCATCATTTTCGCAGTTCACTGGAAATTTGTTATCTGTATGAGTGCTATGTAGTTGTGCATGTCATCCATTGTAGGAAACGTTCTCTGAGTCTTAAAGTGTGTGGATTCTCTACAACCTTGGTAGTGTCCTTCCTCTGCTATAGCAGCTATTTACTAAATGTTTCTGATACTCTTTCTTTTTTTTTTTTTTTTTTATGAAAAGAGACCTCCGTAGTTTCTCCTTTCCTTATTATTATATAGTGAAAGCAACTGTTGTGTAGCTGGCATACTGGTATGTGACTAAGCAGTTGACAGGAGCCTATCTTAGTACCAGCAACATCATGTGATGCTTGGTACCTTTTCTAGTTGTCAGAATGGGCATGATGGAGGAAATCTAAATTAAGTGTGCTGGAATGCTGGCAATAAGAAACACAAATCTAGGCTTTATTAGTTCCTCTGCTTCTTGAATGTGTCTTTCTTATCCCCCTCCTTTTTTCTCCTGAAACCCTGAAATAATGCAGCTTTGATAGTCTTGACTATCTCAGGCTATAGGAAATACCTGCTCACTAAATACTTTTCTTTTTTAAATCGGTGTTGTTTTGTGCAACATCCAAATACCACACAGTAGTTTCCTTTTTTACACTCAATAGATACATATGTACCAGATTAATTAAAAGTACATTCATGCTACATCAACGTTAAAAAACATCACCTACAGCAAATAGCTCTTCTGCCTTATGTGTTTTCTCTGTAAAGTAATCTTTCTGGTTCTCTGTTTTAGGAGTACTGGGACATAGCAGACATCTTACTGCAAATTACTTAAATCTAATAGGTCTGAGCCTTTGTTTACTTCCTTCTGCAATTAGTAGTTCTATAGTACTAAGGTATGTATAGTTAAAGCGATGGTGTGTATGTGTTTGCTTAGATTTTGGACAGATAATAATATGAAATACCACTTTTCATTTTACAGAATGCAATTGCAGCCTAAGTTCTGCAGCTAGTGTTGTGACTCTTCTGAGACTTTTGACAAACTGCGTGCTTACTGGCTGAACTGAACACTGCTCAGTGAAAATGATGGTCAGGCTCAGGTGTGAGAATGTGAACGAGTACATTGCAAATAAATTAAAATGTAAGAAGACAGCAGCATTTGGTGTATTGCAGGGTATGGTTTCTAAAAGATATTTTAAAGAACCAAAGTCACAACTGTAAACGCCACATGAACTCATGGAGGGGCTTTTACATGATTAACTAAATGGTCCTCTTTGTGAAGAAAATAAGTTTTTTTTTCCTAGCAAGATTCCAGTAACATTTTCACAAGCTCCTATGTCAGCTATTTTACAGTGAGCGGGATCTGTCAGAGATGATAAGTTTAATGCTTTTAATTGTTTAGCTTGTCTCTGGAACATTTCTTACCTGTGTCCACCAGATTTCCTCCATCCATTTGTTTGTTTGTCCTAACAAACAAATTTCAGGAGTTTGTGTTTCTTTTATAACATCTGGGTTAGTGTTTGTGCTTTGTTCCTTCATATTTAATCATACTTTTCATGTCGCAGAGATTTGTACTTAAGTACCTTCTCATATATGATGGATTTGTGTCATATTGAAAACATGCAGTCATGCTGCTGAATGTTTTTTTTTTTTCATAATACAGAAGCAGAGACAGGCAGAATTAAAGTTGCATTAATGATAAAATTTGGGCATTGTAAGAGACAAAGATAGAGGAGAGATGGTGAAGGAAGGTAAGGACTCTCTGTTAGCTTCCCTTTGTATTGCTTGCACAGAGTTATTGTATTGCTTGATTTGTGTTAGGTCAGAGTCATTCTGTAGATTATTTGGTTTAGAAATGATTTGTTGTATTGTTGGTAAGCACACTGCCTACTTGCCAGAGCAGTCTTTTTCATATCTCTCTGTCTGGCCTAGACAAAAGGTCTTCAGCATTTAGATGGAAACATCTGATTTATTAGTCTACAGATATGTATGCATGTATAAAAATATAGAAGTACTAAGTGTGTCATGTTAAACTCTATCAAATATTCATAGAAGAAGCCTGTGAACCTACAATCTGTAGCACCAAAGCACGCTAATTGCTAGTGACATGTCAGACTGCTATATTAAGAGAATAAGGAGTGAGTAATGAAAGCAGGTTTCTCTACAGTATCTGCTGTGAAGTTCTGGGAATTCTGATAAAGGTAGCGGTGCCTGGAATTTTAGCAGAAATTTTTTCTGGCAAGATAAATTTAGCATACAGTGCTAATTTTGCGCTTTGCTTTAATTGTACTGATTTTGGAAAGGAAATCTCAAATTTTTATGATTCCATGGATCTCAGCTTTGATAATACCATAAGGAATTTTAACAACTGAATTTTGCATAAATGTAGAGCCATTTATTTCAAAGAGTGCAAATAATATTTTACAATGAAAGTTAACTAACATAGTTTATGTTCTCTTGCTTTATCTTTTGAACTCCCTAAATGTACCTTTTTGTAATTCTAGAAAGTCAGATGTGGTGCTAAGTGGACCTTCATTGTGGCCCAGCATAATCTTTGTCATTAACAGTTTAGCTCTCTTTTTTTGCATGAGGCAGAATATACATATACATGCAAAAGTTTAACCTATGTTAATGCTTCTGGATATTTTTTTTAATTTCTAAGGAATTCAGAATGCATTTTCTAAGAAGTATTGTTTTATTTGCTTTTTTTTTAGACATAATCATATGAGAATAAATATGGAATCATCAAAATTACCCTAAAACCCAGATATTTCAGTGGAAGAAATAAATTAAGAAATTTATTTGCATCTTTACTTTGCATTATTGGAAATGAGCTCCGTACTAACAGCAGGCTGTAGGCAAGAGATTTAAGTGTGTTCATATGAGGTTTATATAAAGGTTAGGAGGACTGCTACAACAACAAAATTCTCTTGCTATTCATATAATGGAGGATGTAGCCTTGTACTGTTAGCTTCTCTGATTTATGTGGATGACAGTGGTATGCCAGTCTTGGCCCTTGAGGTTGAACTGCAGGTAAACACCATTTATGTGGCTGTTCTGATGGTCTTATTTTAAAGGAAAAACTGCAATTGAAATAATAAATGTAATTCACACAATGTAGCATTCAGGTTTTCTTTAAAAGCCTCTAGATAAATAAGATGGATTTTGTGCTGCAGTGAAACTAAAAGATTACTAAGTGGTAGATAAAATGTTAGGCATGGGTTTCCACAATCCTTTTGCAAACTAAAGGTTATACTGCATGGTGAAACTATCACAGTCACTGGTGCTTCTTCGGCTTTGAAGTGACGATTAATTTGAAATATATCTAAAAACTCACTCTTGACAACTATGACACTATTCATTTTTTTGTTATGTGAACAGGCATTGGTGGGTTGAGGGGGGAGTTGCTTTCATCCTTTTTTTTTCTCCTGAATGTGGGTTGTAAATCAGACAGACTTTACTTAGCACCAACGGATATCTCTTCCTGCAATTTTCATCCATCCTATGAGTGACTGAATTGGGAAACAAGAATGATAAAGACATATTTCTGGGAAGTGAATGCATGAGTAAGATAGATATCTCAAAGACTCTAGGTAGTCAAATACTTAATTTCCTAGGTTAATTAAGACTATACATTTGTTAGTGTAAACTGTAAGTTTACAATCTTTTTCCTGTAAAGGAATTCCAGTAAATCAATCTGGATAGTGTGAATGATCACAAAATGGGAATAATTCTTTACTTTTTGCTTTTCTCTTACCTTGGCAGTTATCCCCAGACATATGTAATGGCTTTTGCTCTCTTGCACAGACAATATCAAACACCTGCTCCCAGGTTTGCTCTCAGTTCCCAAGGCTGTCAGTTGACACATAAATATACATACCCATGAAACGAGCATATTTTGCCCTTACTGCAGGCAAATGTACTTGAATCATAATGCTGTAGGAACAAAGTGACAAATTTCTGTCAGAGTAGTATTTCACTGTAAAAGTTGGATGAAGTTTTTGCCTGGCTTGGTTCTCCTGACTTGAAATAATTTTGGAATAGTAGAAATTTAAAATAAAGGTTTGCATTATGACATATCAGACCTAATTTATGACAACTCCTTCCAATATTTTCTGTATGAGTCTTTTAGAAAAGTATGCATTATGTGCATACTGGTTTTTTTTAGTTTTACTGAGCAGAATTTTTACCCTTCTTAAGACTAAAGAACAGAAAGTACAATTCAGCTTTGCTTACCTAGATGTTTCTGTGTTGATATGCTGTCTTTCTTCTCAAGCACCTTTCTGTTCTGAGGGGAAGAAACCAGCTGCTTCAGCTGTCCTGTTTTCCTTGCAAGGATTATTAGTCTATTTAACTTAGGCTTTGGATAAGAAAAAGATTTGTTGACGCTATGTTGACCTGGTGTCTAAAATTTACTGTTTTGGTCGTGGTATAAACAATGCTGCTGTCCCATTTTAAGGACTGTGATAAAGAGCATGCTAAGCTTTCTTAGCAATCTTTTTCTCACTGATTTTCTTCTTAATTTGGCTTTCCAGTCTTTAACACTCTTCCATGACCCTGGAGGAACACATTTGAAAAGGCAATAGTTAACCTCATGGACTCAGAGGAAGGCTTCCCTGACTGCAGCAGCTCCTGGACTAGCCCCCCGGTATCTGTCCACACCAGCAACAGTATGCATTAGGAGATTGTGGTTGGTTGTGCTTATTTCTCCAAAGAGCCATCCTGCTGCAGTCTTTACAATATGTAATCCTTGGGAAGGAGTCGGTTTCCTCAGTGGGTTATTCCATCTTACGTATTCAGCTCTATTAGAAATTAGATTCTCTGCATGGTTTTATTTTCCAGATAAAATTCCCTGGGACAAATGGGAAAAATGTCTTATTGTTTGTTTGGATGTTTATTTTAGACTGCCATGAGCCTGCTCTCTTAATTCCTTTTATCTTTATGCAGGGGAGTATAGAAGTCTCCAGCTTGTCTTACCTGTGAATGCTGAAAGCTGCTGATGTGCAATGGCTGACTAACGGGATGTGAATTACTCAGGAGGCAATTGTTTGCTAGAGGACTAACTAGAGTCTTCTGGCAATGGGTTAACCCAGGGTCAGCAACTCTATAGGGAAGGAGCCCTTTAAACTCCTAAGTGCAGAGAGAAAGTTTATGCTGTAGTTCAGACTGTCTTTCTAAATTACCTTTTCTTTAATGCATCGAGGCCCAAGTGCGCATGTGTATATGTACCTTAGATTTGGAGCTGTGTGAGGGCTCCTGATGGTATCTTTAGAACTGCTGACAATTAAAAATGATGAGTACTAGGATATTTTGTTCTAGCAAGGAGGTGTATTTTGCAGAAGCTCTGCTTACATGCAGATGGTGGGAGCATTTCTCCTATTCTAGTAACTTGATAAGTAAGCAATTGCTACAAAAAAATTCTTGCTGATGCCTAGCTATAATCTAAAAGAAATGGGAATTAAATCTTTTAGCAAAGCTAATTTTATAGCACAATTTTTAATACGCTACCTCTTCCTATATTCCAAATAGGTAGTATTAAAAATGACTAAAAAATGGAGGAGTAATCAAAAGTATTACATTACGAAAAATAAGAGTCCAGAATATTGTATGATACTGCAAACTGCCAATTCTGTAGTTGTGTGTCAAGATCAGTACCTGGAAAAATGCATGCAATACCACCACAAACTATTATCTGAATAGATTTGATCTCTTTTGATTTCTGAATATCCTTGTTTTAATACTGCCAGCTGAGACTGTCGCTATCATTGCTGGGGAATAGAAAGGTAGCATTCGTACATAAAACATGCTGCATGCTTTTCTGCTCCTGATGGTGCGTTTTCTATATGTGTTACAAGTAAGAAGAATTACCTTTTTTATGAAGTTATTTGTAGTAAACAAAGGATTTTGAGGTTGTTCTCAAGATGTAAAAACACTTGATTAGAATTCTGACCTGCCATATTAGAAGATTATGATTGTCTTCTAGGAAATGCTGGTAGATTCTTGCTGATTTAGGGTGCTGATTCTTCTTATATCAAGTACTCGGTTGGAAGTTGTTCTCTGTCAACCTAGTCTAAGGCATCTAGCACTGCTTGTTTGTTGCCTTGTTTCTTGTCAACAAAGCAATCTTTAAAAATACTTCTGAGTAGATTACATTATCAGAAGGTCAGCTAGTTTTGGAAGCAGATAAGAAGATGCTTATTGTTGACAAAGACTCACTGAAGAACCAGAATAAAATCTACCAGATATACTTACAAGCAGCATAACCTCTTTTTGCAGCAGACTCAAGGCCATCAAGCAGTTTCAGGCATGCATAAAGCTGAAAAGCAGTACACTGGTTTCTAGGGCTTTGTATGGCTTTAAGTCACTTTTCTCTGATCTGATGGGCTATCATTTAAACTTGGCAAAGCTGCTACAAAATACAATGAGTATAAATAAGAGCAAGACATTTTTTCTGGAAGAAGTCATAAATTCTGGACCTTTTTCAGTCTGCTAGTTTTTATTACTCTTTCAACTACACTGCAAAACCAATCTTTTTTTTTTCCTATCTTTTTAAAAGCCAAGAAGTCTGTGTGGGAGCTGAACAGTTTTTTCAAAGACCATTTTCGGTTCATCTAGTAGAACAGACATAGGATTAGTGTACTCCTAAAATTAAAAATACCGGTCATGTCTGTCACTCATAGCATGTAACTTTCATTATTGGCAAATGTGGTATGGTACTGTAAATTTTCAGGATACGTTTTCCAGTTATGCAGTCTTCTTTAGGACTCTCTAAACCTTGATTATAAAGTAATCAGGACTGTAAATACTCCCACAGTGCAATGAGAAAAGAATGGTTTGATAGGATTTGAAAATGTTTTATACTTTTTCTGTTTAAAAACCAAACCATGGCGATCAAAATAAACCTATGAAAAAAGTGCATCCAGATACAGGCCAAGTGCTAGTTGCAAAACATTGCAAGTTTTTAGAAGTGGCTCACTGTGTTAGTATTACCATTGCAAATTTGAGTTTAGATTTAAAGAAACTTTAGAAAAGTTTAACTCAGTGGTTACTTACTATCTTTTGATCTGAGTTGTTGACATATTTTCCTGGTAATGAATTTCCTTTGCCAGACATTATTTATTTATACAGCTAGGAGGTGTGTTGTGTGAATTTACAGAGACAATTCTGAACAGTTTTTATATTGCTTTTAAAACACATTCAGATTTAGTTAGGTTTTATTTCTATTTTTTTCCCATCAATTTATTAATGAATAAGAGCTTATTTAGAAAATTCTGGCTTTTCAACACTCTGCACATTTTAACCTACTCCCCATATGAAAAAATAATTGTATAAGTTGTTAAAATAGTTCATAATATTTGCTAAACACTTGTGCAAAGTTTATATCTGGCATTTATCTATTAAATTATATCCCAGGAACTTTCCTGTTTAAACGTTGAATTTAATAATAGATCTAATGCAGAGCAGAAATGTGACAGAGACAAATGCAGTAGTAGCCTTTGACTTTGCCAAGACAAAAAGTGTGAAGATGTGAATTTATGAGGTGGAAGTGATCTATTAATATTCCCACTTAAGATGCTCTGTCTTTTCTCTCAACCTGCATATTTTCATTGTATTCAAATCTCACTGTATTCAATCTTGAAATGAAATTCAAGAATTTAATTCTTGAATTATAGTTCAGAGGCTTATCTTCTCTGAGTCTAGAGAACAAACGTTTTTCCAGAGAAAAGTTTTCTGTTTTCATGTTGTGATAGCCATAGATTGTTCAGAGTTCTGCATTGCTGTATGTATTTCAATGTAGAACCTCAGTGGTTTTGTGATGTTGTTTATGGTTTGCTTAGCAACACTTGGGTACCTACAAGTAGGACATTCTTCCTTTTGTGCAGGGGTTTCATCTCCAAATGAACTTAAAATGTGTAGAAGTTTGAGGAGTTTTAATATTGTTTAGTAGACATAATGGTGAGATTGTGTTTATGAGATGCTGACAGAAATAGCACAAAAAACTTAAATACAGCCATGCAACCAGAGAATTTTAAAATTTCAATTTTAAAATAGACAGAAAAATTGTTTTCCTCAGAAGCTGATTTATAAATTTAATACGCTGTATTTATTTCCTTGTTCAAGCAGAAAGATACATAGTATGAAGAAGAGAAGCACTCTGCTCGTCTCCTGATACGTTGTCATTAGGAGGATTGTGAAAGCGTAAACTGAAAGCACCCTCTGTGTTTGATGTTACTTCTTGAAAAAGAAGACCATTGCCTGTTTCCAAATTTTTGTAGGTTTATGCTTCTCCTGCAGTTCCTTAATATACTTTCTGCTGAATTTCCCTCCTGGGAAAAAACGTTGTCCTCAAATACTTGTGTCACTTAATATTATAACTGGAAGTAGGAAAGTTACTTAACCTACAATATAAACTTATAATTTCTACCACTTCATTTAGTAACTACTGGATTTGTTAGGAGAAAAAGATATTTGATATCAGGTGCCAAAAGTTTTTGTAATAATTATAAAATGTGAAATCCATAAAAAAATCCTAAAATAAAGAAAAGTTGTATGAACACAGCTAAATGGATATTAACATAAGGCATTTCTGCCTAGTCTTGAAACTTCGTCAACTCTCAGTGTTTCTGCTGTCAAAAGACTGAGAAGACAAATAGCAATATTCAAAGGTTTAATTTCAATTTCCATGCCTTAAATCTTTAATCAGCTTAGGAACCCTTTAGACAGAAACTAGTTTTCCACCATTGAAATATCTTAAAAGATTCCATCTCTCAGCCTCAGTTTGTGTCTTTGTTTCAGATGAAATAAGCATGGTTCCCTTTGCTCAGCACTTGCTAAATCAAGCTCAAGTTTTTCAGTGATCAGAGAAATCCCCTTTCACTTAGGATCAAAACCTGGTAAACTTCTTCTTTCCATTGTTTGATGTGTCAATTGAAAGTGAACGATACAAAAAGCGATGCAGTAAATCCAGTGAGGATATGCTTAAGATAATTACAGCAAATATTAACTTAATCTGCTAAAATGGTGTTGGAAACTCCCTCTCATGAACCTGAAATTTGACATTGTTGTTCTGACTCTATAGTACCAGTAGGTTAGTATTCTTCATTGCCCCATATAGAACTTATTTTTATTCCTTTGAGTTGAAGGATTCTTTTACTTTCAGTAAATGAGGGAAGCATCTCATGTTACTAGAATCTGTGGAGCTGGATCACCAGTCTCTTCAGATACCTAATCTGCTATGTAAAACAGTTACATGTGAATAACTTAAAATTCTGTTGGAGTTTCACTTTCGGGTGAAAAAACTCACGAAATTATTTATCTTCAGACTCATTATTTCTTGAGGGAGAGGGAGAGAGAATTTCAGAAAAATAAATCAATTCTTACCTATTTAGTTGGCATATCTGTTTGAGACAGTGAGGGAGATAGTGGTGTGAATGAAAGACAAGAAAGTAAGTATTTTCTTTCATCCCTGCTTTTTGCACTGTGTCCTTTCAGGGTAAATAATTTCTTTCAGTGTTGAATTATACTTCAGCACTTTTCTGTGACTTCTTCTTGAGTTCCTCAGAGTCCCTTCTTCTTGCTTTGAAAGTTCTTTCTTGAACCTTCTGTGGTACTTCTTCCAGCTGATCCTCTTCACTCACTGTTCTCGAGAAAATGTAGCAATTATAGAGGTTCTGCAAAGGGCTGTGCTCTTCAGGAAGACCACTCTTGTAGCAAAGAGTACAGGCTACAGCGCTTTTGTGGTTAATTTTAGAGAACTGGACTGGATGTGTATTTCTTGTTATAATGCATATACTGGTGCTTTTATTTATTGATTTTGTACAAGTTCTAGCTAGAGTAGTTTAAATGTTTTGTTTTATGATGTCTTTTTTCAGATTAAAAAAAAAGTATAAGTAGAAATCAGTATAGTATCTGGTTCCAAATCAGTAAAACACTTAGAAATTTGCTCAATGCAAACATATTGGCCTTGATCAGCCTAATATTTGTGTTCAAAACTTAAAAAAATTAGTGAACACAAAATTATCAGGATTCAGATGTTAGAAATAATAAGAGAAACCAGCTAACTAATTAGTATAGCTGATAGGATAGGACAACAGTACTTGGTTCAGAAAGGGAGGTTATATCTGTGTCAACTTCCCAGGATTAAGAAAATTTAACTCCGGGTGTAGGAAGCAGTCCTCCCAGTGACATGCAGATTATTCAGTTTGTTGTCATGTAACATGTATGATTTTCTCTATATAAGCATTTTATATGGTTGGCCACAAAGAGCGTAACTCTTGAGAAAGGACGGCTCACCAGGATGAATTGAGTCTCTTAAGTGAGACAAGAATGAAATGTGAGACCTGCTTTCCAGCTGATGTGATTATGTCCTCTTGTATCAAGAATGATCCTGCAGTAAAGGAATTCCTCTAAGGATAGAAGGAAGAGGGTGTTGGTAGTGGATGGTTATCTTTCTTCCTGTCATAAAATATATGCCTAAACTCTGACCATTGTGGTACCCCCTTGCTGGATTTAATCTATTTAGGTCAGTGTCTTTCTTAGAGGAGCCTAAAACAAGAGCAGCACATGCCATCTCTGAAGTGCTAAATAGAATCAATTCTGTGAATTGACTGACTCTTGCCAGCCAGCATGTCATAGCCTTCACCACAAAGGCATGTCACTGCTAATGTTTGACATATTGGTCCAAAGGACATAATTTTTTTTCTACAAAGTTGCTCTTGAGCAAATTAGTCTTCTAGCATGTTCTCTTTCAAGAAGTTATTCTAATAACTTTGCCTTAAGTGAACTTCATAAAGTTCCCATCAGCCTTTTTTTTTTCCTTCCTATGAAATCTCTGTGAAAGGTGTTCCAGCCCTCTACCTAGCCCTCAGTTGCTTCCCTCAGTGTTGCATCATTTGTGAACTTGCTGTGAGGCACTCTAGCACATCTTTGAGGTTGTTAATAAAGATAGTAAACAGTATTGGCTTTGTAATGTATCCCTGAGGAATGCTTATAATTGCTAGCTCCCAGTTGTACTCCACATGACAGATCATCACCCCTTCAACCTAACAGTCCAGCCAATTTTCCCCCGGACACCTTATCCAATTTTCAATTCAGATCTCAACTCTTTAGCAATAAGGAGATGAGAGACCATCTCAAATACCTTGCCAAATTCAAGGTATATGCTCTTGCCTGCTTTTCCTTTTCTCTTACAGATGCAGTGAGGTTTAGTAAAGGAAGATTCTTCCTTAGTAAGTCTATGCTAGTTGTGTTCGATCACTTTGTCTGTTAGGTGACTGGACATCATTTCCAGGATGATTTATTCTGTAACTTTGCTAGGCAAAGAGGGAAGGCTTGTATTTGGTTTATGTGATTGTTTTTGTTCGTTTAAATTATTTAAAATAATATCAGAAGAGAGTGGACCAAGTCAATGGGCCATGGGATAATCTCTTTCCAGAAAGGAAACTGCATAAAAATGAAGCAACTGGTCAAAAAATCTCCAACCCCTCATACTAGAACAAGCAGTACAGAAATGTTTGGAGACTGTTAAGAATGGTATTGTACCTGAAACCCACCTGAAATATGTGCTATGATTTAAAAAAAATGAATTAAAATATTTCCTACCCTCTCGAGAGACTGAAGAAGCTTTTATGGTCCTTATAGGGAAAATGATAGCATTTGAAAGTTGAGCTTGCATTGCTGAGAAACAGTTAGGACCAATAAACAGAGGCAGGACCAATGCAAGAGGGAAGTTGAGAAACTTAAAAAGGTGTTTGAAGAGTGATTTTCAAAGATTCTAAGGCTAGAACTGTAAAGTTTTGTTTAAATAGAAAAGACAAATAGTTTTGCTTAAATAGAAAAAGAAGACAAGAAGGAAATTCATATGTTTGCTTAATGATGTTTGCTTAACAGTGTAAAATTATACACTGGGTTTACAAGGCCATAAAAAAACATTCTTTTGCTTGGTCAGTTTTTGGTATTAGATGATCTTTAAGATGCCTTTTAAACCAAACCATGCTCTGATTGTATGTTTCTGTGCTAAAGGTGATTAGAAGATACCAACAACTTTCATGTTTTTGTAGCAGATAGTGTTGCACTTTTTCAAGTAACTGTACAGCAATTATGACATCAAGTATATCAGTCACTTGTAAGTATATTAGAATTTATGTTCTTCACGCACCAAGGTGTGAAGAAAATGAAGTATGAAATGACTGTTACCTCTTTGTTAACAGCTACTGTGCCAGTGGACTTTCAGGTTGTCACTGTAGCTCCCAGAACTACAGAACGGGCTCCAGAGGGAGCTGCAGACCAGTGAGCCTGCCTGCTTACCTGCTTAGAAGGTGGCAGCTGGTCTTTAAGAAAAAGAGGGTGGAAGAGAGAAAATTTTAAAAAAACTCAACTACCAAACAACCAACAAAAAGCGCAGGAGTGAGAGATATCACCTAGAACAGATCAAAACAGTGTTGTTGGGGAAGCACTAATGTGGCTCCTTTAAAGGGGTATCCTGCTTCATTAACCTGCTGGAATTGTGGGAGGGTTACAGTAACCGTATGTTAACAGTAATCCGATCTGTATTTTTCAACTGCTTTAACAAGGTTCCACATAAAAGGTTATAAAGAAATTATATTGCATGGGATTGCAGGAAAGGTCCTTTTAGCAACCAGAAACCAGTTAAAGCAGAAGAAACAAAGACTAGTGCTTATCTACCACTTCCGGGGTGAAAAATTGGAATCAGACTGCAGAAACTGTTAGACTTTAGTCTTTCCTGGGTAGTATCTGCTTTCACCTGTGTTGGAGTCATAGTACTGGTACTGGTAATGGCTGGACCTGGCACCGGGCTAGCTCAGTTGGCCATTTCCAACAACTCAGATGCAAGCCAGTACAACCCAACTGTATGGGTTGAATCTTGTATTTCATACTGTAATTTCGTGTTTGGACTTGACTAAAGTTTTTCCATTTCAGATATATCATAACTTCAGTTGGATATCATTTCACAGACAAATGAATTTACTTGAAGGCACTTCAGTTATTGTGACTATAAACTTACCACTTTACTTGTTTCATATAATTAATTTTTCATATAGTTAACTTCTGCATGTCCTTCATTAGCATAAAGAAAAATCACATGTGTTAAAGTTTACTCTTAAAAATCTTACACAATCATCATTGTATGCTTGTCAGTTGGTGTATAGAGAAGCAGTGTATATGTTCATAAGCATATCCATTCAAATAATGTTTCTGAAGTTGAAAAGTAACTTGTTCAGGTGATAAAAGTCCAAGCAGGAAATATTTTGCTATTTAGTGCAAAACTCTAACATGCTGTGAAAAGTTCAGACTGTGGAGACAAAAGCCACTGTAGTCTGTATAACAGGAATTGATGACGACTAAGTTCTGGAGGATGAAAGAACAGCAAGGAAGTCAACCTGTGAAGGCAGATGAGTGATCCCAGAAATAGCTCGATTCTTATGTGTCATACAAAGCAAGTTACTTTAACGATTCATGTTTATTATTTTCTTTGTAATTGATGTTTTATTGCTGAGTCAGAGGTGCATTTAACATATAATGTGCTTTAATATAATGTGTATACCAAGACTTGTTTAAGTCCTCTCCTTAAGTTAGCAAACATTTTGGCCAGAATTTTTTTGTGATTTATTTCAGAGGGCCAGGTAGGGTAAAACAAACATTTTGTGTGTGACAGGTGCTGCTGTTCAGGGTACAACAGAAATAAGTGAGAAAACTAGCAGTCTGACTTTCACGACAGAGCTAGAATAATATGAATTTGTGCATATTATTATGCAAAATGTAATATTATTATTGTGCAAATATTTGTGCATATTTGTTTATATTTTAAGCAAAAGCTACATATTATTGTGCTCTGTTCTGTAAGCTGTATGATCTTTGGCTGAAACAGGTGGGCATTTCATTGCTGAAATAGTGTACAACTATATAGTTAGAGAATCTGTCAGTAAGCACAAGTATAAATGAACAATTTAAATTTATGTCTTTCACTCTAGCATTTCCTAGTTTGACTTTGAAACTTAAACATTCATATCCTGGCAACTTTATTTGTATGTAATTTTATTTGATTAATAAAAAAAAGATTGAAAAAAGAGTAGTTCAATTTGTTGTGCAGACCTTATCTGGTTGATATTACAGAATAAACTATGGTAGTAATACAGCAGTCAATTACGGCTGGAAAAGGGGAGGAATAATTCTGTAAATGAGTTTCTCAAATAGTTGTTAAATCGTAAGACATATCTGCACAAGTTTGGCTGGTGGTTTCCCCTGAGACGAGTATTTATTCACCTCTTAAAAGGATTCTACCTCCTACTGGTCTGCTTTTCATCTCAGGCATTTTCTTGTCTAAAAAATATCAGCTGAATCTTCTTTATGTATGTTACAATCAGCATTGTGTCTGAATTTTGGAAATTCAGATGATTTACACATTTTAAAAAGCTGTTGTACAAAGGACTCCTTATATTCAAAGTAATGCAAAGTGTTCTCAAATTGGAACTAATTCCTGGGTATTGACAACTTTATTCCTAGTGCTATGTTGGTACGTGCTTGGTTTAATATTTTAATTATTTTAGTGGCATCTCTGTGATTGTTCCTATATTTTTATTTCCTCTTTTGTAGACTGAATCTTGAAGAGGAATTGGATCAGATGAAAATACACCAATCTCTGAGTAAGTTTACAATACACAATTTTAACTATGCTTACAGCAAAAAAGGGAATGTATAGTATTATATGTAGTAATATTACTGGGTTGGCCCTGACTGGATGCCAGGCATCCACCAAAGCCTATCACTTTCCTCCACAGCTGGAAAGGGGAGAGAAAATATAATGAAGGGTTTGTGGCTTGAGAGAGGTCACTCATCAAATAGTGTCAGGGGCAAAACAGACTCAGCTTGGGGAATTATTAATTTATTGCTGAAAAAAAAGATAAAGATAATAAGAAGTAAATAACTTAAAAACACTTTCTCCACCCCTCTACTTCCAGCCCTACCTGCTTCCCCGCAGACATGGAGACAGGAATGGGGGTTATGGTCAGTTTCATTCTCATGTTTCTCCCACTGCTCATCTAGAACACTCCTTCCCCTGCACCAGTGTGGGGTCCCTCCCACAGCAGACAGTTCTCCACGAACTTCTCCATGTGAGTCCATCCATCCCACAGGGAACAGTCCTCCCCAGGCTGCTCCAGCATGGGTCACTCTTCCATGGGGTGCAGTCCTTCAAGGACAGGCTGCTCCAGCGTGGGTCCTGTCATGGAGTCACAAGTCCTTCCAGGATCCCTGCCCAGTGTGGGCTCCTCCCTGCACAGATCTGCAGGTCCCTGCCAGGAGCCTGCTCCAGCACGGGCCTGCCATGGGTTCACAGCCTCCTCTCAGGCATCCTCCTGCTCCGTGTGGGGCTCCTGCAGGGGCTGCAGGGGGATCTCTGCTCCAGCACCTGGAGCACCTCCTGTCCTTCCTGCATTGACCCTGGTGTCTGCAGAGTTCTTCCTGTCACATATTCTCACTCCGCTCTTCTCTGACCATAATTACATCTGCACTATCACTTTTATTGCTCTTAAATATGTTATTGTGTTACTGTCAAGTCTAATTGGCTCAGACTTGACCAATAGAATCTCCAGGTTGGAGGATGGACACCAGGAATTTACTTTGCTGTACACGGAATAAGGTTCTGGCAGCTTCTCACAGAAGCTCCTGTCGGCCCTCCCACTACCAAAACCTGGCCAATCAAACCCAATGCAGTAGTCTATAGGAATACAAATTATTTATGTAAGGTTATTTTTCCTTTATTTAAAATTCTGTCTTTAAGTGGAAACATCAAGGTGCTGAAAACTGAAAGTTACCCTTTTTTTTATACTATTTCTTATGTGTTATGTTCATAGCCACAGAACTGAATATTTAAATACTGACTTTAAAAGTCACTTGTTTTTTCCAAATCAATTAGTCTTTGCACAGAGAGAAGGGGAGCAACCAGTGGTGAGGAGCTAATACTGAGCATTATCCAGGCTTTTCCAAAAAACAGTCAGATCTCCAAAACTGCTAGTTCTTGACATGTTTCGTGCTTTAACAGTTAGTAAATTATTCCTTCTTTTTACATTAGCTTTTAAGGGTAACATACCCTCTTTTAAAGGTTTATGGGTGGGTGCACTCTTCTGATTTGTTAATTAGTATAATGATTAGCTATTCTTTTATTGGGACTATGAGAAAGGTTTAAACTACTAGTGTTTTAGGCAAATTTTATTTACCTTTTCCTGTCTGCATTGTTGTGGATATCACTTAAATGAACAGAAAACATCTGATAAGACTCAAGGCCAGAGATATGTATTAAGCAAAACCTCTCTTGTCACAGAAGACTCAGATGATTCTAGCCATTTCTGAACTTTTACCAGTTGAAGTGTGAAAAAACTGTTGCTCATGAGGTCTATGAAAAGTAATTTCCTTACTCTTCTCCTTCACCTGAAAGGGAATTGCAGTGTGGTGACACGTTATTGTTTTAGGTTTTCAGAAGGTTGCACATAATGACTGAATCTCGATGTCCATCTTAGAGCATAAATGAGCATATGTTATAATTCCTTTCTCATGTACTAAGAAGATGCATACATTCTCTGCCTTAAAACAGGTATTAAATGCTTTCTTGCTAAATGAAAATGCAACCTCGTGTCTGTTATCAATAATTTTCTTAGAGTCCAAACTTCTATGGTCTAAATACACTTCGTTCACAATTTTCATATGTTTTCTTTTCTAAAGGGAAACCTGATATCAATTTCCTCACTTTATCAATAAGGTTGGAATACACTTTCACCTTAGCAGATACCTGTTTTCATCAGGCATTCTAATATCAAGGGAAGCATTCTGTAAAAAGAGACTGAGTTTTCCTGTATTAAAATCATCTTACTTTATTGGATATCAGTTGTATTTGTCAGGAAGAAGTAATGGATAGTTTTGTTGTTCTCCCATATAATTTTTCCAATCCTATTGGTCAAAGATGAAGTGGTTCAAGGGAAAATGAAGCTCTGTTTGTGCCATTTCCAATTTCTTTCCATTCTTAGTCCATTGTCCATTACTTTCAAGTTGTCATCAAATCCAAATTCACTGTTCATGTTATTCATGTCATTATTTGTTCAAGAAGGTAAAGGATGTGTTGGCAGGTAGTCACACCATTTCCTCCAAAAGCAGGACAATGGATCCATCAAATCCTATTCAGGAAAAAAGTAAATGCCTGCTTAACAAACTAGTAAACCATGGGCCTGCTATTTCTTTAAGGAGGCAGTTTGAAGGCTTCTTCTGTTATGAGACTCCTCAATCTACTGTGTCCTCAGCTCACACATAAGGGTGACATTTCCTTCTGGTTTTCACCATCGGTGTTTCCCACTGCAAGTTTCTTTCCACCCAGTAGTCGGGGTGGCTACCACTGGAGTCGGTAACACAATGACTTTGTGCTCTATGGCACCTTTTGTGTGTCAGGGAAATCCTTCACCTGGTGTGTACTACAGACAAAAATGGCATTCCTTTGATGGTTTATGTAGGTTCTTTGTAAGTGACTATTGCAGTGCTCTATCGATTTTTTAAATGGGTGGTTTTTTCTTTGTATAAGAAAGCCTTCTGCAAATACTAATCATTAACTACAGTTTTGTAGTTCAAGTATGATTTTGGCAGCAGTGTTGAACTAGCTCATCATCAGATTTGGTAACTATTAATTAGGAGTTAAGTTTTATGTTCTGAAGCTGACAGTTAACTATGTTTTCTCAGTGGGATGTAAGTGTGCTTATGTAAGACCATAGTAATTTGATGACTGAAGATAGTGGGGTTTATGACTTGTGGGTCTATTCCTTGAGGAAGAAGATGTTATTTTTTTCATGTAGAAGTATGACAGGTAAAGCATGTGTTGCTGAGTAGACTGATATGATGTATCTTTCTGCTATCCTAGACAGTTAGGTATAGGCAATGCTGTTTTACTGCCTCCCTAATCAATCCCTATGAACAATTACATAACAGTTAGAAGGGAGGAGGGGAGAAGGGGCTTGAATGGGCGATTCTGCTCATAAGAAAGGATTATATTTTAGTGACCTTTGGCTATACTTCTGTTTATGATGCTTGTGTCTTCTTTTATAATACTGAACATGTATATATTTTTCTATCCATTTTGCAGTAGTATTCTTTATTATCTGCATATGTTTATTTATAGAGTTTTAAATTGCATTTTAATACATCCACATAATAAACATAACACCTTGTGTGCTTTGATCAGTTTCTTTGACTATGGGAAATCATTTTTCTTTCAGTGGAGTGCAGTAAATGCTGATATAAAAGCTACAACAGGCATTCAAATGAGTGAATATTTAGAAAAAGATGAAAAGCATGTTCATATTATCTTTGTGTGTTACTTAAAGAATGTTCTAAATGTATGCAGTACCACTGTGCTGGGGGACTGTAGTCTGAAGTAACATGGGAACTAACATATTAATATCAAGGTAAAGGTACATATTCCCCAGATGCATAGTTTTACCTTTTTCAGCTTTTATTATCTTTAGAATAGTGTTCCATTTATTTCATGAATACAGAAGTATTAATTGGCCATGACATGTTCCAAAGACAAAAGAAAGGTCTAATTCACTCTAACAAACTTGTTAGTCACTGTTTATATCAAGAGGATTGGGAATCTACAGAGAGTAACACTGTTTTCTTCTACACTTGCTTTGTTTGTAAATCAAAAGTTTTTAAGTGACCTACAGTGTCTGCTTATAGTTTGAAATGTTACTTCTAAAGCAGACCTCCACCATGTAGCACAGATATTTTTCCCCTAAGATTAATTTTATAAGTTAATTTGGGAGTAAGAAGGACCAAAAATGAAATACTAATATTGTGGTGGTTTTACAGTATTAGGATTTTTTTGTTCTGTAATGCAATATTTCATATTCTAAGACAAAATCCTTCAGGGGTGTGTAATTACTCATTTCTGTGAGCAGTGGGCAATTTGTGAATGCTAAACTCTTGACTGAAATTTAAACAGAATATGGTTTGCTTCTGATTTTACTCCTAAACCTTTTTTTCGTACCTTCTAACCTGGTACTTCTAAACCTTTATTTAACATTTTTCTCTAGGAATAGGTCTAATTTTTAACTTGGGATTTTTAGTATCTACGGTGTATAGCTGTCTCTGACAGTGATGCTTACATTGATGTTGGCTCTCATTAGTTGGATCAATTTCTAATTGTTATGATTTTACAGTATTTCAGTTGAGTGATTTGAGTGATTTATCTAGTGAAGTACATGATCTTTAACTTAACAAAAACCAGGGTTTAAAGTTTTCATCCATCCTAATTCAGTTACTGTTTGCTTTGTTCACCAATCACTCTGATCTTCCTAGCAGGGGACAAGACCTAGAGAACAAAACTGATAGTGACTGTGTAGATAAAAAGGCAATGAATTCTACTTTTAAGGCATAGAGGGAATAGTCTGTAAAAGAATAAAAATTGGAATGAAAGTACTGTGTCTTTAACCTGCAGATCTATTGTACCTTTGAAAAGCTTGTACTCTGAAAAAAACATACTGTGATGCTACAGAGATTTATAATTATGTGACAGAACACTTTGAAAAGAGGTCACTTTAGAAACTGACCAAAAGGCTTGTCAAGAAAACAGACCACATTATAAATAATAACAGAAGTAAAGAATGCCTTTTCTTAAAATATCTAGGGATTGTTTTCATATTGTTTTTAGTGAAATACTGTGTCATAATGTATTTTATTTATTATATGATAGAGATATGTTATTTATTTTCTGATAGAGCCACTTCTTAAACTCAGTGAAGATGATGGGGTCAAGAGTAATCCTCCAAGGAGGTATAAGAGAGAAGTTTCACATGAGATGTTGCAGAAGGTAAGATACCAACCCCAACAAACAGATCTAAATTTAAATATAAGAATCATATACATGTATCTCTAGGTATGCATGTATGTCAGTACTCATGAATTTAAGCCATCATTTTCCTTCATAATTTTGAAATGTGGCTTTCTTGAATTTTGTTCAGAAATTCTATAGAAATAGCTGTGAATGTGTCATGTAAGATAAACATGGGTAATATCAGAGAAAATGAGAAGTGTTTAGGGGTATCGTGTTGAAAGTTTGAAAATTATTTAAATTGGAAGTAACATACACGTAGCAATTTTCCCCTTACGTTTGGAAACCTTCATTATTTTGCTGGGTATTTATGTTTAGATGATTTCAGATGTTAATCTCCATGGAGCTCTTGCTACAGAATAGAATTGATGCATAAAGGTGATAAATCAATATTTTGTTGTGTTTAAATTTTGGCACAATGTTACGTATACAAATATTTTCTACATGTGTGGGTGTATCTTTTTTTTACAACATAATACTGTGAGCATATAGTGTTCTTTAGCTTAAAAATATCATAAGTATTTTATCTTTACTGCATAACATTCTACGTATTTTGCCTCTTATAGTAACGAGATGTTCTTAACTAGTTGCTATTTGTATTGATATTTGTAATATGCACAAGTAGTTTAGTATGTTAACAGGTGTTCACTTAAGAGGGCTCTCTCGTATTTTACCATATGTTTTGTTTGCTTGCAAAGAAAAGGCATCCTTCAAATAGTATCATGCTTTTTGTTTGTCATTTTGCAAAACTATTTGTTTAATTACTTATAAATCTTTAAAAGCATGCTTAAATTGAATAAACACAAATCTATAACTTTGAATGTCATTTCAGGTATGTCTATTTATTTTTTATCTGTGAATTAACTTGTAGGAAGTATGGTAATTTACAGCAGATGATGTGATTGCATATACTTGGAACACTTGCCATATGGTCAGGCAATGAAGGCTGTCATCTCGTTATTACTGAATGACAAACATCATGTTAAAATAATAACACACAGAATAGGAAGTGCTCACATTCATTTATCTTAAGGTAGAGTGAGTAATTGAAATAATATGAATGCTACCATCTGAAATGTCACATAGTTTATGCTTGCTTATCATCTATATTTCAGAACTATAATTTTGTTTGCCAGGTACTACATAATTTTTATCTCTATGGATATACAGAGTTATTATGGTACCTTAGGGATAGGTGTAGAAGCTATTCATTGTTTATTTCCTTCCAGCTGTCATACATGACTTTAAGTGCTACTGAGTGCAAAAGGTTGCTTTAAAGAACTGATAAAATAGGAGCAGAATCTCAGTTTGGGAAGGTGATTGAAGAAATTGTATTGGTCTAACACATTGTCAGTGGGGTGGAAAGTGCAAATGCTTTTAATCATAATCCTTTTTTTGACCGAAGATATTAAAAAAAATCCCTTTTTTTTCTAATTTCACACAATAACTTTATGCAGTCATAAGGGCATTGTCTCTTCATATTAAAGATTTGCTATCTAACGCACAAATTCAGTATCAAATTCACAAATGCATATGAATTTGATTAGCTCTTGTCCTAATTCATTCTGAACATCAAGGGCTCTCATTTATCTGAGTGACATCTGCAGTACCCACCTCACAAAACATTCCATAAATTTTAAAATAATTTAAAATAATTATTATTTAAGTCCTTGTAAAACTTATACGTAAAAACTTAGATAAATAGTATGGTTTCAATATTTTCAGTGTCAAAGATAGTTTTGAAATTTTGTATTGCTACAAAATGAGGGTAACTGGGCAATATAGTACAAGGTTAGGAGTTCAAATTAGCTATACGCGTGCTATGATAGCTCCTTTAAAAAGTCTTTCCCAACCACCTACAGAGAAATCTAGAACCTCAGACACTTCCCTTAGTGAAAGAGAGGGGATTGTGCTTGTACAAAATCCACCAAAAGTATTTCTGCAAGTATGTGAAATAAGTGATTACTGAGCACCAAACTTGCTCTGATGCCCTTTTCAAGCTTTTGGGGAAATCTCATAGACGAAATAATAATTTTGTATCTGCTAAAATTAAAATTTCCCCTTATTTTTGGAAATTCTGCTTTATGTGGATATTTCAGAACTTCATGGGGAATTGGCTTATTGTTAATGGACTTGACTTTGAGTAAACCTCAAAGGATTTTGCAATCCAAGTATATGCATCATACATAGGGGGAATACTTCTTCAAAATTTATATGAGAAACTTGTAAAATTAAATTCTCTTAATTGAAACATGATAGATTTTCCCTTTCTGTGAATAGAAAACACATACTAGCTTCCATATTTTTTAGGTACCAAGTTTCTGAAATAATTTGCTAGGATTGTCTGTGATTTTTTTGAAAGATCAGAATATTTTATTCCTGTATTTACGGCACTTGAAAGAACTTGTTGATTTAGATAGCTAGTGCAAAATTGTCCATATTTCTAAGTAGTAATCCTTCTGAAAAAATTTTTAATTCAATTAGTGTGTATAACCAAATCAGTAATGAGCTCAAGATGCATCAGAAGATTCATTAGCAGAGCATGCTTAAACTTCTGTGCCACTTTGCGTGGATTTTTAACTTCCTTTACCATCTGCCCTTTGTTCAACAGCTGTATTATTGCAGCTAAAATGTTTTCGTCTGCACTATGTTAAAATTATTTTAGATTAAAGACTATAGATTGCTTTTGCCCTTGCTCCTCGTGTAATATTGTCATATAATAAATATTTGAAAATATAGTTTGGTATTTTTGAAGGACAGGCTGAAATATTGTGTATGATAAAATTGCTTTTGTTAGGTACAACAACTAGGAAGAAGATTCAAAGATACTGAAGGGGAATTAAAGAAACAGAAAGAAGTAAATAAAGACTTACTGAATGAGAAAATTTATTTGAAAGAATCTTTACAAGTACAAAACGAAGATGCAGACGCAAGAGAAAGAGATCTGGAAACACTACTTAAGAGGATTTGTGAAATAAAGAAAGAAAAAATAGAACTTCAGTTAGTGATTGATGAGAAGGAAAAAGAAGCTGCCTCTTTGAAGAGGTAAGTGACAGAAGCTAACAGGTTGAGAAATGAAAGTGAAGATTTGCTGAGTCAAGTGCAGGAGCTGAAGTGTTTGCTGGATAAAGCCAAAGCAGTGGCAATCTCTGGGCAATGTAATTGCAAGATAACAGGCACCAAGGTTAAATTAAAAACAGCCAAGAAAAAGAGCTCTTTGGGACATCATGGAGCTTTTCTCAAACAGTCCATCAAGGTTATGAGTAATGTATTTGAGAACTTCAGTAAGGACGGCTGGGAGGATGTGAGTGAAAGCAGGTACGGCTCTCATTAACTTAGCCCTGTAGAGGGGACACTGTGCATATGTAAAGCACTAGCAAATGGAGATTGAATTTCAACTACTGTTGATTTGGTATTCAAAAAAAATACTGTCAGATCCTTTGAAATATCTTGGGAGGTCTTGTTCTGAGCTTATTGACTGAAATTTGCATGCGAAATTAGCCACAACTGCATGAGTATTTGAATAGGTGCCAGGAAACCCAAAAGAAGGCAATGCTTGATTTCTTCCAGTGATGCTATTTTCATGCAGTCATGAGGCTTGAAATTGACAGTTTGGCAGGTTGATTTAATTTGCTGGCCCTTTGCATATTCACCACTGACAGCTAAGGATTCCCAGGCAAGCCTACTAAGTCGGTTTAGTTATCTTGTGACATGCTGACCCGGGAGGAGAAACATTTTTTCCCCTTAATTTAGTTAGATAAATTTTGAATGACCCATTTCAGCTTGCTAGCAGATGTCTACAAGCTGTTTAACATCCTTTAAATTAAGAACCATCCACACTAATTATTTCATGTATGTTTTATGCAGTCATTGTACTAACTTTAATTGAATGATGGTTGAAAATCAGTTCTTTAAAGGTAATGGTTACCACATACAGTCCCAGTCATGAATCAAAAGGCTCTTAGAAAATTCCACTGACAAGTTTGATAAAAATTAATAATTTTTTCTTCTCCTTTTCATGTCCCTCTATACTTGAGAAGGCAGTGGTCTGCCACTAGGTGAGTGGTTATCACACCCTGTCTTTCAGGACTTTTTTGTAAGAGACAAGCAAAGGAATTTCTCAAGCATATGTATCCAAAATACAGGAAATGTAGGAAAAACCATGGAATTGTCTTCATGGGCTTCACACTGCTTTTATGTGTCATATGGAGCAAATCAATAGTGGCAAATGAAGCCTTTCTGCTGCTTCTCCCTATGCCAAACAGAGGGTTCCTGAACACAGTATCTCAGGAGAGAAAACAAATTAAGAAGTATGTAATTTGTCAGTATCTGTAATGTAAAGCTTGTTTGTACAATTAAATATTGCAGATCTGATTTTAATAGAAAACAAACATGGTTTTTCCACTTAATGGAAATATGTATGCATGTTGTAATTAGTTTATCTAATTTGCTATGTTCTCTTTAAGAACAAAATTGAGCAAGTATATTGTCATTCCATTTTTAGTTTGAAATGGAAAGTAATTGCATAGCTTCACTTGTCATGGCTAGCCATAAATACTACTTTTGATAATTGTACAAATGTTGGGTTAGGGAATTCTTCTTGTAGAGTAGTGAACATTTTTGAAAGTAAAGTTTCAAAATGTCATTCTGAACAAGTTAGGGAAGTATCTTCATTTAGTTCCCTCTTAGCTTGTTAATAAATACCACTTTTTATCACTAGTAGCTGTCTCTGAATTTCTAAATGCAGGCCTTCCATTTTCTAAATAGAACATTCCTTAAAAGCAGGTGAGGGAAATGTGTATATAGTCAGAAATATCTCAATGATACTGCAGCACCTTTAAACCATTGCATTGGTTTCTGTTCTCATCAGTCAATAAGACATACCAATGTGTCAGGACAGGTTTTGAAAAGTATAAACATGTTTATGTGTAAACTGTTCTCATCCATCTGAGGCCTTTTCTCTGGTTAAGTAGAATGCATCTTTAAACCATTGATTTTTGTGGTGGTGTAACTTAATTTGAACTCAGTTATGCTATTTTAAATGTCTTGGTTTAGAAAATAACAAATCAAAATCACCTTCTGTCAAGGGATTCCTTTAAAAATCTGCTCACACAAATGATGATAAATAGCCACTGATGTTACAGAAAAGGCTCTATCCAAGATTTTATGCCTTAAGGTAGACTTCCCTAAATATAAGAACGCAAATGGTAATGTGGGGTAAGACAGTGAAAAACTGAAATTAAGAGCACATTGAGTGCAATTTTAAGGAAAAATATTAAGAGAATTTAAAGTTTCAGGTCCAGATTCTCTGCATGGCAGGCAATCTCAGTGAAAGCATTAGCAAGTTTACAGAATTTGAAACACACCAAAAGGGTACTAAATAGACCTTTCACTGAAGTGTGTTTTCTGACTTTGAGTCAACATTACAAATAAAGTTCAATTAAAACAAAATGTTATTATGTATTGTGCATTTACTTGTTTTATTATAAAATGTGAAAATGAAGGAAAGTAGAAATTTAGTAGTTTATGCGCCATTTACAGATTAGATGTACAATCAAGTATTCTTTCATTTATTTCACTTTTGTGGATTGTTACAAAAACTGTCCTTTAAGAAGCAGCTGAGTCTCAGACCTCACTGTATTCTACAATGAGATTACATTTGAGAGTATAATTTGATAAAACCATTTCAGAGATAGATTTTTATTTTATTGTGTTTGCAAAACGTGTTGAATAAATCACTTTACTATTTGGATTTTGTGTTAGTTTCTTGCATGCGTTTATTTCCATGTGCTTATGGAATTGACTCTGGAACATTTAATATTTAGCTAGATTTTATTTTGTTTTGTTTTCCTGCATGTGCTGCTTTAGTGATGCTGAAATACCAGCTTCTGAAAGTTTGGAAAGAGTGATTATGAAGACAGTGCAAAACATTGATCCACTGCCAGACAGAAGTAAACAAGAAGCAAAAAAACCCTGCAACATGGTTCATTTAGAAGTCAAAAATGTACAGTGTAATAAAAAGGTACATAACAGAACTTGTTTTGCTTCCCTGGTTAGAGTTTTGGAGTTTGATTTTTAGCACTGCTGTACCCCTCTTAATAATTTGACTCGATATGAAAGTGAAAGCCTGCTTCCAGATATTCAGTGGGTGGATTAATTATTTTTTAGAATATTTTCTGAACAATGAGTCTGCTGTCATGGACTGACCCTGGCTGGATGGCAGGCATCCACCAAAGCCTCTCTACCACTTTCCTCTACAGCTGGTTTACAGGGGAGACAAAATATGATGAAGGGTTTGTGGGCTGAGATAGGAACGGAGGGAAATTACTCATCAAATAGTGTTAGGGGAAAACAAACTAGAATTAGAGATATAGATTGAAATTATTGCTAACAGAATCAGAGCAGGATAGTAAGAAATAAAATAAGACCTTAAGAACACCTTCCCCCGTCCCTTCCCAACCAGCTCTACCTTCTGCCCCCAGCAGACATGGAGACAGGGAATGGGGGTTATGGTCAGTTCATCTCATGTTTCTCCCACTGCTCATCTAGAACACTCCTTCCCCTGCACCAGTGTGGGGTCCCTCCCACAGCAGACAGTTCTCCACGAACTTCTCCATGTGAGTCCATCCATCCCACAGGGAACAGTCCTCCCCAGGCTGCTCCAGCATGGGTCACTCTTCCATGGGGTGCAGTCCTTCAAGGACAGGCTGCTCCAGCTGGGTCCTCTGGTCACAGCCTCCGGATCCCTGCCTGATGGGTCCTCCCACAGGTCTGCAGGTGGCTGCTCCACAGGGCCTGCCATGGGTTCACAGCCTCCTCTCAGGCATCCTCCTGCTCCGTGTGGGGCTCCTGCAGGGGCTGCAGGGGGATCTCTGCTTCAGCACCTGGAGCACCTCCTGTCCTTCCTGCATTGACCCTGGTGTCTGCAGATTTTCCTGTCACATATTCTCACTCCGCTCTTTTCTGACCATAATTATATCTGTGCAATATCCCTTTTTTCCTTCCTAAATATATTATCACAGAGATGTTACCACCATCTCTGATTAGCCCAGTCTTGGCCAGTGCCGGGTCTATCTCTGAGCTGGATACAGCTGTCATTGACTTTGCTGTACATGGAACAAGCTTCTGGCATATTCTCACAAGCCACTCCTGGAGCCCCCTCACTGTCAAAACCTAGCCATAAAAACCAAATACATCTGTAAAAGTATTTGGAGAGGATATCAGGAATGTAAAAGATTATTAAAAAAATGTAAAGCTGCTTTAAGCTAGTGGTGCTGTCTCACAGTCCAGACAAAGTATGCCAAAGACATCCCATTAAACTTTCTCTGTCAGAAGTACCATATAGAACAGGCTGACCTAACCCATAACAGGGAGACAGCAACAACACCCCTCTCTCCCTGCTTTCTGTCTAAATGGTGTGCTGACTAATCAAGCATTAACATCTCTCAGTTTCTTGTTGTGCACTGGACAAGTTGTTCCATCTTAGAAAGATACTTCTGACTCTCTTTTTGTCCAAAGTATGCTTTTAGCCTCTTCTTAGCCTATTTACATTCATTGTCTGGGATTTGAACTGCTTGTCTCATTGCTAACATCTATATGCTGTTTTCTCACGGAAGAGGGCCAGCTGGTTATGTCCCAGGTCTTTAGAGGCTCCAGAGGCTCCATGCAATCTGTAACAGATGACTCATTCTTGGACTTTTTAATGGTGTTTAATTCTTTTTCCCTCCTGTATTTGTCCAAATAAATCACTTCATGGAATTTAAAACATAAGCAGATATTATTATTTCTTAGTTCAAGAAACAGAATTCTAAAACACTGAACAACTTGGTGCTTTTACGTAACTAGTTTGAAATTCAGTTTTTTGAAGGGTGATAAAGTTTGAACAAAATTTATACTTTCTTAGTTTCCAAAATTTTAAAGCAAATGCAAACTCTCTGGTCCTATTGCATACTCTTCATTGTGTTATTCCATCAATACTTTTTGGTCAGAAAAACTGAAAAAAAAACTTCTTATGCACCCATCTCTTGGTAACAAAACACAGTATGAGTAAGGGCACACAGTATATGTGAAAATCTGACCGTCTGCTACTGTTAATCTCCTGCTACTCTTGAGTGAGGACATACAGGGCAGGGAATCCAGGAGACTCCAGGAATCCAATCCTCTCCTGATAGGTACTATTGCACAGCCACTACAATTTGTGTTGGGCCGGTATTACATTTACTCTCTGTTCCTTCCGGAGAAGATAGATAGTCTGATCGCATTTTTGACAGACTGGTAGAAGTGAAACATACAGAGGAAGCATCCAGAGAACCCTAAGCAGTTAAATATGCTTCAGCAGAACTCCCCTGTTGCAGGAAAAACATTGAAAATATGGTTTGTGAGTGTGGAAGATAGTATTGCACAAATTAATAGTTGGGAAAACCAATTTTAACAGAATTCTTAAATGCATCCTGAGGGTTTAAGGACCCTGCTGCTGGTTTATGGTATTCTCGTGCAAAGAGAGGCTAAAGAAATCAAAAACCTGAGCTGTGTCAGGGGTAGGAGATGAGATAATTTATGGCACAAGGACTTAGTCAGTTTTTCCTCACATGGCATGAATATATAATATCCTGTGCAGTATCAGCAGTTACTGGCACTCTCTCACAACTCATACATTTATTAGAGCTGTCATCTAGAGTAGAGATCTCCATCTTTTTGCTGCAGGTGTGGATTGTTCCATCATCATCTGCTCAGAGCTCAGTTCTTAGTCTTTCAAATTGTGTGGTGATTGTACAAATTTAGAATTCATGGCTAAGTTATCCTGCAATGCCACTAGTTTGTTCAGTGCAGTTACTAGAGAATGTGTTGCTCTTTACTCTTTAAAATTTGATTAAGAGCTATTTTAGATATGAATATTTCTAGAACTGTGTTGCATGATATGACATAGAAATTGCAATCTTTATAAAGAGTTTAAAAATTGGATAAATATGTCAGAATTCCTGAACAGAAGTGTTTAAAAATACACTGAGCATGTAATACCCAGAAAATTAGTACTTTGATTTTAGAGTATGCCTAGCTTTGGCCGTTTTTATTTTATTTATTGCAAACAACGTTTTTCTTCAGTGTCTTCTTCTGTCTTTGAATGTTTGTTAGGTTCTGGAAACAGCGGATTTTTCAAATCACGTATTTAAAAGGCAGACAGCAGACTTCTGTTAAACCCTGGTCAAACACAGGGATTTTATCTTGCATGTTCATATAGATTTATGTGTCTTCTAGTTACAACTCAGTGTCTAATCTGCTATTCCTCTTTTTGAACTAATAAGACTGTTTTTTTTTTTCTTTAATTTCACTTACATATCTTGAAAAATAGAATACTGTAGACTTTGAAGTAATACAGACCATCTTTTTTCCCTACTAGGAAATTCATACTAAACAACTATTTTCCTAACAATTCATTATCTAAATAATTCCTGACTAAACAAGTCAAATATGCTTTAACAGTTATTTCATTTTTCTCTGGGATTATTTGGTAAAGGCTATCAATCACCCATAACAGTTCATTATTTCTTTGACATTTGATGGGAAAGACAGATATTTGTACTCTTTGCTCGATGATGTAAGACTGATTTTCAAATTAAAATTAATTGGAATTTGTGTATTATTTGAAGTAACTTTTGTTGTTTCAATTTAAACTGGAAAAACTTAGTGGCAGTATTGTGGTTGGTGTGCCACAGTGAAGAGTTGCTAGTTTTTTGCTTCTGCTTTCTATTTGTGCCATTCACAGATTAAAGACCTAGAAAAGTTACATTCCAAGAGGAGGTTCTGCTGTCCCATACCATCTTATCCATCAGTTCTAAGCAAAGGTATGAATATTGTTTCATGAATAACATTGGTAAAGCATTCCTGCCTACCAAAACCTCTCCTATATTACACTAACCCACTGATGGTGTTGCAAGATTGGTTTGGTTAAATTTGGGTGTACATTTTCATATATTTAGCTCACTATTGTAAGATGAAATTGTCATATAAGTGACTGTCAAACAGCATCTATTCACACAGTTAAAGTAAGTTTTTACTAAGTCTCATCTGGTGAATCTACTGACTAATATGAGACTTTTCATTACCTTTATTCATGTTTGCCCCTTGTAGCCAACACAGCCAATGAAGCAAATTAACTGTACTTTATTGTAACTGTTTGGTTTTTTTTTGTTTGTTTTAGACCTTAATAAACCCCAGCCTGTTAACAAGACACTGAAGCCTTTATTTTCAGTAATATTGACCAGAAACTCATGACACATTTAACTTCCAAGTCCTTGTTGATTTTGCAGTGTTGGCACTTCAGAAAAAGCACATGGAGTGCTTATGGGTTGACTGTTTTTATGTGTTTTATGTTTTCATAGGTCAAGTGTTAATTTACCAGTTTGCTTACTGTGAAATATTTTAGGGATTGTAGAGTGTTTTGAAGGGCCAAAATAAAATCATCAATCATGTTACTTGTAATGACTTTGTCCCTTTAGTAATATGGCATTTTGTGTTTAGTGAACAGAGCAAAAAGGAGAAATGTCATTGTCCAGAAACCGGGCTACTCTGTTACTCTACTGCAGGAAAAAATGAAGTCACTGCAGAAGCAGACAGCTGTTTTACAGAATAAAAAAAAGAGAGCAGTGGCTTCCATGAAGAGGGTTAAAGAAACCAATGAAAAATTAACAAATCAGCTACATTTGGCTGATCAGAGACTTCAAGCTAATAAAGTGACCATAGAGGTAAAGTACTTTTCATTGTTGTCTTTTACAATATTCACCTAAATTCTATTGCCATTCTGTGAAGTTTTGATGGCACTGATTCTTTTATTTTAGTTTATATTCAAAATTATGAAGTGTTATATATTACCATGCTTTATGTGAGCCAGTTATTATGTACAAATTATTTTGAGGCTAGTGTATCAACCCAATGAATTTATCCTTCTGAAAATAAATTAGTCTTCATGCCAGTACTTTATATGTATTCAAATGTGTGAGGTATGTATCACTTTTAGCCTGTGCAAACCTTCCTGGGAATCTGATCAGTCCAGAATCCATTCCTCTGTGAAGAGCAGGCACTGAAACCTTACACCCCAAGACAACTGGAGATTTCGTCCAAAGGGGGCTCAGACCACTTCCATATCTATTTAATCCTATCTTTCTCTGTTAAAAAGTGGAAAGCCAAAGAAAAAATTTATATAAATAGAGATTAGTAAAGTCTCTATTTGGTTAACAGCCTAAGGACACCAACTTTCTTCTCTGCCTTAGTCTTCATTCCTACTTAATCCTTTTCCATGCTATTACTCCTTTCTGGTTTTCCCCATTCTCATGTATATATGTATTTTGTGTTAATCTATATGCAACTCCTCAGCTGGAATTCTTTTCTGTTCGTACTGTAGTGATTGGCCTGCCCTTTATAGAGCTGAATCAACAAACACTTGTGCAGTAATTGTCTCCTGTTGGTCACACACACATCCTGCTTCCAGAATTATAGTGCTACAACAGATGGACTTGCTGGAAGGAGGCAGACGTTAAAAAAGAAATCAAATCCCCTCCCCCTCAGACTTCTCTGTGTTTTTGTCTTTGCACAGAAGGCAGGAGCAGTATCAGGAGCAGCACTTTTCACTTTCTTAGGGCTAGGGAACTGCTAATTTCTAGAGAAGGGAAAACTTCATCTCTGTTACTCATTTTGCATAACTGTATATGTGTAATGAATTTTTCAAAAAGCATTTCCAAGGTCATTGGAACCAATGAAGATCTGCCTATCTTGCATATAGTATCATAAAACAAAGTTTCATGCACAGTATAAACTTCACAGGAAACTCTGTGTAATTAGCTAAAATGTTCTGACTTCTTAGACATCTTCATGATTTGCCATCCTAGATGACAACACCTTAGGTGTTCATAGAAGAGCAGTGTGAGAAATAAAATAGAAAATGTCATTAGGGAACTGGTTAAAAAAAAGGTGGAGATAAAATTTGTGTGGAGATGAGAGCTGCTGTAATGGAAAAAACTGACTAAAATAAAAATAGCATGGCTTTAAAACCAAACTCATTTTCTATCACTCCGTTTTTCTGGAAGGTTTTTTAAAAAATGGTCACTGGTCTATTTAAAGGGTGGTGCATTCTAAGCAAAAATAAATATATGGTGTTGCAGGTACTCAAGAAAAAAATCTTTATTAGGAATGCACATTTTTTTCCTTCTCAGCAAACAATTCAAATTCCCTTTCTTACAACTAATTACTCTTCAGGTGCCATAGTAGTGCTACCGAGTGGGAAATTTAAAGCAGAGGCTTGGGCTACTTGCCAAGTGAAAATTAAGGAGGTAAAGAATCTACACAGTCACTGCAGGGTACATTCATGTTTTAGAGAACCCTGATTCAGATAGATCAAATGGTTATAAAGCACATATTTGCATGTGGGACTTGTATGGGCTTTTTGGTAAGAATTACTATCTAGAAGTAAAGTTTTAAGATACTGTAAGGGAAATAATGTTTGTTAATGTTATTTGTTAACACTTTTGTTCCTTTAGATTTTAGAATTTCCTTGAGAGGTAGAAGTTGTGTGCCTTCTACCAAACATGGTACAAACCATGAAAAAATGAAAGATTGATACAATCTCTGGATTTGGGGAAAATTTTAAATACTTCAAGAGTATTATTAGACAAAATTACTAATATCCAAAAATAAGCTTCCATACACTGCCATAGCCATAAAGTTCTGTGTAAAGTTATATTAATCTTATATTGATAGTGAACTTTGATCCTAGGCTAAGGTAAGTTTAGCAGTCTAACAACTGTAAACATTAACATCATGGTTGGGACAGGATGCCATTTTGCCTGAATTTATCTAAGAAAATAAATCCTTTAGCAGACAAGGACAGATGTTTGTGCAGTCAGTCCTTTGTTATAGTCTCCAGGGAATCTAGAAGATCGACTCTAGATTTAAGATTTAAATGTTCCAGATGTTCATTTTGAGACAGATTTTACAGTTCATGCAACCTAAGGACTGTCTGGCATCTGTTGATTTTCAGAATATATATACATGAATGGTTTTGTGTATTTTGCTTGAAGATCCTCACAGACTTGTATGTAGGTGTGTATTTGTGTGCTCTTAAGAGAATTCTGTATTCAGAATTCTGTATTGAAGTTCTGGTTTTGTTTGGCCTTATAATTGCAGTAATGTAGATATCTGGCTTTGTTCCGTTTCTGCAAAAGCAATTCCTTGCATATTTTTAAAAAATGGCTGTGAAGCGACTGCACATATGAGAATCAAAACTTGCGTTCTCTAAGGATTCACAATAATACTGAGTCAAGACCATCTGTACAGAAGTACAGTACTTACATATTGTTATTTGTGTGTAGCAATCACAGCTGGAATAGATACTTTTTGTGGAAGCAAGGGTGTTTAGTATTTTCCTAGTTTCTGAGAAAAGCATTTGAAAGAAATTGTTGGAAAAATCCAGGATATGTTTTCTTAGGTTTAGTCCCCTCCTCTACTCATTTCTATCATTGAGTGCTTATAAGAAGAGGGTATTTATGGCTTACAACACAGTAATTATAGTTGGTTTATGTAGTGTCTTTCTTGCTGCAAAAATCCAAAGTATATTGAATAAGAAATTAAAATCATTAGTAAGTTAAGTCACTAATGCTTCTCTTATTTGTGTCAAGGCTATTCAAAGGTCCACTGCTCAAAGGTACCATAGTTTTGCATTTGGAATTCTTCAGTGTTTCTCAGGTAATAGCACAGGAAAGCTGCATTTCTTTATGGAATTCTGTGAGAATTTGGAAAGTGCCTGTATAAGTCTACTTCAGCATGAAACTTGAATCTCAGAATAAGAGCAAGTCAGCCAGTCAAATGCTGACACATTCTTTGAAGAGGATAATGTGAAGGTTTAAATAAAGTTTTTTTCAGATGCATTCCTGCAGATTGTATCACTGCACTTTTGCTAAATTCAGAAGGAGCTTTAATTTTTTTTTTTTTAAAAAAAAATCACTTTTTTTTTTTTCTGATAGCATTTTAAATATACCTCCAAACTTTATTTTAGCTATTTGATTTTCACTTTTCTTTGAATTTGAAGGGAACTTTTTCCCCCTGAGGTCACAGTTTGTTTATCTAGTAGATTATCTCAAGCATAGAACGGTATCAACATGAAAAGCAGAAAAGTAAAGTGCTGAAGAAAGCTTTTTATTCTTTAAAGGTTGTGGCTTTCTTTACATATTCTCTTGACTGTTTTTTATTGCTCAGTATGAAAGGACAGTCCAGAATTCAGTGTTGCATCTGCAAAATCAGCATCACAGCTTTACTTCTCTTATAGTATCCAAGTATAAGTGAATCAGACAATTTAGCATTATTCCATTACACTGAAACAAAGAAAAAACTGATAGATTTAGATGCAGTGGAAAGTATTGACTAAACTGTTACTTATGCAAAGATCTCCCTTAGACTCTGGTATTCATGAAGTGTTTTCCACTCTTGAAAGATGTATTGATATTAATGTAACTATTTTTGTATGTTTGTGGTTTCCTTAAAGTAAATTTTCAGAATAGATTTGAAACGATAAACTGAATGCTCTTTGTAATTATCCTGCAGTAGCTTAAACTGCTTTTGAAATTTCCTTGCATTTTGTACATTTCATCAGATTTGTAATTATTTGGACAGGTTTTGTGGGCTTACTAGATGAATATTTTCCAGTTAGAAATACTTGTAGACCCATGCAGATGTTTCCTACCAAAAGACTTTTTTACATGTTTGAAATCTCTTACAAGCATGTAGTCCAGATTACTTGTGCATTTTTATTAAGTTCATAGAAGTGATTCTACATTTAGTGTCTCTTTTTCCAAATTAAGTGCGGGGTTTTCTTCTTCCTTTAGTAGGAATGAAAAAAGATTTCTCATTATGTACATTAGATAATGCTAATGATACCTACAGAAGACCTGAATGATGAAATTTCATGGAAAGTTTTAGAATGATTGCAATTTGGAAGACTTTAAGCATAAATAGTAATTTTTACAAATAAACTTTGCAAGAAAAAATATTCCTTCAAATCTCAGAACCCAATCTAAGCACCTTCATGTTCCAGCCTTTAGAGCATGTCTTTCAATTGCCTACGCAGGAGTTCTGACTTTTATATATAAAATAGTAAAAAAATAAAAACAGAGATGCTGTAATGACCTCATAGTTTAACAGGTAAAAAATAAGAATACAAATTGCTTCTGTTCTGTTTAACAGTGTGCCTTTCCATTCTTACAGGGCAAAGTTAAGTCTGGAACCTCTTACTTGTATCTATCTTAAGAATAAAAACCTCGTATACACCATATTTAACACTTTTGCCAAACTTGAAGCAAGATCATTTCTGCAGCTGTCCACCTTTGGCACAGATTGTAGTGGAACAATCGGAGAATTCTTTGAAGCTCTTTAGGAAAAGTCTGTTCCCAAAAACATGAGGAGAATAATGGTTTATCTCCCATTTCCTTCTATAGAATTATATAGATAATCTTTACCTAACTACATTTAGTAAGAGTAGTTTAGGTTGATCTACGGGAACTGTAATCTTTGGGCACAATACTCAAAAAGGAACAAAGAATGTTTCTCAAAAATATTTTAAAATCAAGTGAACAAATTTTCTATTCTACTTAAAATGCGACAGAAGTGGACAGGTAAACCATAAGGGATAAAACTGTGATAAACCCGGGTATACTGCCTGACCTTTCCAGAATTTGCAAATGCAGTCTGAGACAGAAGTTTAGCTAATAATTGAATTAAACTATGTGCCAGCATGAGACTGATGTTTTCTTCAAAATTTGATTGAGAAATTTTGATTTTTACTTCTGACATCACAGTGCTTTTACCCTGGTTTATATGTCTTGAAGAAATCTCTTTGCAGGCACAATATATAATGAAGACCTCGAAACACACCTCCAACTTGTGTTCTTGGGAGAAAGACTCACTGTGTTGTTCCATGGCTGAGCACCAATATTATCTGTACGCAGAAATAGTTGTCTGTAATGCACTTCAAATCTCAGGTTTTTTTAATTTAGTTTATTACTCGGCCCTACTTATAATTTTTTTAAGCTTTGAGTTGACAATATTGAGAAGAATAGATTCTGCTCTGTTGTGGTTTTATTAAAGCTTTGGTGAACCTAATAAATTGAAGATCAGAGTGCAGGTCAAAATGGCTGGGAAAAGGACAGAAAATGTTCTGTGACTCCATAAGTCTACAATTTACCTTTTCCAAGTCCTATTTCAAAATTCTGCCTGGAATGAAGCAATCAGCTCATCAGATACATGTGCTTAAACTCCATGGTTGCCAAATGGGGAAATCTCTAATTCTTCCTCTGACCACTGAATCAGCATTGCTGCTTAAGTTGACTTAAAAATAAAATAAGGAATTGCCAGGGCTAAACCTGAAAGTAGCTGACAGTTTGAAATGCATCTACACCAAAAATTTAAAATTATTTTGATATTTTGCTGCATCAAATACAGCATCCTGAAGTCAGTTTTGTTGGCAGAACTGTATGTAAAATGTATTGATCATGAAATGGTGCTGTCATTACATGACAAAAACAAAGCAGAATACCTTTTACATTTATATTGATCTTTGAAGAAAAATTACAATAGACCTGTTGCATTATTGATGAACAATATTTGAAGTACTTGAATGTAGGGAACGAGTCTCATTCATAAATTAAAAAGAGCAGTTGGTATGAACTAGAACTACTGGACTTAGGCTCCTGTCAAAATGAAATAAAGTAGAGATAGGTAAATGCTAGAAAAATATATTATGAGTTAAAAATTGTGAAGACTACATGAAGTACAGAGAATATACTTACAATCGATAAAATTTATATTGCTGTATTATGTAGAAATCCTAAAAAAATATTTTTTTCATATTGGAAGGAAGAACCAGTTTCAAAAAGAATTAGCATAAACATAGTCTTGCGTACAGAGGCTGTGTACATATCTATATCTATTATATTTATGTCTGATAGTTTAATATAATAATGGAACATCCATTTAGAATATACTTCATACTTGTATATCTATTAAAATATAATCCAGAAAATATAATCCTGTAATTTTTAAAATATTGATTTAATGTGATATGAGCTTAATTTTCTTCACTTGCCCTGTGATTTGATCAAACTTCCATCTGCATTGACTCTTACATCACTTTTGGAAAAAAAAATCACGAACCAAAAGAGAACTCAGCTTGCAATTTTTTCCTAGAAAAAAAAAATTCGGACTGAGACACAACTTGAGACCTGGAAAATCTCAACATATACTATCAAACTAGGATTTCCTTTTGTATTTACTGGATTGTCTTTATTGAATTAACTGTGATCTGCTCATTAATGAAAGTCAAGGGCAAAGCTAACTGAAGATTTCTATGACCTTCTCTACTATGTAAAATCTCAGATATGGGTAATATATGGTTTTATCAGAAGATATTTATTCCCCATTAAATCTCACACAAAGAAGTTCATTGATTTGGCAATAGATTTTTCATATGTTGCCAAGAGATTCCATTTGAGATCTGTCAGATTAGATTTTCTAATAGATCATCACAGAAAACCAGTTTGCATTGCAATTGGACCAGTACTCTTAGTTTTGTCCACCAGAGCAGTCCAGGAATTATTATTTATTTTGTAACTACCACTGATAACTATGTCAGTGATTAACAAAACCCTTTATGCATGTGCTTATTTCCACTGAGTTCAGTGAAATTTCAAGACATCCTGCTTATCGAGGTAAAACCAAGATTGATTTTCTTTAATCTTGCATACAGATCTCTCTAAAGTGAGAGGTTCTTTTTATTTTGAACTTTTGGAGAAGGATGTAGCTGCAATTTTTTTTTAATATTCTGTGATTTAGTATTCTGATGGACTGCAAAATAACATGCAAGTAATAGCTGCCTTGGGTTTCCATCAGCCCTATATCCTCCCTTTAACTTTAAATTCTCTTCCCTGGTTTTTGTGATGGATTTTTACCTAACAGTCACTCTTTTCTCTCTTTCCCAGCCTAGATAAATTCTTTCCTGATTATATTTTTTTAGGAAAACTTTTCAAGACTGATGAGAAATTGGAGAGATAATCTTGTTTTGTGAACATTGAGTGACTGATTCTCTTGCACTCTTCTAATGGAGTCTTCTAACTTACCTCATCTTAACCTTTTCTCCTGTCCTAATCTGTTACTATAAAGTTTTCTCCTTGAAAGATGTGAAATGTAAGATTGGTGGAGGAGAGTGTTTAGTATGGCTAACAAGGTACATACATGCATGGGCTAGGAGAAAGGGTAAGAGGTAGTTCTTTATTTGAGGAGCTTCATTTTCTAAGAATTGGATGGTAGTTATGGGTTACAAAATTAACTCTATGATTTGCAAGAGAGTTAGGGTTAGGGTGTCAGAAGTTTTATGAGCACATTCACTCATTTTCATGCCTGTGTGCAACAGTCATTGCTTGTTGAAATGTAAATATAAAGTAAAATTCTTCATCATGCTTAGTTTTACTTAGTATTTGGATTGGAGCTAAGCACAGCTACATGGAATACAGTGTACACTCAATGTCTCAATTCATCCCTTAAAGTTGAATTGGTTCATGTAAGTACCACTTAATCATTTTCACTAGCTCAGAATCTCACGTACCATGAAATTATTTTTCAGTTGATCCCTCACATGAATGAAAACATTATTTTTTTACACCAAGATAATGGTTTACATCTTACATACATATTCTGTCTGGATATACTGTGAAATAAATGACCTTCTTTTTGCTGTTTGTTTTACAAGTAAAATCTTCCAATCATTTTTTAAAAATTAGTGGCAATGTAAAAAATCCAAGCCAGAGCAAGAGGGTATCTTCAGTCATTGATGACTGCTCTTAAGCTTTCGATCATCCACCAGAGTCTGATTGAAAAGTATAGATCATTGTGATCTCACAGTGTTTTTAATGAGCAAATCATTGCATCATAATGAAAACCAATACATTGCTCGAGTTCACAGTGAGTGAAGCTGAATGGCTGTCTTCTTGGAACCAGGGACTCTAAAGAAAAATGAGAGTCTTAGTAATATATATAAAAAAATAGTGAGCATGGACTCACATTGCCTTTTAAAAAGCTCTAGTACAGTCCTCAAATATATAAATTGGGGTGTACAAGAGGAACAGAAAGAACATGTTTCCTTTGCCTGCATAATTTGACTGCTGACTGCTCCTAGAAGAGTGTGTGTTGTTCTAATACACAGAATCCAAGAAAGAAATGGAAGTAAAAAGCATTTCAAGACTTATTAGGAGGATTTGCAAATACTTTGTTCTTGAGAGCAGTGTGTGGTTTTCAGAAACCAGAATAACAGGTAACTCAAGTTTAAATATCTAAGAAAAAGAAATCTTCCTAGCAAAGGAAGATAAAAATAATACCAAAGATTGAAACATACCAGATATGAGATCTGTAATTTTTAGGTGACTGTAACTGACCATTGCCAGTTGGAATCAGACCACTGCAGTGATATTGGCCAACTAATCTAAAATGGAAGCTCTAAGGAGAAATCAACTGCTTGTCATTAACAGTGGGTAGATTCTTTCTTAAAGGAATAAACAAATGCAGGTGCATGAAAAAGAAACAGGAAGAGAGAGGATTTTTTTGATGGCATGAGCTGAATTATTGGGAAGTATGAGCAGGAAGGTAAATTCTCAACTTTAGTAACACCTTTCACTTACCTGAAGAACTGATGGAAGAAGTGCATTTATGTCATAGAGCTCAGCTAGAGACAGTATTTTTGTAATTAAAGCTAAAATGAGTTTAGTGATGTGGAAAAAGAGATGTAAACATGGATGATAAATTTAAGATAAGTCAAACCACTGTTTTATAAGGATATACCTGGAGCCAAGTGAGAGAGTGCTATTGATAGGCATTCAAACATAAGGAAGAGAAATTCTGAGGCAAGGGAAGAAGCCATCACCACTGAAGATGTACATATACAGATATGGCATCAGGAGATAGGTAAACTGAGATGTAAGGAGAGTAATCCAAGGGAAGAATGCCTGTTCCACGATGTGCAATCATGTGTGCATTTTAAGAGCGTCTATTAGTCTTGAGCAGAGATGTGTCGCGACGAGAAAAAGGCCCTGTGGTCTAATGTACAACGAATTAGGATTATGTTAATCCTATAAAACCCTTTAAACATTGCTGATTGCCAAGCTGAGAGAAGATTAAAGCTCTTCAATTTACGTAGTATGTAACTTGGTAAGGAAAAGATGAGAGAAGAGGAAAGTATTAATTACAATTTTAATGTTGTTATGTATTTATTATTACTCATATTTTCTACCAGTGGAGGCTGGTATAAGGAAAGATGTTTTTTAGTGAGGTAGTTATGATGTTTTTTAAGGAAAAAGCTTATTTTCCAATTGGGGTTCATATTTTTTAGCAAAATCTGGGTAAAGGACTCATCCTGAGATATGTTTGTTAAAGGCTTTCAAGCAGAGGTAATAGATATATTTATTTTTCAAAGTATTGTTCGCAATATGAACTTTGGCAGAGAAAAAAAGAAAACTAAATTTACTATGAGAAAAATAAGGGAGCAGCATTATGATAAAAAGTAATTCCAATTAAAAATCTACAGTTGCTGTATTTACTTGAAAATGTAAAATTTACAAGGTCTGTCACCAAAACACTAAATTGGTGTTATGAGGATATACAAGGAAAACTAAATGGTAGGAGACATAAATTTTTGTTGTTTCTGTAGGAAAGCCTATATTGAAGACTGAAACTACAGGTAATATATGATGATCGACAGCCTCAAGGCTTCTACTTTGAGTAGTAACTAAGAAGAAGATAAAAGCATATTTTCAATAAATATAATTTTGATCAGAAGGCATTACGTATAGCTTAGAATACATTTTATTGAAGCCCACTGTCATAGATATTACTGTGTAGACTTCAAAACATAGTTTTATTTTCTCCTGAATTTCTCCAAAGGTTGTGAATATTGGATTTTCCCGTGTTTTTATCTTTCTGTCAGGTGTCATAAAAGTTTAGTCTCATTTCTGTCATTCAGCTGCTGCTCTGTCGCATTTGTGACATTCTTCATAAACAGGAGTTAAAAAACTTCTTTATGTATACAGATACATATTTTTCTATTTACATATACTCAGCTTTGTACCTCTAGACTTGTCTTTACACTAGCAGCTTTTATAGTAGATATAATGTGTACAGTATTCATTTTATATATGTCAGATCCTCAAGGGCCATGGCTTTTGCCAGATGAAGCATTTCTGATTTTGAGGCTGATGAAACACAGCGCTATTATTGATCTGTGCATGACACAGCCAGTCTCTCTGCTGGCAGAGTGTAGCAACATTTATCCAGGAGTTTGTGAAATGTCACTCGGATCATGTTCGTAAGGTAAACTGTGCAAAATCCAGGATTCAAGCTGGGAATCCATGAGGAATTGGACGTGACTCTCTTGTTCCTTCATCCTATCTTCTAGGTCAGCCAAGTGGTATTTGTTAAAACAATGTCTGTGTTTCGTATTAGGTGTTGAAGAAAGTATGATTATCACTAAGAACACCCTGTGCACTGCAGTCATACTGCTGCTTTTCTCTGGTTTTTAAGTCACTTGGGAGAACAAGATTTTAAGTCAGTGAAAGTGATCTAAGCATTGCAAGTATGTAATTTTTGTTTTCTTTGCAGTAAATTGATCATTCATGTACATCTGCAAGCAGGAAACTCTGCTTAGATTTTCTAAAGAAAATGAACTTTCCTTGCTTTATTTTACATGTAGAGATGTGTGGCAATTCATGTTTGTCATTAAGATCTCATTAAACAATAGTGGTCAGAAAGGATGTGTGACAGTTTCTACACACAACATTTGTCAAAATATTGATAATTATATATTTTCTTTCATTATACCAATGATTGTGAAAGACAGCACATTTTGGCTAGTAACAAAAGCATGTAATTAAAAATATTGAAAACTAAGGTATATAACAAAAACCCAAACTTCCATGGACTATTTCTATATGTAAAGAGTCAAATGTCACTTTTCCAGACATTTTTATAGGTGCTGCTTTAATTAAAAAATTTCACACACACTTACTTGGAGTTTTACTTCCTTATGGTGGATTTCACATTGATAAACTTGTAAAAGAGGGGATAAAATGGTACATAGTCCTACAATGCCTTATCTCGCATCATGTGCAGTATATGTATGGACATAGTAACATCATGTGTACAAAGTATTTTATTTCATGCCAATGCAACTTCTCTCCTCTAGGTTTACTAGTATATTTAATGATGTGAACATTTGGAAAGGAGACATCTCAAGAAAAGCGTGGCCTTCAAAGTTTAGGTATCTTCCAAGTAATCTGATTTTGTCTTGTGGATTAAACTATAGGAAATTACTTAGAAAAAATAAAGAAGATTCCTTGCTAAGCTTGGAAAAACCCCCTCTAAGACAGCCTAATTCATTTTAGCAAAATCTGTTCTTCTGTATCTAACTAATACTGATTTTTTTAAAGGAAATTCAAACCTTTTTGTTTAAAGATTTAATGTTTAATAATCTAAAAATGTTGCAATGTAACACAATTCTGTGTTTGCTCAGGTAACTTTAAATCATTACTTCGTACTAACTGCGTTGTATGAGAAAATATGAAGAATATTAACATTGCCTACTTTTTGCTCTTTGTTACTCTCAAAATATTTTTTTTACATAAATGCAGCACCTATACAATGTCTGGAAAAGTGACACTTATGCTCTTTAACTATTAGAAATAGTCCATGAAGATTTGAGGTTTTTGTTATAATACCTTAGTTTTCAATATTTTTAATTACAATGCTTTTGTTTTACTAGCAAATGGCTTCTTTCACAATTCATGGCATAATGGAAAGAAAATATATAATTATCAATATTTTGACAAATGTTGTGTGTAGAAACTGTCCACACATCCTTTTGACCACTATTGTTAATGAGTCTTAATTGGACAAACGATGAGAATTGGCCACAACATCTCATACATGTATCAATAAAAGCAAGGAAAGTTCATTTTCTTTAGAAAATCTTAAGCGAGTTTCCTGCTTTGCAGATGTTTCGAGGTATGATCTTTACACTGCAAAGGAAAACAAAAATTACATACTTGCATGCTTAGATCACTTTCACTGACTTAAATCTTGTCTCTCAGGCCAATGACATTAAAACCAGAAAAAGGCCAGCGTATGACTGCAGTGCACAGGGTTGTTCTTAGTAGATAATATACTTTCTTCAACACACTAATACGAAACAGACGATTGTTTTAACAAATTACCACTTGGCTACCTAGAAGATAAGGATGAACGGAAACAAGAGAGTCACGTCAATTCTCTGGAGATTTCACAGATTGAATCCTGATTTGCACAGTTTAACCTTACGAACGTCCGAGGACAATTCTCAACAAACTCCTGCGATAATGTTGCTACAACTCTGCCCTAGCAGTACGAGACACTGGTGTGTCATGCACAGAATCAATCATACTGCTCGGATTTCATTCAACTCTCCAAATCAGAATGCTGCACTTCATGCTGGCAAAGCCATGGCCCACTTTAGAGGATCTGACATATATAAAAGGGAATAACTTGTCACATTATTCTATCCTATAAACTAGCTGCTAGTGTAAAGACAAGTCAGAGGTCAAGCATCCGAGTATAATGTATATAGACAATAGTGTATCTTATACATAAGAAGTTTTTTAACTTCCTGTTTAGAGATTATGTCCAAAATGCACGATCAGAGCAGCATGCTGAATGACAGAAATGAGCTAAACTTTTTAATGACACCTGACCAGAAGATAAACGGGAATCCACATACCTTACTAAACCTTGGAGTAAATTAAGAGAAAACTAAATATGTTTTTGGAAGTCATACCAAAGATAATAATCATATGACGTAAGCGGCTTCAACATAAATGTATCAAGCTATATCGTATGCCCTCTGAGTCAACTATATTTACTTGAAATATGCTTTATACTTCTTCTTAGTTTCTACCAACTAGTAAGAAGCCCTTGAGGCCCATCACCTCGATCATCCCATATGTCTACATGTACGTTTCAGTTCATTAGGCTTATCCTAACAGAAACAACAAAAAATTAATGTCTCTCCATTTTCAGTATTTCCTTGTTATATATTCGCTGCTAACACCAATTTAGTGTTTTGGTGACAGACCTTGTAAATCTCTTTTACATTTATCAGTAAATTACGCACTGAGGATTTTTATAGAAATTCACCTATATTATAACATAATGCATGCTAGCCATTAATCTTTCCTAACATAGTAAAATCTGTCTAGCTTTTCTTTTTTATCTCTGCAAAGTTCAATTGCGAACATACTTTTGAAAAAATAAATATATCTATTACCTCTGCTTGAAAGCCTTTAACAAACATATCTCAGGATGAGTCCTTTACCCAGATTTTGCTAAAAAATATGAACCCCAATTGGAAAATAAGCTTTTCCTTAAAAAACATCATAACTACTCACTAAAAAACATCTTTCCTTATACCAGCCTCCACTGGTAGAAAATATGAGTAATAATAAATACATAACAACATTAAAATTGTAATTAATACTTTCCTCTTCTCTCATCTTTTCCTTACCAAGATTACTTACTACGTAAATTGAAGAGCTTTAACTTCTCTTCCAGCTTGGCAATCAGCAATGGTTAAGGGTTTATAGGATCATAATCCTAATTCGTTGTACATTAGACCACAGGGCCTTTTTCTCGTCGCGACACATCTCTGCTCAAGACTAATAGACGCTCTTAAAATGCACACATGATTGCACATCGTGGAACAGGCATTCTTCCCTTGGATTACTCTCCTTACATCTCAGTTTACCTATCTCCTGATGCCATATCTGTATATGTACATCTCTTCAGTGGTGATGGCTTCTTCCCTCTGCCTCAGAATTCTCTTTCTCTTAATGTTTGAATGTCCTACTCCAAAAGCATCTCTCACTTGGCTCCAGGTAATTCTTATAAAAACAGTGGTTTGACTTATTCTTAAGAGTTTATCATCCATGTATTACATCATCTTTTTCCACATCTACTAAACACTCAATTGTTTAAGCTTTATAACAAAATATCTCGTCTCTACTGAGCTCTATGACATAAATAGCAATTCTTCCATCAGTTGCTCCTCAGCTAAGTGAAGGTGTTTACTAAAGTTGAGGAATACATTCTTGCTCATACTTCCATAAATCAGAATATTCATCGCCATACAAAAAATACCTCAGTGCCTCTTCTGTTTCTTTTTCATGCACCTGCAATTTCGTTTAATTTCCTTATAAAGAAAGAACTCTACCCACTGTAATCGACAGCAGTTGATTTCTCTTATGAGTTTCCGATTTAGTTGTTGAGCTCAATACACTGCAGTGGTCTGATTTCACACTGGCAATGGTCACGTTAAGTCACCTAAAAATTACAGATCTCATATCCTGGTTGTTTCAATTTTGATATTTATTTTATCTTTCCTTGCTAGGAAGATTTCTTATTTCTGATGACTTTAACACCTTGAGTTTACCTGTTACTCTGAGTTCGAACACACACACTGCCTCTCAAGAACATAAGTACTTTGCAAATCCTCCTAAATACAGACACTCTTCACACACTTGGTGTATTCCATATTTCTTTCATTGAATCTCACGTGGTATTAGAAACAAACACACACTCTTCTAGGAGCAGTCATGCAGTCAAATTATGCAGGCAAAGGAAACATGTTTCTTCTGTTCCTTTCTTGTACAACCAACCAAATTATTAAATATTGAGGACGATCTAGATGCTTTGTAAATAGGCAATGGTGAGTCCCAATGCTCAACATATTTTTTTATATAATTTGGTACTAAGACTCATTTTTCTTTAGAGTCCCCTGCTTCCAAGAAGACAGCCATTCACGCCTTCACTATGTGTCACGTAACCGAGCAATGTATTGGTGTGGCTCTCATTTTATGATGCCAATGAATTGCTCATTAAAAACACTGTGAGATCACATGATCTATACTTTTCAATCAGACTCTGGTGGATGATCGAAGCTTAAGAGCAGTCATCAATGACCTGAAAGATACCTCTTGCCTCTGGCTTGAGATTTTCTCTTTTACATTGCCCACTAATTTTTAAAAAAATGATTGGAAAATTTTACTTTGGTAAAACATAACAGCAAAAAGAAGGTCATTTATTTCACAGTATATCCCGACAGAATATGATGTATGTAAACCCATTATCTTGGTGTAAAAAAATAATTTTTCATCATGTGAGGGATCAACTGAAAAATATTTTCATTGGTAGTGAAGATTTCTGAGGCTAGTGTTACACCAACTGTATTAAAGTGGCTTACATGAACCAGATTCATATCTAAAGGATGAAATAGAGCATTGAGTGTACGGAGACTGCTATCCATGTCGGTCTGTGCTTAGCTCAATCAAATATATAAGTAAAACTAAGCATGAATGAAGAATTTTACTTAATTTACTTTAACAGCAATGACTTGTTTGCACACAGGCATGAAAACTGAGTGAATGTAGCTCCATTAACACTTACTGACACCCTAACTCGCCTAACTCTCCTAGCAAATCATGACGTTAATTTTTGTAATCATAACTTCCTAACTCATTGAACCAATTCTTAGAAAATGAGCTTCCTCAATATAAATGAACTATACCTTTTCTTACCTGTTCCTCCTAGCCCATGCATGTAAGTAATCCCATGTATGGTTAGCACATACTATTCACTCCTCCACCATCTTACTATTCAACATCTTTCAAGGAGAAACTTTATAGTAATAGATTAGGACAGGAGAAAAGGTTAGGTTATGAGGTAAGTTAAAAGAAGACTCCAGCATTAGAGAGTGCACAGAGAATCAGTCACTCAATTGTTCAAACAGATTATCGGTCTCCAATTTCTCACATCTTGAAAAGTTTTCCCTAAAAAAAAATATAACAGGAAAGATTTATCTAGGCTGGGAAAGCAGAGAAAAGAGTGAACTGTGTAGGGTAAAAAATTCCATCACAAAAACCTAGGGAAAAATTTATAAGTTAAAGGGAGGATATAAGAGATGGAAATCCCAAGGCATGCTATTACTTGCATTTATTTTTGGCAGTCCATCAGAATACTGAAATCACACAGATATTAAAAAAAAAATTGGCAGCTACATCCTTCCTTCCAAAACAGTTCAAAAATAAAAAGAACCTCTCACTTTAGAGAGACTGTATGCAAGATTGGAAGAAAAATCAATCTTGTTTTAACCTCGGATAAGCAGGTATGTCTTGAAATTTCACTGAACTCAGATGGATAATTTAAGCACATGCATAGGGTTTTTGTTATCACTGACATAGTTTATCAGTTGGTAGTTACAAAATAAATAATAATTCCTGACTGCTCTGGTGGAACACAAAACTAAGAAGTACTCTTCGTCCAACTTTGCAATGCAAACTGGTTTTCTTCTTGTGATGATCTATTAGACAATTCTAATCTGACTTAATCTCAAGACGGAATCTCTTTGCTTCACATATCGAAAAATGCTATTAGCCAAAATTCAACGAACCTTGTGGTAGAAGATTAATATGGACGGATAAATATCTTTGATAAAACCAATATTTACCATGTCTGAGATTTTACATAGTAGAGAAGGTTCAAGAATCAAGTGTAACCTTTGCCTCCTTAATGACTTTCATTCAATGAGCACCAATCAGATCACAGTTACATTCAGAATAAAGACAATCCAGTAAATACAAAAAGGAAATCCTAGTATTGATAGTATATTACTTGTTGAGATTCAGGTCTCAAAGTTGTGTCTCATCGCGAATTTTTTTTTTCTAGGAAAATTCAGACAAAGCTTGAGTTTCTCTTTTGGTATCGTTGATTTTTTCCAAACAGTGACCTGTAAGGTCAATGCACGATGGAAGTTTGATCACTCTATCATGGAGTACACATTGGGGCCAAGTGAAGAAAGATTAAGCTAGCATATCACATTATCAATATTCAAAAATACAGGAATTCCTATTTCTGGTATTATATTTTAATAGATATCAAAAGTATAGAAAGTATAAATTCAAAATGGATGTGTCCATATATTATAATTACTAATAAGACATAAATAAATAGATATAATAATGTACCTGCCTCTGTAACGCAGACTAGATGTTATTATGCTAATTCTTTCTGAAACTGGTTTTCCACTTCACAAATATGAAAAAAACTTTTTCTTAGGATTCTACATAAACACCATGCAATATAAAATTTTAATCGATATCGTAAGTATACTTCTCTGTACTTCATGTAGTCTTCAACAGAATTTATAACTCATATATACTAGCATCTTAACCTATCTCTACTTTTTATTTCATTTGACAGGAGCCTAAGTCCAGTAGTTCTAGTTTATACAACTCTCTTTTTAATTATATGAATGAGACTTCGTCCTACATTCAAGTACGTCAAGATATTTTCATCCAATAATGGCCAACACGGTATATTGAACATTTTCTTCCAAAGATCAATATAATGTATAAAGGTATTCTGCTTTGTTTTTGTCATGTATTTATCAGCCATTTCATGATCAATACAGTTTTACCATACAGTTCGACACCACAAACTCCGGATACTTCAGGATGCTTGTATTTGTATGCAATGCAAAATATAAAATAATTTATAAAATCTTATTGATGTAGGATAGGCAATTTCTCCAAACTGAGTCAGACTACTTTCAGTTTAGTCCCTGGCAATCCATTTATGGTCTTATTTTAAGAAGTTCAACTTACAGGCAGCCTGTCGTGATTCAGTGGTCAGAGGATTGAATTAGAGATTTCCACCATTTTGGAAAACCATGGAGTTTAAGACATGTATCCTGATGAGCTGATTGTCGTTCATTCCAGATAAGCAGAATTGTGAAATAGGACTTGAAAACGTAATTTGATAGACTTAATGAGAGTCCACACGAAAATTTTCTGTCATTTTCTCCAGCCATTTGACCTGCCCTCATGAATCTTCCAAATTATATTAGCTTCACCCAAAAGATTTATAAAACCACAACAACGCAGATATCTATTCTACTCTCAAATATGTCAACTCAAGCTAAAATTATAAGTTAGGGCCGAGTAATTAAACTACAATTAACAAACCTAGATTCCTGCAAGTGGCATTAACAGACAACTATTCTGCGTAACTAGATAATATTGGTGCTTCTCAAACCATAGAGAAACAAACACAGATGAGATCTTTCTCCTCCAAGAACACAAGTGGAGGTGTCGTTCGAAAGGATTTCATTATATAATTGTGCCTGCAAGCAGATTTCTTCAAGACATATAATACACCAGGTAAAAGACTGTGATGTCAGAGTAAATCAAAATTTTACTCCAATCAAATTTTGAAGAAAACATCAGTCTCATGCGGCACATAGTTTAAATTCAATTAATCTAGCTAAACTCTTGTCTCAGACTGCATTTGCAAATTCTGGAAAGGTCAGGCTAGTAACGGGTTATCCACCACGTTTTAACTCTTCGATAGGTTTACCTGTCCACCTTCTGTCGCATTTAAGTAGAAAGAATTTGTTCACCTTTGAAATTTTTTTTTAAATATTTTTGAGAAACATCTTGTTTCTTTCTTTCTCGAAGTATTGTGCCCAAAGATTACCAGTTCCACTGAGCATCAACCTAAACTAGCTCTTACTAAATATGTAGTTAGGTTAAGATTATCTTATAACAATTCTATAAGAGGAAATGGGAGATAAATCATTCATCTCCTCATGTTTTGGGAACGACTTTTCTAAAGAGCGTTCAAAGAATTCTCACGATTTGTTCCACTACACTGTCCAAAGTGGACAGCTTGCAGAAATGATCATCTTTAACAAGTATTGGCAGTGTTATTAGGTGTCATAGGACCCGAGGTTTAATTCTTAAGATAGATCAAAGTAATAGGATTCAGACTTAACATTAACTTTAGCCCGTGTTTGAGAGATGCGAAAAGGGCCACACTGTTACTAAACAGAAGCATTTGTAATTCTTTCTTTTTACCTGTTTAAACTAATAGGTCATTACAGCAATCCCTGTTTTTAATTTTTTAACTATTTTATATATAAGTCAGACTCTGCAATGCTATTAATGTGGCAGTAACTATCTTGACACAAAGTTTTTTTAAAATTACTCATTTAGGCTTATCAAGATCTTCAAATTGCATCATTCTAAACTTATCCATATGAAATTCACTCATCTCAGGTCTCTGTAGTATAATTCATATCTATAATGTACAATAGAATTAATTCTTTTTTTTCATTTCCTACCTAAAGAAGAAGAAAACCCACGCACACTTAATTTGGAAAAAGAGACACTTAATGTGAGAATCACTCTCTATAATAATAAAAGCACAAGTAATCCTGGACTAACATGCTTGTAAGAGATTTCAAACATGTAAATAGTCTTTTGGAGGAAACATCGTGCAATGGGTCTACATAGTAAATGTTTCTAACTAGGAAAAATATTCATATAAGTAGCTCCACAAAACCTGTTACCAAGATAATTACACATCTGCATGAAATGTATCACTTAAATGCGACAGGAAATTTTCAAAAGCCAGTTTAAAGCTACCTGCAAGGATAATTACAAAGAAGACAAGGTCAGTAATCGTTTCAAACCTTTCTGAAATATACTTTATAAGGAACCCACAACACAACAAAAATAGTTACATTAAAATCAAATACTCTCAAGAGTGGAATAACACTTCCATATGAATATAACAGAGTCAAGGGGAGATCTTTGCACAGTAAGTAAACAGTTTTAGTAATAACATCTTCCATGCATACTAAGATCTATACAGTTTTTTTCTTTGTTTCATGTGTAGATGGGATAAATGCTAATTGTCCGATATCCACTATAACTGTAGCGATACTTAAGAGAAGTAAAGCTGTGATAGCCTGATTATGACCAGATGCAACACATGAATTCTGGACTGTCCTATATCATACTGCACGGCAATAAAAACAGTCAAGAAGAATATGTAAAGGAAAGACCACAACCTTTTAAACGAATAAAGCTATTCATTCAGCACTTATACTTTCTGCTATATCAGTGTGTGAGTAGACCGATTTATAGACCTTGAGATAGATCTAACTAGATAACAAACTGTGACCTCAGGGGGAAAAAGTTCCTTCAAGATTCAAGAAAACGTGAATCAAGAATAGCTAAAATAAAGTTTGGAGTGATTTAATGCCTATTCAGAAAAAAAGATAGTAGTAACTAGGCACAGTTAAAATATGCCTTCTTAAAAAAAAAATAAAGCTCCTTACCATGAATTTAGCAAAATGAGTATACAATTCTGCAGTAATTGCACTGAAAAAAACTTTATTTAAACCTTCACATTATCCTCTTTCAAAGAATGTGTCAGCATGGACTGGCTGACTTGCTCTCTATTCTGAGATTCGTTTACATGCTGAAAGACTAAGCAGGACTGTTCAAATTCTCACAGATTCCCATACAAGAATGCAGCTTTCCTCCTGCTATTTAACAGTGAGAACACTGAGAAGAATTCCCAAATGCAAAACTATGAGTACCTTTGAGCAGTGGGACCTGAATAGCCCTTGACACAAATAAGAGAAGCATTAAGTTTTGACTTAACTTAGCTAATCAGATTTTAATTTCTTATTCATATCTTGGATTTTTGCAAGCCAAGAAGAACACTACAAAACACAACTATAGTAATATGTGTTTGAATAAGCCAGAAATACCACATTGCCATTTACTTATATAGCAACTCAATGAATAGAATGAGTAGAGGAGGGACTAAAACGCTATAGAAAACATCATCACTGGATATTCCAAACAATATGCTTTCAAAGTGCTTTTCATTCTCAGAACATGGAAAATACTAATCACCCTTGCTTCCACAAAAAGTACTTATTCCAGCTTGTGACTGTTGTAACACACAAATAACATATGTAAATGTACTAGTACTTCTGTAAAGATGTCTTAGACCTCAGCTATTAATAGGTGAATTCTTAGAGAACGCAAGTTCTTGATTTCTCATAATGTTGCAGTCGCTTCCACAGCCATTTTTTTAAAATATAGGCAAGGAATTTTGCTTATTATGACAGAAACGGAGGACATAACAGATATCTACAAGTTCTTGCAATTATAAGGCCAAACAAATGACCCACGAACTTCCAACTACAGAATTCTGATACAGAATTCTCCCTTAGAGCAGCACAAATACAACACTACATAAATTGTGCTGAGAGATCATTATAAGCACAAACAACACAAGAATCCATTCATTGTTATATTCCATGGAAAACCAACAGATGCAGCATGTCCTTACGGTATGAATGAACATGTAAAGGATCTGTCTCAATGAACATCTGAGAACAGTTTAAATCTGTAAAATCATAGAGTCGATCATCCTAGATTCCTGAGTACAGACTATAACATACAAGGACACTGACTCGCCATTAACATCTGTCCTTTGTCTGCTAAAGGATTATTTCTTAGATAATATTATCGAGCAAATGCATCCTGTTCCCAACCATTGATGTTAATCGTTTAGTCTGTTAGAACTGCTCATTGCTCTACCTTCAGCTAGGATCACACGTTTTCACTCAATCAATATAAGCATTAATAAACTTTTACACAGAACTTTGGCTAATGGCAGTGTATGGAGAGTCTATTATTTGGCGATATTAGTAAATTTTGTCTATCAATTACTCACTTGAATGTATTAATTTGGTCCCAAATCCCGAAGATGTTATCAACTCTTCTCATTATTTTCGTGGTTTGATACCAAGTGTCTCTGGTAGAAAGGCAACAAACTTCACTCCTCTCTTGGATTTAAATATCTAAAGGAACAAAGTGTTAAACAAATAACATTAAACAAAACACTTAATTTCCTTAACAGTAAGATTTAAACTTACTTCTAGATAGTTATCTTACCCTCAAAGCCCACGCATATACACCAAGTTCCCACATGCATATGTGCTTTATAACCATTTGATCTATCTGAAATAGGGATTCATGTAAACATGAATGTACCTGTCTCGCAGTGACCTGTTGTTGAGCTTTAACTACTTAATTTCACTTGGCATAAGTAGCCCAAGCCTTCTGTCTCTTACATGTTCCACATCAATAGCACTATATCACCTGAAGAGAGTATTATCTGTAGAAAGGGAATTGAATCTGTTTGTTGAGAAAGAAAATGGGCATTCCTAATAAAGATTTAATGTCTTGAGTTCTGCACAACCATTATCTAATATTTTTTGCTTAGAATGCCAGGGCGCACCCATTAGAATAGACCGGAGTGACCATTATTTAAAAACCTTCCAGAAAAACGGAGTGCATAAAAATGAGATGTTAGTATTAATTAGCGATGCTATTATTTATTTTATGTTTCAGTTTTCCATTACAGCAGCATTCATCTCCACACAAATTTTCTCTCACCTATTTTTTTAACCAGTTCCCTAATGAATTTTCTATTTTATTTCTCACACCTGCCCCTTGCTATGACACTAAGTGTTCGTCATCTAGGATGGCAAATCCATGAAAGATGTCTAAGAAGTGCAGAACATTTTTAGCTAATTAACAGAGTTTCTGGTTGAAGTTTATTACTGTGCAATGAATACTTTGTTTTTTACTATAAGCTAGTAAACAAATTGTGGCGGAAAGAATAAGGCAGAATGCTTCATCTGGTTCACAATGACCTTGGAAATGCTTTTTGAAGAATGTCATGATACACGGGTATCATGTTATCAGAATGCAGTAGAAGGCGAAAGAGAGTGAGTTTTACCTTCTCTAGAAAAATTAGCCAGTTCCCTTAGCCCTAAGATGTGAAAAAGATGCTGCTCCTGATTACTCGCCTCCTCGCCCATTCTGTGCAAAGAAACAAAAAACACAAGAGAAGTCTGAGGGGAGGGGTTTGATTGTCTTTTTTAGAACGTCTGCCTCTTACCAGCAAGTCGCATCTGTTGTACACTATATAAATTCCTGGAGCTAGGATGTGGTGTGTGACAACAGGAGAAATATACTGCACTTAAGTGTTTGTTGATTCAGCTTCTTAGGGCAGGCCAATCACTACAGTACGAACGAATAGAATTCAGCCTGAGGAGTTTTGCATATACGATTAACACAAAATACATATAAACATGAGATTGGGGAACCATAAGGAGTAATAGCATGGAAAAATTAAGTAGGAATGATAGCTAGAGGCAGAGAAAGTAAGTTTGGTGTCTTATACAGGCCTGTTACATCAAATAGAGACTCTTACTAAATCTTTTATATAGTTAATGTATTTTCTTGGCTTATCCACTTTTAAACAGAGAAAGATAGGATTAAATGAATCAATGGAAGTGGTCACTGAGCCCCTTATGGACGAATCTCCTTAGTTGTCTGGGGTGTAGGTTTTCAGATGCCTGCTCTTCACAGAGGAATGGATTCTGGAGCCTGATCAGATCCTAGGAGGTTTGCAACAGGCTAAAGTGATACATACTCACACATTGAATACTATAAAGTACTTGGCATGAAGACTATTGAGATTTTCAGAAGGAAAATTCATTTGGGTTGATACTCTGCCTCAATATTTGTACATAATAACTGGCTCACATAAAGCATGAGTAATATATGAACTCACTAATTTTGAATAATATAAACTAAAATAAAGATCAGTGCCTCAAAACTTCACAGAATGGCAATATCCACCCGATAAGATTATAGGTGATTTGTAAAGACACACAATGAACGTACTTTATACGTCTATGGTCACTTATTAGCTTTGATAGTCTCTGAGTCAGCTCCAAATGTAGCTATTTGTTAATTTTCTTCATACTGGTTTCTCTTAACACCCTCTTCATGGAAGCCACTGCTTCTCATTATTTTTTATTCTTGTCAACAGATCTGTCTGCTTCTTGCGTGACTCTCATTTTGTTGTTCCTGCAGTAAGAGTTAATTCAGAGTAGCACCGAGCTTTCTGGACAAGCTGACATTCTCCTTTCTTGCTCTGTCTACTAACACAAAATGCCAATATATTAATAAAGGACAAAGTCATTTACAATAACATGATTGAATGAGTTTTATTCTTGCGCCTCTATACCAAAACACCCTCTAAATCAATCCACCTAAAATATATTCACAGTAAGGCCACAACTGGTAATTAATTAACACTCTGACTACTCGAAAACATACATACACATAAAAAGTCAAACCATAAGCACCTCCATGTGGCTTTTTCTGAATGTGCCAAACAGGCACTGCAACCAATTCAACAACGAGACTTGGAATTAAATGTGTCATGAGTTTCTGGTCAATATTACTGAAATAAAGGCTTCAAGTGTCTAGTTAACAGGCTGGGTTTATTAAGGTCTAAACAACAAAAAACCAAACACAGATTACAATAAGTTATCACGTTAATCTATGACTTCAGTTTGGCTGTGTTGGCTACAAGGGGCATACCCTGAATACAGAAGGTAATGAAAAAGTCTCAATTAAGGTGCAGGTTAGCTTCCCAGATAAGACTGATAGTAACAAAACTACCTTTAATGTGTGATAGATGCGTTGGACGTCACTTATATGACGAATTTTTCAAATCTTCCAATAAGTGAGCCTAAATATATGAAATTGTTCAGCCCAAAGTTAACCAAACAATCTTGCAGACACCATCGAGGTGGGTTAGGAGTAAATAAAGGAAGAGTTTGGTAGGACCAGGATGCTTTACCATGTTATTCCATTCGCAAGAAATCACATATTCCATACCTTGGCTTAGAACTGCATGATAAGAATGGTATGGCGACCGCAAAACCTCCCTCTTGAGAATGTAATCTTTTCTAGGTCTTAATCTGTGTTAATGGGCACAGAATGGAAAGCGAAGCAAAAAATAGCAACTCTTCACGTGTGCGGACAGCCAACCACACATACTGCCATTTTAGGATTTCCATTAATTGAAAAACAAAATGTTACTTCAAATATATACAGTCAAAGTGTGGTGCCAAATTAAATTTTAATTTAGAAAATCAGATCTTTAACATCATCAGAGACAAGGAGAGTCAAAATATCTGTTCTTTCCCATCAAAGTCAAAGAAAATACTGAACTGTTTACTGGCTGATTGCACTAGCCTTTCACCAAATAATCCCAGAAAAAACTGAAATAACTGTTACAAGCATATTTGACTTGTTTATCAGTCATTGATTAATTATAGATAATGAAATTGTTATGGGAAATATTGGTTTAGTATGAATTCCTAGTAGGTGAAAAAAGATGGTCTGTATTAACTGTCAAAGTCTAACAGCTATTCTATTTTTCAAAGATGATGTAAGTGAATTAATAGAAAAATTATTAAAACAGTCTTTTAGTTCAAAGAGAGGAATAGCATACAGAAACACTGAGATTGTAATAGAAGACACATAAGATCTAAGATATGGAAGCATGCAAGATGAATCCTGGTTTGACCAGAGGGTCTTAACACAGAAAGTCTGCTGTCTCGCCTTTTAAATACGTGATTTGAAAAATCGCTGCTATTCCAGAACTAACAAGCATTTCACAGACAGGAAGCAAGACACTGAAAGATAAAACGTTGTTGAGCAATAGTAATAAAATAAAAAAACGGCCAAAAGCTAGGCCATACTCTAAAATCAAAGTACTAATTTTCTGGGTAATTCACATGCTCAGTGTATTTTTAAAACACTTCTTTGTTCAGTAGATTCGAACATATTGTATCAATTTTAAACTCTTTATAAAGATTGGCAATTTCTATGTCATATCATGCAACACAGTTCTACGAAATATTCATATCTAAAAAGCTCTAACAAATTTTTATAAGAGTAACAAGAAGCAAACTACGATTTCTTACGTAATGCATACTGAACAACTTGGCATTTTGCAGAGGATAAACTATAGCACATGAATTCTATGATAATTTGTACACATCTACTGCGGACACACAATTTTGAAGACTAAGAACCTGAGCTCTGAGGCAGAATGATGATGGAACAATCCAACCTGCAAGCGAAAAAGATGGAGAATCTCTACTCTGATGACAGCTATAAGTAAATGTAAGAGTTTGTGAAGAGAGCTGCACTAACTGCTGATACTGCCAAACAGGCAATTATACTATTCATCCCCAATGTGAAGGAATAACTGATAAAGTCCTTGTGCCTATATAATTATCTCATCTCCTACCCCCTGACATTAAAACAGTCCAGCTCCGGTTTTTGTAATTTCTTTAGCCTCTTTTCTTTGCACGAGAATACCATAAACCAGCAGCAGGGTCCTTAACCCTCAAGGATGCATTTAAGATTATTCTGTTAAAATTTGGTTTTCACCCTCAACTATCTAATTTTTGCATAATTCTATCTTCTCACACTTTCACAAACATATTTTCAATGTTTTTTCCTGCAAACAAGGGGAGTTCTGCTGAAAGCATATTTAACTGAGCTTAGAGATTAGTTCCCCTCGGATGCTTCTCTGATGTTTATCATTCTACCATCTTCAAAAATGGCGATCAACCACTATCCTATCTTCTCCGGAGGAACAGAGAGTAAATGTAATAAACCAGCCAAACTAACAAATTGTAGTGCTGTAGCATATTCTATCAGGAGAGGATTGGATTCCTGGAGTCTCCTGGGATTCCCTGCCCTGTGACTGTCCTCACTCAAGAGTAGCAGGAGATTAACAGTAGCAGACGGTCAGACAAATTAGATTTTCACATATAATAGTTCTTCTGGGCGGGGTTGGGGGCAGCCCTTACTCATACTGTGTAGTTTGGCTTACCAAGAGGATGGGTTGGATAGAGTTTTTTTTTTACAGTTTTTCTGACGCAAGTAATTGATGGAGAAACACAATGAAAGAGTTATGCTTATATTAGGACCCAGAGAGCTTTTGCATTTGGGCCTTGTTAAAAATTTTGGAACTAAGAAAGTATAATTTTGTCAACAAACTGGTATATCACCACTATCGACAAAAACTGAATTTCAAACTAGTTAATACGTAATTAAAAGCACCAATAAGTTTGTTCAGTGTTATTTATGAATTTGTTCTTTGAACTAGAATATAGATTATCTGCTTATGTTTTAACATTCCATGAAACGTGATTTATTTGGACGAAATAACAGGAGGGAAAAAAGATAAACAACCATTAATAAGTCCAAGAATATGAAGTCAATGCGTTGTACAGATTGTCATCGGAGCACTTCTGGAACTGAAACCTGGGACATATATGCTGGCCTAGCTTACGACGATGAGAACAAGTAATAAAGATGTTAGCAATCAGACGAAACAGAGCAGGATTACAGTATCTCGTCCAGACAATGAATGTGTAATAGGGCTAAGAAGAGGCTAAAGCATACTTATGGACCGAAGGAGAAGAGAGTCAGAAAGTATTTTTTCTAAGATAGACACAACTTGTACCAGTGCACAACAAAGAAACTGAAGAGATGTTATGCTGATATAGTCAGCACACCATTTAGAACACAGAAAAGCAGGGAGAAGAGAGGGTGTGTGTGTTGCTTTTTGTCATCCCTGTTAATGGGTAAAGGGAATTCAGCCTGTTTCTAATAAGGTTACTATCTCGACAGAGTTAAGTTTATATTAGGGCATGTTCTTTGCTATACTTTGTCTGGACTGTGAAGACAGCACCACTAGCTTAAAGCGCTTACGATTTTTAACATAATCCTTTTACATTACTGATCACTCCTCTCCAATACTTTTTAAGACAGATGTATTTCGGCTTTTTACTGGCTAGGTGTTTGACAGTGAGTGGGGCTCCAAGGAGTTGGCCTGTGAGAAATGCCAAAGTTCGCTTCCATGTAACAGCAAAGTCAATAGACAGCTGTGCTATCACAGACGTCAGAAAGATAGAACCACGACAAGGCACAGTACTGGGCTAATACAGAGATGGTGGTAACATCTCGTGATAATATATTTAGGAAACGGAAAAAAGTGAGTATGCATGGCAAGATATAATTATGGGTCAGAAAAAGAGTCGGAGGTGAGATATTATGTGACAAGGAAGCACATCATGACTTAGAACACACAAGGGTCAATGCAGGAGAGAAGGAGGTGCTTCCAGGAGCCTGGAAGCCAGCAGACCCTGCGCCTCCCTGCAGGAGCCCCACACAACGGATTTGCAGGAGGATGCTGAGAGGAGGCTGTGAACCCCATAGGGCACAGGTGCCGTGCTGGAGAAGGCTCCTGGCAGGGAACTGCAGATCTGATGCAGAGGAGAGACACGCCCACACTGGAGCTAGAGGGATGCGCTGGAAGGACATTGCTGAAACTCATGACAGGACCGCAGCGCTGGACGCCAAGACCTGTCTTGAAGACTTGCACCCATGGAGAGTGACCCATGCTGGAGCAGCCTGGGGAGGACTGTTCCCTGTGGCATGGATTGGACATCACATGGAGAAGTTTCGTGGAGAACTGTCTGCTGTGGGAAGGGACCCCACACTGGTGCAGGGGAAAGGAGTGTTCTAAGATGAGCAGTGGGAAACATGAGATGAACTGACCATAACCCCATTCCTGTCCCTCCATGTCCGTGCTGGGGCAAAGAAGGTAGAGCTGGTTGAGGAAGAGGAACGAGGGGAAGGTGTTCTTTAAGAGTCATTATTTATTCTCTTACTATCCTGCTCTGATTCATGTTAAGCAAATAATTTACAATCCTAATATCTCATAATTCGGATATTGTTTTCCCCTAACACTATTGTGAATAGAGTACAATTTCCCTCACCGTTCCTATCTCAGTCCCACAAAACCTTCATCATATTCTTGTCTCTCCCTGTAAACAGCTGGTTATAGAGTAAAGTGGTAGAGAAGGCTTTGGTGGATGCCTGCCATCCAGCCAGGGTCAGTCCATGCACACAGATTCTTCATTGTTCAGCACAAATATATTCTAAAATAATTAATCCACCCTGAATTACTCTGGAGCAGGCTTTACGAACTGATTCATATGCAGAGTCAAAATTAAAATTAAAGAGGGGCTAACAGCAGCGCTAAAAATCAAACTCCAAAACTCTAACCAGGGAAGCAAAACAAGTTCTGTTATACTACTTTTCTTATTCACTGTACATTTTTAGACTTCTAACTGAAACCACTGTTGCAGGGTTTTTTTGGCTTCTTGTTTACTTCCTGTCTGGCAGTGGATGCAAATGTTTTGCCCTGTCTTTCATAATCACTCTATTTACACAAAACTTTCAAAGCTGGTTATTTTCAGCATCACTCACAAGCAGCCATGCATTGAAAACAAAACAAAAATAAAAATCTAGCTAATTATATTAAACTGATCTTTCCAAGAGTCAATTCATAAGCACATGGGAAATAAACGCAATGCAAGAAAACTAACACAAAATCCAAATAGTAAAGTGATTTATTCAATTCACATGCGTTTTGCAAACACAAAGATAAATACAAAATCTCATCTCACTCTGAAATGGTTTTAACAAATTACTACTCTTACAAAATAGTAATCTCATTGTAGAACTATCAGTGAGGGTCTGAGACTCCAGCTGCTTCTTAAATTGACACGTTCTTTTTTAACAATCCTACAGGAAAGTGAAATAAAATGAAAGAATACACTTGATGTACAATACTAATCCTGTAAATGGCGCATAACTACTAAAATTTCTACTTTCCTTCATTTCACATGTTTAATAATAAAACAAAGTATAAATGCACAATACATATAAACATTTTTTGATTTTAATTGAACTTTATATTGTAATGTTGACCTCAAAGTCAAAAACACACTTCAGTGAAAGGTCTATTTAGTACCCTTTGGTGTTTTCAAAATTCTGAAACTGCAATGCTTTCACTGAGATTGCCTGCCATGCAGAGTCTGGACGCTGAAACTTTAAATTCTCTTAATTTTCCTTAAAATTGCACTCAATGTGCTTCATTAATTCAGTTTTTCCTGTCTTACCGCCAACATTAACGCATTTGCGTTCTTATATTTAGGGCAAGTCTACCTTTGAGGCAATAAATCTTAGGATAGAGACCTGGTTGCGTGTAACATCAGTGGACTATATTTAATCATCAATTTGTGTGAGCCAGATTTAAAGGAATCCTCTTGACAGAGGTGATTGATTTGTATATTTCTTAAACCAAGACATTTAAAAATAGCATAACCTCGCCAGTCAATTAAGTTACAACCACCAAAAAAAATCAATGGTTTAAAGATGCATTCTACTTAAACCCAAGAGAAAAGGCCTCAGATGGACTGAGAACAGCTTTTACACATAAATCATGTTTATACTTTTTTCCAAAACTGTCCTGACACATTGGGTAGCTCCTTCACTCGACTAGATGAGCAACAGAACACCCGAATGCCATGGTTTTAAAGGTGCTCAGTATCATTTGAGATATTTCTGACTATATACACATTTCCCTCACCTGCTTTTAAGGAATGTTCTATTTATGAAAGAAGGCCTGCATTTAGAAATTCAGAGACAGCTACTTTCAGTGACAAAAGTGGTGATTTTAATTAACAAGCTAAGAGGGAATAAATGAGATACTTCCCTAACTTGGTTCATGAATGCATTTTTGAAACTTTACTTTCAAAATGTTCACTACCTCTACAAGAAGAATTCCCTAACTCCAACATTTGTACAATTATCAAAAGTCTAGTATTTATGGCTAGCCATGACAGAAGCTATGCATTACTTTCATTTCAAACAAAATGGAATTTGACCAATATACTTGGCTCATTTTGTTCTTAAGGAAATAACGCAAAATTAGATCAACTAATCTACAAACGACCTCCAATTTACATTAAGTGAAAAAACCAATGTTTAGTTTTCTATATTAAAATCAGATTGCAATAGTTAATTTGTTACAAAACAAGCTTACACTTACACGAATACTATTGACAAATTACGAGTACTTCTTAATTTTGTTTTCTCTCCTGAGATACTGTTTCGGAACCCTGCTGTGTGGCAAGGGAGAAGCAGGCAGTAACACGGCTTCATTGCCACTATTTTGATTTGCTCCATATGACACATAGAACAGTGGAACCCATATGAAGACAATTCCATGGTTTCTTCCTAAATTTCCTGTATTTGGAATGAACATAGTGCCTTGAGACCAATTCCCTTTGCTTGCTTCTTAACAAAAAGAGTCTGAAAGACAGAGGATGTAGATAACCACCTCACCACTAGTGGCAGACCACTCCGCCTCTCTCAACGTACTATGGGGCCGAGGTGAACAACGGCAGAAGAAAACATAATTATCTATAAATTTTTATCAAACTTGTCAGATCTGGAAATTTTTCTAAGAGCCTTTTTGTTCATTTCGATCGGGACGTACATGTGGTACCCACTTACCTTTAAAGAACTGATTTTCAACCCATCATTCAATATTAACACGCTAGTACAAATGAGATCCGTGCTCACAACATACATGAAAAATAATTAGTGTGGATGGTATTCTTAATTTAAAGGATGTTAAACAAGCTTGTAAGCCATCTCTAGCAAGCTGAAAAATGGGTCATAAATAAATTTTAATCTAACTAAATTAAGGGGAAAAAATGGTTTTCTCCCCTACCGGTCAGACAATGTAACAAGAGATAAATAAACCGACTTAGTAGCGCCTCTTCCTGGAATCCTTAGCTTCGTGGTGAATATGCAAAGGGCGCAGCATTAAATCAACCCTGCCAAACTGTCATTTCAAGCCTCATGACGTGCATTAAATAGCATCACTGGAAGAATCAAGCAATTTGCCTTCTTTGGGTTCTGGCACCTTATCCAACAAGAGCTCATAAAGCAGTTGTGGCATATCGCATAGCACAAAAATTTAAGTCAATAGGACTCAGAACAAGACTTCTCCAAGATATTTCAAGAATCTGACAGGTATTTTTGTTTGAATACTCATATCAACAGTATATGAAATTCAATCTCCATTTTGCTAGTAAAATGAGCTTTGACAATAACTGACCAGTGTCACCCTCTCTCAGGGCTAAGTATGAAAGCCGTTACCTGCTTCTACTCACACATCCTCCAGATTTACCGTCCTTACTGAAGTTTCTAAATAGGATATAACTCACATAACCTAGATGAGAGATTTGTTTGAGAAAAGTCCATATTGTCCCACACGAGCTCTTTTTCTTGGCATGTTTTTAATTTAAACCTTAGGGTGGGCTTTATCAAACAAGAATTGCCAATCTACCATTGCCACGTTAGATCTGCCACTGCTTCTCTTGGCTACTCCAGCAAACACTTCAGCTCCACCTGCAACTCTGACTTCAGCATAACTTCACAGGTTCCATTTCTCAACTGTTAGCTTCTGTGTCACTGTACCTTCTTCAAAGAGGCAGCTTTCTTTTCCTTCTCATCAATGGACTAACGAGTTCTATTCTTTTTCTTTCTTTAATGTCACAAATCCCTCTTAAGTTATGTTTCTCCAGACTCTCTTTTCTCTTGCGTCTGCAATCTTCGTTTCCTGTACTCTGTAAAGATTCTTTCAAATAAATTATTCTCAATCTCAGCTAAGATCTTTTATTCTAACTTCTTTCTGTTTTCTTTAATCCCCTTCAGTATCTTGAATCTCCTTCCTATCTGTTGTACCTAACAAAAGCAATTTTATCATAAACAGGCAATATTTCAGCCTGTCTAAAAATTTTACGCAAACTATATTTCCAACATATTTATAATAATGACAAATATTACACACGACGGAAGCAAGGGCAAAAGCAATCTATAGTCTTATCTCTAAAATAATTTTACATAGTGGCACGAACCGACCAAACATTTTAGCTTGCATAATACAGCTGTTGAACAAAGGCAGATGGTAAACTGGAAGTTAAAAATCCAACGCAAAAGTGGCCACAGCAAGTTTAAGATCGCTCCTGACTAATAGAATCTTCTGAATGCATCTTGGAGTCCTCAATTACTGGATCTTGGTATACACATAATGAAATTAAAAATTTTTTATCAGAAGGATACTACTCCTAGAAATATGGACATTTGCACAAGCTATCTAAATCAACAAGTTCCTTTCAACGGTGGCCGTAAAATACAGGAATAATATTCTGATCTTTCAAAAAAATCAACAGACAATTCCTCAGCAAATTATTTCAGAAACTTGTACCCCTCTTACAAAACTATGGAACTAGCAATGATGGGTTTTCCTATTACACAGAAAGGGATAATCTATCATGTTTCAATTAAGAGAATTTAATTTTCCAAGTTCTCATATAAATTTGAAGAAGTATTCCCCCTATGTATGTATGCATATACTTGGATTGCAAATCCCTTTTGAGTTTACCTCAAAGTCAAGTCCTATTACAATAAGTCCAATTCCCTGAAAGTCTGAAATATCCACCATACAGCAGAATTTCCAAAATAAAGGGGACCATTTTAATTTTTAAAGCAGATACAAAAATTTTATTTTCGTCTTGAGATTTCCCCCACAAGCTTGAAAAGGGGCATCAAGCGTTTGGTGCTCAGTAATCACTTATTTCACATACTTGCAGATACTTTTGGTGGATTTTTGTACAAGCACCGACATTCCTCGTCGTTTCACTAAGGAAGTGTCTGAGGTTTCTAAGATTTCTCTGTAGGTGGTCTCGGGAAAGACTTTTTAAAGGCAGCTATAACTAGCACCACGCCGTTAAGCTAATTTGAACTCCTACACCTCTGTCTAATATTGCCCACGTACTACCACCTCATATTTGTGTAGCACATACCAAAATTTCAAAACTATCTTGACACTGAAATATATTGAAACCATACTATTATATCTAAGTTTTTTACGTATATAAGTTTTAACAAGGACTTAAATAGGATAATTATGGTTTAAATTATTTTACATTAATGGATGTTTTGTGAGGTGGGTTACCTCCGCCACGATTCACTACAGATAAATGAAGAGGCCCCTTGATGTTCAAGTAATGAATTAGGACAAGAGCTAATCAGGAATTTCATATGCAATTTTGTGAATTTGGATAACTGAATTTGTGCGTTAAATAGCAAATCTTAATATGAAGAGACAATGCCTTATGACTGCAAAAGTTATTGTGTGAGAGGAAAAAAAAGGGATATTTTTTCATATCTTTCGTCAAAAAAGATTATTTTGATTAAAAGGCATTTGCACTTTCGCACCGCCACTGACAAGTGTTAAGACCAATACAATTTTCAATCACCTTCCCAACTGAGATTATGCTCCTATATATTTAATCAGATTTTAAAGGCACCATTATTGCCGCAGCTAGCACTTAAAGAAGTCATGTATGACATTTGCTGACACGGAAATATACAATGAATAGCTTCTACTAAGACCTACCCTAGGTACCATATTAATAACTCTGTATATCCATAGAGATATCACAAAATTATGTATACCGTGGCAACAGCGCAAAATTATAGTTCTAAGAAATATAGATGATAGAGCATAAAAACTATGTACATTTTCAAGATGGTAGCATTCAATAATACTATTTCAATTACTTCACTCTACCTTAAGATAAAATGAAATGTGGCACTTCCTATTTGTGTTTATATTTTAACCATGATGTTTTGTCATATCATAAATAACGAGATGACAGCCTTCATTGCCTGACCATAATGGCAAGTGTTCCAAGATATAATGCAATCACATCACTCTGCCTCAATTACCAATACTTCCTACAAGTTAATTTTCACAGATAAAACATAAATAGACATACTGAAATGAACAATTCGGAACAGTTATACGATCTTTGTGTTTAATTCAATTTAATGCATGTTTAAAGATTTTAAAGTAATTAACAAATAGTTTTGAAAAAATACAAACAAAGCATGAAAGCAAAATTGTGAAGGATGACACATTTTCTTTGCAACAAAACAAAAAACATAATGGTAAAATATTCGAGAGAGCCTCTCACGTGAAAGACACCATGTTAACATATTCTAAACTACTTATGGTCGGCATATACAACTATTCAATACAAAAATAGGCAACTAAGTTAAGACACATCCTCGTTACTATAAGAGGCCAAAAATACGTAGAATTGTTATGCAGTAAAGATAATAATACTTTTATGATATTTTTAAGCTACACCAGAAGACAACTATAGAATCTCACACAGTATTAATGTTGTACAAAAAAAGATACCAACCCACATGTAGAAAATATCCTGTATATAGCGTAAATTGTGCCAAAAATTCTTAAACACAACAAACACCTAATATAATTTATACACCGTTTATGCATCATTCTAATTCTGTAGACCAAGAGCTTTCCATGGAGATTACACTCCTGAAATCCATCTAAACATAAATACGCTCAGCAAAATAATGAAGGTTTTCCCAAAGTAGAGGGGAAAATTGGCTACGTGTATGTTACTTCCAATTACAAATAATTTTCAAACTTTCAAAACACGATACCGCCTAAACACTTCCATCCTTTCTCTGATATTACCCATGTTTATCTTTACATGACACATTCACAGCTATTTCTATAAGAATTTCTGAACAAAATTCAAAAGAAAGCACATTTCCATAATATTAATGAAAAGGACAAATCGCATGGCTTAATTCATGAGTCTTGACAACACCATTGCATACCTTAGAGATACATGTATAACTAGATTCTTTTATTTAATTTAGAATCTGTTTGTTTGGGGTTGGTATCTTAACTTCGCAACATCTGCATGTGAAACTTTTCTCATCTTAAATACCATCCGTTGGAGGTATTACTCCTGATCCCTCATCTTCACAGAGTTTAAAGAGTGTTCTTACTATCAGTAAAATAATCAATGCATAAATTCTATACATATAATAAATAAAAATATCATTTATGACAACAGTATTTCACTAAAAACAATATGAAAAAACAATCCCTAGATATTTTAAGACAAAGGCATTCTTTACTTCTGAGTATTATTTTATATTGTGTTCTGGTTTTCTTGCAGCCTTATTGTCAGTTTCTAAAGGTGACCTCTATTCAAAGTGTTCTGTCACCATAATTATAAGAGTACTCATCTGAGCATCAACAGTTATGTTTTTATTCAGAGATACAAGCTTTTTCAAAGTACAATACGCTCTGCAGGTTAAAGACACAGTACTTTCATTCCAATTTTTTATTCTTTTATCAGACCTATTCCCTATGACTTAAAAAGTAGAATTCATTTGCACTTTTTAATCTACAAACATGTCACTAGTTCAAGTTTTGTTCTCTAGGTCCCTTGTCCCCTGTCTTAGGAAGATCAGAGTGATTGGTGACAGAAGCAAACAGTAACTGAATTTAGGATGATGAAAATCTTTAAACCCTGGTTTGTTAAGTTAAAGATCATGTACTTCACTAGATAAATCACTCAATCACTCAACTGAAATACTGTAAAAATCATAACAATTAGAAATTTGATCCAACTAATGAGAGCCAAACATCAAATGTAAGCATCACTGTCAGTTAGACAGCTATACCACCGAGATACTAAAAATTCCCCAAGTTAAAAATTAGTACCTATTCCCTAGAGAAAAAGTTTAAAATAAAGGTTTAAGAAGATAACCAAGGTTAGAAAAGGTAACGAAAAAAAAGGTTTAAAGGAGTAAAAAATCAGAAAGCAAAACCTTTTACTAATTCTGTTTAAAATTTCAGTCCAAGAGTTTTAAGCATTCACAAATTGCCCACTGCTCACAAATGGATTAATTACACACCCCTGAAGGATTTTTGTCTTAGAATATGAAATATTGCATTACAGAACAAGAAAAATCCAATACTGTAGAAATCCAACCACAATACCTTAGTATTTCATTATTTTGGTCCTTCTTACTCCCAAATTACTTATAAAATTAATCTAGGGAAAATATCTGTGCAACAATGGTGGAGGTCTGCTTTAGAAGTAACATTCAAAACTATAAGCGAGACCACTGTAGGTCAACTTAAAAACTTTTTATCTTACAAACAAAGTCAAGTGTAGAATGAAAAGTGTACTCTGTAGAATTCCCCAAATCCTCTTGATATAAGACAGTGACTAACAGTTTGTTAGAAGTGAATTAGACCTTTCTATGTTTGTCTTGGAACATGTCAATGGTCCAAATGTAATACATTCATGTATTCAATGAATAAATGGAAACACTATTCACTAACAGATACATCAAAGCTCGTTAAACAAGGTAAAACACTATGCATCTGAGGGAATATGTACGCTTTACCATTGATTATTATATATGTTAGTTCCCATGTTACTTATTCAAGACTACAGTCCCCCCGCACAGGTGGTACTAGAATACATTTAAGATATTCTAAATAGTGACACAGCAAGATAATATGAACATGCTAATTTTTCATCTTTGTCTAAAAGTATACACTCATCTGAATGCCTGTTTGTAGATATTTTATATAAGCATTTAACTAGCAGCTCCACTGAAAAGAAAAATGATTTCCCATATCAAAGAAAAATGATCAACCAGCACACAAGGTGTTATGTTTATTATGTTGGATGTATAAAATGCAATTAAACTCTATAAATAGAACTATGCAGATATATAAGAACTACTTGTCAAACTTGGATAGAAAACTATATAACATGTTCAGTATTTATAAAAGAAGACAACAAGATCATAAACAGAAGATTAAGATAGGTCACTAAATATTATCCTTTCTTATGAGCAGAATCGCCCATGCTTCAAGACCCTTTCTTCTCCCCTCCTCCCCTTCTAACTGTTTATGTATTGTTCATAGGGATTTGATTTTAGGGAGGGCAAGTTAAACGCATCTGCCTATACTAACTGTCTATGGATATGCGTAAAGATACCATCATAAATCAGTCCTTACTCAGCCCAACAAATGCATAGCTGTACAATATACTTCTACATAGAAAAATAAATAACCAATCTTCTTCCTCATGGAATAGACCCACCAAGTCAATAAGACCGCCAACTATCTTCAGTCTCAAATGTACTATGTGTCTTAAATAAGCACGACTTATCAGTCCCAGCTGAGAAACATAGTTACGTCCGCTTCAGAACATAAAACTTAACTCTAATTAATAAGTATACCAAAATCTGAATGAATGAGCTAGTTTTCAACACTGGTCGCCAAAATCATCATCTATGAAATACAAAACTGTAGTTAAATGAATTAGTATTTGCAGAGGCTTTCTATATACCAAAGAAAAACCACCCATATTAAAAAATCGATAGAGCACTGCAATAGATCCACTAATACAAAGAAACCTACCATTAAACCATCAAAGGAATGCCATTTTTTCTGTAGATACACACGCAGGTGAAGATTATCCCGGACACACAAAAGGAGCCATAGATTGCCACAAATCATTGTTGTTACCAGGACTCCAGTGAGTAGCCCATCCCGACTTAGCTGGGTGCAATATTGAAACCTTGCAGTGGGAAACACCGATGGGAAAAACCAGAGAAAGTGTCACCACTTAGTAGTGAGCTGAGGAACACAGTAAGATTGAGGCGTCCCTCATAACAGAAACAGCTATCAACTGCCATCCTTAAAGAAAATAACAGGCCCATGTTACTAAGTTTGGTTAAGACAGGCACTTCTACGTTTTTTTCCTGTCAATAAGGGATTTTGATCGGAATCCATATGTACCCTGCTTTTGAGGAAATGGTGTGGACTATTTCCTGCCAACACATCCTTTAACCTTACTATGAAAAATATTGTTACATTGAATACATGAACCGTAAGAATTTGGATTTGATGACAACTTGAAGAATGGACAATGAGTAGATGGAAAGAAATTGGAAATGGTCACAAAACAGAAGCTTCATTTTCACCACGGGTTGAACCACTTCATCATTTGACCAATATGGATTGGAAAACTTATAATGGAGAAGACAACATAGGAAACTATCCATTTACTTCTTCCTGACAAATACAACTGATATCAATAAAGTAAAGTAAGATTTGATTTTAATATCAGGAAAACTCAGTCTCTTTTACGAATGCTATCCCTTATTTAGAATGCCTGCACTGAAAACAGGATATACTGCCTAACGTGGAAAGATGATATACCATAACCTTTATTGATAAAGTGAGGCGCACATTAGATATCAGGATTTCCCTTTGAAAAAGAAACCTATGAAATGTGAACGAAGTGGTATTTAGACCATAGAAGTTTGGACTCTAAGAAAATTATTGATAGACAGACACGAGGTGCACATTTTCTATTTAAGCAGTAAAGGCATTTAATACCTGTTTTAAGGCAGAGATTGTATTGCATCTTCTTAGTACTGAGAAAGGAATATAACAATATGCTCGATTTATGCTTCTAAGATTGGACCATCGAGATTAATCATTATGCTGCACCTTCTGAAAAACTAAAACCAATAAACGTGCTCACCCAATACCATGCCACAATTCTCCTTTCGGTGAAGGAGAAGAGTAGGATATTACTTTTCATAGACCGTCATCAGCAACAGTTTTTTCCACTTCACTGGTAAAAGTTCATGAAAATGGCTAGAATCATCTGAGTCTGTCTGTGCCATAGAGAGGATTTTGCTTAATACAATATCTCTGCCTTGGAGTCTGTATCAGATGTATTTGTTTTTAGTGATATCACACGAATGACACACAGACAAGGAAAGGATAAATAATATTTGTACTAGTAGTCTAAACTTCTCATAGTCCCAATAGTGAGTTTTATCTATTACACCACAAATCAGAAGAGTGCACCACCCATAAAACCTTTAAGAGGGTCACTGTTTGCTTGAAAGAAGGAATAATTTACTAACTGTTAAAGCACGATAACATGTGCAGACTTAGCAGTTTTGGCAAGATCTGATCTGTTTTGTGAAAGCCTGGATAATGCTCAGAGTTAGCTCCTCACCAAACTGGTAGCTCACCCTTACCTCTCTGTGGCAAAAGACTAATTGGATTTGTGAAAAAACAAGTGACTTTAAAGTCAGCTTTATTATGTTTGATTTCTGTGGCTATGAACATACACATAAGAAATATAGTATAAAAAGGGTTTTGTATTCAGGCACTTGATGTTTCCTTAGACGAATTTAAATAAAGGAAAAATACACTTCCATATAAGTATTTTGTATTCCTATAAGACTACTGCTTATTCGGTTTGATTGGCCAGGCTCTTTGTAAGTGGGGGTTCTCGACAGGAAGCTTTGTGAGAAGCTGTCTCTAAACCATTATTCCGTGTACAGCAGAAGTAAATTCCTGGATGTCATCCTCCAACCTGGAAGTTCTAGTTTGGTCAATAATGTCTGAGCCAATTAGCTTCGCACAGTAACAACATATGAACATATTTAACGCACGCACAATAAAGTTGCTGCGTAC
>CM019236.1:31020875-31036014 GCA_009741485.1 Malurus cyaneus samueli
ACAATTTACCATGTTATCATCATATGTGCAAGTATATGATGACATATAACATCATGTGTACAAGTATTTTTTTCATGACCAATAGCAACTTCTCCTCTAGGTTTACTGTATTTTAACTAGAAATGTTGAAACATTTGGAAAGGAGACCATTCAAGAAAGCTGTGGCCATTCAGTTGGTATCTTCCAAGTAATCTGATTTTTGTGCTTGTTGGATTAAACTATAGTGATAATATTACTTAGAAAAAATAAAAGAAGATCCTTGCTAGCTTTGGAAAAACCCCCCTAAGACAGCCTAATTCAAAATTTTAGCAAAATCTGTTTCTTCTTACTTTAACTAATAACTGATTTTTTAAAGGAATATCAACCTTTTTGTTTCAAAGATTTATGTTTAAAATCTAAAAATGGTTGCAATGTAACACCAATTTGTGTTTCGCTCAGGCTAGACTTAAATCATTACCTGTACTAATGCTTTGTAGAGAAAATAGAAGGAAAATTTGACATTGCCACTTTTTGCATCTTTGTAATTCAAAATATTTTGTTGTGGGAAAAGTCAAAATAGTGATTGGTTGGTTTTTGGATTGGGTTGTGGCTTTTTTGTTTGCTTGGGGTTTTGTTTTGGTTTGTGGGATTTATTTTTTCTTGTGGATATGTGTGTTTATTTTGCAAAGAACCACAGGCTGGACAAATACCAGTGTGTTTCTTAGGAGCACAAAGATGGTACTTCATAGCATGAAGGCTGCCAGCTTGTCAAACTACTGCTCTTCACAGCAGAACCAGTGCTGGCTTGTCAGACATTATTTTTTACAGAGAATTTCACAGAGGAAATTTCTTTTAATACTTAGCAATGTCAAGGCATTCTACAATTTTGAACCTTGGTTTGGGCACTGCACACAAGACATACTGGAAGAAAGAAACAAGAATTTTAGTGAGTTTTTAATGAAATAACAACGAAGGAAGATTGAAGGTCTGTAATTAATGAAATCTATAAGTAATAACAGATTAATAGTAAAGACTGAAGGAGTGTAATATCCACCTTTCCATGCATAAAAGACTAGTTAAAACTAGTGGTCAATTTGTGTTTCCATATCCTTTAAGGAGAGTGGATTTAAGTTTTCAAGAAGGAACACTTATATATAAAGCACATTTTCTCTCTGAGGGCACTGAAGAACTGCAGAGGGGTGCCAGGAGAAACCTCTCTGCATGTAAATTGGAATTTTCAGGAATAATTTGCTTATACTGCTTGAAACATGTGCTATGTTTGAAATATTTTTGATACCATAACGTTTCTCATTTAGTAATTGACTTTTTTCCCCCCCATTTTCAAATGGAAGCTCTTTTTTAACTAACACAGTAAAGATGTCATAATAGGGAAGAGTTTGAACAAGAGTTCAAAAAAAGTTCAAAGCTAATCCTTGAAAACTCTTACTCCTTGGACTCAAAGTTTGCCTTTCCCTCCACAAATTTTATTACTCTTTGATTTCCAGTAAAATTTATCAGTGATTAGAAAGAAGGAAAATAACAATTCCCACATTTTGTCCTTCAGGGAACAATGTCAGAAGCACATTTGATCCCAAAGTTCTTTCAGATTCCCCCAGATTTCAGAAGGGGAATCTTTATCAGTTCAGCACTGATAGGTCTGCAAAGCACCAGTTTCCTGTTTGGCCCTATTTTCTTATCTACCACACAGTGAGATTTCTTTTTCTAGATTATATTGCACAGAGGGAATTGGCATTTTTGTTAGAGCTTGCACCTTACTCCAATTTTGTCATTCCACAATCCCCTGTTTAAAATTGTGTGTTCAAAGTTAGTGCTGGTGCTCTGTTGTCCTGGCTACTTCCTTCCACTATGGGAAGAAACTTCAAATGATGCATCCATAACCAGGAGTACAAGCCATTCTTACCACTTTACCAAAGATGATGCATGAAGCTTCTTAAAGTTTTTTCAGTAGGCTGTTTTTTTGTGTATGTGGGGCAGGGGAGGGGATGGACATTCTGGGCATAAAGGAATGGGAGTCAAAAACTAAGGCATCCTCACGAGCAGTAGAAAAAGAAAGGGTTACAACTAAGCACTTCTGAGACAAGGGAACTACAACTGAGATTCCTTTTTAAAAATATTTATCTAGCACTTTCCCTCTTTGGAATTGTCTTAATTTTTCTTTGCCTCAGGCTCCCTGTTGTTGCAGACAATGAATGCTGCTTCCCTAACAAAAGTCAGACACTTACTGTCCTTGTAAAATAAGGGAAGGATTCTGTGGTTTTGATGAGAGAGATGCTCGTTTGCCTGAAGTGCCTGAAACTCAAAGACACCATAACTGCTAGGGAAAGTAGAAGAATGTTTATGTTTTCTTACTAGTGTTTTTGCACATTCTGATTTGCTCTCCTAAAGTTTAATTGGGAATTAATTAAGTAGTCATGGACTGTTCCCGTAGCTTGTGCCATGTTCCGGTTTATTTTGCATCACTCCATTCTACTCTTGGTGCCTAATGTGCCAAGTGCATCAGTTCCTTTCTCAGCAGCGGAGACTGTGATTAACCATAGCACATCTCTCGAGATTCACAGATGCTAAGAAAAGCATCTACGTATTGGTTGGCTGAACTTGTGCAGAGTGTTGTAGTAATTTTTGGATTGAAATTCAGGGTATTGTGTACACAAAATGTTAGATTGTTGTTCTTACTTCTTACCTGTAGCAGAGCAAGCAGAAATGATATGAGGAAACAGACTAAGCACTACTCAGTTCGTCGTGCAGCTGGGATTTAGAATTGCAGTGTTGTCCTCAAACTCTTCATGTATGTGAAAATAATACATTGCCCAAGTGAGTTCATTAATATTGTGTATATCATGATAAAGGGAAAGTATTTTTCACTATTATGACATTAGACGATAAACATAAGCTTTTTCTTGTGGTGGTCTCTTCAGATATTAAATATGTAATATAAAGAGTATTTTACCCTAAACTCTTCATTTGTGCCTGTAATTTTAGCAAGGGTTCCAATGATAACATAAATTACAAATTAAAGATAAGACTGTGGGGGTTCATTTACAAGAATCCAGGGATGAATTACCAATTTGATTTATATGCAAAGTACTATTAGGTAGGGGTTAATTCTATTAAATACAGCTATCATTTATTTTTGAAAAATAGTACCTGTCATTGCATCCTCCCCACAATGTCTGTCATCAGCTTTTTCATACCTCTCAGAAGTGGCTAGTAATGTCTTTGTTTTCTTTTCTAGAATTGTAGCATAAAGGTAAAATATTCGTGTTAACAATCACATTGATGTGCTAAGGAAAGAAAATAGTTTACTCTTCCGGATGGATTAATGGTTTTTCCCTATATTTCTCATTCTCTCTGTGAACATAGAAATTTTCCATTACCTAAGCTGTTAAACAGTTATATTTAAATTGTTTTGCTTTTAATCTATAAAATAAAAAAAAAAAGAAAGAGAACTTCTGAGGGACTTTTTTTTTTTTTTTTTTTTTTTAGCTTTTGATTATATTCTGGCAGTGGCCACAAATGGATGCCTTAAGTATTGAATTAACTATGCATACGACTGTCTTTATAAATTTGTTCCTTGGAATATTGCAACTACACATCCTGAGAGATCCTATAGCCTACACTACATTTTTTGCTATTTTTATTTTAAAATAGTTGCATCACTTTTTCAATAGTTATAGAATGGTTTTTAACAGTTGAAAATCTAAATTTAAGCAAAGGAAATAATATATCAAGAGAAATATGGGAGACAGAACAGCTTTCCCTACAAGCACAGATTTCCTGCCCATTTACATTTGAGATGCAGAAATATTTCAGTAGAAAATGGTTCACTCTCTAAAACAGATGGAAATGAGGAGATGGTTGGAATTAATATTTCACCGCTTCTTCAGTTCTTGTTTTTTTTCTTTTTTCCTTATAAATTTTCTTTAAAATAACTTAAGTTTTTAAAGATAGAAAGCTGTATACTGTGGAACTAAGCTACATCAGTGGCTAAATCAAACGAAAGTTTAAACACGGTCTTCAAAATAGCATTTTCATTTTGGTTTCTCTCTATTTTATGTGAGTTATACGGAAAACAGATGGAAGCATTATTAATTTTTTCCCCCAATGAGTTTTAGTGCAGCATATTTGTATGTGTTATCTGAAACATATGAATACTTAGTATTGCTGCTGTTAAATTTGTAATGAGTTGTAGGGATTGTGAAATTCCCTGACTGGCTCTCATGCAAGTAGTTCATTTGCAGTGCTTAGATGTGTTAAGATTAAGCAGGGGGAATATGGCAAGCACTATCCCTGACCCTAGATGAAAAATTCAAATTCAAGCTTTATGAGTTTACCTCAACTCTTGTGTTTGGTGGAAATCAGATAAATCCTGAAAAAAATGCAGTAAAATCTGGTCCTAACTAGAAAAGACCGCATGGATTCCATGTCTTATCCTGAAAATTCCTTAGTAAATACAAAGCCATGGAAATCTGGGGGAAATTTTATGCATCAGCTGGAAATCTTCCCTTGGATAAAGCAATACTTAATGTGCACAGGCATGTTAGGCGCTGGAATACTAGTAGTTATTTAAACAGCAGTGGAGGGCACATGAAAACATTGGTTTTGAACTTCAGCCATATCTTGACAACTGGCAATGCTCAGGTATTTTCAGGACAAAATGTCATGAAATATCTCTGGTTATGTTTAATTTATTTGTAGTAAAATATTTTAATATACTGTGTTGTCTCTTGAGGATATTAATATGTCCAGCAATTTCAAATACATAAGATGGTATATACTAAAATACTGAATATTTTTATTCTTAATAAATATTGATCTTTTCAAATGCTTTAATTTTTCCCCAGAAATATTAAGGCCTTGTGTACAATGTCTTGCACATCTGCATATTTTGTCAGATTAAATCTCCACATTGGAAAATCAATCACTACAAAAATTAAATCACGTAGTTGTGATCATATAATTGATTATTATGAAACTACTTATATAACTAGTGTAAAATAAATAGTTAATAGTCCTTACATTCCTTTGAAATTTGTGAGGACAGATGGAGTGCAGCATCTGCTTCAGTATGAAAGCAAGATAGTGTTCTTAATATGTACAGAAATTAGGCATGAGATACAGCAATGTTTACTTGTACAGGGACATGAAAGTGGTAGAAAATGAGGGCTAAAATAGAATTGCTGCAGGACAAAACCTTTATCTTTGAATTGGTGTAATCATTATACAGATGACATGTTTCAAAAGTATTTTCATCATCTTAAAAATTGTGACTTATCATTACTAGTTTTTTTCTTATTTTCTGTAATTTATTTGAAAAATCATTGGTTGCACAATGCACAGTTCTGTACTCAGACTTGTCTGTTATGGGAGCAGATAATTTCTTGGGAAGATGGCCCAGAATATATTACTCCAATTCATTTATATATGAATATTGTATATTTCTCTAAAATATATTCAAGTTTCTGGTCTTCATCTATGTGATATTATTAGTATTTACAAAAAGGAAAAAACAAAATTTAAAAAGGACCTGTCTGGACTGATTCCACTGATTTCTTTTTGTATTATTTCATAAGTTGCTGTAGCCAGATGTTGCAATGCTAAGCTTTTGTAAGTTGTGGAATAAATTTAGCTAGCTGTAGATTAACCATAAAGTTCCTGAATTAAAATTACAGGTAAAACCTTTGTTTATGAAGTGTTATACAGCAAATAGCCCTTTATAAACAATTAGTCAATAATAGCACGTTTTTAAGAAGACACTCAAAATCTTTGTGTCTAGGAGTCTGTGTTAGTGATTATTCATGTTTTTTCCAATAATAACTGAATTTATAATTTGTATGTGTGAAAGAGCCATTCCTTAGATAACAGCAATATAAACACTGCTTTTATAAAGCAGCTGAATTGCAATAGTATTACCACTATCAATAGGACAAATGTTTTTCTTTAATAAAATACTTTAGATGAGAAATATACCTCTTATCTACTGGTTAATGTCTGTATTTCTCTTCTGGGAACTAATTTAAACACTTCATGAGAGATTGACATTTTTTGTACCTTAAACATCCTTAAAAGCTGCTTTGTTCATTACAAACCATATTTAGTATGACCTCATAATAATGTAGCACACCTCAAGTGTCATGCCTGTCTTTACTATGCACTTCGGAGTTGTGTTCATCCATACTAGACAACTGCACTTCAAGGAAAGATTTTTTTTTTCCTTGATAGGCAATTAGCAGTAATTAGGAAGATTCACTTCAGTAAGATGTCAACATGAGATTGTTTAAAAAAGTTGAATGTCAGTGGCTTTAAAAGAGGGTTCTTTTCCCTGACACATAGGTATGGCATGTGAAACATGAAATGTTAATTTAACTTTTCTGCTTATTATTCATGCACAATATTATTTTGTCATTCAGATACTACACTGACAGAGTGCAAAGGGTGTTAAAATAGTGCTGCTGGAATAAAAAGAGGATTAATCTACCATTGGCCAATTAGCCAAAGGGTACTTAATGGTCTCTAAAGGCTACTGAAGTCTAACAACTAGCTAAAGCACTGGCAAAAAGTCCTCTATATTACCTTCATTTATTTGACATTTTGTGAAATAGTCAGCTCCTGATAACTGCATTTGGCTGGGAAAAAAAAAATCCAACTAAACTATTCAGTAGATTTTACTAACATTTCAGAAGAATAAATGACAAATAAGTTCAACATTTTAGAAGTTTGTCTTGCTTTTGGGGGGTCTTTTGTTTCCGTTTAGGGATGGAATATTAAGTCACCAAAGACTTCTGTTTGATATTTTGTCTTCATGTCTAGAATTCTAAGTGATCAACCACTTACAGCACTTTGCATGAAAAGAACTTTGATTGAGGATTTTGAGTTATTTGCCTTTTCTCTATATGATCACATTTAGTATTCAGCACAGATTTTTAGTCTGGTAGGTATCTTTTTCTACATACCATCTTTATTAATTTTAGCTTTTTTTTTTAATCACCCATCAAGTTTAATGTGATTGACACAATGAATTTGTTTTGGATATTGTAAATAAGTTTATAATATTGAATTGTAATAATACATAGAGTGAGTAAAATCATAAATACCTAACCCTGTGCCCTCAAGAATGCTTTGAAAAGTTCTTCTATGTTTTATGTGTGCAACAAGTATTGCTTCTTTTGTATGTTTTTCATGATCAAGTGAAACTGAGAAAATTGTGTTCTGTATGAAACATTTATGGAAGCAGTGTTAAATTCTTAAATTTAACTTGGTATAGGAGTTATGCATATAGCAAATGTATTTTATTATGTACTGTAGCAAGGTTTCTTAGAGAAAATAAAAAGGAATGTGTTAGCTTCTGTTTCACAGAATCAGCACAGCAATGTTTTCATCCATCAGGATTTTAGGGTGGGAAGCTTCATATCGAATGGGATTTCTACACATCTGAGTATATTAACTGTAGCTGGATTACAAAACAAGTAGTAAAATAAGGTTATGTCACTGCTTAAAAAGTGTGTCAAGAATGCGTGATTTACATTCTATTTTGTAATTTTTGTATAATATATTTTGCACCTATAAATGTATGGGTTTATGTGATTTCATTGCCCAGTTTCAGTGCAGTTTCAGCTGCTTCCAACAGAAATGTTGTATTAATACATACCAGTTGCAGTAGAATAGTGACTTCTGTAAAATGAGCTCAAAGCCCCGTCTGGGGTGATTGTGATGCCAAGGAGCAATAGGCTATTCCAGGAACTTCCTGTGTTAACCCACTGGGCCTTCCACACAGCTGTCTTTCTGAGGAGAAGGTTTACGGTAAAAAGCCTTGCTGACTCACTGGAAGTTTTACAGTGAGTACATAGAAACTGAGGTTTCATTGCTTACTCCTTTGTGAGCAGCAGAACAGAGTGTCATGGGTATACCAGGAGCAAGGAGATTAAGATAGATGGATGTTAAAATATTGAACCTATAAACATCTGTTACACCAAAAACACTCTGGAGGAGGTGCAGCAGACAAAGGCCGCTGCATCATAGAGGAACAGCAGTAGGCTGCCTTTACCAACATCTGGTCTAGCTGATGTTTAAGATTCTTCTACCTTTCATCCTAGTGACCTCTTCCCCCGGAGTAAATTCTTTTAACTCTGTCATTCAGGATTTGTGTGCGTGGTAGCACACACACAAATCTTCAGTTGTGTCCAAAAAAGAAAAAATAACAAAAAAACTTGACCTAAAATATAGGGAGAGGTAAGGAACAGCAGGATAGTGAACTTGTTTCTTAAGTAAGTAAATGCAAGGAATTTCTTTTAAGCATAATTGTCTTGATAGGGCAGAGGGGCTGTTTTTCACATTTCATATGGATTTATATAGGATTTTCACCATTCAATAGGTTACAAATAGAAGAGTAAAGCAGTAGAATTATCAGTCCTGTAGTACATTTACAATGTCTACGGAAGTATTAAAAGACAACCTCTGTGAAATCTCTGATTGCAGTTGTGTGCTTTTGCAAGTTGGGGGTCTTGTACATCATATGCTACTTTCACTTTATCCCTGTAGTTCTTGTTATGTTGTTTCTGAATATATGTAGATTCTTATTTTAAATTATTTTTTTCTACCTCCTTAACTAAATTCTATAACCAACTGTCTTTAGCAGCTGTCCCATGAAGACCTTTTCTTTTTGAATATATTTGCTATAATTTTTGAGAATGTGGCCAGTGCAATTCGTGGCATTTTAGAACTGATACATGTTGTCAGCAGCAGTAGCCTGAGAAACTTCTGAGAATCACGAGCTGTCTTGGGCAGATCTGGGGGCATTTCTAATTTTGAACAGAGATATTGATCTAGCCATGATTTTTTTTTCTTGCTTTTCTTTTTATGAATAATTTATTATAGAGACACTGAATCATGAAATTCTGCGTGTAGAAATATTGGTTATACTGGACAAATTAACATAATCCTCATATTTTTCTGTTACTATGTCCTTCTGTACTACCACTGGTTTTGCTTATTGAAATAGCCCTCATTTTGTCTTTTACTCTGGGAATGTATTACTTATGAGAATAATATATCAGATTAAGGAATAGTCAATTAGAAAATACAGTATCTACCTCTTGTTCAATAATGACAGCAGACACAGAAGGGGATGGAAAGATTAACCCCTTTACTAAGAACAGCACTTACCTCAGATATGTATGTAAAATTCCCACTGACTTTAATAAGTGCACTTAATGAATGTGAAATAAATAGAGTTTTGACTTTAAATACCAGATGAATTTTCTTTGTACCCATTATATTTTTTTAGGCTAATGCAAAATCTACAAGCATTCTTTTCTGATTCATAATTGGAATAAATGGGAATCCAAGTAGTTTTTCTTTTATCTCTATGTATGTGATCTTCAGATTATTGTCAGAGGAGTCAGTTTTTATAAAACAAATATATTATATATATATATATATATGATTTTTTTTTCTAATAACATCAAGCACTGTGAATCTAATCTGTAAGTTAAATAATGAACTCCTTGGAAATAGAATACTCTCTTTAACTTTCACCTTTTTCTGTGTGTTTTTTTTGTTTGTTTTTCTCCGGAGGATGTTTGTATCTTGTTGTGTTTGGGATTTTTATTTCTTCATTTTGTGTTTGTCGTGGGGGTTTTTTTTTAAATTTTGATTGAGTTTTTTGTTTGACACTGACATATAATCAGGCACACATTTAGTCATTTCAAGCTGTCACGTATCTTCTCGTGTTTCTGACCAGGATTCTTCACAAAGGGTGGGATTTTTTGCACTCTGAGGTACTTCAATTCCATTTTGTACAACTACTCCTTAGTTTAAGCTGCTGTGTTGGTGTTTTATTTTGACTAATAAGGTAGTACTGTGAAAACCCTTTTAAGGAGCAGAATGCTATTAGGCCATTGTAGGCTTTTGGCTGACTACAGTTTTGTGGAAGTTAATAATTAGCATGCAGATTATTTCAATCCCCCCTTTTGCAGAACATTCAATTTTATTTAAATTAAAACAGTTATTTAAAACATTACTTCTATAAATAGTTGTGTGAAATATAATGGTACAAAGATTGAGTAAGTCTTGCTTGTTTCAGTCAAGTGCAACAAGACTGAGTTTGTTTGCATGATATTTATTTGAACTAAATCCCTAACAAGGCTCATCTGCTAATTGGACTTAGCATTTATGTTGCTAAGTGAGAAGCATTTTGGCTGCAGTATAGGGTGGTAAGACCTACCCAGTGGAATAAACAACTAACATCTGTTATCCTGTCCTGCTCCAGCTTGTCTTTTACCACTTAAGTACTTCAGCCCTAGAGTCAAGGTTATGGAATATGTGGTTCTCTGGCTATGGTGCATATATGTGAAAGGGATGAAATAACACGTAGGTAAAGACCAGCCAGCCAGGAGATGTTTAGTGCAGCTGGTCCACTTTGCTTTAACCTCTACAAGCCCTACAAATACCAAAACAAAAGCCAAGAGAAGAATGTATGTTTTATAGCAGTTATCAACACAGCAATTCAAGTGAGCTTACAGTGGTGACCATTATAACAGATTTGACAATTAACCACCTTTAATTCGTACTGATGTCTGAGACACTGTGGTATTTCTTCATGTTCTGTGTAAATAATTGCTGAATTCCAGAGAGGCTCTAGGTAAAGAGGTTTCAACAGTAACTGCTTTTACAGTTTTGTATGATAATTTTTGTTTGTCATGGTTAAAACAGCAGTAGGTTCAGTCAAAACAGAATTATTTTGCCTTTGAAAAAAATTCTTGTTTTTAATGGTCGTAGATTTCTTTTTCCTGCCAGATTTGATCTTTGCCTGTTTTAGATAATTCACCCAAAGCCTATGCAATGTAATTACAAATAATATATACTGTTTCATTCCTCTTGAATGCCGAACTGGAGAAGCATCTCATGTGATCAAGCAGAAATATTTTTAGGACGAAATTGTGATTGTTTATTCTCTTTGTAAAACAGGTGTTGACCTCCAACCTGGCCAAGTGGCAACAGGAGAAGGAAGATTTACAAGGAAAATTAAAGTTGAGAGAACATCTGTCTCAAACTGCTGACAAGAGTGAAGCCACCCCAGCTCCTTCAAAGAACATTGATTTAGAGATGAAACAGCTGCAGTGCAAACTAAAGGTGACAGAACAGATTATCTAATGCTGAGGATAATTCGTATGAGCAGTAGTTCATAAGTGGGTCAAGCAGACATACGTATACTCACATACACCTATCATTTGTATATTGTTGCCAATGATTAGCAGCTTAGGTGTTAGATTGCATTTGATGGTACGTAGAAATTTTGTCATAAACAGGAGAACTAAAAGTCACAGTTAAAACAATTTCTGCTGACCAAATAGGCCAGATGAGGAGACTTGCTGGGTTTGCGCACAATGATTAAGTGCATCTTGTTGGAAGGTGCTGTGGAATTAGTTTGATGAGAATTCAGTTGATTCATTTCTTCCTTTAAGGAGAAAAGCAATAGCTATTTGAAAGGGGGGCAAAGAATCTGAGCCAATGGGGCAGCAGTGTTGTTGTGTGTCACTCATGTTTTTGTCTTCAAAGAGACTTTTTTACTATTCGTATTTTTTTAGATAAGCTGGTAGGAAAATACTCACTTGATGATTTTGTTTTTCAGTCTCTTGTAATTCTGTTGCCTGTGAATGATGTAGATACTGGACTATGTTGTTCTGAACACTTTCTCAGCAGGTGGCCTGGCTCAAATATATTAATTCTTCTTCTCTTCTCACTGGAGGAAATATATTTGCAAGAGAATGTCTTAAAGTTGTTTTTTCCCTTTTTTTTTCTGTTAAATAGTAGAGGAAAGAGAAAAGGTCAAAACGGTACAGCTTCTTGCTGCTAGAAGAAACTCCACAGTAGCAAGGAGTCTGCCAAAGGATCATCTAAAAGAAAAGTCTGTATTACATGGTCAACACAGCTGACTCTAAATGCTGGATTAGCTGTGCTAGCACACGAGATGTGGGTAATACTCAAACCTCTTGGTTGTTGATGGTAATCATGCTATTACAGATCTTGGCTATTGCACACTGGATGCATAACATCTAAATTCAGGGATTAGTGAAGGTAGGTCACATTGATAAAGAGATGAGGCCAGCAGGGAGTAGCCATGAAAAGACACATGAATTGATCTACTTTAATTATGAGAAAGAGGTCTTAAAACCATGCACACTGTCTTCTTGAGTGTTTTTAGATTTGGGATTGACTAATCTTCTTCTGTTGCTGGTGAGTGGTAATTTCTGTTAATTGGGGTTGTACCTTTTAGATTAGTATCTTTATTATCCAAAAACCTAGTAATCAATTGATCCATACAAGTAAAAAATAAAAAAATGGGATTTATTTTTTAAAATAGCTTAGAGTAACACCCATGCTAGAACCTACTCTATTTGCTGCCAAATGTAAGCAGCAAAATAAGTTGCTGGAAAATCAAAGATTTTTTTTGTTTCTGCAGCAGAGGAAACATTTAGCAAGCATATATAAATCTGATATAAAAAATACTAGCATGACTTTTAATTCCTTCTTAAGATAATAAATTTTTAATTGAAATAATCATGTGATGCAAAACTATAGTTAGATGGAATAGTTCTGTGACCCCAAATGCTAAATAGTAGAGTAAATTCACTGGTTTCTGAATTGGATGAGAGTTTTGGATATAAGGGCCTCAAAAACTACTTGAATTTATAAAATTCTTAACTTTATTTAAGGGTAGTTTAAGTCAAGCAAGTCATTTTTTAGCAGAAGAATTTGGTAAAGGTTGTCAACTATTGTTCCAGGCTCTCTAGCCGACTTAAAAAGGAGTCACATTGTTGTTCTCCTAAATAGTGGAATGTATAAGTAAAAAGCTTTCCTTACAGCTCAAAATCTCCAAGTACCTGGTTTTGTTAGTTAATTATTTTTTTCCTTAGCACTATCTTTGCAGTGTTTGTTTATGTTGTATGTAATGACTCCTTGTATCTTTGCCAATAGGAAGAAATGTGTTGAGTGTGGGTGGTGAGTTCGGAAGCAGAGTGCTGAAAGCATATGTCTTTGCCTCTGAACATGTGCACAGGCCTGCCTAAGTACTCAAGTTCATTCCTGGTGTGTAAACCATGTAACTGGATGCTGTGCTTTACGCTTATGGAGCTCAAGCTCCACAAAGAGCTCTCAGGAAACTCAGGAATATTCTGCTAGCATACATAATTTTAACAATTTTCTGGTTATACCTCACATTATAACAATAGTAAATAGACTAGACAAGTTATTAAGAACAATATTTTACATCTAACTACGCACACAAGAATATATACTCCCCTTGAGGTGCACAGAGTTATGTACAGTACTCCCATTAATGTTAATAGGCATTACAAGTCTGCACCAAGCAGAGAAATTCTCCTGAAGTATCTTTGTTTACAGCGTGTCTCATCTCTTTGCTTACTCTTTATACATAGTAAGTAAAAACCTGTAATACAGTGGCTGAATCTGTATGTAGGCACACATATATGTTGTGCATATGCTTAACATGTACCTTTTGGCAATACCTTTTGGAGTTCTGAAATCTCTCTATGCAGTGTGTTTCAGCTGCCATTTCAACAATGGCATTCAATGCATATGCCCAGATTGCTAAAATGGCTACTTACTTAAATTTCATAGCTTTTTTTTTGGTGGATTTGTTCATTTGTTCTGAATTTAAATCTTGGGTAGATGATATGTGTAATTGCATGGAAGAATGGAGGCACTTCTTTTCTTAATACTATATGCAAATGAGGAATGGCCAACGACTGTGTAATTGTCTTCAGTGGAATGATATGTGCCTGAAAATCAGGATCATACCTGCTGGTTACCTAAATGTAGAATTTGTGTTAGTATGGCCAAATGGAAATGTATTTATCTTGCACTTTGAATTTCAAGAGACGTAATACTCAAGATGAGAGGAATTAGTGGACATTCTTGTTGTGTAGATATAGATTCCATGTGCTGTAGAACAATATCATTCAAAGATGTAGCTCAAATGAAGATCCCGTTTTACTTCTCTTCTGTTACCTTTCCTTCTGACCTTTCTGTGCAAGAGAAAATGTGGTCCTGCTTGGTGTTTGCAACTGTCCTGGGGTACATCTATATATAACTATATATATAGATCGCTAACTATATATATATCGTTAAAATAGTGGAAAAGTACTGATTTTCATCATATTTCCAATTGAGTATATTTCTACTTAAGTTTCTAGAAAGAATGCTCCTTTAGTACCAGTTAATTTCTAAGAACCTTCATCATACATGGAAATTACACAGGTAATTTTTTTCAAAATTTTCTGTTGACTGTAATCACATTCAGTCTACTTTTTTTTTTTATATTTTTCAATGCAGAATTCGAATACTGAAATCACTAAACAATGGACAACCATTAAGTCACTGAAAAAACAAGTCCAGGAAAAAGAAGAACGGATTTGGGAACTACGAGCAAAGTACGGTCACTCTTCTATCCATTGTGTCTGGTGCCACCCAGTGGCATCTGTAAAATTGCCATATTAGCTGTTAGATATTTCAGAGAATCTTTTTATTGCAGTGCTACTACTTACAGGGTTGTTGTTTTTTTTTTTTTTTTTGAAACTGGAGCATATATACTAAAATTTCATTTTCTTTTTTTTAACTTATGAGTGATTAGCTAACTACAGTACCTGTATGACAGTAAGAATACCTTAAGTCGGAGCTCAAACCCTAGAGTAGGCTATTTTATCCTTGATGTAAGTCGAAATTAATTCCTCAGCACTGTTAAACAGTCTTTCAAATTCAGTAATTCTTTGCCTAAGGGCTAAGAGACATGTCAAGGTTCAGATGCTTAAATAAGATTAAATAGCTAGTCTTATATTCATAAAACAGTTCAAAAGGACAGCTGTATTTGTTTCTCTTTGAATTGATTAAGGTTTGCTATTCATTTTGAAATTTAAAGATTGTCTAGTATATGACTGAGATTTTTATTCTACTTACTGTAACTGATATGATACTCTTCTTCAGTATATACCCATAAACTATAAAAAAGTATATAGTGTATCTAAATTTCTTGTCCGCCCAAGAGTTTTACTCCTCTAACCATTCTGATTTTTTTGATTCAAGAAAGAATGCAGTATTATATCTAAAATTAGGTTCCTTGAAGAGA
>CM019236.1:31048887-31060639 GCA_009741485.1 Malurus cyaneus samueli
TTATCATTTCACAGATTAAAATGAGTTTTGTTGATGTGCAGCTTAAATGGCATAGGTGACACTACTGAGTCTTGGCTCATTAGGGTCTCTAACAGCAACATTCAGTAAATGTCTAGGTGAGCATAAAAAACCCTACATGACGAAAAACAGAATTCATGCATGATTTTGGACAGTTTCATAGTAAACTAATACACTGTACTGCCTTTTTGATAGAAATCCAGTCAAGCAGTCTAGTGGCAATTTTTAAAATTATCCCATGGCTGTTTCTGCACGAGTTCTCACAAGTACTACAAGCATACAAGAACATTTTGCTCTGGTTGCTGCACTGCACATAACTGGCAGGATCACCTTGAGGATCTGAGAAGAAGTTATAGAAAATCCTGAGCAATGGTACACCACACAAGTTGAATGCATGAATCAAAGACAATTTGTAGAGCCTGATTGAAGTGGGATGGGATAAAAACATGGCTCTGAAAAACACATCCAAAGTACTCTCAGAGCCACTTGATCCCTCTTCCAAAGGTAGCAATATTGTCCAGGTGATTTGCATATTCTGTAACAAAAAATGTTTATATTGGCATAGTTGACATACCTACTTTATTATTTCTTAGTAAACACTATTTTGTTATAAATGCCATGGAAAAATTTTACCAGGATATTTATATTGTGAAAGTGTTTAATAATCAAGTTTAGTTCAGACCGTTATGGAAATCTAAAAATCACCTAGATCTTATGACTTATTTTTCAGATCAACTGCATGAGCAATTTTTAACCCACTTAACATACTATTGATACTGCATAGCCTATTTTTTTATCTGAGCACTCCAGTAGTAGGTAACATCTTAAAAAAGTACAATAAAACAAATACTAAACTTTATCAACTGATTTTCTCCTTCCCCAGAAAAAAAAAAACCACAGATTTTTAAATACAGTTTTCTTTCCATAAAAGCATTCTAAGAAATATAACTATATTCCTATGCTTTAATACTTCAATAATTGAATTTCATATCAGTATTTTTTCCAGGAATGAGGTCAGATTAATGAACCTAAAATGCTGTGTTTTCTGAATGTTGACTCAATATTATCATTCTTTTAGACTCCAGGCAGTGCCATAAAATATATGCACTACCGTTGAATAGTTATTCAAAATGAGGATCAGCAGGAGAAAAATTTCTTAACCAGCTCTATGAAATTGTAAGCCATAAAAATTCTCAATTCAAAAATACTACCTCTTTCCAGAAAACACCAAAAATGTTCTCTTGGCTACTCAAAAGGTATCAATCTATTTCATTCCAGATACCAATCAGAAATAACTATTGACCTCTACCTTTACACAGTTACGGAGTTGTTTATCTAATAATAGATTGTATCTACCCTGTAATAGCTACCTTATTCATAGTACATTGTTAAATCCTGCCCATTTACTACTTTTAGAGGGATCAAGTGGCTCTGAGAGTACTTTGGATGTGTTTTTCAGAGCCATGTCTTTATCCCATCCCACTTCAATCAGGCTCTACAAATTGTCTTTGATTCATGCATTCAACTTGTGTGGTGTACCATTGCTCAGGATTTTCTATAACTTCTTCTCTCAGATCCTCAAGTGGATCCTGCCAGTTATGTGCAGTGCAGCAACCAGAGCAAAATGTTCTTGTATGCTTGTAGTACTTGTGAGAACTCGTGCAGAAAACAGCCATGGGATAAATTTTAAAAATTGCCACTAGACTGCTTGACTGGATTTCTATCAAAAAGGCAGTACAGTGTATTAGTTTACTATGAAACTGTCCAAAATCATGCATGAATTCTGTTTTCTGTCATGTAGGGGTTTTTTATGCTCACCTAGACATTTACTGAATGTTGCTGTTAGAGACCCTAATGAGCCAAGACTCAGTAGTGTCACCTATGCCATTTAAGCTGCACATCAACAAAACTCATTTTAATCTGTGATGATGACACCTGCCTGAACATGAGAATTATCAGAACTCTTGTGACCTTGAGAAGGATTGTTTATATTCATCTATATTCAAATATGGCTGTAATAAATAGGCGATGACAGCTGAATGCTTCGAAATCAGCCGAGTGCACTTCTCACTTCCATAATGCTCTGTCATTTGGGACTGGTGTGCCTTCCACAGAGGATACCCACTGCAGCATAGTGTACATCTGGTGTGTTCTGGCATTGTTCTTGATAGGTCTCCAGTACAACCATCTGATGAAACTGACTGCCAAAATCAAGACCCATGGCAGTTCACTTGGCAAGCTTAATGGATCTAGATTGGGATCTAACATTCACCCTCTTAAGACAGCAGCCCTCATTTTGGCTACTCAGAGTAGGACTTGGGCTAGGTACATTTCTCCCTCGCTCTCTTATTTGACATACATCTATGTACACCAGCCACATGTCTCAGAGGACTTATTTTGCCTCTGCTTGGCCAGTTGTTTGCCATTCAGTCAGTTTACCTTATATCCTAATATATTGTCTGTATCTATTATCTTTTTTCAGTTTATCTTGAATATTGGCATAAGTTTTGTCATGGCATATTTCCTCACTGCTGTCTTGGGCTATAGTTCAAAATACAGATTTAGGTAAGTTAACACTTCGACTGAAAAGTGACACCCTCCAGTGAACCTCACTCCTCATTTTTGCCCTTATGAAACTTCCTTCCTACTATTTATGTAATGTCATCATAGACATCATCAGAGTCAATTGTGAGCTAGTTCATGAAAATTCAATTAACCTTCTGAAAACCCACAACACCACCTTTTGTGTACCACAGAGGATCAGAACAGGACAGTTTTGCGTGGTTGCAGACTGGAGATGCTGGGGCTGCCCCTTAGTAGCAGGGTTAATTGAAAATGTTACATGAAACTTTTACCTGTTGCAAACAATAGGTAATTGATGTCTGGCCACATTAAAAAATGCTATTACTTGACAAATTCCTGATATTTGCTATCATTGTCTTTTTCTCTGGAACTGTTCTGTGTTGGTTCAAGATTGTTAGGAAATATGTTTTTCTCAGGATGGCTGTCTACAGATCATGTCCTATTTACTCTTTATGTATAAAAAAGACTTGAAAAAAATAGACATGATTTGTTGAGTTGGAAGGCATAAATATGTGGGAAATATTCTACTGGTTTTTATCATCTGCTTTACAACATGAGAGCAGCATAAGTACATTGCTGTGCCTGTACTTTCAGTCATAAAGTCAGTTCTTCCTATGGAAGGAAATCTTTGCAGGGTGCTCTCAGAATTCTCCAGTTACAGTGAGACAGTATGAGATACTCTTCATAGACTTTTTCTGTTGTCATCCCTTGTGGAGTCAATTTTCCTGGCAGTACTACTCCAGGCTCCAATGTCTTCCTGGCCCAGGGTGTACAGAACATATTTTTTCAGATAGGTACTCAGATCAGATGCAGAATGGTCATTTGTCTCTTTATTCGAAAAAAGAAGTGCATAATGGGTAATTGTAAAATTCAGTAATTAGCCAAAACAGACTAACTTTTTATGGAAATAGAATTACGGTATGGTGTACAGATGAAAACTGGTTTATTTTGAAAATTTTGTGCACTTGTGTCTGAGCTGTGCCAACTTGGAAATGTTGTTTGACCAAACAAAGATTTCTTCGGTGAGTCACTGGGACATTTTGCAAACAACAGCAGGTATTATCACATAAATCAGTACTGTCAGTTTTGATTTGGAAGTGGACACCTTTAATATGACTTCAAGTTGCTGGAAAATTTTCCCTACTGGGAACACTTGAGAGCCAAAAGATAAGTATATTTCATTTATTACACTCCAAACTGTCAACACTTTAGCTAGGAAAGTATACCCAGAGTGATTATTTTGTGTTGTGTGGAGTACATGATAAGTCTGCCAATCTGTGTTCAGTCAGAATCAGCATAATATTTGATTCCAGGAATATGTTCCTCTGTGAAGAGAATCAGTAGTCTTAGTCGCAAAATACACACCTTAAAAGATGGTGAGCAATATGTGAAGCAAAATTTGTGTAACTGAGAAAATCTCACCGTTAAAAAAAAATAGGCTTTTATTGCCTTTTTCTCTCATTGCAGTCATACATCAGGATAAAAAAAAGGAGAAAGCATAGCTTTTATTCTGAAATACCAACTCTTTCTTAGTTCTTAGAAAAAATTGGTATATAATTAAGCTAATCTCCATCAGATTCTCTGGCACTGATTTAGGCAAATGAAATCAGGGCGCTGAATAGGACAGTGAATAGTCTATTAGACTGTAAACAGATAATAGGCCTTGTGAATTTAATGAATTAATGTGAAGGCGGAAATCTTATAGTACAGAAGGTCATAGTTTAGTGATAATACGGGTGTGTGGCAGGCGCATTATATATAATTTCTTAAGATAAAATCTTGATAAATTAAATAAGAGAAATAAGAGATAATATTTTTGAAAAGAGCTTGCCTTATCTACTACTTTTCTTTCTTCTTTAAGGCTTAAGAAGTGATAGCACTTCACCTTGGTTTTTGACGTGTAATAGGTAAAGACCCTATAACAAATGTAGCTTAAATTATATGTATATTGTCTTTATCTATCCACTTTTTTAACTTACTCTTTCATTGCAGGATTCAGTGATATTAATTATAGAGTATTCAATGAATGTATACCAAGTATCATAAGTATTGCCGAGGCTTTTAGGCTGCTTTATATCTCATGCAAAGTTTAGATCGCATGTCTGGACTTACACGTTGGTTTTTGTTGATAATAGTGCCATTTTCATTTTTTCTTACAGTGTTTAGATGATGTCACAGACTAGACTCTGTAGATAGTTGTGTGAACAGATCCAAACACTTGACTAGGAGACTCTTTTCACCAAAATTGCATAAAAAATTCTGTTTGTGTCCCAGCAAATAATATAAAAAAAAAAATGTCATATGTTAACATGAAGATAAAAGATTTGAAACAGATCAGCTGTGCAACTGTGGAGACTCTGTACTGCACTCTGGAAGGGTAGATCACTGGAGATTTCTTTGAATGGATTGAGAGGCTTCTTTTTAAGCTCTTACTCAGCTCTCACTGACATAAAAGATGTTAGCTTAAGAATTAAATGGCCAGTTCAGGGTTTGAAAGATAAAAACAAAAAAACCCCCAATGGTTTTGACTGGAATAAAGGGAAGATAACTGAATTTCAGGGGTGACATATGATTACATACTAAAGGCTCGCGCTTGAAGTGATTGGAAAGCCTTGGCAAAAAAAAAAAAAAAAACAGCGAAAAACTGGCCAAACTGGATAATGGAGAAAACAGTTCCTCCAGTACATGCTAAGAGTTCAGTAGAAATAATGTTTCATGTATGTCAATCAGATTCTAAGAAAGTGATGCCGACAGGCCAGGAAGAACATAAGAACCCATTACAGGTTCATTGCGCGTTCTCCACGTAAGTTAGGAATTTGAATTAACAGTTTATTCTCCAAGGCACGTGCCAAAAGAGCTACAAAGAAGCTGGAAGAGCCCTAGGAAGACAGAATCATTAAAAAACCCAACAAATCACAGTATTTTAAGAAAACACTGTTGATAAGTTTTCTGGGATTTTTTAAGAGTCTAAGTAATGCCAGAGCTGACCTCTTAAGTTGTGTTTCTAACACAATTGTTTCAGCCGTGCTGTGGTTTTACACAGAGCATCTGATTTGTAGTTCTTAGGCTTTTTGTGTGTTGTAGCAGAAAGATAGCACAAGCTTAGACACTGAGCTGAGTGTCAGGAAATTGTGGTGTTCTTCTCATCTTGGTCACTGACCTGTTGCGTGACCTTTGGAGTGTTGCTTCACCTCAGTATTTCTTGGTCTGCCCTGAATATCTTTGTTTGCTGCATCCAGTACAACTGTGCTGACTTTGTCTGCCCAAACTGTTCAAGATAATAAACTCCCTAAGATCCCAGGCATTCTTGCTACACATGTGTGAAGCTCTAATCTCTGTCAGTGCCTTTTTTTCCCCTCTGTGTAAATAACTGTAATATATGAAGTTTTAAAGGAATGATGGTAGTTTTGTTAGCACCTGTGTAAATCAGAGGAGATTCTGTTGGAACCAAAGAATTTACAACAGACAAGAAATTAATATAAATGAGGTAGGACTTAAATGCTGAAGTAAATAGGACTTTAAATTATTATTACTGCTCATTTCACATAAATAAGATTTTAGAAACCAATATATTTTGACAGAAATATTCTGCCTGTCATCCCATGCTGATTATACATATTTCAATTCTTTCTCTGCTATAGGGAAAACTATTACTTTTTCTCTGTTATAGGTCACAAAACATGGTAATTGTGCTGAAAATTTAGCAACAGTGCAATGAAAACTGTGGAGTGTTTGCTGGTACTTAACAAGCAGAATCAGTCTGAAAACACTTGGGTCTACAGTTGAAGTTTTCAACAGCCCTAAAGCTCAATATGCAGGAGAGATTTAATAATTGTAAAGCTGTAATATTATACATTACCATATGTCCCTGATATCAGTAAGTACCTGCTGTCCAGCTGATGCAAGAATTTCTACCTAAAGGTATTACAAAGAATGTAAAAAACTAAGCAGATTTTTAAGACAAGATTTCAGGCATAAAGTGTGATAGCAAAGCAGTTATGAAGTGAGCATTAGAAAAGAGAAAAGCTGACCAGTAATACAAAGCCCCTTAATTTTTATTCACAAAGGGAATTTTAAGATGCCTAAGTATACTGTTAAGAATATATGGTATGTTTCTCTACCGAAATAAAAACAGCGTCATAATTGGCCATAGTAAGTAAGTAAAAGTAAGTAATTGCTTTAAATATGGCAGTAAGTATTTGTTTAAATATGGCTCTTTTGAAGACAATCTGGAATTCAAAACTGTCCATTACTTTAGTCAATTGTCCGTCCATTTGTAAATAAATTATTTTTTAGAACATAGCACAATGTATTCCATTTCCTTTTCTTTTAAGTGTCAAATACAGGTTGTAATATTTTCAATATTCTTCCCTATGGCTTTCTGCACCTGGAGATGGTCAAGAAAATGCAGTCAAAAGAATATTTGCAATTTTGTACTCAGAAATATATGGTTATGAAGAAACCATTTGTTTTAAATCATTTTGGATCCAGAAGGAATGGTATTTCACTAAAGTATGCAAGATGAGGTATTTTGGAGAAATGGGGAGCCAGCCAAACTAGACTCTCACCCTGCCGTTCTCCTAACGGCAAGTAGGAATAGCACAGTTTAAGCCAGCGTGGTTATACCAATTCAAAACTTGCCTGCGATTGGGATCAGATTATGAAATTGTATGCAGCACAGTTACAAATCTCTGTCATTGTACCTTATTATTCTTAGGACATTTTAACTGAGTTTTTTGGGATCTGCTGTACTAACTGCCCAGAAGCTTAAGTTTTGTATGCAAATACTGAAATTGTCAGGTCCTTTTTATACTGTGTGAATTGAGGGATTTTCAGAAGAGCTGCAATGGGTTTCGTTTTAGAAGTTGAAAAATAAATACCTGTGCAAATCTGTCTGCACTTCAGCAGATGTTGGGTTTGGGATGTTACAGAACTCATCTTTTCTAGTTCCCAATCTCTGATCCATAGCTCAGAGCCATGGAGAAGGCAGGGCTGGGCTAGGATGCTGGACTGCAAACTGGAGATGGTTCTTGCCACTAGGATAGAAGAGGCTGGTAATATTTTAAATTACTTCCATGAATTTTTCAGATCTTGTCTGATAGATTCTTAGTTATGTTCGTGTGTTTTCAGGTTGCCTGTATTAATAGACATGGAAAATTAGGTTGTAGATTCAACTGTGGTATCACATTATATTTTACATTCAGACTGCAATTTCTCTGTGTATAATGGAATTCTTACAGGTCATCAGGTGAGGCAGTTCTTCCAGGCAATGTGTGCTTTCATCTTCCACTTATCTCTGTGAAGTTGTGAGCCCTACTCTCAGTGCCAATCAACGTAAGACTGTTTAATTTAAATCACATATTGGTCTGTTAGCTAGCTTTACAGGATGTATTTCTTCCTTTCAGCTCTTTATTGAATTAGCCTTTGAAACTTCACATCTCTGCTAGCTTTTAGCTGTCACACTAATATTCTCTTGAAAATATCTTTTTGATTTTGTGAGGGTTTAACACATTCAAGGGCTTGTTTGTTTACTTTATTCTTAATGAAAAAGATAATGAATTAATATCTTAATTCTTCCAGAATACACACATACGGAACTGAGACACATTAGTTTGAACATTTGAATAAATTATAGAGCTACGCAAAACTGTTGACTGTGGACATTAAAACAAAACTGAGCTCTCATTTATAAATGTGGCCTGTGTACATTGAATAAAATGCTCTTACCACTTTAACTATTTTACAGAAGTGAATACATGAACTGTGACAAGGATGGTGAGGATGGTCTTGCAAGTCCTGTACATCTTTACACATTTCTACAGGACATCTGCTGGAGTCTCAAACAAACAACACATGATTTCTGGAGATTGTAAGAATAAATCAGTCTCCTGAGGCTGGGCTTATTCCCATGATTGAGTCAGGATGCTACATAGTATGCCCTAGCAAACAGTCTGTTTGTTATGGTCCTGTTTCTGTCTTGTCTTGTCCTTATCTGATAAAATGTATGCTAAAGGTGTGTTTTTTCAAGTGAAACCTAGGTTAATTTAAAGAAACATATATAATATATATAATAATTATTAAAAGAATTAAAATAATGACTGTAGAGTTTTTAAATTGCTGTAGAGATCTTTAGAATATATTACGAAAGTATTTTGCAAGTGATTTAGAGAAGCAATAAGTGAATTTTCATTGAGCTTCATGAACTATGAGGCGACTGCTAAATGGTGTAATGTCGATCATCACTTTGTCATTTGTTCATCATTCTGTTTTGTTTTTGTTGATATGAGTATCTTGAGGTGTTAATCATACTTTTTACAGCCTTAATCAGGCCTAACTAGGGCCTGTCATAAATATCTACACAAAGAGTAGAATTCCTTTAAGCTTCAGTATTCATCGCAAAATCTAGCTTTACTGTCAATAAGAGCTTACAAACTTCATAATCATAATTCTTTAGGAAAACAATCATTTCCAGAATAAAAAATTCTACTTCATTTGGTACATGTTCTGAGGCACACCAGGTCATATACCTTTTAAATCTTCAAAACAATCAGTTTCAAACACACGTTACTTGATAAAGGACAACTTCCATTAGTGAACTGCAGCACAAAGACATGTGTATAAAATTGTTCTGGTCCATGTTACCATTCTATACATTTGTGGCGAGGTGACCTGGCCAGCAGGCTAAACACCATACATTGTTTTCACTCCCTGCTTCTCCCTTCCCCAGCAGACTGGGGAAAGAATGGAAGAGATAAGAGAAAATTTTGTCGCTCCTACCTCCCGTAACGTCCATTAAGTAAGAAAGAAGAGCGTTAAATCCCCAGGAATTCAGATCCATGCGCCAGATTCTGAGCAGAGCCACTGACAGCACAACATCACCATTCCTCTCAGATTTTATTTACTAAGCAATGTTATTGTGTTAAAGTCCCTTGTCACGTGGGGCCAGCCTGTCCCAGCTGCTCACTCTCCCACATGTGTACCCACACGCCCATTTGCAGGAGTTGAGCACGGAAACCAAAAGTACACTGACCACGTCCAGTGTGCTCACAATTCGGGGTGTTGTAAAAGGCTTGCTTTTACAAATCCAAACACTGCACCTCAGAATCCTGTCAAAGACAATTAATCCATCTCTGTTTCTGCTGTAAGATAAGATATCAGGGTAGAAGACTGATCCTGGTTAAACAGAGACCTTAGGCTCAAAACTTTTGACAAAAATAGTGAGTGATATCTCTGGATGGATGAGCAAGTAACTTTGGGGATGACAAAGTGTGTGAATATGTGGGGAGAAAATTGAAGGGCCAAGCATAAACTGAGCCTTAATTTGGCCACTGTGGTTAAAGACTAGGTGACCCCGACGGTCTCTTCCAACTGGATGATTTTGTAAGCTCAGCTAGATGCAGTACACTGTTATTGCTATTGTATAAAACACTATTTTTAAGTAAAACTTGAAATTATCCATGACTCATGAGCCATTGCATCTACCATGAGATCTGCAGCAGGGCAAGACTGAAATCTGACTATGTGGGCATGGTGCTAGCTAGCATCAGACTTTGTTTTGTCTTGGATCCATTAAGTTTTATTATGCTACACACAACAATGGAGTGCGTAAATTAAGATAGTAATTACAGGAAAAAAATCGGCATTGCCTCAGTCATATAATATTACTTAGGGTCATTGATCAAATTATGTCAATTCCAGAATCAACGAGTGTTTGTATTTTGGGATGTGAAGGCCTTATTAATAGTGCTGTCAGGGTCTTTGTATCTCCATGGCTTCTTTAGGTGTTTAATTAAATGTGACCTTTTAATTGAAAGAAGACCGATGTCTTTATCCATCTCGAAACTGGCAAAAGATGTAGTGCTAAGAAGTGACTACTGAGGCCAAATTTGAGAACAATATATTCTTTCTTATTAAAAAAATTTTAGGTGGTGAAAATAAAGTAAAAAGACTTGTAAGGGAGGTATTTTAAAATTATATGTAACCCAACAGCTGTAATGTACACTGTGTAAATTATATGGAGTTGGTAGATATTTCAGTAAATGCTACAGGTTAGAAAGGCATAGGAACTTTAAGCTCACTTTGTTAGAATTTTAAGCACTTTATTTTTTTGAGTCAGATCAGTATCAATTGCATTGGTCTGACAAGAAGTGTTGCATTTTTTTATAGGAAGGAATTAATCAGGAATTCCTATTCTAGTTGGCTGGTAGCAACTATGTCTCACAGGAATAACTCTAATGGGTAACATCTAAGTTAGGAAAATGGCTTTACTAACAAAACATCCTCTAGATTTGACAGCAAAAAACCCAACGAGAAAATCTCAAATCCTAATATTACTTAGTACTAATAAAGGCATTGTTATACATCAGTATAGTGCAGAAGTAATATATTGCATTGATTTCATTGTAGGCAGTTTCCATTACCTATGTATGCTTATAAGTTTAAAAATAAGCAATTTTGAAATACACAGAGGGAAATGTTTTAGTTCAAAATCCTACCCCTAGCTTCAGAATGCATTGGATCAATTTCTTAATCAAAGAACAATGTTACACTGGCATCAGTACACTCATCAGCAAAACCTGTGTTGCTTAACTCCTGAGTTTTCATACTTTTCAGTTTGGAAATGGGTCTTTCAATTTCTAAAACCTGTGTGGCTCACGATAACACAGTGCGGTCAGTACACCCCACCATCAAGGTACCGAAAACAGCTCACTAGATAGCACACACCACTAGTTCTAAGTGAAAGCACACCAGACTTCATCCAATCCGAGAAGCCAGTCGCATCACCTCGGATACACCCCACCATCTCCCAACACAGCTTTCTCTAAATAAAATAGAAAAAATAAAAATCTCCACTGCCAGACTTTTGGAACGGAGTAAAGCTGCCCCACGGGAGGGTACAATAAATTCCCAGACCCCGCGCCATGATGTAGTCCGGTCCTCCATCCACTCAGAGTTGCAACAAGTGATTTATACAGAGACCTGCAACAGACTGAGAGAATGAAAAACGAGTCAGAACATAGAAGACCACAAGTGGCAACTCTGGACTGAAGGCTCCGCACGAAGAGACGGGGAAAAAGTGAAGAGCAACAACGAGAGAGTTCCTCCCCGCTAAATAAACAGCCCCCACACACCATGTGAAATACCAGCTCAA
>CM019236.1:31060664-31113063 GCA_009741485.1 Malurus cyaneus samueli
CACAATGTCTCAGAGGAACTTATCTTTGCTCTCTACCTTGCCAGTTTGTTTGCATTCATTCAGTTTACCTTATATCGCTAAATATTGTCTGTATTCTATTATCTTTTTCAGTTTTAATTCTTGAACTATTGCATATAGTTTTGTCATGGCATATTTCCTCACTGTGTCTGGTCTTGTTAATAGGCTACTAGTTTTAGGAAATATTTAAGGTTGGTTAAGCTTCGAAAGTTGAATGACATCCTCTCACAGTGAACCTCACTCCTCCTTTTTTGCCCTTATGAAACTTCTCCTACTATTTATGTAATGTCAACATGACATACATCAGAGTCCAATTGTGAGTAGGTTCATGAGATAATTCAATTAACCTTCTGAAAACCCACAACACCACCTTTTGTGTACACAGAGGATCAGAACAGGTACAGTTTTGCGTGGGTGAGACTGGAGATGCTAGGGCTGCCCCTTTAGTAAGCAAGGGTTAATTGAATGTTACATGAAACTTTTACCTGTTGCAAACAATAGGTTAATTGATGTTGGCCAATTAAAAAATGCTATTACTTGACAAATTCCTGATATTTGCTATCATTGTCTTTTTCTCTGGAACTGTTCTTGTGTTGGTTCAAGATTGTTAGGAAATATGTTTTTCTCAGGAGCTTGTCTACAGATATGTCCTATCTTACTCTTTGATGTAGTAAAAAGACTTCGAAAAAAATAAGACATGATTTGTTGAGTGGAAGGCATAAATATGTGGGCAAATATTCTACTGGTTTTATCATCTGCTTTTACAACATGAGAGCAGCATAATACATTGCTGTGCCTGTACTTTCAGTCATAAATCAGTTACTTCCTATGGAAGGAAATCTTTTGCAGGGTGCTCTCAGAATTCTCCAGTTACAGTGAGCACAGTATGGAGATACTCTTCATAGACTTTTCTGTTGTCATCCCTTGTGGAGTCAATTTTCCTGGCAGTACTACTCCATGAGGCCCTCCGGAAGTCTTCCTGGCCCAGGTGTACAGAACTATTTTTGTCAGATAGGTACTGCAGATCAGATTGCAGATATGGTCATTGTCTCTTTATTGAAAAAAGAAGTGCAAATGGGTAATTGTAAAATTCAGTAAATTAGCAAAACAGACTAACTTTATGGAAATAGAATTACGGTATGGTGTACAGATAAAACTGGTTTTATTTTTGAAAATTTTGTGCACTTGTGTCTGAGCTGTGCAACTTGGAAAATGTTGTTTGACCAAACAAAGATTTCTTCGGTGAGTCACTGGGAACATTTCTGCAAACAGACAGCGGTATTATCACATAAATCAGTACTTTCAGTTTTGATTTGGAAGTGGACACACTTTAATATGACTTCAAGTTGCTGGAAAATTTTCCCTACTGGAACACTTCGAGAGCCAAAAGAATAAGTAATTTCATTTATTACACTCAAACTGTCAACACTTAGCTAGGAAAGTATACCCAGAGTGATTATTTTGTGTTGTGTGGAGTACAATGATAAGTCTGCCATCTGTGTTCAGTAGAATCAGCATAATATGTGATTCCAAGAGAATATGTTCCTCTGTGAAGAGAATCAGGTAGTCTTAGTCGCAAAATACACAACCTAAAAGATGGTGAGCAATATGTGAAGCAAAATTTGTGTAACTGAGAAAAATGCTCACCGTTAAAAAAATAGGCATTTATTGCTTTTTTATGAGTACTTCATAAAAAAAGGAGAAACATAGCTTTTACTTTCTGAAATACCAACCTTTCTTAGTTCTTGAGAAAATTGGGTGATAAATTAAGCTAATCTCCATCAGGATTACTCTGCATCTGGGATTTAGGCAAATTGAATCAGGGGCCTGAATAGTGACAGTGAATATCTATTAGACTGTAAACAGAATAATAGGCCTTGTGAATTTTAATGAATTAAGTGAATGGCTGAAATCTTATAGTTTACAGAAGGCATATGGTTAGTGATACATACGGTGTGCCAGGAGCAGCATATAATATAGATGTCTTAATAGATAAAATCTTGATAAATTAAAAGGAAGAATAAAGAGAAATATTTTTGAAAAGCTTGCCTTACTCTACTTTTTCTTTTCTTTTTAGGCTTAGAAGGATAGCACTTCACCTTGGTTTTTGACTGTAATAGGTAAAGACTATAACAAATGTAGCTTAAAATATATTGAATGTCTTTATATCCTACTTTTTAACTTACTCTTTATTGAGGATTTAGTGATATTAATTTAGATTATTCAATGATGTAACCAAGTTATAAGGTATGCCAGGCTTTTGTAGGTGCATTTATATCTCATGCAAAGTTTAGATCCATGTCTGACTTACACAGGTGGTTTTGGTTGATAATAGTCGCCCCATTACTTCATTTTTCTCTAGCACGTGCCACCTTAGCAAAGCATTCTTCACAGACTACTACTCTGTAAGCAATCACCGTGCTGCTGACACCAGCATCCCACAAACACTATCGAACCCGGAGACATCTTTCACCAAATTGCAAAAAAATCTTTGTGTCCCCAGCCGCAAAACCAAACAAAAATCATCAGTATTCGTTTCCATCCACAAGCACTCAGATTCCGAACACACGGCATCCCACATGCTTGCCCGCATGTGGAACTACTGTATGCACATTCTGGAAGGGTAGATTCACCTGGGATATTCTTTGAATGGATTGGAGAGGCTTCTTTTAAAGCCTTACCAGCTCTCCACTGGACATAGAAAGATGCTTAGCTTAAAGATAATGGCCAGTTCAGGGTTGAAAGATAAAAACAATGTTGACTGGAAAAAGGAATACTGGAAGTTTTTCAGGGTGGACATATGAGTACATACTAAAGCTTGGGCTTGAAGTTGATTGGAAGCCTTTTGGCAAAGAAAAAAAAAAAAACCAGAAAAAACTGCAAAACTTGGAAAGAGGAAAAAAGCTTTCTCCAGTAATGCTTAAGAGTCATGTAAGAAATAATTGTTTATCATGTATGTCTAATCAGATGCTAAGAAAGTGAGCCGAAGCAGGAAAGGAAACATAAGACACCCATTTAACAGGTTCTTGCGCAGTCTCCACAAGTAAGTTAGGAATTTGGAAATAACGTATTCTCCAAGGCACGTGCCAAAAGAGCTACAAGAAGCTGGAAGCCTAGGAACAGAATCATTAAAAAAAAACCCAATCCCAAATACACATATTAAAGAAAACACTGTTGATAGTTTCTGGATTTTTTAAGAGTCTAAGTAATGCCAGAGCTGACCTCTTAAGTTGTGTTTCTAACACAATTGTTTTCAGCCGTGCTGTGGTTTACACAGAGCATCTGATTTGTAGTTCTAGGCTTTTTGTGTGTGTGTAGCAGAAAGATAGCACAAGCTTAGACACTGGCTGAGTGTCAGAAATTGTGGTGTTTTCTCATCTTGGTCACTGACCTGTTTGCGTGACCTTGGAGTGTTGCTTCACCTCAGTATTTCTTGGTCTGCCCTGAATATCTTTGTTTGCTGCATCCAGTACAATGTGCTGACTTTGTCTGGCCCAAACTGTTCAAGATAATAAACTCCCTAGATCCCAGCATTCTTGCTACACATGTGTGAAGCTCTAATCTCTGTCAGTGCCTTTTTTCCCCTCTGTGTAAATAACTGTAATATATGAATTTTAAAGGAATGATGGTAGTTTTGTTTAGCACCTGTGTAAATCAGAGGAATTCTTGTTGGAACCAAAGAATTTACAACAGACAAGAAATAATATAAATGAGGAGGACTAAACCGTGCTGAAGTAAATAGGACTTTAAATTATTATTACTGCTCATTTCACATATAAGATTTTGAAACCAATATATTTTGGACAGAAATATTCTGCCTGTCATCCCATGCTGATTAATACATATTTCATTCTTTCTCGCTATAGGGAAAACCTATTACTCTTTTCTCTGTTATAGGTCACAAAACATGGTACATGTGTGCTAAAATTTAGCAACAGTGCAATGAAAACTGTGGAGTGTTTGCTGGTACTCTAACAAGCAGTCCCCCCACTACAATACCATCTTTGCCATGTACTTGCCCAATGGGATTGATGAATTGTGAGCATCCAACCTGGCATCTCTGATGGATACAATGCAGCCGGAGGTAGTCTTTTGGGCAGTCAGGGCATGGATGCCAATCCTTTATTTAGTCTAATACGTATTTGACCCACTAGATACCCGGTGTCATAGGCGTGTGGAATTGTTTTTTGAAAGTTAATATTTGAGCATTGGAGCGGTTATGTGAGGCCTAGCGTCAAGAAGGGTGAGAAAACAAGAGAATAAATAAGTCTAGGGATATGAATGAAATAAATATGTAGAGCTCAGATTCTGAACTGCTTTGCATTGAGCACATCCAGATCTCACTGGAAACACCCAGATACGCTGCAAACTAGTCAAGAGTATGCACAGATTTAGTTGGTGGCAAATGGCGAGTTGATAATCTTTCCAATGATTTCCATTAACAACAAAATCCAATCACAAATTCAAAAAGGGAAACATGGTAGGTTTTTCTTCATTGTTACCACATACAAAAAACGTGCAGAGCCACATAAAGGAAAACGGAGAAAATACATAAAGGGGTGCGAAAAGGGGAGCCCACTCCTCCTCCCCTTAGCCCCGCCCCTGGCACGCAGCGGCGGCGCCGAGGACAGGTGATTCGAACCCAGGTCTACCCGGGTGCGAGGCAAGGACTCTCACCACTATGCTAAGCAAGCAGGGCTTATCTAGGTCTGCCTTTTTGCCAGTGTCGTTTGGGTTTCTCAGAGCTGGCGACCGCCTGTAACCGAGAAGCGCGCCAACTCGATATCAGTTAAGCGCTGTGGCCCGCTGCAACGCCGTGCTGGCAGGCCCAGTCCCCGCCAGCGCCGCATGGGCGCCGCCATCTTTGGTGAGGGCAAGAAGCTAAAAGCAACACTGCGCATGCGCGGGCGCCATCTTGGGAGGGGCGCGCTACCAGGAATAAAATCAAAAAATGCGCGCAGATTCCGCGGCTTCGAGCGCCGATTTCTAGCGCCGAGCGTTCGGAACAGCCGCGCGCGCCCGTACAGGCGAGCGGAGGGGGGCGCGGGGCGTTCTGTGCCGCGAAATCGGCGGTTCGTCCGGCGAACCATGGGCGCCGCCATCTTGGGTGAGGGCGGGAAGCTCGGAGGAACACTGCGCATGCGCGGGCGCCATCTTAGTGAGGCGAGTTCCGGGAATTAAAATCAAAAAATGCGAGCAGATTCCGCGGCTTCGAGCGCCGATTTCTAGCGCCGAGCGTTCGGAACAGCCGCGCGTGCCCGTACAGGCGAGCGGAGTGGGGCGCGGGGCGTTCTGTGCCGCGAAATCGGCCGTTGGTACAGCGGCATGCCGCCGCCATCTTGGGTAGGGCAAGAAACGTAAAGCAACAGTTGCGCATGCGCGGCGCCTAAGCCATCTTGTGAGGGGCACGTCCGAATAAATCAAAATGCCCGCAGGAATTCCGCGGCTTCGAAGCGGCCGATTTTCTAGCGGCCGAGCGTTCGGAATACAGTGCTCTTACTGCGTCGTTCAGCGCTAGTTCCCATGGCTGTGGCGAATTTTCTATCCTAAGTATTACAAGAAATTAAAAAACCTAGCAATTTTAAGACAAGATCTCCGGATAATTGATAGCCAAGCCGTTATTCGAAGTAGCATACAGGGAGTAGCAAAGGAGAGAAAAGCTAGGACAGCGGGCAGCTAATAGCAGGAGCGTCCTCTTTGCCTTGCGAAATCGGAATTTTTTATATTCACAAAGGGGGAATTTACAGATGCTACCGTAGTATGGTTAACTCTTGTAAGACGACTGAGGCATGGCATGGTCCTTGCCATTCCCTTAGTAAGGCGGAAAGCCTAAAAGCAATACCTTGCGCATTGGAATAAAAACAGCGTCATAATTGGCCATAGTAAGTAAGTAAAAGTAAGTAATTGCTTTAAATATGGCAGTAAGTATTTGTTTAAATATGGCTCTTTTGAAGACAATCTGGAATTCAAGCAACCCTGGGCTCCATGCCATCTTGGTAGGCGCGTCTCTCCGGGAATAATCAAAATGCGCGGATCCGGCGGTTACTTTATTTATCAATTGTCTCCGACAGCCGATGTTCTAGCGCCGAGCTTCGAACAGCCGGCGAGCCCTACAGGCGAGCGAGGGGGCCCATTTGTAATAAATTATTTTAGACATGCCGCAATGTATTGCATTCCATCTCTTTGCTTTTTAGTCCGTCAAATACAGGTGTAATATATATTCAATATTCTTACCCTATGGCTTCGCGTCATCCTGTGAGAGGTCCAAGAAAATGCAAGTCAAAGAGAATATTTGCAATTTTTGTACTTCAGAATATAATGATGTAAGAACCATGTTTTTAATCATTTGATCCGAAGAATGGTATTCTCACTAAGTATGCAAGATGAGGTATTTTGGAGAAATGGGAGCCAGCCAAACTCAGACTCTCACCCTGCCGTTCTCCTAACGGCAATAGGAAGTAGCACAGTTTAAGCCAGCGTGGTTATACCAATTCAAAACTTGCCTGCGATTGGGATCAGATTATGAAATTGTATGCAGCACAGTTACAAATCTCTGTCATTGTACCTTATTATTCTTAGGACATTTTAACTGAGTTTTTTGGATCTGCTGTACTAACTGCCCAAAGCTTAAGTTTTGTATGCAAATACTAAATTGTCAGGTCCTTTTTATACTGTGTGAATTGAGGGATTTTCAGAAGAGCTGCAATGGGTTTCGTTTTAGAAGTTGAAAAATAAATACCTGTGCAATCTGTCGCACTTCAGCAGATGTTGGGTTTGGATGTTACAGAACTCATCTTTTCTAGTTCCCAATCTCTGATCCATAGTCAGAGCCATGGAGAAGGCAGGGCTGGGCTAGGATGCGGACTGCAACTGGAGATGTTCTGCCACTAGGATAGAAGAGGCTGGTAATATTTTAAATACTTCCATGAATTTTCAGATCTTGTCTGATAGATTCTTAGTTATGTTCGTGTGTTTTCAGGTTGCCTGTATTAATAGACATGGAAAATTAGTTGTAGATTCAACTGTGGTATCACATTATATTTTACATCAGACTGCAATTTCTCTGTGTATAATGAATTCTTCAGTCATCAGGTGAGCAGTTCTCCAGGCAATGTGTGCTTTCATCTTCCACTTATCTCTGTGAAGTTGTGAGCCCTACTCTCATGCCATCAACGTAAGACTGTTTAATTAAATCACATTTGGTCTGTTAGCTAGCTTTACAGGATGTATTTCTCCTTTCAGCTCTTTATTGAATTAGCCTTTGAAACTTCACATCTCTGCTAGCTTTTAGCTGTCACACTAATATTCTCTGAAAATATCTTTTTGATTTTGTGAGGTTTAACACATTCAAGGGCTTGTTTGTTACTTTATTCTTAATGAAAAAGATAATGAATTAATATCTTAATTCTTCCATAATACACACAACAGGAACTGAGACACATAGTTTGAACATGTGTGTTAATAAATTTTAGAGCTACAGCAGAAACTGTGACTGTGGACAGGTAAACAAAACGAGCTCTCATTTTATAAATGTGGCCTGTGTGACATGGAAAAATATGTGCTACCACTTTAATATTTTACAGAAGTTTGAATACTGAACTTGGTGAAGGATGGTGAGATTGGTCTGCAAGTCCTGTACATCTTTACACATTTCTTACAGGACATCTGCTGGAGTCTCAAAAACAACACATGATTTCTGGAGATTGTAAGAATTAAATCAGTCTCCTGAGGCTGGCTTATTCCCATGGGTCAGGATGCTACATAGTATAGCCCTAGGCCAAACTAGTCTGTTGTAGTGGTCTGTTCTTGTGTCTTGTCTTGTCCCTTTTCTGATAAAAAAGGTTATGCCTAGAAGGTGTGTTTTTTTCAAGTGAAAACCTGAGGTAATTTAAAGAACATATATAATATATATTAAATAATGTATAAAAATTAATACTGTAGAAGTTTAAATCATGCTGTAATCTGTGTAAATATTATTATGAAAAGTATTTTCAAGTGATTTTTAGAGAGGCAATAATTGAATTTTCATTGAGCTTTCATTGAATGCTTATTTCAGCTGCTGAAATGGTGTATGGCATCATCACTTTGTGTCATTTTGTTCATTCATTCTGTTTTGTTTTGTTGATTATGAGGTATTTGAGGTTGTAATCAGACTTTTTACAGCCTTAGGATCGGGCCTAACTTTAGGCCTGCAATAAATATTCTACCACAAAAGTAGAATTCTTTAAGCTCAGTATTCAGTTCTGCAAAATTCAGCTCTTACTGTGCATAGAGAGCTACAATATCTTCATAATGCATTAATTTCTTTAGGAAACTAATCTTGTTTCAGAAAAAAATTTCTACTTCATTTTTGGTTTAATGTTCTGAGCCACCATGCATATACCTTTTTAATCTTCAAAACAAGTCAGTTTCCAAGAACACGTTACTTGTAAGTAAAGACACTTCCATAGTGAACTGCACGCACAAAGACTGTGTATAAAATTGTTCTGTATGTTACATTCTATACATTTGTGGAGGGTTGACCTGGCCAGCAGGTAAACACCATACAGTTGTTTGTTCACTCCCTGCTTGCTCCCTTCCCCCAGCAAGACTGGGGAAAGAATTGGAAGAGCAAAAGTGAGAAAATTTGTGTGTTGGTAACGTCAGTTTAATAAGGGAAAGAAAGGGGAGTAAATCCCCAAGGAATTTCAGATCAATGCCCCGCCAGATTCTGAGCAGAGCCTACCTGACAGACAAATCACCATTCCTCTCAGATTTTATTACTAAGCAAAGTGCTATATGTGTTAAACGTCCCTTTGGTCACGTGGGGCCAGCTGTCCCAGCTGTGCTCTCTCTCCACATTTTGTGTACCCCACGCCCATTTGCTGAGGGTGCAAGCACGGAAACCAAAAGACACTGACACGGCCAGTGCTCTCATCAAATGCGGTTTGGTAAACATTGCTTTTGTTACAAATCCAAACACTGCACCTCAGAACCTGTTCAAAGACAATTAACTCCATCTCTGTTTCTGCTGTAAGATAAGATATCAGGGTAGAAGACTGACCTGGTTAAACAGAGACCTTAGGCTCAAACTTTTGACAAAAATAGTGAGTGTAGTATCTCTGGATGGATGAGCAAGTAACTTTGGGGGATGACAAAGATGTTGTGAAGTATGTGGGGAGAAAATTAGAAGGGCCAAAGCTAAACTGAGCCTTAATTTTGGCCACTGTGGTTAAAGACTAGGTGACCCCGACGGTCTCTTCCAACTGGATGATTTTGTAAGCTCAGCTAGATGCAGTACACTGTTATTGCTATTGTATAAAACACTATTTTTAAGTAAAACTTGAAATTATCCATGACTCATGAGCCATTGCATCTACCATGAGATCTGCAGCAGGGCAAGACTGAAATCTGACTATGTGGCATGTGCTAGCTAGCATCAGACTTTGTTTTGTCTTGGATCCATTAAGTTTTATTATGCTACACACAACAATGGAGTGCGTAAATTAAGATAGTAATTACAGGAAAAAAATCGGCATTGCCTCAGTCATATATATTACTTAGGGTCATTGATCAAATTATGTCAATTCCAGAATCAACGAGTGTTTGTATTTTGGGATGTGAAGGCCTTATTAATAGTGCTGTCAGGGTCTTTGTATCTCCATGGCTTCTTTAGGTGTTTAATTAAATGTGACCTTTTAATTGAAAGAAGACCGATGTCTTATCCATCTCGAAACTGGCAAAAGATGTAGTGCTAAGAAGTGACTACTGAGGCCAAATTTGAGAACAATATATTCTTTCTTATTAAAAAAATTTTAGGTGGTGAAAATAAAGTAAAAAGACTTGTAAGGGAGGTATTTTAAAATTATTGTAACCCAACAGCTGTAATGACACTGTTAATTATATGGATTGTAGATATTTCAGTAATGCTACAGGTTAGAAAGGCATAGGAACTTTAAGCTCACTTTTAGAATTTAAGCACTTTTTTTTTGAGTCAATCAGTATCAATTGCATTGGTCTGACAAGAAGTGTTGCATTTTTTATAGGAAGAATATCAGGAATTCCTTTCTAGTTGGCTGGTAGCAACTATGTCTCACAGGAATAACTCTAATGGGTAACATCTAAGTTAGGAAAATGGCTTTACTAACAAAACATCCTCTAGATTTGACAGCAAAAAACCCAACGAGAAAATCTCAAATCCTAATATTACTTAGTACTAATAAAGGCATTGTTATACATCAGTATAGTGCAGAAGTAATATATTGCATTATTTCATTGTAGCAGTTTCCATTACCTATGTATCTTATAAGTTTAAAAATAAGCAATTTTGAAATACACAGAGGGAAATGTTTTAGTTCAAAATCCTACCCCTAGCTTCAGAATGCATTGGATCAATTTCTTAATCAAAGAACAATGTTACACTGGCATCAGTACACTCATCAGCAAAACCTGTGTTGCTTAACTCCTGAGTTTTCATACTTTTCAGTTTGGAAATGGGTCTTTCAATTTCTAAAACCTGTGTGGCTCGAGACTGAACATTTCTGTATTCGGAGATGAACTGACATATAAATTAAATTATGGATAAGTAAACAATTTAGCACATGAATACATTAGTATATGATGTATGAGAATATATCAGAAGAAAAAGCATAAAATTTATAGATAGCTTTATATATTAAAGTTTCTGATGAAAAATTATATCAAAATTATATACTTCAACTTAATAACTAGAGAGGGAGGTTCAATAGATAGTTATCTCAGAGTCCAATTTGAAGTCCATAAAGTAGCCTTATTTTTCACATGCTTATGTTTCACATATGCTTTAGTGATTTGAACTGCTCAAGGGACAGAGGAATTGAAGTGCAAATCCTCCATATGCATGATCTGCTGTGATTATATATAAAGTGTATACTTGCATATTAGAATCTGTTAGTTGTCATTTTTCTTTCCTTGATTTTTGTTTAAACTTGCTTTTTCTTGTTTTGTTGTTTGTTTTTTTTTTTTTTTTAAGCCTGTCGTTTTGGTTTTTTAAAATCCTTTTGTTTTGAATTGCTGCTATAGATTCTTCAGTGCCTTTCTGGTCCCTTTCTTTCTGATGCCTTCATTTCTGTAACTGTGAACTAAAAGACAGTCAGTTGCAGTTTCTGGGTTCCACTGTTGTTATCATCTTGTTCATTCATCATGAGCTTCTTTTGGAGTTTGGATACACCAATAACCTTCATGTAATAATATGAAATGAGTATTGCTTGGCAATGTTTCAGTGTTTTCTAAGGCATTCAAGTGAATATTTAACATTTTTTATTATCATGCTTTTTGTCTCTCTGTGTTTGGTTATTTATCATTATTGTAGCCTTTCCACGTGGCTTTGCAGTCAATTTTCTTGGTGTTTTGCTCCTTTAGTTTACTTTTCCTCTTTGCATCAGGTTACAAATGTGCATCTTCTAGAGTGATCACATGTGTCTGAGGGAGATCTCCTTTTAAAATGTGAGAAACTGATCCAATTTGATTGAAAAAGTAGGGTTGAACTAATTTTTCCATTGTCAAATACATCTTCTACATGTTGCAAGACTGTTTGACAATTTCAAATGCTTCAAAAACATGTGATTTAACTGCATTTTTTTCATGGTGTGTGCTTTTTTAGGGGGGAACTCTCTCTTCTCTTAATCTATTTCCTTCTGTGAGCTTAGTCCAAGTTGCCTTTGGTCCTTGCCCATTGCATTTCAAGTTTCTTCATTCCTCTCAGCTCTGCACTTGAAGACAGGTCTCTGTATAAAATAGTTTGTTGCAAATTCTGTGGATGGAGGGACCCACATTTGAATCAGAAGGCTGGGCAAATTTCATTGTACCTCCTCTCCCCAAATTTGTGGAGGATATTTTTTTTATTTAATATTTTTTATTAATAGAGAAAGTGTGAGTTGGGAAATGGTAGAAAAAAATAAAACAAATCGTGGAATTGATGAGTCTGGTGTGCTTTCTTTGAAATATATTAGAAAATGCTCTCTAGTGACTGTTTTAGATACACTAGAGGCTGTGGTGTACTTGACCCACAATGCCAATAATTCTGTAGTCAGTTTCCATGAAATGAAGGCATTCTGTAGAAAAAGAATTTTCAGGAGCTGATCAGCTACTGTTGAGATGTAGCTTAATAATATGAACTCCACTAGGATGATCAAAGAAAATCTTTTCTCTCATTTTAAACTCAGCCAAGGTGTCTGTGTTGGCTGTCATGATTCTGCTTGAGTAATGGAAGTTGAATATTCTAGTTGGATCTTCTGAAAATGGATTACTACTCTTGTTTGTTAGTCAACAATTTTTTAAAAAAATTGTCTTGCTCAGCTGTTGACAATTTTTTTTTTCATAGTTGCATAAATATAAAACCAAAATAACTTCAGTTATAAAACTGATGACTTACACTGATGTCTAGGGTTAAGAAATAGGAAAGGTATGAACTTGGTAGCTAGGACAGTTTTGAATTACCCTACCTTGGTGGGAAACAAAATCTCAGGTTTTGAATAAAGAGGTATATAGGTGTTTCTATATGCAGAGAATGTCAATAAGCTTAAATTTTAAAAAAGAAATCTCTATTTGTCAATAAAGCATGACACTTATGTTTTTATTTCAAGAGCATTTATTGTAGACTGGGTCAGGAAAGGATTTTGATTGATTCTGTGGAAGCTGCTTTGTCCTACTACAGGTTGTATTATGAGAATAGTTAATTTGCTAAAGACATATCAAAACAGTACCTACCTACCTACTTATTTCTTGGTTTAAATACTTTGTGTTCTAAGTAGCATGTTATTTAATATTCCAGCACATATCCTGTTGAAGCAATAACACAGAATGAAGATAATTCCCTTCTAAAGGACCTTAGTCTTTCCATCTTACTTGCACTGTAAGAAAAACTACAGTAGATTGGTTTTTGCTTATGTCTTCTAGACTCTAGCCAGAGAGTTACACCAAAGCATACAAGATCTGAGAACAAAAATCAAACTGGCAAAAAAAATGGGAGGAATGAAAGCATGCAAAAAGGGTCTTTCCCAAAAGAGTCTTCAGTTGGCAGCATCTGTCCTTAATGTTTCAGCAACTGATCTTTATGAAATACTACAAGAAGGAGATGATGAGGTGAGTTATTTTAAGGACTTCAGTAATAATGGGCATAGATGAGAAGTTGCTGACAATATCCATCCTTGAGGAAAAGGATTTGCAGGTAAACACTGAAATTTCATTGTGCAAGATGCAGCACAAAAATCACAGAAGGATTTAATGTAAATGAAAAGGTCAGGTTAGAGATTCACGAGGTTGCAAGACTTCAGGCACGCATAAATATAAACATACTGCTTTGGGCATGTGTATGTAGAGATATTATTTAGTACTTTCCTTTTTTCATGAGACTAATTTGGCAGGATTGTTACATTTTAAATAGAATTCGCTGCATTAAAGAAAACAAAATTAGAATGTTTGTCTGTAGCTGTGCCAGATGGATTTTGTCTTGGCGCTTGTTTTCTGAATTGTGATACCTATTGAAGGTATTTCTGGTTAGACAGATGGTTTCTGGGTGACTCCAATGCCTTTTCTGTTGATTCTATCATACATTTTACTATGAAATATTTTATAGTGTTTCATCAAATTACTCTCTATTAAATAGGTGCAGTGACAGGATTTCTTATCCAGATTTTTTTAGTCCTGATCTAATAATCTGTGAAACAGCCTTTATGTCAGTTTAGAAAGTGTCTAGGGCCAGTTGGGGTATGCTCCAAGGCTAGAACAGTTACTGCTGGTGAAGACTTAGGTATTTAGCCTTACTGGAGCTTGATCTTAAAGAAGACAAAAAAAAGGAATTATTATGTTGGTTAAACAACAGTGTATGATACAGGTATGCACTGATACGGATTACATTCATGAATACAAATAAAATGGGCTGATCCCTGCCCTGTTTACTAACATTTATACAACCTGTAAAGTGACTTCGCACTTTTTGGGACAAGTTGTTTTGCCTAAGCTGCTCGTTACCATTTCTAATTGTTCACGAAGTATTTCTACATCCTATATCATTTTGTTTCAGTCACTGTGAATATATGTATAAAACACATAAACATACTTAACTATAAATGTAAACCAAATTTGTAACACAGGTGATGAATTTACACTATGTTTATACTATGTATTCCATCTGTCAGTGCATAGAGTTAGGCATCTTTATGGTGAACTCATAAAATTTAGACATAGATCACATGTATACCAATATATTCATTTGAAAAGAACATGCCATGGGCAAGCAAGGATAGGTTTATAAATTTAACAGAACTCTGATACTTGGTGGATGTGCATCAGATAACTAATTTTGGGTAGTTTTGATTTCCACATGCTTTTTATTAATATATACCAAATTACACATTCCTTTATTGCTCCTGATGTTTTTCTATTTTTAGGAAACAGCAAAAGATAAAAATGGAATGAAAAAGAAAAAGATAAAGAATGGCTACAGCATATACAGAAACTACTTGAAACACAGGTGCTCAATTTATATCTTCCAATAATGAATGATAAATTTCTACTCTAGCTAAGTGTTTTTAGGTTGCAATGAATATACTATCTTTGTAATTACAGTGCCATTGATGGTCACAAACTAGACTGTGATGAGGCAATGTGAAATCCTTGTTGTGTTGCATTTCCTTTTTATTTCTCTTAAAATCGGAGTTACTGCATAAAACTGAAGAGATGTTCATCAAGGATTTGTAATGGCTAACTTAACAGCTAACTTAAACTAACTTAACCAGTGAAATACTACTGGAGAAAACCAGCACAGATCTTGGTAAATGTGTTAATTGAATTATTGAAACACTGTATAATGCTTGGTAGAGTGAAAATGATCCGTCTCTCGTATCTCTTAGGAAAAAGAGACTTTTTTTTTATGTGCCTTTAAAGTTACTAGTTGTTATGGACACCTGAGGAGTTCATGGGTTTCGGTGACCTTTTACTGTGGACCTGTTTCCAGTCAATTCATGTTTTCCTCATAGCCAGACAGCTGTTTATTATCGTGTCTTCTCGCATTCTGTACAATATTTTCTACTGAGACCTCGAGCAGCTTGTTAGTGGGAAGTAAATATTGATTTGGCATCCTGTCAATGCAGAAAGAATGAAAAAATTTCCACCAGAGGCCCCTCAAACATTTTCCTATCGACATTTTCTGGGCAGAGAGGAAAGCTGCATAGAGGATGACAAGTCTGAGACTAGCAGAAATCCCTGAGGGGTCCATTGAGACTGCTGCTGTGACCTGTGTGATACTTTTTCTTCTCTTTCAAGTCTTTTTTTTTAATACACACAGAGTCTGCTGGGATGCTCCCCTCTTGTAAGTGATCAAGGGCAGTTTATTGGCAGGTGAGAGCCCAGCTTTTCTAGCCAGAGTCAGCTTTTGTTTGGACATCACTGACAACGTATACTGACTCTTGAAACTTTTCGTTTTATTTTTAGTTGTCTCTTTTGTTTAGATGATGGGCAGCTGATGTCTGGAAAGAAATAAAGTTTGATTTATAAATCCAGTGTTTCTAATGCATATTCACTCGCATGGGCCCATTAGCGATGTAGTTAATATCACTTAAGACTGTGAGTGATTGAAAATATTTTGAAAGCCATTTCAAAGGAACATTCACATCAGATTTATGTATTTTACCATTAACAGCTTTTGTGTCGAGATGGTATCTGTCGAGAAGGTATCCTGTGACCAGATTTTTAAGAAATGACAGGTTTTCCCTCTTTCATTATCTCAACTTAGTACCATGAAGACTGCTTAATTGCAGCAGATGAAATAGAAATATCAGTGTGCTTTTACTGGCTTTGTCAGAAAAACTGGCATTTTAATTAAATACCTCATAATGCTACATGAAACTCAGTATTAAAAGTATTTATATTCAATTGTCTTAGTTTTAAGAATTTTTTTTTAAAAAACCATAAATTTCAAGATTCTGCTCATATTACGGGCTCCAAAATATGAATCAGATTCATGGAATACAAGTCAGACTTTTGTTCTATTTTTTGCTGTTCTTTGGTAAATCACTAGACACACTAAGCAGAATTTTATGCGTTTTACATCTATTATAGACAGACAAAAAACACAGGGAATAGAGAGTGAAGGAATTATTGAATGAAATCAGCTATATTAGGATTGCAAATGTTATACGAGGATAGAACAGCTCATTGCTCTGAGCCGCGTAAGTTTGTGTACAAGCTAATAGTGATTTTCAGTGATTTTTGCTCCATCTTGTGGGGTTCCTCAGAAGAAACAGTAAGGGTAAAAGTAATTTTTGTCATGCAGACCAATTTTTAGAATTGCAAGAGGATTATAGTGGTTTTTGGGAGCAGCCAGCTCTGCTTTTCATTTCTTCCATACTAAGGCACATAGATGGAAACTGTCAAGATTTCTTCATCTGTGTTTGACAGCAGCTCATAGAACTGTTCTGTGCCTTTTAAAATTCTTTACTCATATCTTGTAGCATTTGAATGTGGTTCCTTTTACTAAGCTTTGGTAATATTTCTGATCAGTAAACTAAAGCCCATGGTGAAGTGCAAGCTTTCTGCAGGATTTTGCTCATAACAGACTGCCTGCTAAGTGTTACATGTTGCCAAACTGTGTAACCCATTTGCATCTTGAACAAAGATGCAGGATAGTCCTTTTCTGTTATTCTGAGTAAACATTCAGTGGAAAATTGCAGCAGATCACTTAATATTGCTGTTTGATATAGTGTCTTTTTGTGCCATTGAGCCAGGACTTTGGAACATAATTGCCCAGCAGTATTGATTTAATTGCCTAGGTTTATTTGTGGACTCCTAATTATTGACTGGAGGTAAATTTAATGGAGAAACCTTTATGAACACTGGGAAACTGCTGCTGTTGCTGTTATACATAATGAACTGCATCATATCCCTTTAGATCATTCTTCAAGCTAATTTTATTCCACTGTGACAGTATGATAACATTTAAAATGTCATAGACATTTTATTTTTATTACTTATGTACGCCATTTTACTGCTGCACTAGAATTTTGGGGGGACTAAGTGAAACAGTAGTTGCTTTTTACTGTGATTTGATAGGTTCCCCTAAAGTGTTATGATAAAGGATACCACACCTCTGTTTTCACTTCATCTGTGTCTTTATTTTCCATACTCATATGACTTGAGAAAGTCTAATGTCTGTCAGCTTTACAAGAATATTAATATTTTAGTGACAAACACTCTTGCGTTCCTGAAATTCACAGACACCACTCAGAGTTTGTGTCCTTTTTTTATGAACTACTGTCAAGAAACTACCCCACTGCTAAGAAGCTTGTTTGGAAAGAGACCTCTCTGCATCAGGATGTTATTATGTAAACGAGAATCCTATAATAGGAAAGTACAGTCATATTATAAACTCTGAATGACTGGTAAAAATAATTTATTGTCTAAATCTGCATCTAGAATGGCCAATAAGTGGGTTTTTCTTTCTGTAGCCTCTCTGTATTTATATAGTAACACCTTAGAATGTTCTCACTAAAGAATAAAAATAAATCATCTCAATAGTGACACTAGGATAAAAGGAAAAGGTTCTCTGGCCTGTGAAGAGCCTATATGTGGAGAGGTTTGACATGAATGCATGAGTAGATATCTACTACCTGCATATGTGTAGAGGCATCAGACTAATTACAAGTCACTGGTTGGGCTTGGGAGAGGTCTCATGCTACAGACCTTTCAGCTTTTAGTGGTTTATAATATTTAGAAGGGAACAAGTATGGTTGTCTCAATAGGTATGTGTTTACATCTTGCAAGGCAAGTGATGAGGTTATACCCACTCTATCCGTCACATTTAATTGAGCCATGCTCTGTATGGTACCACTCTCTTTCTATAATCATAAATATTCCCCCTAAAAAACTCAAACAGAACAACAATCTTCTCCAGATTTTTCCCATCACAGGAAACGTATATAGTTAGACCAAGAGGATGACTTCTTTTCACATAACTTAAACATGATTTATTATACCACCCTTGGTTTTCATTCACTGTGACTTATTATGTGGAACACTATCTCAGAACAATCTGTTAATAATTTTGTGTGTGAGTACAGCATGGTAGTACAATCCAGATTACTGCCTGGAGTCTCCAAGAATAATTTTTTTAATGAAATGTGAATCATCTGCCTAACTTTTCCAAGCAGTGAAGCAAATGACAGCATTGATTTAGCATGTCCCTCTGAGATCTACAGCAGCACTTGCCTTTCCTGCCTCCTTAGGCACTCCTTGGGATATCACATCTCACATAAACAAAGCTGCCTAATAAAATTTTCCCTCTCATGGCTTTATTATGGATCTAAAAGTCATATTCCAATAGTGAAAACTTACAGAAAGGCTCACTTTCCTCTATTCTATGGGCACTCTTTGTGTAACACACCTCTGGAATACGGTTTGGAACAGTATATTCACTAGTCATCAGTAAGAACTTTCCCCAACCCCTTTTGAGGACTTGTGTGGACTTCTAAATATGTATTTCTATCTGGGAATGGATGCTAGCAGCCACAGCTGTTTTCTTCCAGATTTCTTGGCTTGTGACTCGCCTGCTTTGCTTTCATTAGTCTCTCACCAGTCTGTGTGGGTCTTTTACCAATACACCCAGAAATGCGTATTCACCCATGCAGAAACACCTGTGCACACTCACCACTGCCACCATCACCATGTGTTTCCAGTACCTGCACCTTAAAAAGCAGTACCAGCACAGTCTGAACCACATTCTGGGCTCCTTTAGCACTGATATCATATCATTGTTTTCTTCTCATTATGAGGATAAGAGCTTAGGCCTGTGCACTGACAATCCATTGTGGTATATATCTGTGTTTTATCTCATGCACACAAATGAAACCACTTTACATCACTCACCCTGAACTGCAAACAAGGAGAAATTGGTCACTCATTATAGGAATACAGATGGGCACATGTGTATTTATATAATAATGTATATGCAGCCACCACAAAGCAGAACAAGAACATGGAATAAGACAAAAAACAACAATAAAGTGAAGCATTTCTCTATTTTTAGGAGGTTTTTTCCTATTTTTTTTAGTGAAGTTGGAATGTTTTGGTTATTGGTCTTAGTGTTTAGTTTTATTTCATATTATTTTTTGCGGTTCACTTAATTCAATTTAAGGCAGCTTTGCAGTGTGTTTGAATAATTTTTTGTTGGGAAAATGTGTTGTACTAATGAATCCATATGGGGAGCTGTAAAATAGTTGTAACTATTAATTTGTATGTTCCAAAACTGAAATTCTTATGTGAACACATTTTAGAGTTTGTGAAACAGAAGCCAAAGTAATGGTACACTCTGCAAATGGAGATGCTATGTCTCATTAGAACAACATTGCCTTGCATTCATTATGTCTTCTCAGTTGTGTTCTCAGTGGCAGATCACTGTATATTTATGTACTTTTGCTGACAGAGACTCAGTGGTGTAAAGTCAATAAATATTGCTAGTTGTTTGGTTTTTTTTTTTTAACAGAAGACACAAACTTAAGGTTGGAATAAATAGGTGAGAGAAACAGAATTAACTGTCACCATTTCGTACTACCTTACATTTATCTATACCCCAAGCTGTGTAAGAAATATGCCTTTCATTCATATAGCTTTCTACTATTAAAGAAGAAATCTGTAAATCTGGAAAGTCAAATAAATAAATTCTTTAAATCTATATGTAGTTTGCACTTTCAGATATTGTGAAAACATACAGATCAATTAAATACTACTTCTGTTAAAGCTCACCGTAATGTACTGATTTAGGATTGTCACCATTAATGTTCAGTTAAATGGTTTGTGGCACAGATAACGGTACAACTTCTGAAAGAAGTATCATTCTGTCTTAAAATACCTAATTATCCGTGGTAAAAACAAGCTTTCACTCCTTAGGTGTTCCCTTAGCCATCACTGAACTTCCAAAGACTTCCATAAGTATATGGCAGGTTTAGAAGCTGGGGTGAATGCTTTAGAGATGACTTCAATGTTGTGGTTGTGAAATTCTGTGGAGAAATGTACAGGGAAGTTTCCCAGGATAGTTACAGAGCCATCATTAAAAGTAAATCTGACAAGCTTCCATTAAAGATGAAGACTGTAGAGATCATCCAGTTCTGGGTGTCTGTATGGAAAGAAAACCAGAGAGAAACACACAGCACTATCTGTGAAACAAATGTTGAAAGAATGACATCATGTTCCACTTTCAAATGCTCTTGATTTAAATAAATCACTGAAATGGCAAGCGCTCTTGAAAGATCACTTTGCTATGACATGAAAGCCACAGAGAGCAGGGAGCAGCAAGCAAAATGTATTTAGAATTATTTTAACCAGAGACATCAATGAGAAACCATTCATCTCAGGCAAAACATTAACGAGGGGAAATGTATCAGAAATGGATGTAGTCAAGCTAGGCAAGAAGAATTAGAGACTTTGAGGTAATGATACTGTGTTCTTATAAAAAAACACACCTAGAAAAAGGAGAGAAATTAGAGTGAACAAAGTGAAGGAGTGAAATTAGGACGCTGGAGTCAGTGTTTTTAAAGCATAGTAGCAAGTAAGTGTCACAGAATTTCAGATAAGATCATGTCTTATATTAAACAGAATAGATTTGTGCTCAGTGAATTTGAGCTCTCTATTCCCCAAAAAGTCATTGCAATAGCACACAGGAGAAAGCTGACAGGTGTAGATGTCTACTAGAAAATTCTTACCCTACACATAAGTTATTTATGGCAGATGGAGACACGTCTGGCCAGCAAGTACCAGCCCTTGAAAATCCCTTTCCTGCAGAAAAGAGAAATAAAGCATGTTGTTGTCCTTTTTCTGTAATTACAAAGTGACTTTTGAGCAATACCTGGGATAGCCATTATATCACTTCACAATAGATACCTTCGATTAACAAGATTTTCCTTTTTTAGATGGTTTTTTTCCTGGCTTGTTAGTAATTATAAATCAGTATACATGCTCATGTCTGTGTATCAGTTCAGACATTACATCAGCATTATTTTTTTATGTACTTCTATGTTTGGGTTTTTTATTTGTTTCTCCCATGTCTTTTTTGTTTCATATTTACTAGAAACAGACAGTACTCTGTCTGATGTACATACCATACAATGTTCTCTCTAAGACGGAATAGAGAAGTGAAAAAATGAAATGAAGCAGCAATAATGAAGTATGGAACTAGACAGGAGTTCTACATGAAAAACTGTTGCTTTGAACTACAGTTGTGTAAAGCAGAAACTGATGATTGGCCTCTTCCACCAACTGCTGTGTTTTACCTGGTGTATTTCTGGTGGCCTTATAATGTAAAATTATTTCTCCTTCTGAATGAGCTGTGTGGCACTGGTCTCACAAGGTGTTCAGGTAGCTGACAGAGCACTGTGAAGCTGACAGAGACTTTTCAACAGTGAAGGTAAATTGTCCTGTTCTCCTGAGGCACAGCACTGGCCACTGTTCTGTGCTATCTCTAAAAATATTTCCCAGCAAAACCTTTTTAAACATTAAAGCAATGACAGTGAAAAATATACCAAATCTCTTTTGAATCCATTGATTGTGCAAATGAATCTTTTATATTAGAGGAGTTATAAAAGAAGTTTTAATTTTTCTCTGTAGATATGTCAATACAATTTTTTTGTGTTGTGTTTTTGAGAAGCAGACATTGGTGTCATATTCCAATTAATGCAGTTGGAGGTTTGGGATTTTGCTTTGAGTGGTGGTTGGTTTATTTATTTGGTTTTGGTTTGTTTGGGTTTTTTTTGTGTGTTTTTCTTTTTTTGTTGTTGTTGTTGTTGTGGTTTTGTTTTTGTTTGTTTTGGGGTATTGTTGGTCTTTTTGTTGTTGTTGTTTTTTGATAATTCACAGGTTTTTGTGTGTGAATCTAAGGCAATTTGCTACAGCATTGAGAATTATACTGGTAGTTCTGTCGCATCCTCCTGAGAGTAGTGAACTTACACTCATACACTACCATTTCTGCATGCCCTAGAGGTGACTGTAACCTTTTATTGATCAGCTGATTGAAGATAAATGACAGAGATGCTGGTACTGCAGTTTACATCATTAACATGGCCAGTAAAGCATGAATTGTTCAATAAGGAGTTTATCTTTTTTTCATTTTACACTGCTCTTTTATCATTTTTATGATAGAGAGCAAATTTTCAGACACTAACCAGGCAAATGAACTTTAAAGATCAGATATGTGTGTGTGGTAGTTGTCAGAACTAAGTGAAATCTGATAGTTTAAAGATATTTAATAAATGTCTTTCACATGAAGAAAATAAAGTCCAATGATCATTTTTCTTACTCTTTCTTTTTCAGTTTCCTTTTGCCTCATACTTAATGGACGCCGTACTGGAAAAATTAAATGAGAAGAAGAAATTGTTAGAAGAGTACAGTTCTCTAATGAAGGACACTGTATGATATTGTTAAGATTTATCTTTGCAAAGTGTGACTAAAATGTGTGCTGTCTCCTCATGTCTTTTCTCATAAAGAACTGTCAATATGCATGTTCAATACATACACAGAAACCGTGAACTAATTAATTGTTGAACAAGAGGAATTAATTAAATTCCTATTAGAAAGCAGTGTGTTATTTGATTCCTGAAAAGAAAAATTGCTGCAAATCAATGCAAAGTTCAAAATTATTTTCCTTTAAATGCATTGGTGTGCAGACTTTGTAGAGAGGATGTCTTTGTTATGACTAATATGTATCTGTCCATTTTTGGAAGAACAAAAAGCAGCTAAGCAACACCTGATTGTACTAATCAGAACAGTAGAAGTAGGATTTGCAAAAGAGCTGGGAATATCACTGGGGTTTTGAATATCTGATTTCTTTTAGCTTTTTTGTAAAGCCCAGCTCTGTGATTTATGCTACATAAAAAGATGTGCTCTTTTCATGTTGGAAAAAAATGAATGATTGTAGAATAAAAATATTCTGTGTGGAGTAACACAGGAAGGGCTGTGTTTTCTTCTGAGTATATTGGAATATAAAGTGTGCAATGTATTTTAAAAATTCAATAAAGTTTTTTCTATTATGATCCTTCTTTACTAGTAGATGCAATTCCTTCTCAGCCAGCAACTAGCTGCATGCTCTCACCTGCCTTGGGAAAGTGGTGTAGAGTTTTAGTCAGTTATTTCCACCAAGATTTCTCTGGCAGTACCAAGTAATTGCTGCTTCTTCACATGTTTGATCTTAGAGTTTGTATTCCTCTGGACCAACCCAGGTTTCTGAATTCATGTGTTAATAATGTTTAGCTCACATATGTCTCGTCATTCATGGATATCAAGTTGTTTGACAACAGATATCATTATCCTAATTGGGTGGGGAATCAGAAGCAAGATCTATTTGGTCTGAGTTCATTAACTGAAGCAGGAAACAGAGGTTTTATGCACAGCAATGCAGTGCTTTTCCTAGGTTGTGAGCATGTCTCTTTTAATTTGTGGTGTCCACTATTTGGTGTCTCTGAGAAAAGGAAGACACCTCTAAACTTCTGCTCAGTTGTACCTGGTGAACATGGGGACTTGAGAGAATTTTTATTGGCATTAGAGAAAGTCATGCAAACATATTCCACCTGCACCAGTAAATTAAGCCTGGGAACAAGCCCTCTGTAACTAAAAGCCACATCTTTAGGAGTGGTTGACCACCACCTTTTTCAATGCAAGGAATAAGGGCCATCATATGAAACTGTCGTATATTCAAAGCAAGCCAAAGAAAGCCACTTGCATGCAAATGGAACTGAGCTCTTGGAATTATTTGCCTCAGAATTTTACTAAAAATTAGATGGGGTCCAATGCCAGTAAAATAAAGACAACAAAAATTAAGGAAGTTAATTACACCAAAACATGTGGAAACCATCCTCTTACGGTTTTTAGTAATTCCAGCAAAATGTATTTGAAAATAATTTCAACATCTATCACACCTTAATGAAAAGAGCTTCAGTAGGCCAAAGCTCTCTGAAAATTATCCCCATTGTCTTCATTTCCACATTCTCAAACACCCATTGGGGCAAGTCTGATCTTGGTGCTGATCTTTAACACTTGATGTTCTTTAGTCAGTGAAAATGCAGGGAACAGCAGCTAATTCATGTAGAAAATATGTCTCAAAAAGAGGGAAATTTCCAGACTTCTCTAATTTTCTCATATCTTAAATATCTTGCTTTACTGGCTCCTGCAAATTTCTGTATCTCCTGGGCAACTGGGGATGAACAACCTCTTTTCTTGGCACAGGAGTAAAGAAAAACACTGAAGAACCAAATTATTATCTACTTCATCTGAAAAGAGAGAGCAAAACGAAATCATTAAACCCAGCTGGAGTCAGATTAGTGCACAAATGTTCCTGAAAGTATAACACTGCTAGTCTTTCTGCAAACTTTTCTGGAAACTTTGCCAAGTATCTTTGAAGATCTTTCTTAATCTTTTAAAGGTGTTTTAATGGTATTTTCATTCAAAAATTGTTTTAATCTCTAATTTGATACAAATAAGTGATAATGGAAATATCACTCAGCATTTTTCAGGGGAAAAAAAGTAAGGGAGTTTGAGGTATTTTTTTAAGACAACAAAAGGTGATATTCCAAAGAAAACAAATTTTTGCTGTCACAAATTTTGAATTCAGTCTGTGATGTGCGTACTTGTTTTTATTGCTTATTTGGTCTTTACTCCACCAGCAGAAAAGGAGATGATCTCTGAAAATATATTTACTACCATAAAAATATTAAAATTAATCATTTTGATTATGTTTTATTAATATTTTTTAAATCCCCTTACACTAGGACCAAGCTTATTACACATGCATGTCACAAACTTTGTAAAGAACTGATTCTGATTTAGGGAAAAGCATTAGCTCGTCGTTTTCAAAATGATACCGCTAACAAAGCTAAACATTCAATGTATTAAAGGCAGTGCTGTTTTGAACTATGTCTACGGACACCCAGAAAATTCACTTAATCTGTTCTATTGTTTAATCTCCTAGTGCTGCCGGATACGACCTCTAGATGGCAAACTTTTCCCAAAAATGAGCTCGGTGCTTTGATTCCTGCAGCCCCTGAAATACTGTCAGTCAGACCTGTCCCTCGGGCAGCAGCAGCTGGCATCTGTGCGTGAGAAATAAATGGGTTGTTTGCAGTCATTACGTACAGTGACACAAGGGTGAGGCCCTGAAATACAACAATTTATATATTTATGACACCTATATATAGATTTAAATGTATAAATACAAACACAGGTGTGAGGAGTTTGTGTGTGTGTTTATGCATTAAATATGAAATACACAGAGTTGTTCGGTGCTTCAGCGTTGTTTTAATGTTCTGACCCTTTCGAAAATCTTTGTAATGCTCTAGCAGGTCCACAGGGGAGTGTAAGAGACTGAAATTTTATTGGTTAATGGCTCAAACAATCGGGTGCATTGCTGACTATGCCCATGGAAACCACCCATGTGCAGGGGTGTGAGCACCAGATGGTGACCATGACAAATGAACCTTTCCTTAGCAAGAAGCTGGAGTTTGAGCCAAATAAAGGAAGGAGATGATAAGAAGCAGATTATGTGAGCTGGGATAGTGCTTTTATAATTCTGCCAGTTCCTCCTTACCCACAGGCCAGTGTAAACCCCCTCTTGCCAGAGGAAGTTTCTGGGACATTCACATTATTCATCCCTTCTGATGGAATGTAATTGGCTTGCCTTATTTGTTGAGTGAGAGAAGATGTCATAAATCATCAAAGACCTGCAAAGTGGCCCCAGACTCATTTCTGGGGCCTTCCATCAGAGGATTAGGCATGATCCACAATGTATAACATGGTTCACAGTTTTGCATGAGACACTGTAAAACTCCTCACCCCAGGGGAAGTACCTGGGTGTTCCACCTGAACTTGAGTATATATCAATTCCACTGAATGTTTCATGCGTTTTGCCCAACCCAGGTGAATGAAGACTGTGACCATCACTTTGATTGATGGACACTGAAAAGGCAACAATCAAATCTCATTGCTGGGTCCACAGGCGGTGATGTTTTTCTACCATTTCCTTCCTTCCTTCACCTCCTTCCTCCTTCTCTTCCTTCCTCTCTCCTTCCTCCTTCCTCCTTCCTTCCTTCCTTCCTTCCATTTCCTCCTTCCTTCCTTCCTTCCTTCCTTCCTTCCTTCCTTCCTCCTTCCTTCCTTCTATCCTTCCTTCCTTCCTTCCTTCCTTCCTCCTTCCTCCTTCTCTCTTTCTCTCTTTCTCTCTTTCTTTCTGTCTCTGTCTTTCTCTCTTCTCCTAATTGCTTTTCAAAATACATTGTAAGCCAGACTAAAAAATTCCAATCAATGCCTTAGTAAGTACACTGTTGTCCGGATAAGTTGAAATTGGTGAACAGTAAAAGTTTGCTACTTTGTTGCTTTTTTTAAAATTTGCCATGGCACCTTATTCTATTTTAACTGCCAATTTGCAAGAATGTTGTTGTCAGCCTTCTGAGAGCTTTGTTATTTCTCCTGCATATTGCTTGGAGTGAATGAAACAACCTTCTCCTAAAACTGCTGAAGAGACCGGGGGCATAACTGAGATCCACAAAGAGAATGTGAGAGCTGGAGCACCTCTCCTTTGAAGAAAGGCTAAGAGAGTTGGGATTGTTCAGTGTGGAGAAGAGAAGGCTCTGGGGAGGCCTTAGAGCAGCTTCCCAGTACCTAAAGGAGTCAACAAGAGTGCTGGAGAAAGAGGTATGTAGATAAGGCAGAATGAATTAAACTGAAGTAGAATATGTTTAGGTTAGATTTAAAGCACATTCTTTACTGGGGGGTAGTAAGGCAATGGAACAGCTTTTCCAGAGAATCTGTGAATGTCCCATCCCTGGCATTGTTCAAGGCTAGTTTGGATGGGCTCTGACAACCTGGAATAGTGGAGGATGTCCCTGCCACACGCAGGAGGTGGTATGATGACTTTAAGGTCCCTTCCAACCCAAACCATTCTGTGATTCTGTACTCTAAAATGTAAAAATTAAAGCATCTGGCATTAGTCACTTCTCACAGTATGTTTCTGTAGTGCCATCTGTTTAACCCACACAGATCCTAATTTACCTTGATAGGAATAAAGATATGAGTCTTCCTAAATGTAGATCTCTTATAAAAATGAGATCCATTTTCTGCTGTACTGAGGATTCTCTGTTAGACAAGGCACTGTGGGTATCTCCCCATGTGCCTCTGCATTTCCTTATGCTGAATGGACTGGAATTTTCAACACTAGGTACTCCAAATGAGACTGACATGTCTCAGTAAGACCTAACAGTCACACTAAAGAGGAGCTCAGGGAGAGATTTAAAACACCTCAAAATATTCGTGCAGCCAAAGAACAGCCAATCTCATTTTTTCTATTCTTAGAAAAGAAGAAACTCATTTGCAGCATTTTTTTTCTCTCTGTTCTATGTTCTCATACACAGAATAAGGATCTATTTTTGAGGTTCCCCGATTTGAGATTTGAGAACACCCAGTGTGGAACTACTTGAAATGTCTTGTAGCATAATAAATAATTAAGAGAGCTAGGAATACTTCTTGACTTCTGCTATCATCATACACTTAGAAATTAATTAACATGTGTTGCTGGCTATGTTAAGCTTTTGTTTTTATCTTCAGGAATGCAGAAAGGCTATGGAGTGAGGAAGGTCTGTATTTTAATTTTGTCATTCCTTCAGCTAGGTTAATTCTCTTCTGCTTCATTTTTCTTTTCACTGAATTAGTATCAGGCTACCCTACAAGCTAAACAAGAGAACAAGGAAAACAGAAACTAATTTTAAGTGATTTTAAAGGATTTTAAATTATTTTAAATGTAACTAGTACATGAAGGGAGTATGATTCCAAATGTGTCCACAGCCATGTAAGCAAAGGGTCCAGCTGTCTGAGGATATTGACTCAGTATCTTGAGGTTAAGATAACAATCTTTCTGAGACAAATGAAGAAGTACTCACATCTTGCTCAGCCATATATAAAGTCCAGCATTCTGTGAGGGCTATTTTACAGCATGTTTAACTGGCTGGGGAAATTAAGGCTCCTGTCTTTGCAGAAGAATAAGCTTATCAGATTAAGAGCCTATTTGGATATCTCCATCAGAGACTATAAAGGAGAGGTTTAAGTGAGTCTGACCTATTGAACTTGTTGCAGAGCACAGATTTGACATTTCTGTGACATAGGAAAACTTTCTTGGTAAAGGAATCATGCAACACCATCATAGGTTTTGAAGGATGACAGAGTTCCTTCATAATTGTTGTAGAACAAAACAGAACTTGTAGCATAAAATATTTCAGTTTGTATTTAAAACCAGTACTCAAACTAAGCTGAAGAAATTATGTGATGGAAAGCCCAGCAGAATAACCCTATGACTGAGAATTCTTACAGCTCAAGATTTCCCACTAAAATTTTCTAGATTCGGTTTCAAAATCTGGTATTTAAGACTGTCCAAAAAATCCCTCCATCTGGTAGTCAAGGCTGTGAATAGACAGAATTTATAAGTCATAGTGTGCAGGTGGGTACAAGGGGCATGAGTGGACCTCAAGCCTTACAATGCATCTTTGATATATCTTTGCACATTGTTCTTTCCACAGAAAAGCTGTTTAAAATGGATGCCGAGTAACAGCCTCAGTATGTGATGATAATTATTGAAAAGCTGGTGCTATTTCCTTTTTCTGTTTGATTTTTCTGTGGTTATACATGCAAGGACCACATTTATCCTCTTAACTATAACTTTGCACTAGGAACTCATGTTGAACTTGTTATTTCAAAGGATTAGCCCTCATTCTATAAGGAATTTTTCTTCTATTTATAACCACATATCAGAAATAACTGTAGCCAACAGGAACTCTTAACTATAGCTTATCCATGTGAAAATCGAGGTTTGAAGGTGTCAGTTGAAAATGCAATGATTTTTACTTTAAAACATTGATTTTTTTTTTGCTTATGATCTACCTTTTGTGAATATAAATGGAGAATAACATTGACCTAGAAAAGCTAGGGCGAATGGTTAGTTGAATGCTAATTTATGTAACTCTCTATTAAATTTGATTTCAGATGTTCATACAGTCAATCTACTGATTCTGAACTTGTTTTTAAAATAAAGATATTTAGCTTTTAAAGGAAAATAATACATGAAAAACTAAATCTAGTTTTTGTACTAGCAAAATATTTACATCCGAAATTTACTGATTTGGGGAGTGCAGTGCTGTATTCTCCACAGTGCCTACCCTTGAGCATCTGGTTCAAGGTAGGAAATTCCCTGGTCAATTTCTCTCTTTCCATGCATGTTTTCCCAGCTGTAAGAAGCGTGTGAGGCTGCTCACTGGGATAAGCATGGCATGACCTATCTCTGGAGGTCTGTGGCATTTAGAAGAGAACAGCTTGATGTTCTGACACAGATATTGTCACCGGGGGCCCAGGCTCAGGTGGGTTTACAAACACGAGGCTGGGATTGCTGGGTGAAGGTTCCTGGAAGAGCCCCGTGGCTCTAACATAATTTTTTCTTGGTTTTCCTGAAGAGCAGATTTCACTTCCCACTTCAGCCCATCAGGCTCCCTTGTGCTGCTCTTAGTTCTGCTTTGCTCCTTGCTCTTTTTTGGCTTCTGCTCTGCTTCCAGTCTGATTTCCCAAGCCTTCACGTGTATGATGACATGACTGTGAAGGGAATGAATGTTTGTATGTCACAGTTGGGGTTATTGTTGCATTCATTTTTTATTTTAGAAATAATCTAAATTGGTAAGAATGCCTGTGAAGCTCTGGTCCGAACTAAAAGAGCTTATAAAGAAAATGTAGTACATCTGTTCAACACTGACTGAACATCATGATCTTTAAAGAGAGCAAAATTAAATGCCGTGGAAGTGGTTCCATGGTGTGTCAGTTCAAAGGGAAAATAAGCAGTGATAATTCCTTAAAAATTCTGCCCACAAAATTCTCTCCTTCAGAGGAAGTTTTTACTGGGGCTTCCTATGGAAGGAAATGGCTACAGAGTATGTTCTCATTCTTTGAATACTGAGGCAGTCATGTTCTCCAGATAGTACAGACTTCTCCTCCATCAATGAATGAACAGGGAGCACATTGTTTGCAACTGATATGGGCTGCCACTAAGACAAATGGGAGTCAAAAGATCTTTCATTTTTTCAGGACACAGAACTTCTCAGATCACCCTGATCCTCTTCCTTTTCTATGTTTAGCGTTTTGACTTCTGTAATTGAATTTCAAAATGAATGTTTCTAGAAGATTTTTAAATAGTAAGTGGGTGTGTATTGGACATATGTGCTGTAAACTTGGAGAGGTAAATTAGGAACTAAAGTATTAAAGCATCGGAGGTTGCTTTTTTAGGTAAATGATCTCGTGTCTAGCACTGGATGGCACTGAAGTACACGCTATGAAGCCAAGCAGAGTACAGGAAGTGGCTAAGTTCCATTACAAAGCTTCATTTTGCATGGAACTAACTGGATAAGGGGTTTTGATGGTATTAACCTCTCCCAAAATAGTATCTCTCTTTAAGGTGCTATGCTAAGAGGATTTATAAGTCATCTGTGAGGTCTGATTCAGAATTAATCCTGGCATTATGACAGAAACTCAGCAGACAGTTGGTATAGTTACAATTTAAAGATTTACATTGAGACTTCAAGGCAGAGTGCAGACTCTGTCCTGACAAAATGTGGGTTAAATTTCTGTCTGGTTTCATGTGAAACTGTCTTAGTGACTGTCACATGCAGTGTGCTGAGAGTTTAGTATATGCTCTTTATTTAAGAGGGATATTTCAGTGTTCATTAATATAAAGGATTTGCAGTGGTGGAACCCAGATGAGAAAGGGAACTGAGTATGTGCTGAATTTTAAGCACACCAGAAATCCTCTGGGTATTACATAGCCTCTTGCTTCAATGCTGACCATGTGAGCAGAATGAAGAGCAAAGAATGATGCAGCAATGCAAACATCAGGTGACTGTCAAGGTCTCCTTCCTGCCTTCTCATATCTGCACCTACTGTGCATACCAGACAGTAGGTGCAGAGAAAAGTCTCAAAACATTTTGACAAAAGTCTCAAAACATTTAATTTTGGGGTGATTTTGAAGAAATCATCTAGCCTGAATTTTAAGTTTTGCGTTTTTCTTATTCTTGGAATTTCTGCATCTTCAGAAGCCTTGTTTTTAGCATTGAGCGAAGAAAGGGCAGGATCCCTCCTGTTTTGTACATGACAAAGACCTTGTCAAGTTCATTGTCTGCTATGACACTGGGACTACCTGCAGGAGTTGGGCTGATTCCTTCATGTAACTCCCTTTGTATTATTTCTTGATCCTGCAAGGAATACAAGTATTTTCCTTGCTTCATTTTTCTTTTTGAAACCATAATGATTAATTTGTAGTCTAGTCCTTAACTATGTGCTGTTAGTTTTGGTCCTGGTGCTACCTTGGAATATGTTCCTGTATTTTGTCAGAGATACATAAAGTATCAGAGACTGCTCAGTTCACTAAAAAATCATTTTCCTCAAACTGTAAACATAGGCCAGTAATAATATTAAGATTATAATTTTTGTAGCAATCATTGCCTGAATGAGATCAGATAATCAGATCCCAGCTTCCTGTATATGCAAAGTTTGCATTTCAGTGGCCTACAAAACACCTTCTTAGCTATGACTGAACTGGAGGATGTTCTGTCTTGGTGACATAAATGAATCAAAGCCTAATTCTGACACCTTTGCCCACAAATTACTGAGATCAATAAGTTATTATCTGGAGTTGTGTGATGGAGACTGGCACATGGCAGCAGCATCTGGAACCAGAATAGCATCAGCATCTGGCTAGCAATTAATATTTAAACTCAATGATTGAAGCCAACATACTGATGTGAAATATCAGAAGGTCTAGTAGCATTTATGTCTTGCATGCAAAAACTGAAATTGGGGGGCAGGACTACTGTGACCATGAAGAGGTATAGAATGCGTCAGTCCCAGAGAGACATAAAAACCAGAGCTGTGTTTTCCAGTGCTGCACCACACCGATCACAGATCATAATAAGATATGACAGCCTGTGGAGTTCCTCTTTCCGATGGGCATCCCTGCTGCTTTTGTTGCATTTTCATTCTTCTGTCATGCTGGGTTGTGGCAGTCACTTGTGCTGGTAGGTTGTGCTCAGACCTAACTTAGAAGACTGGAGATTCTATTTTGAATCTATGATCAAACAACTGGAAGTCTGTGCAGATACTGTGAAAAGGATGGGAAAACTGTCCAACAAGGAGATAAACTTAGAAGCACTTTTTAGTAGCTAAGAATTTGTCTCTTACAAACATTTATATAATTTCTAAAGTGAGATGTGAACATATAATTATAGCATAATTTTTTATTATCCAGTAATAAACACTAACATCAGTGACTTCTTCCTTCACTTCCTATTCCCTCAAAACTTTTACAAAGATTTTGTGGCAGGGATAAGTAATGGCTTTTCACTTCTAAGCTCTATTCTTCTGAAAACTGCTGACTGAAAAAACAGTAGTGACTCATTGTTCTTGTGTGCATAATATCTGTTGATGGTGTGTGAAATGCCACATACATAAACCAAAAAGGATATGTCCCTTGTTATGGTCTAAACTTTGAAGTCATAAATCCTGAAACACTGCTAAAAATACAATGACTTTGCAACAAGTGAATGAAAAGTACCTTTTCATCAGCTGCTGATATCCCTGAGTAAGCAATTACTTGCTCTAAAAGCAAGTCTAGATGGATAGAAAAACAAGTCTCCCTTCTTGTGAAATGTCCAATGGCACTTACTTTACAGGGGTTACACAGAAGTCTACCAAAATAGGGAGAGGAAAATAAATCAATTGTAACATGTCTATAGATTGGCCCACAAAATAATCCTGATCAATGCTCATGAAATTTTCAGTGTAGTTCAACCCTGAGAAGCCTTAAATTGTTTCTGACATTACAGTGGTTTATGTATCATTTTTATTGGCTTAATGAAATATACATGCGTACATTCTTCCTTGCCTGCCCTTGACTCATCCTAATGAGCTCATCTTTTTGTAGCCTTCCTTTGCCATAACAACCACCTTAAAGCAAAAGGAAAAACATAAGTAATTTGCTAATTACTGGGAGTTAAACTGATATTAAGAGATATTCTAGGAATTATATATATTCTAGGTTTCAAGCTATCTGTCCTAACTCTGCTTATGAAAACATCAGATTTTATAGATTAAAAAAAAAATTCTTAGATAAAATTATTTAACCACAGTTATGGTGATCATCTTATTGTTTACTACTTACTAGTATTTATATTAAAATATTATATTCCATTGTAAACTCAAGAAAACAATAAAAAGGAAGAGGCACTTTTTAATGAAGAACAGGACTAAGCTGTAGGTGTTGGTTACTAATCAAACACAAGTCACAGGATTGACCAAGTTCAATCTAAATGTGGGATAATGTTGAGCTCTTTGAATTGAGGAAACAGTTTATGATTGTCACGGTTTGGACACTGGCCAAATGCCAGGCACCCACGGCATCTGGTCACTTGCTCTCCCCTTCCACAGCTGGGTGGAGGAGAGGGAAATGATTAATGCAAGTGTTCATGAGTTGAGATAAGGAACTGGGAGAAAATGCTCCAAGGACAAAACAGGCTCCACTTAAGTTACACAGTGAATTTAGTACACAGTCGGAGGAGGATCATGAAAAGTAAAATAAAACCCTTAAAGACATTGTTCTATCCCCCACCCCCCTCCCTCCTCCTCACCAACAGTGCAGGGAGAACAGGGCATGGGGATTTTGGTCAGTTCATCACCGGATTGTCTGTGACAGCTGAGGGAGAGGAGTCCTTCCCTTGCGTGGCCATGGGGTCCCTCCCACGGGAGACAGTTCCCTATGAACCTCTCCGGGGTGGTTCCACTCTCACGAGCAGCAGTCCACACACATCTGCTGCAGCGTGAGTCCCCCATGGGCAGACAGTCATCCCAAACTGCTGCACCATGGGGTCCCTCGTCCCCTGGGTGCAGGCCCAAGGCCAGGCTGTTCCATCTCGGGAGCAAGGCCTCTCTCTCCATGGCTCTCCTGCTGAACACAGCCCCTTCTCAGCATCCGCCCGCTCCGGCGTGGGGACCGCCCTCCTCCATGGGCTGTGGGTGGATCTCTGCACCCTCTGTGGACCCCATGGGCTGCAGGGGACAGCCTGCTCCACCATGGTCACCGTGGGCTGCAGGGGGACAGCCTGCTCCACCATGGTCACCTGCAGGGGGACAGCCTGCTCCACCATGGTCACCATGGGCTCAGGGGGACAGCCTGCTCCACCATGGTCACCATGGGCTCAGGGGGACAGCCTGCTCCACCACGGTCACCATGGCCTGCAAAGGAATCCCAGCTCCAGTGCCTGGAGCAGCTTCTCCCCCTCCTCCACTGACCTTGGTGTCTGCATCCTTCACATGTCCACACCTTCTCCTCCTCCTCTGGCTGAAAACTTGTTTTGATTTCTTTTTAAATATGTTATCACAGAGGTGTTACCACATCTCTAACTGGCCCAGGTTTGACCAGAGGCATTTCCATCATCCTCAGAACCAACAGAAAGTGGCTCTGCTGGACATGATGGAAGCTTCCAGAAGCGTCTCACAGGAGCCATCTTTGTGGCCACCTATTAACCAAAAACTGGGTCAAGCAAAACCAACACAGAAGGTGACCAAAATGTATACCTTGCTGGTTGTTCAACCCAGGAATGATGCTCATTTACACTATGGTTTTGATACTAGTGATACCAGAAGAGGAAAGTGCAAAAAGCAGATTTATATTATTTAAATTATGATGATACTGCTACATCGGTGTATTTTATCTGCCTTCTTTACCATATTTTCTGTTTTGCTGTGACGCTGGTTTTGCTGTGACACTGGTTTTGTCTCCGGTCTTGCCTAAGTGCCACAATTGCCTTATTCCATTGACAGAACTCATCTGAACACATCTCTGTACAGTGAATATGTGTTACTGATGCTCGTAGGAATTTTATTTCTTGGTTGGTTTTCTTGGCTAGCAAAAATTGAGAGAGAAAGAAAGAAAGTTACAGCACTTGATCTTTCCGAGTCACCATTAAATGTAATGAGGCCCTGTTTTCCTGGGTATGGCTGAAACCTGCCGGCCTATGGGGAGTGGTGAATGAATTCCTTGATTTTTTTGATTTGCTTGTGTGCACAGCTTTTGCTTTACCTATTAAACTGTCTTTATCTCCAGGCATGAATTTCCTTCCCCTAGGCTGGCAGTGAGTGAACAGCAGTGTGGCACTCAGCTGCCCACCAGGGTTAAACTTGGCACCTGTGTTCTCAGATGTTGTTTCTCGTTGTACTGGATGCTCAGTTACGGAGTGCTGTGAACTCCTGCGTAGCTTCATCACAGACTCTGACTTCCTGTCCCTGACAATGTCTTATTGTTCTGTCAGAAATTCATTGCGTTCGCCCCACCTCACCTGATCCATGACGTCTCTGAACTTCTTGTCCCAGAATCTGCTCCTGATCTGCTGTGTCAATAGGTGTTCAGTCCTTCAAAATCGTAAGACCGTTCCTTTTTTAATGAGGTTTGTCACATGCTCTTTTTTGCGCTTTCCTTAAAATAGAACTATTTTCTTATGTTTCCCTTTTTGTATGGAGTGCTATTCTCTCTGTTTTCAGAGAGAATTCAGTTACCATTGCCCAACAACTAAAAGGCATTTATCATATGCTTCAAAACCAAATACCATCCTTTATTCTGCTTGCAAAGTGAGTTCTTGTTTGAAATTTTTCCAATACTCATGTCTACGGCCCCAAGGCCTATACTCACCTGTACAGATTTTGAACTATATTTGGGCTTTTAGCTGCTCCTTATCTTTCCCAAGAGGGTTTCTTTCCTCTCTAAGTGATCACCAGGCATTGTGGTTTTACAGTCTCCCTAAACCAACAGAATAACTGGCTGCCATTAAAGGTAATGATCTCTCTATTATTGCCCGTTTTGGCTGCATGTCCTGCTGCTGTCTGTGGGCTGGTGCTATTGGCTACTTTTCAGCTGCATCAGTTTTCTGATCCGAACTGTTGCAGAGATGCAGAAACCCAGCCTGTTTTATACCATGGAAGAGAAAGAAGGAAAGACAGAAAAAAACACAGGCTTGGGGAGGAGGAAGAAGTGGCAGAAACCTAATCCTTATGTCTTAATCTTCTGCAAGAGATCTATTTACCTTGTGCTCACCTTGTATAGCAAGGTGTCCCATCCAGACTCAGATGTAACACTGAAGTTTTAAATTCAGATTCTCCTACTTGGCAAGAATGATGATATGGGCCAGATTCTTTTCATAAGAGATGTAAAATCCCTTTTGATTTAAATATAATAAAGACTTCACTTTGGGGAACAGAGAAATTGAAATAATCCTTGTTGGCTGTTAGAGGGAATCTGTAGAAAACTAATTAGTTTGTGTATGACATGAACAAAGTAGTACAGGCGAAGTAGATAGTTCCACTGGTAAAACATTGAGCTTTATAAACACAGTCCTCAGTTTGATGTTATGGAACTGTACAGGTGGTTCCACCTCTGACTCTGACCTTGTGGCTATGCAGACTTTGTAGGTCACCTCACAGCAGTGTAATGGTGAGGTGGGTTGATCTTGAATGGATACCAGGTGCCCTCCAAAGTTGCTTCATCACTCCCCCTCCTCAGCTGCAGAGGAGAGAGAAAATATAATAAAAGTGTCATGGATGGGGATCAGGATGAGAGAGATCCCTCACCAATTCCTGTCACAGGAAAAACAGGCTCAGCTCAGGGGAACTGACTTAGTTTATTGCCAATTGAGTCAGAGTAGGAGAATGGTAATCTTAAAACACCTTCACCCCATCCCTCCCTTCTTCCCAGGCTCAACTTTGCTCTAGTTTTTCTCCCTCCTCCCCAACAGCAGCACAGGTGCACGGGGAATGGAGGTTGCAGTTAGTTCAAAACACGTCTGTTCTGCTCTATATTCCCCAATCTCTTTCCTTGCTCCAGTGTTGTGACTTTCCCAGGGGACACAGTTCTCTATGAATTTCTCCAACATGGCTGTTGGAGCCAACTTCGTCCTTGCCACGGGCTGCAGTTCCTCACTGACTACTCAGTGTGGGTCCTTCATGCTCTGCCATCCTTCAGGAGAAGGCTGCTCTAGTGTGGGCTCCCTTAGGGGTCAACAGTCCTGCCAGCAAACCTCCTCCAACCTGGGTGCCTTTCCATGGGGTCACAGCCTTGTCTGGGCATCCACCTGCCCTGGTGTGGGATCCTCCATGGGCTGTAGCTGGGTATCTGTTCCACCCTGGACCTCCATGGGCTGCAGGGGCACAGCTGCTTCACCATGGTCTGCACTCTGGGCTGCAGAGCATCTCTGCTTCAGCACCTGGAGCACCTCCTGTCCCTCCTTCAGCACTGACCCTGGTGTCTGCAGGGCTGCTTCTCTCACATGCCCTCACCCCTCTCTCCTCTAAGCTACACTTGCCGTTGCATAGTTTGATTGCACTCCCTGCTCTGCACTCTCTGCCCTCATTTCTTAAACAAGTTATCCACTGTCACCAGTGGGCTGGCTCTGGCTCTGTCAGACACAGGGACAGGTGCTGGCAGCTTCTCAAAACAGAAATCCCTGTGAACACCTCAAAACCTTGCCGTGCAAACCCAACACAAATGGTAAAAATATAGCAGGAGCATCACAAAACTTTTCATGTGCCTTCTGCAAGTATACTGTCCTGTAGAAATGCCCTGTGAGGTCCTAATTCACAAAAGAAAAAATCAGTCTTAAATTCAGTGGGAAAATTGTAGTCTCCAGGAAATTTTGGATTAAGTAGCACCCAAAGTGCAGTTTCAGTAAGTGCTAAAAAAATAGCTGGATCATCTAGTTTTAAACAAATGCAAGAATGAACAAAACCCTCACTATTGTTACATCAATGTTAAAAAATACTTTGTGACACAGAATTCCAGAATGTTTAACTTTACCAGGACAAACAAAATTTGCTTCTGTCTGAAGAATTTTTCTTCCTTTCAGTTTTCAAAACACCTAAATAATAATGCATCAGTTCAGTTTTCTTTTTCCAGGAGAAAGATATTAGGTTGCAAGGGACGTATGAAGAGTTCATACCCTTCACTATAAAGATCATGACACAAAGGAGTGTTACCTAAGGTTAGGCCTTGAGGTTGCCTAATGATGTTGTAACTGCTCTTAACCCAGCCAGTTGTTTTAATTTGAAATCTGAACATGGCACATTGCTGCAGAACTTGTAAATATACAGGGAATAGAAATAAAGGAAAACTACTCTTCATATAATTGTCTGAAAAGCCAAATCTACATGTTTTCTTTCTCTATTTACAGCTGAAAAGCAAAGGGTGCTTATCAACTGATAGCTAGATCATAATGGATTCAAAGCTGGCAAAGGAGTTTTCTCTTTTCTGTTTTCTCTCTGGAAACTTCATGCAGATTATGATCACTGCACTAATCAAAGAGAAGACAGCTTTGGAAACCATCCTATAATTCTGTCTTCCCTTTGGAAATTACTCACTTTTACAGAGATAATATGCTATTTCTTATATTTAAGGACCCATTTTGAAGTATTCAAAACCTCTCACTAATCTTTCTCTGATCTAAAAGTAAGGCAATATGTGAATTTCTATCTGAAGTCTCTCTATACATTGGCTTTTATATTTCAAATTAAAAAACACGTTGGTAACCATATTTGACAGAAGTGCATGCATGAAAATTTGACTCATGGGATGAATGAGACACAATAATCCACTTATTGTAGATGATAATGTGTTTGGTGTCACTAACCCCAGCGCTTTATCTCTCAAGGAGTCCATCATTTTTAAGAAGTTTATTTGATGACTTAGACATTTGTTTTTCTAGCTTCCTTTTTATCTACCATGAGAAAGAATGGTATCATCTCAGCTTCCTCCTCCATCCTTCTGACTGAAGGGAAAGAAACAGAATGATCACAGACGGCATACAGATGAAGTAAAATCTAAAGGTAAATTGGAGAGCAAAACAGCTGTCAGAGGAATCAGGACAAAATATAACAATGCACCAAAAAGATAAAACAGGCAGGGAGAGAATGATTATGAAAGAACAAAGAAAAAAAAGGCAGTAAGAAAATAGTTTAGTGAATGAGGGTCAGGAGGAAATACACAAGGGAAAACAGTTTTCGTGATTTTAAGTTTGTCAATGACTGCTTTGAAAATGTGTGTGAAAGACTGTTCCTTGAATGATTAGTACAAGTTGGGCATCTGATACGACACACATTTTTATCCTCTTTCTACAGCTGCATAACTGAGACTATCTCAACATGTGATAAAAATAAAGTTTAAAATAATTTAGTAGTAGAGAGGTCTTATGGAATAGGAAAGACTTGGATTTGGGGCTTTTTGTAAGTACTGTACAACATAACCATTGTGCTTAGTCTTTTCTCATATGCTAATAATAACTCCTGAAAGCATGATGTTGAGATTTTGGAAGTGATCTAAAATAAGGGTTTGTTAATAGCTATAAGAACAAAGCTGCAAAATTTTCAGCCTAATATACTTTGAGCACAGAATCACAATGTACAGTTGTAGTACTTAATTTCTCTGTGGCAGTTATTCTACACTAGTTTTTGCTTTCTAAACACATCTACTAATTGTGATATGAGAGTTTAATGTACTAAGTTTTCTTTTTTTTATTGTTAATGCTAATCCACTGACCTTAAGCAGCTTGAACTGAAGATATTTATAGTTTGGCACTGTCTGAAGTCTTGGAGGTTGAATGGGAAAGCAGTAAGTGCTTCCTCCAATTGTTCATTTGTGACTATCAGCTTAGACTCCCTGCATTCCATCAGCATCTGGGAGCAGGTGGCCTGTTTTGTCTCGTACTCACTAATGTTGCTGAAGTATTTAAAATTACATTAGTGAGAATGGTCTGATGACAGCACTGAGCTACATGACCCGTGACCCAGGGTCAGTTTCCAATTTTAAAGCATTATGACGGAGGCAAGTGCAGGGCAGTATCACTTTGAGCAGTTGTGGAGACCCTAGGGGGCTCTGAAAGACCAAACAACAGATGGAAAGGAGCATCTACTTCTCTTTATAAGCAGGCCTAAGGCAAATATCTTGTTCTTCACTGTCTTCTAACAAAAAAAAAAAAAAAAAAAATTAGTTTCTACCGCTTGGATGAATTCATTGCAGAATCTGCAAAATCTACCTTTTTTGTTTTGCTTTGATTTTGTTTTTTGGTTTTTTAAATTTAACTTCCTGAAGCCAAATGAAATTTTGGGAGAAAAAAAAGTGATTCTGTGCAGCTTCCATCTGCTCTACAGCAAGTCTGACTTCCTCACTAAGCTTAAAATTCAGTTTTCAAATTAAACTATGCACAAAAATAGGGATTCTTAAAATGGTCCTTACATTTACTATGGACATTTAATTTAATAAACATAGACCAAGAAGTAGTAGAAGCAGAGCTCAGGGCAAAATATCAGTAACGTATTTTAGTTAATGTTCTGAGCAAGGACCACACACCTGAAAGTGGTGACTCTTTAAAATCATATTTTAAAAGGTCCCTCAAGTCTGGAGTGAAAGATATTCCCTTTTATTGGATATACAGAGTGGCATACCTGGAAAAAGAAGCTTTCTGCACCAAATTATTGACATTTAAATGTAGCAAAAAACTGACTGATTTTTCCAATGTTATCCTTTGTTCTACCAACCTACCTATAAAATGTGGTCTGTGTGCATTTCAACTAAATATAATTATAATTCATTAAATCAGTCCACCTTTGCTGTGTATGTACACAACATCTTACGGAAGTGTCACCAGGAGTTGAGCAAAGCATGCCGGTGTTTGTTTAACTGGGAGTGGACATACCATTCCATGATAACCAGGCCTCTCTTTCCTTCTGTCTACCTTCCTCACTCCCACACAAAGTTTCCTTTAGAAAATGTTTCCAAAATATTTTTCAGCAAAATTATTATTTAAAAATGCTGAATATTTACACCAGCATATGTTTTATTGATTTTGAGGTATCGTTTTGGCAGTTTAGCAAAACCTCAGTGTAAATTGCTGCTCTATATAAAAGACAAATTGACGGATTGCAGTGAATGTGGCATTACTGGCAAAGAGGTTGTGTTGCAAAGATAACAAATCCATAAATGGTCTTTTTCTCAAGCCATATGGAAAAGACATGATTAAAAAGAGAATTTTGCTTCCAAAAGTATCATAAATTTTTAAGTTATTGTCTTATTTCAAGACGTACTTCTAGAAGGCAGCCTCGAAGACTTGCCCCTTTAAACTTACTATTCAACAAAAAATAAAGGTCACTTATAAGTTTAAAAAAACCCATCGTTTTTCAACAGTAGCTGCAGTCTTGAAATGGCAAATGATGAACAGTATCTGAATAGATGCAAAATTAAAAAAAAAAAAAAAAATACATGAAGAAGGGGAAGGAAATTTCAAATTACAAGTATTTCCTAAATATTATAAATTAAGCAACACAAATTAAAATGTTTCTGCCTCTAACTATTTCTGTAATTAGCTCTTCAGTCTCTTTTTTCCCCCTCCTCATTATGAGCTTTTCAGGCTATTTCTGTGATTAATTAAATAATCTCTTTATAGTAGTTTTCAGAGTCTCCCTAGGAAAAAAATGACATTATGAAAATCCTGTGGACTTATCAGGTAAGCTGTAATTGTGTGTCTTGAAAACCTAACATTTTCTGCTATTTGAGTGTCAATGACTGATTTAATCATACAACCTCAAGTTAGTAAGAAGTGGAAATATCTGTTTATATCTGTCCCGCTGTGAAAATAGTCTTTTGCACATGTTTTGTATTTTTGATACAATAAACAAATGTATTTTCCTCCCTCTACTAATGCAATCTTCTCTTCTACTGAGTCTCTGGCAGTGTTACTACTACCTAATTTTAGGCATCTACCACATCTAGGGTGGTGATCTAGTTATCTTTTGGAGACCCCTGACAAAATGGAAGGCAATCCTGTCATCTGAAAACAGACAGATGGATCAGCCAACTTCTGCTTTAGAAGCAGATCTGTCTCTTTCTTGATTAGAGAGATGCAGAGTTAGCTTAGATGTACACTCGGTGAGTTTGCAGATGGCATCAAGCCGAGCGATGCAGTCCATACTTTGGAGGGGAGACATACCATCCATGCGCACAGTGACAGGCTTGAGACGTGTGAATCTAATGAAGTTCAACAAGGACAAAGGTAAGAAACTGTACCTGGTATGGGGCAAACCCAGACATGAATTAAGACTTAGAAATGAGTGGATTGAGAGAAACCCTGCAGAGAAAGAATTGGGTGTTGCTGGACGCAAAACTGAATATGGCCTGTCAATGTGCACTGACAACTCAGAAAGCCAGTCTTGTCCTGGTCTGCATCCAAACACTGAGGCCAGCAGGGCAAGGGAGAGGATTCTGACTCTCTGCTCTTCTCTGGTGAGACCCCACCTGGAGCAGTCTCTCTATTCAGCTCTGGCACCTCTGGCATGAAAAGGATATGGGCCTTTTCCATGATGGAGTACAGAGGAGGGCCACTAAGCTGACCAGAAGTCTAGAACACCTCTCCTGTGAGGAAAGGCTGAGAGATTTAGGGTTGTTCAGCCAAGAGAAGAGAAGGCCCCATGGAGACCTTACAGCAGCTTTCCAGTTCCTGAAGGGGGCTTGCCAGAGAGCTGGAGAGGGACAAGGGCACGTAGTGATGGGACAAGGGGGAATGGTAAGTGCAGATTAAATATCAGGATGAAATCCTTTCAGTGAGGGTGTTGAGACATTGGAACTGGCTGCTCAGAGAAGCTGTGGATGCCCTATCCTTGGCAGTGTTCAAGGCCAGGTTCTGAGCAAGCTGATCTAGGGGAAGTTGTCCCTGCTTATGGCAGGGAGTTTGGAATGAGATGATGTTTAAGGTTTTTTCCAACCCAAACCATTCTATGATTCTACGTCTCTCCTGTATGTATCTAAAGCTGAGTGAGAAGGGTTGTTGCTGTTGGCCAGAAAGCGACATGAAATAACAGACACAAAAGACACACACACACACACAAAACTAACACTACTTTATTATGGGTCAAGCCCCTTTTATCCACTCAGCAACTAGTGTATACATTTATGGCAAACATAAATTGGTTAGTGAGGCTGTCATTTTTCTACTCATCATCATATGATTGTTGGGTTATTGTTTCTGTCTTTGAACACCTGTGTTGTCGGCACAACATTCCATTCTTCTTTTCCCAGAGGCAGCCCAAGGTCGTGGTGTTTACAGGCAGCATACTCCATGCAGGCTGTTAAACCTCCCTTTAGTTTCCCAGGACTCAGTCATACACAATTAATTAGCTGAGTGTCAGATTCAGGACTTGTGGGGCCGTAACACTGGCTTTCGGCCTCCACAAAGGGTATTATTTCTCAATGCTTAAAATTTAATTTTTCTTGTTTTCAATGCAATTTGCTTACAGGCATTGAGAAAGTTCATTTTGTTCTACTTCAGGGATTTCCATAGCCTCCTATACTGAAGCACTTTCATGTAAATCTGAATTGTGCTAACAATATAATGTGGATTTAGCTTTGTGACATCACACTTGAACGCAAAGTAGAGGAAAGCTACTTCCATTGGGAAAACTGGGAAAATGTGTATTAATTTGCTAAATACTGTGCCTTTGGACTGTATAATACACCAATGAGTTGCGAAAGACACTTTTTTGCCTAATTTTTTTTTTGTGCAAGGAATGGTGGTTCATGTTGTACACATGACTACAAAATAACAGAGAAATATGATTATGGCATGTAGAAAAATTGCATGGTTCTTAAATTACAGGTGGAAGTGGTTGTGAATCCCTGAGACAGTTGGATATTAAACCTTTGGCTTAAGTCTAACCATGAGAACTAGCTAATTTCTGTACTCAAAAGTAGCACTATTGCACTCTGGGATAGAGATGATGGTTGTGAGTGTATATGTTGAGATAGAAAAGGAAACAAAAAAACCTGTAACTTTTGGCTAAAATCTGAGCAGGAAGGAATGAAATGGACTAGCCAGTGCTTTGCAGAAACAAATGTGTCACAGAATCCCACAGATGAGGTAACATGGTTAAATATTATCTAATCAATACCAAAAACCCCTTTAGGCTACTCAGGAAAGGATGGGTTGAGGAGTTTGAACAGTGCCCAAGTATCATTCATTTCTCCTTGACTGCTCCCACTTCGTGCAGGACATTTACAGTTACTGCATTTCAAAATGCTAAATGGCTGAAGATTGGTGCCTTACTGAAAAGATATTGTGCTCTGACAGGAATCTGCTGCCTGCCTTTATGATGTTCTGTCTTGCCTACAATGCAGTGCAAGCTCAGGAGAAACACACAGAAACTTTGCCTGTTTCACCCTGCCTTGCCTTCTGAGGTTGTCTTGAGTCCCTTATGGAGGTATAGAAAAGGTTATGAGAAAACACAGCTTGATAATCCCACAACATTTTTGTGAGTTACTTTGCCACATTTGGCGAAAATGCCTGAGAGGTCCTGCAGCAAAGAAGCAGAAGCTACAGAGAAGAGACGAGGAATTGTTTCTGCAGCATAAGACCAGAACTGGTTTTTCGTTTTTTTTTATAGTCAGTGGAGCAGAGGGACTTGTTTTTGTACAACCAAAAAAATTAATTCCTTTTTCTTGTTCTCTCTAGTTTAACCCTTGAAGTTAGTCCAAACTGTGATTCCTAATTAATTAAAATAATCCAGTTTCATTCATTGTGTGACTTCACTTTAGCCAGTGGAGAGACTTTGGCAGTCGATTCCTCACATTCTGTACAAACTGTGTTACAACTCAAACCCAGTCACACAAATGATGGACAAAAAAAACTACACTGGAATTCTGAAAGCCCCTCTTGTGAAGGGAAGAGATGGAATATGAATCATCTTGATAGCTGGGACATGCGTGCTGGTTACTTAATTAACAGGAAGGAATCTATAAAGTGAAAGCTGTGTGGGTGATGCCAAGCTGTGGCTTGGATCTCCTTGTTTCAGCTTCTCTTACTAAGTGAGGAGACGGAAACACAGGACTGGAACTTGGGACAGTCTACGCTCCTGTTAACACTGGTGCTTGTACAATAGCAAGCCCAGTTAGTGTAGAACAGTCCACTTAACGAGGGCATGATGTATGCTGAGTAACAAAGGCTTCTTTCTTTCCAGCTTGAACTTCAAGGCACAGAACTCAAGGCACATGTGTTTGTGATTGAGGTCCCTGGCTCAGTGCTTACCTGGGATCTGTTACGTGGTGCAGTATACAGAGTTCTTAGATGATAATTACTGCATGGTTGCTGGATCTGGTAATCTTTACCTAATTAGTGAAAAGAAAAACCAGACATGAACTCAGAATGGAGGTGGAGGGATCTGGCTGTTTCATTCAAACATCCAAAGTAACTGGTAAAAATCAAAATGTTCAAGGATCATCTGATTTCAGCTGATGCATTTGAGTGAACCAATTAGTCTTGCATTGTTTCTTTTGCCCATCATCTGGTCTCTTTTATCCATTCTAAAGTCTCAGAAACTATTCTTTTGCAATTAGATCAAACTCATGCTAATTTTCAATCCTGTGGAGCCATGGACTTGGTTTAGTGTCTTAGCATCATTCTTGCAGTAAGGACCAATTCTCTGAATTTTGTTTCTAATCTCTGTGAAGAGTGGCAGGTAATTCTTCTCACTACACCAAATAGGCATGGATGGTGTACCCCCTAAACCTGTGGACAGTAAGATGAACAACTGGACACAAGATTTACAGTTATTGGACATTCAATAGTACAGAAAGGCAATGTGCCCAAATCTCACACAGATTTGTGGTAATTGAAACACAAATATCTGGGAAAGAAATTGTTATGACAGAGGTTAAGTGTTAATGGCACTTCACTGAACCAGAATTCACTGTTTCAGTGATTGCTGCAGACCTGGAAGATCTGTTTATTCTTTAAAGCTCATATTCTAACATAATTTTTATGAAACTTTGGCTGTTTCACGCTGACTGCACTGGTAATTTGAATTTCTGAATATTATTTTTACTGTCTTTTTACCCTCAAAAAGGGTGCATTGAAACTTCTGCAGTTTCATCTAGTATTTCTGTAATTCCTCCCCAACACATCTCCCAACTTAACTTGCCTGAAATGTTTTGTCCTTACTAACCAACCTTTATTCCACAAAAGAAAAGAAATTTGAAAAGTGAGCAGAATCACAGAATGGTTTGAGTTGGAAGAGACTTTCAAGATCATCTAGTTCCAAATTCCCTACCACGGGCAGGGACATCTTCCACTAGATCAGTTGCTCAGAGCCTCATCCAACCTGGCCTTGAATGCTGCCAGGGATGGGGCATCCACATCTTCTCTGGGAAGCCTGTTCCAGTGTCTCACCACCCTCACAGTAAAGAATTTCTTTCTAATATTCTAATCTAAACCTGCTCTCTTTCAGTTTGAAGCCATTCCCACTTGTCCTGTCAGTGCACACTGTTATAAAGAGTCTCTCTCCATCTTTCTTGTAGTCTCCCATCAGATACTGCAAGGCCACAATTAGGTCACCCCAAAGCCTTCTCCTTTCCTGTGCAATCCCAATTCCCTCAGCCCTTCCTCACAGGAGAGGTGCTCCATCCCTCTAAACCATTTGGTGGCCTCGTCTGGACTGTGTCCAACAGGTTCCCTCCTGTGCTGGGACCCCAGAGCTGGGTGCAGTGTTCCAGGTGGGGTCTCAGCAGAGCAGAGCAGAGCAGAGGGGCTCAATCCCCTCCCTGGTCCTGCTGCCCACGCTGCTTTGGATGCAGCACCAGAACCCCCAAGTCCTTCTCCCCAGGGCTGCTCTCCATCTGTCCATCCCCAGCCTGGGTGGGTACCAGAGGTTGTCCTAACCCAGGTGCAGCACCTTGCTCTTGCCATGTTATATCTCATGCGATTCTCATGGGTCCACTTCTCAAGTTTGTCCAGGCCTCTCTGGATGGCATTTTCTAGTGTCCTAAGATGTTTTTTTAGCAAGTCAAGAAAAAATGGCCATCACTGATTCTCAGGCCTGATAATCTCAAGAGCCAGAATTTTCTTTAAAAGTTATGCATTGGTTTGTGTTAGCTGCTTGTGCATCATAAGGAGACAAAAATAATAGGCTAAGAGACATTTCCACTGTGGTTAAAAATAAAAGTAAAAATAAAACAGTCACATAGGTACAACTGAAATTACAGCACAGAATTAGAAAAGCTGAGTAAGAATTTTACAACAGTATATAATTGTTATGAGTTCTCACTCCGTACAACCTCTATCTGAACATATTGTTATACATCTATATGTAATGAAGCTGTAATTAACCAAACAGATGAAATGTATCATTATGCCTACCTTAGATTAAGTCATCTGAAATGAGACTGTGCTTGCTGCAGTGCTTCATTTATGACAATCTTGCTGATAGGGTACTGCAGAGGACTGCTTACCAACAGAGATCAGAAGGAGCACTCATTAATTTAATGAAGAACAAATGATGCTTACCTTTTTGCTGAGCTCTGTTTCCTGGGAGTTGAGGATGTGGCCATGCTGACATCTGTGCAGCTTTGTACCTCATCATCTGTTGTAAAGACACAGGGGACAGAATGTGAGCAATTTAGCATGTTTTGCTGATTAAAATTTTGATTCAAAAATCTAAGTTAGCTGCACATGTAAGACATGCTTCTGGTTCTATTTCTATTGTATGCGCACGAACGCATGCATTTGTGTGCATTTGTGTGCATGCCTCTTGTCGGCACAAGAAACAACCTGAAGGTGTCAAAATCCACTTTCATGACTTCTGGCCTACTAAGACACCTATGCCTGGACAATGCATCAAGTGCATAAGCAGAGCAAATATGTAAGGTGTACTAGCATATTTGAAACTGATCCAGGTTATTCTCTGCTGATACGTGTCCTGTCTGATGTTAGATTTATTGGCCAAAGACTATGTCTTGTCTGCAGGTATTTTCCTGATATTTCTTAGTTTTTATGATGAAGTGGCTGCTGATATAAAATGTAGTTATAAACTGCTACTTTAAAAGGCGGCTGAAAATTAACTTTAGATGTGATTCTTAAAGATCTATTTATTGTCCAGTATTCAGCAATCAGACTAGGCAATATTTGGTAAACAAGGGATCTAACGAGTTATTCACAACTTCTGGTGAAACCAAAATTAAAGCAGACTTGAAGCTTAAATAGAACCAGTCCATGCTCTCTCTTCATAACTAATGGGGCAATTAACAAAAACTTTCTAGCTTACTGCTGGTGATGAACCATGAAGACAATATTGGTGATCGCATTGCCCTGCATTTTTCAAACATGCAATTATAATGAGCAAGGCCAGGCATTTGCACAGAACAGCAGGATTAATAACACACGTCGTAGAACATGGACTGGAAGTAAATAAGTATCTCTGGGAACAGACAGGACAGAGGTCAGCAATGATCTTATCAAAAGATAAGATTTTTCCTGTCAGAAAAGACTCTGAACAGCTAAGACAAAAAAAACTGCTTGTTAGTAAGGTGCTATGGAAAGAACACAGACCTTGTTTTGTTTTGAGCATGTGGACAAAAAAACCTGCCATGGTTTAATGAGCACTGTTTGAGGAAGTATACTATGAGTAATGGTATTGTGTCCAATTAAGATTTGTGTACTTTTATGAAGAACTCTTGGACACTATAGGAAACCTCATCTGTTGATCATCTCTTAAGAAAGAAAACTGAAGCTGTAGATTAATGAGACTGAGATAGATGATTTTGAAGGGTGAATATTCCAAACCTGGATAATATACATTATGCTTGAGACAAACATAAAAATTTAGCTATTCAATCTATATGTGCTGTGGTTAAAATAAATACTATTTAACTGACAAGAACAATAGTGTTAATCCTTCTTTATTTTATTGGTCTGTGTGAAATGAAATTAAATGGTTCCTGTAATCCAAATAAAAGGATGGGGCTTATTGATATTTTTCTGTCCTGATTCTTTCCTTGTTTCAATCTTCCCTTAATGCCTGTATCTTGTGTACCTTTTTACCTTCAGAACCTGACAAAATATTTCAGTATCAATGAAGGAATTAATTTTTTAAGAGATAATATAAAACCAGATTTTTTTGTTTGCTTCTTTTATGTCTCACACTTAGATGGCCATCTTTCACCCTTTTAAAAAGTCAGCATTGTTTTAAAGTATTATCTACCTGACTTTTAATTTTAAAAAAGTCCTAAAAGGTTGCATCAACTAGAATTTGAATCAAATTCTTGAAGACCTAACTGAGATTTTTCACTTATTTCATTAATGACTTTCAGAGAGAATGCAGTTAGATTTGCAGATTCAACTATCTCTTATGTAGATCTAAAGTGATTCACAACCTAATGTCGAACAGTGCAATGAAAGAAAAGAACTAGGGTCGCACCCTAAAAGTCTTTGTCCTTCCTGCATTTGGTTATTTCTTGCAGTTGCAAAAACGGTGAACTTTTCTGATTTTTTCCATGCGAATACAAGGAGTACTTAGACAATTAGAATTATCTTTTTAAATAGGGTTTGGACTATATATATGTTTACCTCTAATCAAAAGAGAAGAAAATGCTTGCAACACTGCTAGGATAGTAAAGTAAAAAGCAGACCTTTATTGGAAGTTTCCAGGTGTCCTGGTGGTGATAAGCACACCTGCATGGATCTTTTCAATTGTATAAAGGTTTAATAAAATAGGATAACTAACAGCTGCATCCAATAGGAGAGTCAGTTTCCCCTAACCCACGCCTGTCAAGCCCTTGGAGTTGCCACCTTTTGTTATGACTTCTCAGATTCTTGTTGTAAAATCCAATGTTCCAGGAATGAATTACAAGCTCAGCCTCTTAGGAGGAAAAAGTAGGAAAAGTGCTGGATCTACAGTGATGGCATTAGCTATCTATAAAGCTATAAATATTGAAGAATATATAAAAGCTTAGGCATCATATGTATACACACTACAGGTATAGATCTCATAAATACATAAAGATTTTAAATAAGACGTGACAAACATTGTGGGCAATGTATTATTAGTGTTTGCTATAGTTTATAAAAAAAAGAAGTCATCACTGAAGCTGATTTCATTATTTACATTCTTCAGAGAAGAAATCACAAATACATGTATACCGAAGAGCAGGCACTAATTGATTGCTCTTGTCCAACACATGTTACATTTAATTTACACAGGGAGTTTAAAGTCCAATTAACACTGAGACACCGAATTGGTTTTAAATAAGATAGTATTTCCACTCCCAAGACCAGATATTCTAGAAGGAAAAAAGGGGAAAGGGAAAGAAAGGGAAAAAGGGAAGGGAGGGGAGGGGAGGGGAGAGGAAGAAGTACCAGATTCATCTGTGAAAACACAAATATGCACAGACAATAGTATAGGTGTAGGAAATTCAACGACTATTTGGGCTGATTTATAGCCAGCATCATGCTCTCATTTCAATCAATAAGCAGGGGTATAATACCGGTGAAAATGTCCAAGTCATCACCCACTACTGAGTTTGGTGGACACTTGCTTGTCAATTTATTTATTATTTACTATTTATTTATGTGACAGGAATGTAGTCTTTGGAAACAGCCAACAAATGTTAGATCCTGAAATGCAAGCCTTGAAATCCAGTTATTTAGTAGCATATAAATATATTGTTAATTTTATAAAAATAATTTTAAATAATGGCTGGCACAAGAGACTCCCACTGCCTGCCTAGCATCTCCATATGGTCTTATTTTTCATCCTCTAAAACAATATTAGTACCAGAGTGGATGGAAATGTTTCTGTGCAGACCTGGGACTAAGCCAGAAAGCAGTGCCTCCTACTTATGCTCAGGACAAAGCTGTTACCATCTCCCACTCCCTGGTGAGTACAGAGATATTATTATTTTGCCATCCTTCAGAATGAACAACTTTGATAATGCTTCCCAAAGCACTCACAGGACTTCCATTTGAGATTCCTTCCTTCACTGCAAAACGCTACCAAGAACTGCATTGTATCAGCAATCTGAAGGCATGGCTCTGCCTCTGGATGCCCAGAGGTGTGGTGTCACCCCTGTCCCCATACCTGGTAAGGCTGAGATGATACGTGTGCCTGAAGATTTTGTCAGTGCAGCTTGGCTAGGTGCAACAAACCAACGTGGAGCACCATGGCAAGCCCTCACAGAGTTTAGAAACAGCTTTCGGTGCTTCTGAAAATGTCATCCTGCCTAGCCCATTGAGTGATGAGTGTTTGTTGTGATGGAATTAAACGCCAGTGTAGCATGGCTGCTCTCGAACAGCTGACAAGAGCTGTGTCTGAATATGCATCTCAGTTGCGCTAATTTGCAGCACACATATGCAGTGACTGGTTCAGCCTGCAGAGAAGGATCATTGTGTTTGGATCACATTGCTCATGTTGTTTAGTCTTTTGCTGGCAGAGCCTAATAATTGCTAATTACTGTTCTGCTAGTGTTTATAACACTGAATTGCTAAAGTACATGACTTTTATCCGGGTTCTAGGCTTTTACTCTCCAGCCAACAGCCACACTAGCAGGCTGGAAAAGGCACGCTTTATAAGTGGTTTTCTATGCATCGCTGACAATCTGATGGGAGAAGAAAACAGCACTTGTTGAGTGAATCTCAAGTAGCCGGGGTTTGACTACCTCACTGTGGTCCAGTGAGGCACGTCCAGGCCCAAAGATCCCGGCTAGAAACGTTTTCTCAGAAAACTGGCCCACACTAGATACTCCCTCTGCTACGGCTTCTCTCTCTTGCCCCCCTTGCTGCTCTGCTGATTTCTTTTCGGGCACATTTCCACGGATGATGACCCGCGGGGACGAGTGTGAGACCCATTCCCAGTTGCCTATTTTATTTTTTGTTAGTTCCTTATCTTATTGGTTATTACAAATTCAAGAATACTCCAAGTTTTCCCACGTACTCCTTGCTCCGACAGTCACTTGCATACAATTACTTTGGTCTAACTGCAAGCATACGTGATCACAATCACATAAGAAGCATTCAGCTGTGTATCCTGATTTTTGCCGTCAACACACCCTCGTACTTACATCTATGCATGCCCATCTCTCTGCACTATGTGTAAGTGTCCCTCGTAAACATACCTCTCAATCCAACCGCCTGCTCTTGCCCAACACTCTCAACCCGCCACTTCCTATCAATACCACTCAACCCCATCGGCCCCCCTCATTAAATTCCAAACTTCGAATCAGTGTTAGGTCAAGTCTCTCATGTACACTGTAGGCGCACCTGCGTTACGTCTGTGCCTCCCCTTGATGCCACATGTGCTGCATTACTGGTAAACACACCCCCTTAGCAGAAAAGCACCAATGGCACTCAAGACGAGACTAAGGAGAGGTAGATGAGCCTGACCCATCTGCAGACATTTGCTGCTGCTACTTAGTGTCCCTTCCTCCCTCGCTCCCTAAATAGTGCCTATCAATCAAATAATTACA
>CM019236.1:31113088-31176282 GCA_009741485.1 Malurus cyaneus samueli
TGAAACACAAATATCTGGGAAAGAAATTGTTATGACAGAGGTTAAGTGTTAATGGCACTTCACTGAACCAGAATTCACTGTTTCAGTGATTGCTGCAGACCTGGAAGATCTGTTTATTCTTTAAAGCTCATATTCTAACATAATTTTTATGAAACTTTGGCTGTTTCACGCTGACTGCACTGGTAATTTGAATTTCTGAATATTATTTTTACTGTCTTTTTACCCTCAAAAAGGGTGCATTGAAACTTCTGCGTTTCATCTATTTATTCTGTAATTCCTCCCACACATTCCAACTTAACTTGCCGAAATGTTTGTCCTTTAACTAACCAAACCTTTATTCCACAAGAACAAAGAAATTTGAAAAGTGAGCAGAATCACAGAATAGTGAGTTTGGAAGGGACATTTAAGATCATCTAGTTCCAAATTCCCTACACGGGCAGGGACATCTTCACTAGATCAGGTTTCTCAGAACCCCATCCAACCTAGCTTTGATTGCTGCCAGGGATGGGCTCCACAATCTTTCTTGGAAGCCTGTTTCCGTGTCTCACACCACCTTGACAGTAAAGAATTTCTTCTAATATCCAATCTAAACCTGCTTCTTTCAGTTTGAATCCATTCCCACTTGTCCTGTCAGTGCACACTGTTATAAGAGTTTCTCTCCATCTTTCTTGTAGTCTCCCATCAGATACTGCAAGGCCACAATTAGGTTCCCAAAGCCTTCTCCTTTCCTGTGCAATCCCAATTCCCTCAGCCTGTTCTCTTCTTTTATGAGAGGTGCTCCATCCCTCTAAACCATTTGGTGGCCTCGTCTGGGACTTGCTCCAGGTCCCTCCTGTGCTGGGACCCAGAGCTGATGCAGCACACAGATTCTCACAAGAGCAGAGCAGAGCAGAGCAGAGGGGAACAATCCCCTCCCTCCCCTGCCGCCCACGCTGCTTTGGATGCAGCACCAGAACCCCCAAGTCCTTCTCCCCAGAGCTGCTCTCAATCCATTCATCCCCCAGTCTGTGCTGATACCAGGAATTGCCTTGATCCAGGTGCAGCACCTTGCTCTTGCCATGTTATATCTCATGCGATTCTCATGGGTCCACTTCTCAAGTTTGTCCAGGCCTCTCTGGATGGCATTTTCTAGTGTCCTAAGATGTTTTTTTAGCAAGTCAAGAAAAAATGGCCATCACTGATTCTCAGGCCTGATAATCTCAAGAGCCAGAATTTTCTTTAAAAGTTATGCATTGGTTTGTGTTAGCTGCTTGTGCATCATAAGGAGACAAAAATAATAGGCTAAGAGACATTTCCACTGTGGTTAAAAATAAAAGTAAAATAAAACAGTCAATAGGCTACAACTGATATACAGACGAATTAGAAAGTGAGTAGAATTTTACAACAGTTAATATAATTGTTATGAGTTCTCACTCCGTACAACCTCTATCTGAACATATTGTTATACATCTATATGTAATGAAGCTGTAATTAACCAAACAGATGAAATGTATCATTATGCCTACCTTAGATTAAGTCATCTGAAATGAGACTGTGCTTGCTGCAGTGCTTCATTTATGACAATCTTGCTGATAGGGTACTGCAGAGGACTGCTTACCAACAGAGATCAGAAGGAGCACTCATTAATTTAATGAAGAACAAATGATGCTTACCTTTTTGCTGAGCTCTGTTTCCTGGGAGTTGAGGATGTGGCCATGCTGACATCTGTGCAGCTTTGTACCTCATCATCTGTTGTAAAGACACAGGGGACAGAATGTGAGCAATTTAGCATGTTTTGCTGATTAAAATTTTGATTCAAAAATCTAAGTTAGCTGCACATGTAAGACATGCTTCTGGTTCTATTTCTATTGTATGCGCACGAACGCATGCATTTGTGTGCATTTGTGTGCATGCCTCTTGTCGGCACAAGAAACAACCTGAAGGTGTCAAAATCCACTTTCATGACTTCTGGCCTACTAAGACACCTATGCCTGGACAATGCATCAAGTGCATAAGCAGAGCAAATATGTAAGGTGTACTAGCATATTTGAAACTGATCCAGGTTATTCTCTGCTGATACGTGTCCTGTCTGATGTTAGATTTATTGGCCAAAGACTATGTCTTGTCTGCAGGTATTTTCCTGATATTTCTTAGTTTTTATGATGAAGTGGCTGCTGATATAAAATGTAGTTATAAACTGCTACTTTAAAAGGCGGCTGAAAATTAACTTTAGATGTGATTCTTAAAGATCTATTTATTGTCCAGTATTCAGCAATCAGACTAGGCAATATTTGGTAAACAAGGGATCTAACGAGTTATTCACAACTTCTGGTGAAACCAAAATTAAAGCAGACTTGAAGCTTAAATAGAACCAGTCCATGCTCTCTCTTCATAACTAATGGGGCAATTAACAAAAACTTTCTAGCTTACTGCTGGTGATGACCCATGAGACAATATTGGTGATGCCTTGCCCTGCATTTTTCCAAACATGCAATTCTATGAGCAAGGCCCATTGCATTTGCACAGACACAGCAGGATTATTAACACACGTCGATTAGAACATGGAAATGAAGTAAAATAAGTATTCTCTTGGGAACAGACAAGGACAGAGGTCAGCATGATCTTATCAAAGATAGATTTTTCCTGTCCAGAAAGACCTGCAGCTAAGACAAAAAAAATGCTTGTTAGTATGGTGCTATAGGAAAGAACCCAGACCTTGTTTGTTTGAGGCTTGTGGAGCAAAACCTGCCATGGTTTAATGAGCACTGTTTGAGGAAGTATACTATGAGTAATGGTATTGTGTCCAATTAAGATTTGTGTACTTTTATGAAGAACTCTTGGACACTATAGGAAACCTCATCTGTTGATCATCTCTTAAGAAAGAAAACTGAAGCTGTAGATTAATGAGACTGAGATAGATGATTTTGAAGGGTGAATATTCCAAACCTGGATAATATACATTATGCTTGAGACAAACATAAAAATTTAGCTATTCAATCTATATGTGCTGTGGTTAAAATAAATACTATTTAACTGACAAGAACAATAGTGTTAATCCTTCTTTATTTTATTGGTCTGTGTGAAATGAAATTAAATGGTTCCTGTAATCCAAATAAAAGGATGGGGCTTATTGATATTTTTCTGTCCTGATTCTTTCCTTGTTTCAATCTTCCCTTAATGCCTGTATCTTGTGTACCTTTTTACCTTCAGAACCTGACAAAATATTTCAGTATCAATGAAGGAATTAATTTTTTAAGAGATAATATAACCAGATTTTTTTTGTTTGCTTCTTTTATGTCTCACACTTAGATGGCCATCTTTCACCCTTTTAAAAAGTCAGCATTGTTTTAAAGTATTATCTACCTGACTTTTAATTTTAAAAAAGTCCTAAAAGGTTGCATCAACTAGAATTTGAATCAAATTCTTGAAGACCTACTGAGTATTTTCACTTATTTCATTTAATGACTTTCAGAATGAGATGCTGTAGATTTTGCAGATTTCAAACTATCTCTTATGCTGATCTAAAAGCTGGATTCACACCTTATGTCGAACAGTGCAATGAAGAAAAGAACTAGCGGTCGCACCTATAAAGTCTTTGTCCTTCCCTGATTTGGTTATTTCTGTTTATTTACAGTTGCAACAACGGATGACTTTCTGATTTTTCCATGGCGGACTAAAGGACAGTACTATGCACAATTAGAATTACTTTCTTTTTAAATAGGGTTGTGGAACGTATATTATTGTACAGTTACCTCTATCAAGAGAAGAAAAATTGCTTGCAACACTGTGCGAAGTAAAAAGCAGACCTTTATTGGAAGTTTCCAGGTGTCCTGGTGGTGATAAGCACACCTGGCACTGGATCTTTTCAATTGTATAAGGTTAATTAAATAGGATATCTAACAGCTGCATCCAATAGGAGAGTCAGTTTCCCCACTAACCCACGCCTGGCTCAAGCCCTTGGAGTTGCCACTCTTTTTGTTATGACTTCTCAGATTCTGGTTGTAAAATCCAATGTTCAGGAATGAATTACAAGCTCAGCCTCTTAGGAGGAAAAAGTGGGACAGTGCTGATCTTAACAGGTGATCATTAGCTTCTATAAGCTAAAATATGTGAAAAATATATAAAAAGCTTAGGCATCATATGTATACACACATACAGGTATAGATCTCATAAATACATAAAAATATTTTAAAATAAGACGTGACACATTGTGGGCAAATGTAATTTATTAGTGTTTGCTATAGTTTATTAAAAAAAAAGAAGTCATCACACTGAAGCTGATTTCATTATTTACATTCCTTCAGCAGAAGAAATCACAAATTACACTGTTATTACGAGAGCAGCACCTAAGTGATTTGTCTTGTCCAACACATGTTACCATTTAATTTACACAAGGGAGTTTAAAGTCCATTGACACTGAGACACACGAATTGTGTTTTAATAAAGATAGTACTTTCCACTCCCAAGAACCCAGATATTCTAGAAGGAAAAAAAGGGAACGGAAAGGAAAAGGGAAGGGAGGGTGAGCGGGCGGGGAGAGGAGACCAGTACCAGGCTTTATCTGTACACAACCACAATAGTATAGGTGTAGGAAATTCAACGACTATTTGGGCTGATTTATAGCCAGCATCATGCTCTCATTTCAATCAATAAGCAGGGGTATAATACCGGTGAAAATGTCCAAGTCATCACCCACTACTGAGTTTGGTGGACACTTGCTTGTCAATTTATTTATTATTTACTATTTATTTATGTGACAGGAATGTAGTCTTTGGAAACAGCCAACAAATGTTAGATCCTGAAATGCAAGCCTTGAAATCCAGTTATTTAGTAGCATATAATAATTGTTATTTTATAAAAATAATTTTTTTAAATTATGGCATTTATAATTTTCATAGGTTTACTTTCTAGTTCTGTGTTTACAGACTGTAATGCCCTTTCCCAAGTACTAGGTACACTGGGAGTTTTCTGTTAAAAGCACAATGGCTGGCACAAGAGACTCCCACTGCCTGCCTAGCATCTCCATATGGTCTTATTTTTCATCCTCTAAAACAATATTAGTACCAGAGTGGATGGAAATGTTTCTGTGCAGACCTGGGACTAAGCCAGAAAGCAGTGCCTCCTACTTATGCTCAGGACAAAGCTGTTACCATCTCCCACTCCCTGGTGAGTACAGAGATATTATTATTTTGCCATCCTTCAGAATGAACAACTTTGATAATGCTTCCCAAAGCACTCACAGGACTTCCACTTTGAGAATTCCTTCCTTCACTGCCAAAACGTACCAAGAACTGTTTTTTTTTTTTTTTCTTTTTCCTTGTATCAGCAATCTGAAGGCATGGCTCTGCCTCTGGATGCCCAGAGGTGTGGTGTCACCCCTGTCCCCATACCTGGTAAGGCTGAGATGATACGTGTGCCTGAAGATTTTGTCAGTGCAGCTTGGCTAGGTGCAACAAACCAACGTGGAGCACCATGGCAAGCCCTCACAGAGTTTAGAAACAGCTTTCGGTGCTTCTGAAAATGTCATCCTGCCTAGCCCATTGAGTGATGAGTGTTTGTTGTGATGGAATTAAACGCCAGTGTAGCATGGCTGCTCTCGAACAGCTGACAAGAGCTGTGTCTGAATATGCATCTCAGTTGCGCTAATTTGCAGCACACATATGCAGTGACTGGTTCAGCCTTGCAGAGACGGATCATTGCTGTTTGGTCACCTTGCTCATGTTGTTTAGTTCTTTTGTGGCAGAGCCTAAATATTGCTAATTACTGTATTCTGCTCGTGTTCTTACAAAAACTGATTGCTAAAGTACATGCCTTTTATCCGGGTTCTAGGCTTTTACTCTCCAGCCAACAGCCACACTAGCAGGCTGGAAAAGGCACGCTTTATAAGTGGTTTTCTATGCATCGCTGACAATCTGATGGGAGAAGAAAACAGCACTTGTTGAGTGAATCTCAAGTAGCCGGGGTTTGACTACCTCACTGTGGTCCAGTGAGGCACGTCCAGGCCCAAAGATCCCGGCTAGAAACGTTTTCTCAGAAAACTGGCCCACACTAGATACTCCCTCTGCTACGGCTTCTCTCTCTTGCCCCCCTTGCTGCTCTGCTGATTTCTTTTCGGGCACATTTCCACGGATGATGACCCGCGGGGACGAGTGTGCCGGTCCCTGCCAGGGAAGCGCCTGAGCCGAGTGCCGAGGCTCGCGCAGGGCGGGCTAGCACGGAGAATCCCACATCCCACACCCCACACCCACACCCAGACCAGACCCGGACCGGCGGGCGTTGCGGGTGCCCATCCGGAGGTTGCGCACCGGAGATCCGGCTGTCGGTCCCGCCGCTCGAGAGAGGCGTGAGCGAGCCTGCCACGAAGGCCGGGGGTGGGCGGAGGTGCGGGGCGCGGGTGGCCCGGCGGCGGCCGGCGGGGCGGGTTGCTCGGCGCCCGGGAGCCCGCGGGGCGGCCACTGCCGAGGCACCTGCGGGCCAGGGGGGGCTGAGGCGGCGCGTCCGCCCTGACGTCACGCGCGCTCCCGCACGCCGCCGTCCGTCTGACAGCCTCTGCCGGGCGCGGCGCCGGTGCGGCAGGGCAGAGCACTTCGGACTGTGCGGCTCGCTCGGCTCGGCTCGGCTCGGCTGGGCTCGGCTCGGCTCGGCTCGGGCTCGCCTCGGCTCCGCTCCGCTCCGTTCCCCGCTCCGCTCCGCTCGCCCGCTCCGCTCGCACGCTGCAGCAGCCGCTGCCTCGCCATGTCGGTGGCCGGGCTGAAGAAGCAGTTCCACAAAGCCACGCAGGTACCGAGCCCTTTCCGGCGTGTGCTTGGGCACGCAGGCGCTCGTGGGCTGTGCTGAGGTGTGCGCGGTCTCCTGGTGACGCACGGCGAAGCTGGTTTGGCGGATTGCCGTGACCGGTGGTTTGCGGTTGGTTCAGGCGTGCGATCTCAACCTGTGAGGGGCCGAGTGCCCGCGGGGGCCGTGGCTCTACACGGGTGTCCCTCTGCGAAGGGCCGGCTCTTGCGGGGCCGCCGCGCCTCCCCCGCCTGGCACCGGCCGTGATGCGGCAGCGGGCAGGGGCTCTTCGACGGAGTGCGGAGCAGCTCTGGGCTACGAACTGCATCCTCTAACCCGTGTAGAGCCCAGTCGGGGGCTAAGCTGACTGGAGCGAACACTACAGCTGTGGCTCAAGAGACCTTCCCATCAAACACGGCACAGGCACTGGCCTCTATAGCCTGACTAGTACGGGAACAGCAATACAACACTCTGACACATTACTGGTATTACTGGTCTAGATACAGTGACAATCTCGCAGTGGATTGACGGTCATTGAGTTCTGTTTGCTATTAGGCATATGGTTGATATGCCAGGAGGAAGAGGTGAGGTTCGATTACACCTGCACTCACCTCACCCCCCCCCCCCCAAGGCCTTTGACTTGATCTTCAATATAACCAATCTGTGTGTTACACGTCTGCTAGGACGGTTAAAACATTATCTGAACTCCAGCGTGAGACTCTTGCGGGATGAATCTAAAAATGTGTTTCCAAGAATTCAGCAGGAATGCTTTGCTATCTATAAAGATCTGAATCAATCCTGAAACATCAGTCGAACGCAACCTCAAGTCACTGGTGTCCTTTTTTTTTTATTTTTTAATTAGTGTTTATTAGGTTTTTTTGGTTTGTACAAATGCAAATCTCCAGTTATTTCCCACACTTGCCATTGCAGACGTCTTCAGGTAGCAGTCTTGGTCACTGCAAGCATTCTGTGGATGCAGACACATAAGATACATTCAGCTGTTAGATTTTTCAACACCCCTGTATTTTACTTTCTTATGCATGCCATTCTTGTGCACTATGGGGAAGTGTTCCTGAAACAATGATCCTTAATCCAAGTGCTCTTGTCCCAAATCAGTATTTTCAATACTTACACAGTGCCCTATATTGAATGCAGTGGGTTATGTCAAGTCCTGCATGGGTACATGTAGGCATTGGGTTACGCTGTGCCTCCCCTTTGATGCCACATTGTGCTGCATTACTGGTAAAATAAGCCTTGCAAGAAAACGCACTCAATGCACTCCAAACAGATGCTGTAAGGAGCAGGTAAGGATGCCTGAGCCCATCCTGCAGAGCCCATCTGCTGCTGCTACTTAGTTGTTCTTCCCCTGCTGCCTATAGTGCTATCAGATGTCCAGGAATCCGGTCCGCCGGGACCGCGGGCGACGGCCGAGGTCGCGCAGGGCGGAAGGACGGAGAAGCCCACAATTACTGCACTGAGTTCTGGTACTGAAAATAAGAATTTTAGCGTCTATGCCATCCATGTTTAAGAAGCAGGCAAGCTGAAGTTGACTTTCTAATATTAGAAGTCTCAGTTCTCCATTATTGTAGTTAATGAAAATGCATCTGCCGCAGCAGAGGTAAACATCTTTTTTTTTGAGGTCTGTGAAAGGTCTGTGCATGCTGTTTTGTCCTTCAGATGACACTCACACTGATTGTCAGCAGTACTGTCTTTTAGGAGGAAGGAAGAGTTTTAGCTGTCTGGAACCAAAATACTAAGTCTCTGGTGCCAGATTTAGCAGCCTGACATCCAGTGACCCAGGGATTTTTGGCCCTAGCCTTGACTTTCACAGTTTGTTTTCATGCAGACCGTGAAGATACATTCATGTATGAGAATGACTCACAAGTATTTTGAAGCCAGATTTGTTTATTGGCTTTTTTATTATGAGTGAGAAATCCAGGACGTAGTTGTGCTGACCTTGCTCTAGGGAGTAATCCTTTTGACTAGCGATTAAACCCCAGGTGAAATAAAGATTGACATTGCTGGCGTGCATTAAGCCTTCCAGACAGGACTAGACAAACAGGAAGTTTTAAAAATTCTAAAATATTGATTTGGTTCTTACTCGTGTATATGTATCTATGATGTGTTGTTTATGGAGTCCTAAGTCATATCAAGAGCACATCTAGATTGTTTATACAATGTAAGCATTTTATTTAATTTCATTTATTGTTTTCTGACTTGTAAAATGTAAAACTAACCTGCATGAAGTGCTGTCAGTTTAGAAGCCATCCTGAAGAACTTACTGCCTGTCAAACTTCATGGACCAACTGCAACCAACAGTGAGTCATTGAAATGCAGGAGGATACTTTGTACCTTCTCGAAGGGGTCAGGTGTTCACCCTTTTTGCCTTTCAGAAAAACTAATGTTTTTACCTCTGTGCAGCATCATAAAGTTCAGAAGAAGTCTTCCTGAGTTTGTAAAAGCAGGTGAGTCTGGAAGTCCTGACATTAATACAGAATTACAAGATGTTAGACAGACTGGTGTGGAGCAGGTTATGCATTTACTTCTAAAACCCACAGAGTACCTAAGGAGGAGAAATACGCCCATTTGAATGTTAACGTGCTATTGCAAATGTATCATACATCCTGAAGCCAGGAAGATTGGTCTAAAGAGTAATTTTCCAGAAATGGGCAATAAAGTGCCCCAGAAATGGGCATCAAAGTGTTGTGCCTCCAAATGGTCCTTTTTCTTTAGGCATGCAGTCTCCTTTGGCAGTGCTATGCCAGTGTGACCAGAAGCATATTGCTTCCGACAGGTTTTTGTACAGTGTTAAAACTACCACAGTCACTTTGGGTGATACAGATTTGACAGTCTGGGGCATTTAAACAGAATTGTTTTAAAATAGCATGAGCTTTGTTTTCACATGACTGCATTCATTGCATAATATGGCTCTTGTGAGGCACAGTCAAAACTAAGCTCTCAGAAAGTAATAATTTCATAGGGAAAGAGATTAACAAAAATTCTGGGAATGGCCACGTCCGATGTTCCATTGGAAACAACTGAATAAATGTGACTGACATTTAAGTAGCAGTTTGGATGTGATGATTTGAACCAAAAGTCTGTAATAGGGTGTATTTTCTACCACTGTACCCTGCTTTTATGATACATTGTGATCACATTTGTCTGAACGACAAGACCAAATTAAGCAGTTTATAGAGTTTTATAGTAAAACAAATTTGATGTGGAAAAAAACATCTGAAGCAATTACTTCCACTCCACTCATCATTGTCAGTAACTTGTTAGAAGCCCTGACTTTAGATGGAAAGTACAGTGCTTCCCTCTTTAATAAGACACCCTGTGAATGGCTCAGTAAGACAATGACTGTGATGGTTAATAAGAAGCAAATGAAATTCCTACCTGGCTGTGCTGTTGTCCACAAAATTCTGTGGCCTTCATAGCAATTCTGTCTTGATTCAGAGCCTGTCTACACAGGTTCTCCTGCAAAAAAAGAGAATACTAGGGTTCATCTGCCTGAATGTTTTTTTTTAATTCCTTGGTCAGAGGTATGTAAAATATTTTTTAGTGGAGTATATGAAGCAATCCAATTACTAAACCAACTGCAACTAACCAATTTTTACTGTTCCGTGTTGATATCAGTATTTTTCTGAATCTCTAGCACACCTGAATTCATAATATATCCCTGATATCCCACAGTGTTGAGCGGGAGCTGTGTGTACTTTTCTAGTGATAGGATGTCACGTGTCTTTTCCGACTCGCTGTGGTTGAAGTTGGACTCGCACTAGCTCTGCTTTTCTCCTTCCATGTTTCCTCACAGCTTCACTCACTAAACTGTGGTCAGTTCCTGTGTATGTAAAGGTGCATGTGGAAGTTGGTCTGCCAAGTTGGGCAGTGTTTATTTTTATTAGAGTAAATGCTGCTCCATGTATCAGGACAAGCCAAGGAAGTTGCAAGCAGAGCTGTTTTCAGGGTGGTGTGGCACTGTGGCACTGAGGACAGTGCCCAAACAGGCTGCTAGACACCTCTGCCCAAGAGGCATGCGCAACCAGCTGTCTTTGTTTTTCTCAGTGTGGAGTGCTACCTTTTGAGATCAAGGGAAGGGAGCAAATTTTTGATCTGGAAATAAAGACTATATTTAGACCAAAAAAACCCTTACTTAGCTGCTGAGGGGATTATTTCCGCAGCAGGTAGGGAAATTCCTTCTGTTTGTGCACTCTAGCTTGATTGCCAGATACATTATTCACATTTGGCATCATTCCCATGCGTCCTTTTATTGATATTACATAATTGAAAGGATGAAAAATTGACTTTAATCTAAATTGCCCTTTAGTTGGTACTGTGTAACCCTTCTGAGTTTCTGATGGCTTAAACAGTCTGTGCCAGTTTCAAACCCTGTTTCTAAATCTGATTGGTAGAACTGCTGCTTTGTATACTAGAAAGATCATGACTTTTTTTTTAATTTTGGAGATTTCTCAAGCATCTGTTACTGTAGTATTTTTCCACTTGATAGTGTGCTTTCCATTTTTATGTATGTACATAAAAGCTGGAGCACTGAATGGCACCCATCTCTAAATTTTCTTCCAGTGGTCTCTGGAGGCAAAGACTACCTGTGGATTCTATGCTCAAAACACAGCTTGCATCAGATTTCTGTTTCATATCTTGACTTCCATCTTAACAGGAATTATTACACAGCAAGGAAGAACTTGCTGCTCTTGGTCACTCGTGCAAAACTGCCTTTAAGTTTTAAATGTGTCCTTGTGACTAGCATAATGATTGATAGCATGCTTCCTAAAAGTGATGGAGCAGCATAACCAGTTTCAATTGAAGCAGATGTTGCAGAGGTTACTGTGCAGTAGAATCTGTGATTTTATGTAGCAATTTACTGCAAATGTAAGGGAGGTGCTGGGTTGGTCTGGCATATTCTTGTGAAGGATGGAGGGTTAGGAGCTTGAATACTGACAATCATGGCTTAGTAGTGTACCAATAAAGTCTTTGGCTTTGAAAAGCTCAGCAGGAGGGATGGAGTTGAAAATCTGCTTTACAGGCCCTAAGGACCTGCTGCCACTCTGTGAGTGCATCTGAAGAGAAACTGTATGGACAGCATTTAGTTGGGAATTGCCCTTGATGAAGCCAATTCATTGCCCTCTTATCAGTGAAAGTCTGTGCTGTGTTCAGGGACAGTCAAAACATCCTCCAAACCTTTTCTCTTACAGCTAAAAGCTCTTCCTTTTGCTGCTTTCCAGAAACTTCAGTGGCTCTGGTTCTCGATTCCTTCTCACATAGTGGCCCCTGATGGACAGAGGTGGTGGATTTCCTTTCTTAAATGTATGGAGATAATCAGACAAAAGAAAATCGAGCTATAGCATGGTATTACCGTGATGATGTTTGCCACAGCAGAATTACCTTGCTTTCAGTGCTTATCTAATCCTGCGCAGAATCTTGGAGACAAAACAGCATTTTTATAATCCGAGGTTATAGCACATTACAGGAATCTATCCAATCTGTCACAGAAGTTCCAGGAGTTAATATTTTTTTTTGTTCCAAAGCAGAGAAAAAAAGAGCAGAATTGCTATTTACTGTGCTTATGTTTTCCATAACTTTTCCCTTTATGGAGTCTCTACAGACCTGCATGGTAGAAAATGAAAAATTAGAAGTGGTTGTTTGAAGTTCAGCATATTTTCAATTTGTCTGTAGATGGAAATCACTGTGATGGACCTGGACAGAATGATTAATGGGTATGTAGTTGCACTTGATGTGATGGTGTTCTTGTGTTCATGAAAGAGGATATATCTTTATAAATTAGCATATTTCAGGGCTTTTTTTAATTATTCTGTAGACTGAAATTGGACTGACGTAGTTGTTGCAGCATTGTACGGTTCACACTGAGTGCAGCAATTTCTGCTCACCTTCTTTGCCTATGATCATTCCTCCACAGAAAGGAGTGTTATTTGATCCCAGCAAAGGTGCTGCTGAGGCAGCAGCAGTATAACCTTGTGGTTTGGTGTGATGCCAGAGGGCCTTCTGAAAGAACAAGAAATTCAACCACTCATTTGGCCGTTGGGCCTCCTAGTGTGTGGGAGGGCTGGAGAACTGAATGCGTATCTATTTCAGAATATGTAGGTGCCACTAGCTCGGATCCTTGTCAGCACTGATGTTATTTTCATCGGGCTGAGTTTTGGACCTGTGTTCCTTGCATTTGTTATCAGTGTCAAAAGGGGATGCTGTGCTGAGTGCTTTGTAAATAGAAATTCTAAAATAGAGAAAAATACTGGCTTTCCCTGCCTTTTCCCCCTCAGTTCTATGGCAGCAGAACTCTTCACACTGTTGAAGTGTTTACATTCCTTTCTGCCTCCTTCATATTTTTTGTGGATTTCAGTATGATGTTTTTAGTAACTTGTGTAATTTATATATCAATTGCTACTCTTTTTGATTGCCCAAATTCCAGTTTGTATTGGCTGCAGAAAGTCTTCAAATGTGAAAAGAGTTTATCTAAACTTTTTGATATAGGACTTGTTTTTCACCTTTGTGTTATGCAATTTAGTGAGTGTTGTGCAGAAGCACCAAAGATGCTATTCATCTGTCAATTTAAAGTGTCTTTAAGCACTAGACATCACTTCTGTTCTGCTTCTGTGGGAAAGAGTGTGACTAAAATGAAACAGGGTGATAGGAGAACATGTTTCATTAGAGATGAAAGCTGGTTTTTTTTTTCCTCTGGAAAGAAAGTTTTCCTGCCATTACTGTTGATTTAGTCTTTTATGACTTTTAGTAGACTATCAGGACTTGCTCTTTTAAGCACCAGACAGTGGGATATTTTTGCTGAGTTATTTTCCAATCTGTACACTTTTCAGCTCTAAGGTACGTGCCAGAAATTCCTTTTCATGCAAAATCAATCTAGATGCAGCAAACCAATTAATAATTCATAAGGTATAAATGTCAAAAAATAGTGTTTGCCTTTCCAGATGAGTCACTTAGAGCTTGTCTGTCTTGGAAAGTTACGGCGTCATAATCTAAGGGCTGAATTGGAAGTGCTGCAGTTTTGCAAGTATAACTCTGCAGTGGATGGGATGCCTGTGGTAAACCAGATTTTCAACTTAATTGTTCTTTTTTTAAAAAAGGGAGCAGAAGATATCAGACTAAGACCCACCTTTCCATTGCAGAGACAGTGTTTGCACAGAACTGGCTAAGGCATTAGCGATGACCGGTTAGTTTATTTTTCTCTACTAATTCACCAGCTTGATTGTTTTTTTCTCTAGGAATGTTATCTTTGTCATCCAAACACAGTTAGCTAAAACTGTGTTTTGCTTCAGTGGAAGTAAAAGCTGATTTCAGTACTTAGGAACAGGTCCTAACTGAGTCTTCTGTCAGTTGTTTCATCCCATTTCTTGCATTGGCCAGGAATTTGGTTTTACTTTCTAGTGTTATGAAAGGAATTTTAATGAGTTAAAAGAACAGAGTCGAGGCATGAAGTGTGTTCCTAACAAATGCAGACATTTTTAGGACCAAAAATGTTTAAATGTGGAAATGTGTAAGGATTTTCTTACTAAAGAGAGAAAGACCAAAAAATATATAAAATATCAATATATATAAAATATAAAAAGATAAATAACTTTGTTTTTTCTTTCTTTCACGGTGCTGTAATTCAAAATATGTAAGTCAGGATGATTTGGGACCTATGGCTTTTCAAAGGCCTGAATTGACATATTTTAGGAGAGCTGCATTTTTATGGCCAAAAAACTGTAACACTTGAAATAGAATACCAAAAGCTTTACAGCCTCTGGAAAGCATCCTGGTTTTTTATTCAGCGGTAGACATGGGTGGGAATAAAACACCAGAAGGGAAGATGAGGGTGAAAGACTGGAGAGGTCCACAAAAGAAATCCTTGAAAACTGAGCCAGAGGCAAATTCTCTGCTCTGGTGTGTGTGGGTGACTGACTAGCGGGAGGAGGAATGGCAGTTGTTAGTGAATGAAGCTAGCACTTGGTATTTGCTGCTTCATTAGCCTGCTATTTCCAGAATCCTCTGCTCCTGATCTGGACACAGTGATAATGTGTGTTGTTCCAGCCCAGGAGAAAAGATGACAGTGTTCCCAAAGCACGCACAACTTAGGCAGCACCAATGGGTTAGCAAGGTCAGCATGAATTTAACGGTGTCCATCAGTGTAGGTGGAATCAATGTGACTAACAAGAAAAAAAACCAACATTGTTTCTAAGATGACAACCCCAGCTGTCGCAGATTTCCTGTTTCACTGGGAGAAAGAATAAAGAAAAGGCAATACTTCTCTGCTGCTCTGATTTCAGGGTAGTCTTTTCACAAAAACTGCTGGACAGCCACTGAAAAATAAGCTCTCCATGACTTAGTGCTTTCTCCTTTCCCCAGGGAGAGTTTGCTGTCCTGATTAGACTGGCAGAGCCTTTATGTTTTGTGTATGGAAAGTTTCCCCAGTGCTGGCTGCCAAAGGTTCTGCTAGGTTTTGATCAGCAAAGTCCCTGCTTCAAACCTGTGACTCATTCAGACAGTTCGGTGAAGCTCAAAATTCCGCAGGCAGGAGCTGAGCTCCGGGTTAGTGTGTTCCTGGGGCTCCCCGCAGTGCCGTGACGTGCTGGCACCCCAGGGGCTGTCAGTGCCTCCAAGTACCCAGCCAGGCTGCAGAGGCAGAATGCCCTAACAGGTACTGGCTATGCGATGCGTGGCTTTTCCTGATGATTGTCCCACTGTGTCTTGGTTTTCTGTAACCCTAAAGGAGCGGGAAACATTGCTGCAGACTCTTAAGATGAGTTTCAGTGTATCTGAAGAAAAGGAGCCATCCTTCTGCTCTGTGCTGCTTAGTGCATATCATAAGTGGCTAAATGACATGCATTCTCCTTCCTCAGAACAGCACAAGTCTCTGGACGTGTGAGGCTGTGGTGAGGAGGCCTCGACTACAGGAGCTGGCATTTTGGCTCTCTTGTTTCTTGATGAGCATCCTGAATGTACAGGCCAAGAAAGGACCTCAGCATGCTTCTGTGTGAGTTTCTGACTGGGGCTTATTGGTTCCACTGCAGAATCTAGTCCAACAATAAAATAAATTTCTGAGATAAAGCCAAATTGGAATGTGGATGGACTTCTATTTGAAAATGTCTGCTAGACTGTAGGATTCACATGATGCCCAAGGGCTGGCCTTACCTTCATTTCTTTTGGGCTGATAGCGTAACTGCTGATTTACTCCTCTTATCTTAAGAACAAGACTACTTCCCAAATCATGTGCTAAAAATGGCTCTATGGGATTTCTACCAACTTTTATAAAATGCAGATAGTCTTCCCAAGTAGATTTGAAAGCTCTAGAGACACACAGACATGGTGTTCCTTGTGAAAGAGTCTTTCTCTCTCCTCTTGCACAGCACATTGGAGCAAGACAGATTTGAAAATTTAACGATGCAGCAATAAAACAGCCTATTCTAGTTCCATATTTCTCTCATTTCTGTTTGCAGATTAACTACATGTGTGCCCAGGGAAACTTCTTGACCTACAAACAGACTGACTGCTATAGACCTTTTCCTTATTTCCTCCTCATATTTCTTTAAAACCTTTGGAAGTTATTATTAAAATAAAATTTATTTCCTTTAAATGCTATATTAATTTTCTTGCAATAAAATTAAAGTTGGGAAGGTAAATTAGGCAGCTGAGGGGGAAGTCATGAATGTCAAATGAGCTCTTTGTTAAAGAATGAAGACAAGATAAGCAATGTAAGTAATGTAAGTAACAGCCTTGTGGGTGGCTGAGCCAGAGGGCTCAGGGCTTGAAACTTAGGGCTTTTGAAGCATGTGATGGAGCAGGTAGCAGAGACCTACAGCAAGAGGGAAGAGTGGGATCAGATGTTGTCTTTGTGTGCTGTGTTTTAGTAATTTTATTAGCAGTATACTGAGGACTTAACAGAAGAGCATGTGAGGAATATTTATTTTTTCCTATTCTCTGTTGCATACCATGGCTGTTTCACTATCAGACGTCATCAGGTGTCAGTATATACATTTCCTGGCCTGAAATGTCCACTATTGCTTTTGAGAGCAAGTGGGTCTGTAGTTATAGGTTTAAGATGTGAAATATTGAAGCTTAGCTGCATTAATAAGTATGGATGGGATAATGCCAACTTACTCCTCAGTATTTCCAGGTGAGAGATGAGAGTGCTTTAAAATGCCCCATTTTTTGCTTTCACAAGCTTGCCTTGGCGTTTACTTTCTGTACATTTAAGAAGAAAGTAGTAGTCACTACTGGTACCCTGTGCTAAGCCACAGGGAAGACTTGAGGGAAAGGTCTGGGAAGTATGTCCTGTCCTGTCACAGATAAACCTAAGTCTGACAGAAAATCCCAGGGAGGAGTGGAAGTGATAGGGGGGGAAAGATAAATCAAGTATATTTACAGGTACTTTTTTCCTGCCTCAACCTTTCTCAGCCTCTGCCAACAGGAAAAGCTCTGCAGTACCCTCTTCTGCAACCATTTCTCTTCCCACATCTCAGCTGCAAAGTGGCTAGAAGGGCAGAAAAAGTAACTTTTTGTTCCTCAGAGATCTGAGGAATTTCTGGCAGGGTTTGTCGGCTTACTTTCCTCTGCAGCAGGTCAGGGTGAGCAAGTAGCTGAGACTTAAGCAATTAATTCATTGTTCCTATGGTTGTGACTCCTTGGCTCTACTGAAATAATGTTTGGTTAGCACGCTGAAAAGGTTGTGTTTTGTTCTGATACCTTATTTGTTTTTAAACAGCAAGAGGCCTACCATTAACAATTGCTCTAAATTATAAAAGTGTAGTATAGTCCTTTATTCTTAAATGTAATATTTTAAAAGGTGAGTCAGTCCATTCATGAAAGCAGAAAGCATTTATGTATTATCCCAGGTTTTGCAAGCAAGCAGTGCATAACCAAGGTGTACAAAATTTTTCCCAGTATTTTGTTTCCAAAGGAGACTTGATACAAATTTACAGTGGAGGTGACCTGGTTGTTAATATGAGATACACACTAATGCATATGGTATATGCCTTAACTCAGCAGCAAGAAAATACTGCAGACTAAACTCTGCAGAACCGGGGTTTTTTTTTTTGCTCATTTGTCTTAAGCATTCAGAGGTAATTTTTAACTAAGTTTTAAAAAAAATTGTTAATAGTGTTTTGACAGCATATAATCCTGTCGCGGTTTGGAATGCCGGCCGAAAGCCAGGCCCCCACAACACCTGCTCTTTCGCTCTCCCCCACCACCACACCGGGTAGAGAAGAGCGAAGGGGAAAAAAAAACTACAAAAGGTTCAAGTTGAGATAAGGAACAGGGAAGAAAACACTTAATGGACAAACAGGCACTACTAAATAATCAAGTGAATTTATTACTAACAAAGTCAGAGGAGGAGAATGAGAAATAAAATACAAACCCTAAAGACACCGATCTTCTCCCACTCCCTCCCCCCTTCCCACATACAACAAAGCAGCAGGAACGAACAGGGTGTGGGTTGGTCAGTTCATCACCGATCCTCTGTGACAGCTGAGGAGAAGATTCCTTCCCTTGCGATGCCGTGGGTCCCTCCCACAGGAGACAGTTCTCAGTGAACCTCTCCGGCATGGTTCCCACTCTACGAGCAGCAGCACAGATCTGCTGCTCGTGATCCCCCACGGGCAAACAGTCATCTCAAAACTATTGCGCCGTGGGCTCTCTTGTCCACTGGGTACAGTCAGAAAGCCAGGCTGTTCCATCTCGGGAGCAAGGCCTCTCTCTCCATGGGTCTCCTGCTGGACACAGCCCTTCTCGTGTCCGCCTGCTCCGGCGTGGGACCTCCCTCCTCCACGGCTGCGGTGATCTCTGCACCCTCTGTGGACCCATGGGCTGCAGGGGGACAGCCTGCTCCCATGGTCACCGGGGCTGCAGGGGACAGCCTGCTCCACCCATGTCACCATGGGCTGCAGGGGACAGTCTGCTCCACCATGGTCACCATATGGGCTGCAGGGGGACAGCCCTCCACCATGTCACCAGGCTGCAGGGGACAGCCTGCTCCACCATGGCCCATGGGCGCAGGGGGACAGCCCTCCACCATGGTCACCATGGCTCAGGGGGACAGCGCTCCACCATGGTCACTGGGCTGCAGGGGACAGCCTGCTCCAACATGGTCACCGTGGGCTGCAGCGGGACAGCTGCTCCACATGGTCATCACCATGGCCTGCAAAGGAATCCCAGCTCCGGCGCCTGGAGCAGCTCCTCCCCCTCCTGCACTGACCTTGGTGTCTGCATCCTTCACATATTTCTCAGCCTCCTCCACTGGCAAAACTACTCTGTGWGCTCCTTGTTTTGATTTCTTCTTAAATATGTTTTCACAGAGGCYTAACCACTATCTTTAATTGGCCCAGYTTTGGTCAGTGGCATGTCCATCATCCTCAGAGCCAACAGCAATTGGCTRTGCTGGACATGGTGGAAGCCTCCAGAAGCTTCTCACAGGCGCCATCTTTTTGGCCCCCCCACCTCCAAAAACTGGGCCAAGTAAAACCACCACAAATCCCAAACATTAAGGAGACCTTCCAGGATCCAGATGCTTTAAAACTTTTAATGCAAGAATAAAACCTAGTGTTTTGTTATAACCATAAGACTTGAGAGTGTGGAGGGGGCAACAATACATAGCAGCAAATGATCGGCATTGCAAAGAACAGCCAATAATTCCTTTGAGCCATTTTGCCTCCTTAAAGTTTACCTCCTTTGAGAACTGTTCCAGTTTAAAATGTGTGCCAGATCTTTGACAGTGTGTGACTGTGCCCCTCCCTCTTGCTTTCTTTCAGATAGGGTGATATAGCAGCTGACCTGAACTTCTGAGGCAGGCTCTATATTGGAAAGTCACACAGTGGAAAACGCCCGTGAAAATTGCAGGAAATAATCCAGTTCCAGCCAGGCTTTTCTATGTCATGTGAATATTTAAAGTGAAAATCTCTCTGTTCAGCTGATGTGTTGACTTTTAAATTTAGTATACTGCTTGGCTACTACTAACTTCTTTTGCAAGCAAGGTAGATGCAAGAAGGAAGCAACATCTGCACATAAAAAAGAACATGTAGGTTTATGATCCAAGAGTGCTGTATTTTACTAAATGGTGTTATAGCAAACAGATATGATGCAGCAGTTTTCTTTACCCTCATTGCGTTTTAAATAGCTACATTGTATTATCTAAGGCACAGACTTGCATGGGGACTGTTACTGAGACATGAAATACCAAGAGAGAGGATGGAACTCCTGAAACATTCCCTGTGATCTCTTGGTGGTCTTGGTAGCACTGCTGTGCTGCCACCTGGAAGTGTCATCTTTAGGTGATCTGGGGTGCTGGGTACCATGCTGCAGCACTGATTGTTCACGTCTCCAAGGGTTGGATAATGCAAACCAGGAGACTGGTGAGGAACCACTTCTATGCTCCACTGTGCATTTCGATATCTGCCATACGTGGCCTATGAAGTGAAGGGTCCTTAACCACTTTCTATGCACCCAGGTCTAAGTTAGGCAGCAGATCATTGTAGTAACCAAAGGAAATGTGCTGGCGGTGCAAGCTCTGCTCCAAATTCCCCTCTGCTTTGCATTACTTTTGTGTCACCAGGATGCAGAAGTTGTGACAGTAGAAAAGCAGCTGCAAACTTGTGAGGAAACTCTGAATTAATGATCTCTGGGTATGCCAAGGAGGGTCGCTATTGTAAGTGTGGTCCTGAAGGCAATGTCTATTTATCCTGCTTTTTTTGCTGTTAACATACATCTTTGTGTTTTGCTGATCTGAGCCATCTTTATATTTTGTTGTTATGCAACCAGAACCCAATGGCTAGAGTGGTACATGATCTTCACAGATGCTGGTCTTGCTAAAGGTACATGCTATGTAATTCTGACTTGCTAATTTACTCAAGTGTGTGGTGCAAGTGGGTAATGCTGCTGCCATCTCTGTTTCTTGTCAGTGATTGCATGTTGCTTTTAATTGCATTTTTCAGAATGAAATGACTAGGATTTCTTCTCAGCTGAACACTGATGGTTTTGCTGTTGATCACGTAATCAATGGGACTGGAAGATCTGGTAAATTTAATCTACAGTCAACAGGCAAAGGACATTTTAGGAAATGAAACATTTTAGGTGGGTCTGAGAAGACCCTGGATTCTGCATGCCTTTGAAGGGTCCAGAACATGGTGCCTCCTGGCCTTGGAGGTTTATCTTTCCAGATGCTTCTGGTAAAGCAATACACTTCATCAGAGCCACGTGGCATGAATTTTAATCACCTCCAACTTATTTTGTCAGCATATTTTTGGTGTGTGGTAGGGGAAAGATGGGGAAGTCCTCTATATTTTTGTTATTTTTAAGGCTGTACATTTAATTTCTTTGTAGACTGAAGATTTAAATTGAAGAATGTATTTGCAAGGTAATTTTGCATGAGAATGAAACTTCCTGTTAATTTATCTTTTTAATTTGGCGTGTTTTTCAGCTACATTCCGAAATTTTGAAGTTTGTGCATTGTTAATTGTAAGAATACCATTTCTCATGATAAATTTTCTATAGGGATTGACGCTTTTATTATATGTGGGTAGAGCTTCCTTGTTCACTGTTGTGTACCCTATTTAATTTAATTATTTGTCTTGTCATTTTGTCCTGTTTGATTCTGTAGGCACGTCATGTCTTTCTGGAGTCTTGATGGTTTGGTGTGGATGGCAACTTTCAAGGGTGCCGGATTTTATTTTCGAGCTCTGTTGCAAGGCAGTACTGTAAGGGATTGTTTTGGTTTTTTTTTTTCTTTATCTTCTAAGCAAATGTCATCTTTGGTGTACTTTACTGTCATGCTGTGGAAAGGATGCTTATCTGTACTTGTGCAAACAGCCTTTGTGAGAGCTCTGTTACTTCTGTGTTTACCTGTGTTTCTAGGGTTGTTACAACTTTTCTTCCATAAGACCTAATGGCATCACTGAGCAATCATCCTTTAATATGAACTGTGCAGTTGCACAGAATTGTTCCGAGGAGTGGACCTCAAACTGAATAACCTGTGTTGTATTTTTTCAGTGGAATGTCCAACAGAGTTGCACACAGCAGAGGTCCAAGATCCCATGCCTGGGTAACAGCACAGAGGTTGCTTTGCCTTCACACTGCTGTAGCTGATGCTGCAAGTAACTAAAGATTGGTGTATTGCAGTGGCATCCTGCATATACACCCAGCCCTCTGCCTGTATCCTTGCTGCTGTGAGGACAGAACCAGACAAAACTAGACAGTGACAGACACTTGATTTATACACTTCCTTCAGACTGAACACAGCATACACTAGCTTGGTGTGCACAGTTTTATATCTTGATTTCTTGAGTGACATCATGATAAGTATCTGTCCTTCTGAGACTAACCCAGCTTTGCCTGTTTTCAGATGTCTCGGTAGATGTCTGCTTTTGGGATGACGTGTATGTGGCAATTCCTCCTCATCTCTTCTGGTCCTCACCATCTCTCAGGAACTGTAAAGCTCTTAGGAGCCATATAAATGCATTACTTGTACTTGCTTTTTCCACTAGGAATGTATTTGGGTTTGTACCATTTCTTCTGCCCATATAACCTGAATTTTTTCACTAATTTCACATATTCATTCTCTGTGGAAAGACTTGTGAGTCAGTCTCTGCTTCTCTGCATTTGGAAATGAATTTGGAATTCTTGAATCCAATTAGTGTCTCCCCTTAGACATTCAAGCCTTTTTCATTTCATATTCTTCTGGTTTACTTTGTCCTTGTGGAGCTAGCAGTGAAATTACTGTGGTGCATTGCCTGTTCACAGATCTGCATACAATTATGTATCAAGCTGTCCCAGCCGTTAAGGGTGTGAATACAATACTCAGACAAAGGAGGTATGTGATTTTGTGTATATATCCATTTTATTTATTTACCAGCATAGGCGGTATTTAGATATAGGCACCCTACCTCTGGTAGTCTGTAGTTCCTCTTTAGGTGATGAAATGGCAGAAATAGAGAAAATGACTGGCTGTTGTTATTGTCTGAACAGTGCAGTGTGTCTGAAAGTGGTGCATCCATTGTATATGTGTGTGCTGCAAACATAAACAAAAGGGCAGATATGGATACTAGCAGAAAAGAGATCAGCAAGCTTCTTGTAGCAAACTTAAACCTGAGCATTCACATCAAGGGATGAAAGTGGCTTCTGAAGTGATAATTAATATTTTATGTTTTATATCCAAGCAGCAAATCATGGTAGTTTAATGAGACAAGCAGTACTATTTCGATACATAGTGTAGTCAGCCATGAACATGTAAAAATCATGAGGCGAGCCATTATGATTACTTGAGAGAAGGCTGAAAAAATTAAACATGATAAAAAAAAACAAATACTACTCAGGACTCGAGTTGCATTGCTTCTGATTTGAAACCTTGTGTGTTCACAATTCCAAACCTTTCAAGAAGCACAGGGGCCAAATGTTTAGTTTAAAACTCCATGAAGTGGATATTTGCAAGTAAATACTTTACCTTCAATTTCTGAAGCTTTTATGAAAATAGTAAATAAAATTGCAAAGATTTCTAAGTGAAAAAACCCAGACATTTCATAATCAATAAAGTGAATTCTTCCGCAGACCAAGTGTAGTATATGGCCTCTGTATCCTCCCTGTGTTGGCATTGGGACAATGACCTTCCCAACAAGTGATGTCAGCTGCTCTTTGTAAGTCTTTTTCTGAAGATCTTTCACCCCTTGATCACCCTCCTCTGAACACACTCCAGTAGTCTGAGCTTCCAAAACTTCACACACGACTTGAGGTGAGGCTGCACCAGCACAGAAAAAAGAGGGACGATCATTTCCTTTGCCCGGCTAGTGACGCTGTGCCTGATGCCCCTCAGGACACTTGCCCTTCTGGCTGGGCAGGACACTGCTCACTCATATTCATCTTGCCATCAATCCAGACTGCCTCTTGTCTTTCCATGGGGCTGCTTTCCAGGCTCTTGTCCTCCAACATCTATGTACAGCCTGGATTCCCCTCATGGGCAGAGAATCCGGCACTTGCTCTTCCTCTATTTCATGTAGTTGGTACCCAGCCCTCTAGTTTTACCTCTCTCTGTAAGGCCTCTCTACCTCTGAGAAAGTCCACAGCTTTTCCTCTTTTGGTAACATCAGCCAACTTCTTAATATACCTTCGGTTTCTGTGTCCACATAATTTATAAAAACATTAGAGAGCATTGGCCCTGAAACTAAGCCCTGTGAAGCACGCTAGTGACTGTTTGCCAGCCTGAAGTGACCCCATTTACTGTAAGCCCTACCCATCAGTCAATTTCTCACCCAACTTGTTATAGACTTTCCCAGCTGCATGCTGGACATTTTGTCCAGAAGGCTACTGTGAGAGTATATTAATCATGCATAATGGATGCTTTCATTAAGTAATACACATCACATCCACTCCATTATATAATATATTTTAACTATGTATGTTCACAACAGAGCATGAAACTTCTTTAGCCAGTTCTTAAGACTATTAAATAAATTTTTCTAGACTCCTCTATAAAATTTGCATTAAACATCACCTCTTCTTGTTCCACTCTGTGAATTGTTTGCCCGTATCTAAAACTGCAGAGATGACTCATCTGTGCTGAGTGGTATCTTGACCCCAGTGAAGTAGTTTTATAAAAACAGAAATACTGCAACTCTTTTTTTCTGCACGGTGAGACAGCCACAGATACTCTGCCTATAGGGTGTGGTTCAGTGACAGAGGGAAAGGGAGGCTCTAGCAAAACCGGGGAAATACTAGTATGTGGCACTGATAAATAACTGTGATTGCTGTATTAACAATATGCTGGGATTAAAGACACTATGTAGCTCTTAGAAGTAAAATTAATTATAGGAGGAAATATTACTTTGCCTCTTCTGTGTGAATGGCTTTTTTTTTTGGCTGAGGTCTGGAGATCAGTATTCAGGTAATTTCCCAGCCAACACTTAGCATATTGTGGCAAGTATTCAGTAGTGATCTGCCTGAATGGTGGGTATGAAAAAGGAAGAACAGGAGGCTGGTCACGTACTCATGGTGGCCAAAGAGCCTGAAACAACGAGTTATGAAAACCTTGGCGGGAAGAGCAGACTGCAGGAGGCTGCTGAGGGGTACAGGGTCTACCTGTTTCAGGGGGAGATCAGCGGGGGTCTTCATGTTCTGGGAGGATGAAGGGCCTAGTCTTCAGTACTGTGCAGTTAATAAAACATTTGGCTTCCTGAAACGTTCAGTTACGCTTTCAGATTTTTCCTCTAGGCTTAAGGTTTTGATTGAAGGCTAGGAAGACAGAAGTGACATTGAAGTAAATATAAACTTGTGGCATAGATATTTACACATAATGTATCAAACATTCATCTATAGGCACTTTCTGTAGCTTAAGTAATTCCAACCACAGAAGGCATTTTAAGCTTCTGTATGCATTAACTACATGTGGACATTTTAGGCTCTTAGTATCCTAATTTTTATTGCTTATTAGAATGTATTATAGGACTTCTGTTTTATGTAATTTGGATAAGAAAATACACTATTTTTCTTTGAACTTGAATTCTAAAATAAGTGGTTCTTAAGCTACTTCAGATATGTTGAAGAATATTCAAACATAAATACTTTCAAAATTTGGTGAGGACATGAAATAATATATCTAGTGATGATGCCAGCTACTGTGGTTGTAGTAGGAACAACTGTGTGCAATTCTAAGGAAAAAGATAAATCAAACTGAAGGGTTTATGATATCTTCATTCACTACTAAGTGATAATTGAGCAGTAGTTAAAGCCTTGTTAGCCTGGTGGTATATTTAAAGCACAGATATATATGGGAGAATAAGTATGCTCTTCATGTCTAAGTGAAATACAAGTTCATTGTTAAGTTCCATATTCAGTGTTTCTCCTTTTTGCTGGCAGAGCCACTGGCTCATTTGCCCTGCAGAGGTGGTTCTTGCTAAGGAAAAATCATGTGATACAGGAGTGATGTTTTAACACCATCTATAATATGGAACAAGTTTTGCTAAGAAATATGAATTTCTACAAGTATTGATAAACTTCAGCATTTATCAATGAGATGTAGAGGATATAATATAAAGACCATATAAGAATTTGATTGGGGAACAGATGTTTCAGTTTGTGTTTCAAGCAGTTTGTGAGCCAGGGTTTCATTGATTTGCTGCTCTTCTTTCTTCAGCAACTTCAGTTCCAGTTTCTTAGAGTAGAAGAAGTTATTTGTAAGTGAAAGGCTCTGAAAGCAAGAATGACCTCCAGTGACATAGCCTACTTGTGAACAAGCGGGGCTGTGGGGTTGTAAGAGCAAGGGAGCTCACCTGCTGGAAAATTCTCTCTCCTTTCACAATGGCAGAGAGGACCAATTCATCTGGACCTGTGCCTGAAGTCTTGATACTGCTGCAGTCAGCAAAGTCAGTTTTGGTTCAGGTGTCCAAGTGAGGGACATCCTCACCATCAGGGTTGCAAGTGGCAGCAGAACTACTGTCAGGAGAAAAGAGGAAGGCTTCATGGAGTCTCACTCCAGAAAGCATTTTTGTCAGGAACCCAAAACAGTTAAAGGTGAGCACAACTTTGAGGATTAGTGGACAAGGCTGGTAAATGAAGCCTCGCTGGCATTTTAAACCACTGTTTATTATCTTTCTTTCAGGACCTCATGTGGAAGCTGTTTAGTTGTGCAAATATGAGAACTGGGGATTTAATTCTATAAAAAAGAGATATTGAATAAGTCCTTTCATATAAATAATGGCTTTTTCATAGGAACAGAAAAAAGACCTCTTTAAAATCTGTGTTTCCAGTCTAAGATGACTCAAAGGGCAACACAAACATTCTAAAGACAAATGCTGGGATTAAAAAATGCATGTCTTTAGAGTTGGTTTGAGAAAGGAAAAATGCTGATCTATTTCCAAATCGGGATGCAGTCTTTATAGGAGCTGTTGACACACCACAATAATGCTCTTCATGTTCACACAAGTAACTTTAAGAAATGGTAAACAATTAGTTAAGAAATGAGTAATGTGTGGTAGTAGATAAATAACTTTTGACTGTACAGTCCAAATTACTCCAATGACAGTTGGTCTTTCAGTCTTGTTTTGTGTGATGAGAGTGCCTTTGTGATGATGGCTAAAGTTCTGACACATATCAGGCTCTGAGACAGTTAGTGATGCTCATTATCAAAATGCCACAGCACAGCTAAGCTGCAATAACTGTTGTATTACATGTTTTACTCTGCAACAGGCCCAACCCAACTTAATTTGGTAAATTACTTTAAACTGCTTTTGAGTACTCTGTGGAATCAAGCGCTGTCAAAGGGATATTCATATGCTCAAGGCTCCACATAATGGCAGGCCTATGGAGGAAACGAAAAAAAGTAGATCTGGAGGAAAGATTCAAGATAACTATGTTTTGTAAGAATGTTTGTTTTCCGTCTAATTAAGACGTAAGTGGAAATACTTTGCGGGGTATTTTGGAATTTCAGCAGCATTGAAAAAATAATGACTCTGTAATTTAACTATACATAGAAAAGTCCATTTGACATTTCAGTCATATTCAAAATACCTAAATCATGGTGTGCTTACTTGAGATTTCACTAGTTGCGATGCCAGATAGCGGAATTATCAGTGAACTTAAACATTAAATGAGATCTGATTTATTGCAGTCAAAAGGTAAAGGAATACCAAAAGAGGTTACCACATTTGTCACAGGAGTTTTCAAATGAGACAGTAAAATGAAGTACACTGATTTTTTGGCTTTATGGATGAGACTATAAAAATATGAGCTTTTAATTTTGAGGTTTGGCAATTCAGAAATCACAGCAAAAGATGCTCAGCAGAAAAGACAATACTGACCTGAAATTTGCATCAGTGTAGTAATGATCTGTCTGTGGGACATTTCAAGGTCACATTTCTTCTAGGCTTCCCCAGAACATTGCTGATCTGAAAACTGAGTCTTCCTCTAATCTTTCCTTTCTGCTTGCTTGTTCAGACATCACTGACATTGGAACAGTGATGCCTGTTCTGGCACTCTCATCACATCTGTGGTTTCCAGAATATAGTGTGCTGTATGTTAGTGTCCCAGAGCATATTGCTCCCCTGTGACCTTTCCTTCAAAGAAACTCCACTTACTTTCAGCTCTTGCTTTTGTTTATTTCAGCCTAAGGAAAAATTCTCTGTGGAGAAGTTTGACTGTAGTCTACTTTTGCCTTTCTTCCAGCAAAACGCTATTTATTTAACATCCCTTTTCTATTCAGATGTATTTAAATGTCCACTACAAGCGGGACACTAAAGGAACTTCTGTCTTGTATTTCTCTGTTCCCCTTTCCTTTGAACTCTCCTTATGCTAGTCTTGAGGAGGCACTTAAAAAGTAATGATTAGCAGGAAGTGTCACCTAATGCTAAGAGAAGAAAAGTCAGACTCTTTGAGAAGTCTATCTAGACATAATAATGTTTCAATGGACTGGAGCTGACTACAAGAGTGGCTAGTGCTTTGACCAGCTACGTGAATTGAGGCTCCCTGAGGGGAACAGTGACATAGTCAATGTGTGTTCAATGTTATTTTCCACTCAAACTTCACACTGGTGCAAAGGCATAGAAAGTTAATAACACTGCCATTTGGACATGGCATTTTTAGGATACAGAGAAAACATCTACAGGTCCTAATGCTTCCTATTCCTTGACCTTCTGCTTCCAAGTTGATAGCTTGGAAGCAGAAGTACTTGGGAATTTGCAGATAAACTGGTTCCTGCAGGGATTCACTAAAGAAAATGATCTCTGCAATGCTTTGCCTTTCTTTGTGTTTCTGGCTGTAAATTAAGGAAGTCCACATTCAAGACTATGTTTTGAAATTAAAATATCACTTTTGCAGTGTAAAGTGGTCAATTAATTTTAATTATACATATAAACATAGAATGACTTATTACAGTCCCAGCCAGAGTCCTTGGCTCTGCTTAAATGGTGATTACTGTTGTGGCTGACTGTTGGGTGACTAAATGAGGAACATCCGTGACTAAAGGTGCGAGATGGTTTAGGTTAATCTTGGATCTATAAGTTCTCTGTCTGGGTTTATTGTCGGGTTACATGATACAGAGATAGAGGATAGGAAGGAGCCATCATTATTGGATCACAGCTGATTCATTCTGTTCATCCCTTCAAAAAAAAGTCGTACTCTTTGTGGCTGGCTCAAACAGGAATGCTGACGACAGAAAAAAAAATGCCATTGTTTTTCTAAAAGGCACAAGTAATACAGTTCCTGATCAGCTGTACTTAGAACACATTTCTGCTGCAGAGAGTTTGTCAGCATCCTCATCTCCAGACAGTCCAATATGCTGTTGAGCCTGTGTCAGTAGCACTAATTAACATGTTCTCTCCTGCTAGGAGTTACAGTAACTATGCTGAAATCTTTTAAACTCATTTCTTGTAGACCCACATTGATCTGTTTTTAGGATGTTAAACAGCACATCAGTGCTGTTAGAAAAATTTTAAAGATGGCACCTTTGGTGGCTGCAGTGTCTGTGCCTGCATAAAATTTATTTCTTGTGTCTTGCACTGTGAGCACTATTTTGCCTGTGATTAGTGTGAGATGAGGTGTCAGGGAGCAAGGGCTGATCACTGGGGAGCAGCACTGCATTCCCTGGCAGCTGGAACCTGCTTAGTGACTCCAGCGCAGCATCAGTTCAGGCCCCCACTTAACAAATTTCAGTTACCATCAGTTATGAGTGCTGAGGGAGGAGGGGGGCATGGGAGACACGCTTCACCCTGTGTCTGGCCTTTTCCAGTTGATTTAAGAGTATTATAGTGCTTATGTAATGCAGCTATTGCAGTGTCCCGGGAGGCATGGGCAGCAGATCGCGTGCAGGAGGTTGCCTGATCAGAGAAATTCTGGCTCATGAAGCTTTTTTGGGAAGCCTTGCCCCCTACCCTCCTGAACTGATTTATTGTCAGCTCACAAAACAGTACAAGCTACTTTTATTCTCTTGGTTTGTCTGATAGGATGTTAAGATTGTATTTGGTCACAGGGTATGATAAGCTCTATATGGCTTATCCGTAGGTTATGTAATGCCCCACAAACACAGGCTGGGGTCTCAGCTGGTACTGGGCTGGCTGTGCAGGGCTTGTGCTGCACTATTGATATGGCCCATGTTTATACATTTACTTAGAAACAGCTCATCCATTTCATATGGTCTTTATAAAAGATGCTAAACACAACTCTTAAGAAGCCAAGGCACCTGGAATAAGTCCTTTTTCAATTTAAAAAAATTATAATACTGTATACATAGAAAGTGAAAAGATAGGATGAAATAGTTTTTATCAGTGTTCTGCCATTTCTAAACTTTCATGTGAGACGTGTTTTTAAATATTTAAGAGCATCCAAAAGCTGATACAGTATTCAGTAATTGAATTCTTGAACAGTTGACTTAAAGATCATAATTAAAATTTAACCCTGACAAGATTTTTAAGCTGCTTTGTTGGTGCTTTATGAGCACTGCCTTCTGATATTTTAAAGGTGTTTAATAAAAGGGAACTCAGATTAGATATTCTTGCAGATATTTATGAACTTTGTATTCCTTCTGCAGTTCGTGTATCTTATTTTCTTTATTAAGCATTGCTTTTTAATGCAACTTCAGTATTTCCTTGAAGTATTTAAAGGCTGCTTGGAAGACTTGCTCCTAATTAAAAGGACAATAGGTTGATTCTTACTGAGTGATATTATGCTTCTTGGATTATGTTTAAAGACATTTTTCCTGTAAGCAGCCTGTATGTGGAAATGTTTTTTATTGTATTTTTTACTCCAAGTTGGTATATACTGCCTTATGATTGTATACCTTTTGACCAAACCCTGCTTCTCAAATAGATTTCTTGCAAGCACAGCATCTTGTGACATAGCACCACTATAATGACAGTGAGGAACAGGCTGTGGATGTTGTCTACCTGGACTTGAGCAATGTGTTTGACACCATCTCCCACAGCACTCTCCTGGAAAAGGACAGGTGCATCCTTTGCTGTGTTAGGATGACCAGACTGGACGCCTGGTGCCAGAGAGTGGCCGTGAATGGTGCTGCATGCAGGTGGCATCCAGGCACTGGGGGTGTCCCCCAGGGATCTGTATTGGGGCCAGGCCTGCTTAACATCTTTCCTGATGATCTGGATGAGGACATTGAGTGTGTCCTCAGTAAATTCAGCAAGATGCCACCAAGTTGGGTGCAAGTGTTGATCTGCTGGAGGATTGGAAAGCTCTGCAGAATGATCTGGACAGGCTGGAGACCAATGGCATGACATTCAACAATGCCGAGTGCTGGGTCCTGCCCTTGGGTTACAACAACCCCAAGTAGTGCTACAGGCTTGGGGCAGACTGGCTAGAAAGTGGCACTGCAGAAAAGGATGTGGAGGTGCTGGTCAGCGGCAGCTGAACATGAGCCAGAGTGTGTCCAGTTGGCCAAGAAAGCCAATGACATCCTGGCCTGTATCAGCACTAGTGTGGCCAGCTGGACCTGGTCAGGGATTGTCCCTCTGTACCCAGCACTGGTGAGGCCACACCTCAGTCCTGTGTTCAGTTCTGAGCCCCTCAATTCAGGGAGGACATGGAGATGAAGGAGTGTATCCAGAGAATGGGGATGGAGCTGGCTTGGAGCCCAAGTCCTGGGAGGAGTAGCTGAGGAAGCTGGGGTTGTTTAGCCTGGAGGAGACTCAGGGGTGACCTTATCACTATAACTACTACGTGGGTGGGGGTCAGCCTCTCATCTAGGCAACTAGTGACAGATTGAGAGAACATAGTGCTTACATGCAGCAGGGAAGGTTTAGGTAGGGCATCAGGGAGAAATTCTTCACAGAAAGGGTGATTAGACATTGGAATGGGCTGCCCAGGGAGGAGGTGGAGTCACTGTCCCTGGAGGTGTTTAAGGTGAGACTGGATGTGGCACTCAGCACCATGGTCTAGCTGATCCGGTGGAGTTTAGTCAGAGGCTGGACTCAATGGTCTCAGAGGTTTGACCAACCTGCTTGCTTTTGTGACAATAAGATATCAACTTTGATAAGTCGATTAACTCTGTTGGTTCTCACTATATGCTATTTCTCCTGTGTCCTAATCTCCAAGAAAATGATGCATCAGAGCCAAATCACAATATCAGTGTGGCTACTGTGAAAGACCAAAAAATCTGAAAATCTACTGCTGTGATACAACTAGTTAACCAACAGTCAGCAAGTCACCAGTGTACAACAAACATTTCTTTCTCCCAGGTTTATTTCCATTACAGCCATACGCAATGATAGAGCAGTGGTCCTTCCTGCAACTACTTCTACATGGTTAATAATGTTTCAAAAGCTTTCAGTTCTTGTAGAAATTCCTTTCATCAAGTTTCGACAGATGAGCTTTTGCTATCTGTAAGGCTGGTGTGCTTTGGGAAAGTACAATATTTAAATAGAAGTGGATTGCTTACGATTGAAGGCTTACCTGTGAGCTTTCTATGGTGTGATTTTAAGTGCTTATTTATGTCATGGATACACTACTTTGTGTCTGAAAGAGAATGCTCCTGTATTGAAAAGCTTTTTTTAGGCAGATGCTGTTAAAATCATTGTGTTTCCAGGGAAATGCCACTAGAACTTAAACATCACAAATAAGAACTTACAATAAAAAATTTATCATCATATTGTAATTTAAATGATTCTCAGATTCAGACCCAGAAACCAGTTCATACAGGAAATTATTTTTTTTTCCATTTCTGAATATATGGGAACTTTGCAGGCCACACTTGCACTGAAGAGACATTCTAACTTGTCATGGATGGATTCATGGCACTCTGACCCTTAAGGTACTGGCTTATTAATTGGTGCTTTCAATACAAGTTATCAGTGTGCTAGCATGGAGATACAAGTTTTACAAATAAAATATTCCAAAATTAACTATCATGATTGTGTGAAAATGTGAAAGATGATTAAGTAGGGAAGATGTGAAAAGTCTTAAAGAAGAAGCTCAAGTTGTCAAAAAAAAAGTCCTGTCTGTATAAGAAAAGGGGCCATCATTTAGGCTTTGATCACATTACAGGAGCAACATTTTTGTGTGGAACTGTTGCATTAGCTGTGGAATAGTTTTAGTCAGTCACTCCAAAACTTGTAAATATCTTCTACAAATAAATCAAACTGCAATAAAGCAATTGGATAGTCTTCCAACAGTATTCATACTTTTCATTTCTCAGGAATTACCTGTGATAGGATGAAGCCTACACATAAAAGTGGATTCATGATAAATTGAAATGTTCAGAGAAACTAGACATGTGGAAAATTTGGAGTCAAACACGTAATCAATGAAACATTACCATAAGCTGTCTTTAACTATTTCAGCTGAATTTGGTGTCTTGCTTGCTGTATTCAGATGGTGAAAAAAATAATCTCACTGAAATCAGAAATCAGAAGTTTGTTTTAAAATAGATCATATCAAACCATATCATATCCAGGACCTGTACTTGGAATGAAGTTGTTTTTTTTTTTTTTTTTTTTTTTCAAAATAGCCACCAAAAATAAGGCAGCAAGTTTTCTAGTGCTTTTGTGCAAAGTCAGTATATAACCACTTGAGATTTCTGATAGGAGAGGACTAGATAGACATTGAAATTGAGAGACCTGGAAATGAAAGTACATAGATTTAGATTCTATGTCCACCCTCAAGTAAACCTGCTGTTTCCTACTATAATGCAATTTTAAGCTAAATAAGAAAATTAAACCATTGCCTATAATAATAATTCCTTCCCAATGTCTATCCCCAGTGTAGATTGGGGATTTTAAATGGCGAATGGCAAATCAATTACAGAGTAAATTTGGACAATATATGATCTACAAAAAGCTGAAAATGTCAAATTTCTGTGCTTTTAATCTCCTTAATCTATATTAGTCTGGGACTTTAAGAATAGTAATTATTTTTGAAAAATAATTGTCCTTGTTTAGGAAATTTTTGTCCTTTTTTTCCCCACTGGAGAATAGTAGCCTTTTAGAAATATTTCCTTAATGTTCTAAATAGAAAAAAAGCTGGACACAGCCATGGGGTTCAATAATGGCAGGAGTTTTGGCTTTCACCAGCCTAACAGTGGTTATCTTTTTGAGTGTATGAGTAATCCGCAACCTAAATTGAACCCAGCTGTCTTAGCTTGTTATTTAACTGCTGCAGCTTCTGGAATAAGCATGTGTTCGGCAGAAGCTTCCTGGGGATTATCCATGCCAGTGAAAAGGAAATTGCAAAACTCTCATATGTGCCTCACAGTACTGGAAAAATTCATTTTCAGTCTAATGATCTGGGGTAAACAGGTTAAGTTGATTCAACTGACTTCTAACTTTGGTGTGTTATGATTATGCCGCTCATCTTCAGAGCTTTTCTTTACATGTCATCTTCATAGACCTCTATATGTATAAATTATATATAGATGATATTATATACTATTATAAAGTGATATTATTTATTTAAAATAAGTTTTTTTATCGTTAAAAATTAAAATAACAGAAGAAAACTTATAGAAAAAAAGAAAAAGACAAGAAGATAAAGCAAAGAATTTGAAATCTCTTATACTAGCAAAAGCAAAATTCCCTGGAAAACTGAGTCTTAAAGATGCCATTTCTTCTCTAGCTCTCTGACAACTTGTATCAAATTGGAACATTGTCTCCAATAATTTCAATGATCTTTTAAGAAATTAAAGCATAGATCTTGGGGATGTCAGAAGGCCACATTTTGGAATAATTGTGCATGCTGTCTATACTTAAAAATGTATAAACTATTTTGTTTTTATTTTTGATAGGTTTGTGAAACCTACCATATGGATAATTAAAATATTTCTCTAACCGTCTCACATCTCACTTATAAGAGATATGCAATTTAAAACAGCATTCCTTTTGAATGGCCTTCGTAGTCTTCCTAAGTTCCTACCTGTTAATTTTTGAAAGGATTTTTCTCATGGCCATCTTCATTTTACATTTCTCAGTGCAGAAATTTTGAAATTATGTTTTATAGCAGGAACTGTGTGGATCTCATGTCAATCCCTTAGCAGTTAGTGATTACTTTGAGGTATTGGTGAAGACTTACTCTTCCACTCTGTTAAATTTTTTACCCTGCATAGAAATCAGGGTCACAAGGGATGTTTTCTCTTCTTTTTTTTTTCTAGGATTCTGATCTGTGTTTCATTTTCATTAAAACCATAACCAGGGAGAAGTTAGAAGAAGATGACCCAAAGATTTTTGCTTTACAGTAGTACAGTTGTGTTTCTACTGTGTTGGTAGTTTGTGTTCTCCACTTGATAAGAATACATGATGATTATAGAGCTTCAGATGTGTCTGTCTTACAGACACAAAAAACTGTATCCCAGAAAGATTGGTTGTTCCGTGTTTTTTTTTTTTTTTTTTTTTTTTTTTTCTCAGCATTGGATAAAGGTAGTAGTTTCAGATTTTGGGGACAGGGGAGCATTCTGGGTTTTTTCACTTAGTGAAGGGTCAGTGATGTTCCCCGGAAATTAATTCACAGACCATGCAAACCCCACCTTCCATGGAGCTGGTAGATGGGATTAAACAAGCAGAGTTGACATGTTTGTGATAAAATTCCATTTCTGCCTAGGTTTTTTTTATTTTTACAAAAAGACTCCAAACCATTAGGTAAACTTTACTTTCACAAGAACTATCTGTTTCTGAAGTAAAATTTTAACTTCTTTTATTAAATGTAAATAAGTATGCCCAGGAAGATTTTGGGGAATTTAACTCTGGGAGATGTATTTCAGGTATGTTTTTCCCTCTGTGGTCTAAGTTCTCATGTTGGACTACAGTTGTGCAAAAATGGATATGGTCTGGTATGCTGTGACTTAATTTGCACATAGAGCCTTCCAGAGAAGGAGGGGCTGTATGAGGCTCTTAGATTTTTTCTTAAGGACACCAGAATACCTTTTCTGAGTTTACTACCTAGAAAATACAAAGTATGGGTAAAGATAATGTATTTTGACTATATTTGATTTGATATTGACAAGAACACTTTAAGATAATAACCAGACAATAAAACTATCTTCATTCGTCAAGTCTACGAATTCTGTTGGATCCAGGACAGAGGAAGATGAAAATGACACTTTGAAAATTATGTAAATGTAACTTCTTAATGAAGTTGTTTGCATTAAAGTACTAGTAAAACATTTGTTTTTCTCTTTGTAGAGCAAATCTTTATCCCTTTCTTTAGTCTTTATACAGGAAACAGATCAATTTGATTCAGTAAAACCTTGCCTGATTAGTAACTGAGCAAAGCTGTGGACAATTTATTCAGCTAGGCAGACAGGTCTGAAATCATCTGGTGAAGTGGTGGAAACACTGCCTTTGTGACTTAGTATTTTACTGTATTTTCCTTGCTGCTGATTTGTTTCCCAATATATGCAGACAAGTAATGACTGTCATCTCTGCTTTCCTAAAGCATAATAGCTGCTAAAATGGGGTGTCACGTAGATGTCTTTCAGTGTCTGCCTCCCTATAATTTCTGCACTTATCTGCTGCACACTTATAGAAACAGTAATAAAAGAAGACAAGCCCATTTCTTTCCGTAGTGGTTTCAGTTTTATGCGTAGAGGTCACAAAGTCAATGTGCATATTTATCACCTTTGCACTCCCATACTTAGGTCAACTGTATTCCAGTACTTGCAGATGTGTTTGTTGGAACCTGGATATTTTTAAGTGATGCAGTGTTATTTTGAGTGTAAAATGATTTAAATTGCCCGAATGAAGTGTTTTGGAGTGTGCCATGAGCTACTTGTTGCTTTAGTCACATGTAGGTAACAAAGAACCCTAGCTAATGGGAAAAACTTCTTTTCAGTCCTTAAAATCAGAATCTGTAAATACCATGCTGCTGACTTTTATGTCCAAGAGCAACTAAATCATCCTTCTTTTCCCTCACTTTCCCACTTGTAAAATTAATGGGTGTCAATCATTCGTCTTGAAATCCTATTCACACTCATACACAGATTACTTGGATCATCATCCACCATACCTCCAAAATGTGTCTTTTACCAATTTCTGCAAAGAAAACATAGGCAGAAGCAATAGTAATGAAATTCCTGATTACGTGACATAATGTGGTGATACTGTGAAAACACTATGCAGCAAGGTATATGTGCTAGGTAAGAAATTTTAATTGTTTATACAACTAGGTGTACCCATCCTGAGTTTCCTTATAACCCCTGAGATCTACAAAGGCCTTTTGGGTTTTTTATGCAGGGTTTTTTAATTTTGTAGGAGCTTTTTTATGTGGGGGGCAGGGTTTGCCTTTCTAAAAAAAAACTGAAGAGGCTATGGCCTTTCCTTGGGCTTCTTGTTCAGACAGAAATCATAATTGAAAAGCAAGGCAGGAACAGACATTTTTACTACAGTGGTGTCAAGTTTACAAATGCAAAACATCCTGGTATCATCTGATACACCCTTTCCTAGACTCCTGTGTGGTCCAGACTTTCTGCCATTTAAAGACGTTGAATTATTTTGAATTAACAGCAAGCTGGAAAAAGTTTGAAACATTATGAATGCTGCAGAACAGATCTCTATGCTTTATAATAAGAAACTTCTTGCAATAGCTACTCTGTTAAGAAGGAACCTGTCTAACTATATTTGTAAGTTATATCAGAGGATCCATTAATTGTTATGAAATAAATAATTTTTATTTTTACTAAAATAAAGTGTGCTCTTGACACACTTTGAATTTTATCAGGGAAAATAATGTGTTGTGTAGAAAGTGATGCAGTTTATTGCTTAGCTAAAAAATAAATTGAATAAAAATGTTGGAACCCACAGTAAATCATTGTCTCCCTACAAATGGCAAGTTTTGTCTCATTAAAAGCTATCAAGTTTTTTTGTTAGCTGCTAAATTAAGCAGACAACAGCTGCTAGTTGGGATGCATATAGGTCTGTACTTGCGTTTGTAATGAGTCATTTTGATTATGCTTACCTTTGGATTACTTAAATTAAGTTATCTCACGTAGTCATTCATGTATCTGACACTCATCCGCTTTTCATACCATTTCTTCAATGTGAATTGCTGACTAGAAGATAAATTATCATGGTCTTGTAGCAATGAGTCTTCTTAAATTGTTGTATTTTTCATTTCAAGGGTTAAAAAATTGTAATTCTTTCTCAGTTGGTAAAAATTCTGCTTTAGAACTGCTTATAGGAGCAAATGGTCCACTTAAGCATAAGGTTTGACTAAAAAATTTAGGATTTCATAGAAATTTGATCATACATAATGCTTTATAATGTAAATCCAATAGAATCTGAAGTAATAGATACTCTGAGAACAAGGCTGTAAGATGTGATGTTCACCTACCTGGTTTCCCCCATATTGGATTTGGAAGATTTCTATCTAGGACTGAGGGGAGGGTAGTGAGTCAACATTTGTAACATCTCTCGCATAAGTTACTTTACTGCTTTGTAATTATTGTTATATTAAGTTTTTATTTAATGCTAACCAAGGCTCTCCAAAGGGTCATAAAGGTTAATGTTACAATTAAAAACCTGACTTAAACCACAGAAGTGTGCAGTTACTGAAAATGTTCTTCTGTACTCCCTTCCCTTCTGAAGATTTGGAAAGCTGTAAATGGAACATAACCCTGGCTGCCGGTTGAAGGTGAAATATGGGAAGAAGAGCATACAAGACTGAAAACTGAGCTCTGGTGCATGTGTATGCTAGTGGAGCTTCAGTTGGTCTTCAGATGAGTAAATCAGTACATTTTCCTTTTCAGCAAAACATCATAAACAATTAATTCCACAGGACACCAGGGTCTGCTGGCATTTGCAGGGGTAAAGCAAGCAGGTTTTAGCCGTAAGTGCTGTAAGCAAAGGAGGATTGGGGTGAGGGTAAGGAAGTGTCATGTTTTGGCTTCCTCACAAGAATATTAAAATGCTACTGTGCCCTAGGCCAGCTGCTTACGGTTAACCCTGTACAGTTAACCTTGTTCATTTAGAGCAATCAGGTCACACTGTTACGCTGCAGTATAGAAGCAGGACAGTGGGACAAGGAGGGAAGTCAGTTTACAGAAATATGCATCAGTGTGTCCGATCCTGTGACCCAAAAGGTACCCTGTCTGCCAAACAGTCAAGCAAAGAGTTTATGTATCTTTCCTATGCTCTTCATCATGATGGTGTAGCAGGGCCTCAACAGTAGAATTCAATGGCTTTTCCTTTTTTTTCTGAGAGGAATGCATGTAGCATAGGATTTGCTGAGTTTTAACTTAGGTTTTGCTTTACATGAGGAAGCTGCTTCCATTTTCCACTGCTTCTGTGAACATTTGTGGATGAAAAGTTCTAGAAACGTGTGCAGTCATTTTTGTAAAAGCTGTTTGTGAAAAATGGGGAGAAAAATGTAGAGAAAATGGCATCAAAGGAGACTGGGAGGTTTAACTGAAAAAATGCCTTCATAGAGCAATAGCACTTTTCTCGTATAGTGCTTCCTGTGACATTTTTTTCCCTTTTCACAGATGAGGAGACTGAGGCAATGGTATAGGCAATTTATTTGGCGTAAATTTTAAGATGCCTCTCCTGCGCAAGTGTCATTTTTGTGGGATGTGCATTTAAAATCAAAAGCTAATTTTAAATGCTTTTAGTGGGAAAATGGATCATGCAGAGCTCTCTCAGCATTTTGGACACAGCATTACTCAGATCCATTTCTATGTATATAGAAAACGCTAATAAACATGGTTTACTTAGGAAAGGTATATCATTGCTGAGATGCACATTACTGATGTGCAGGCAGAAGAAATATTACGTGTTATTGCTCTTATAGTTTCATCAGTAGAGTTAAAAAGTGGAATAAATCACTGACATGTTATTTTTACCTTGGTGGACTTGTGAAGACCTTACTTAACAGGGAAACTGATGTTGCTAATAATGTTTCAGCCTTCAGTTTAAAGAGATTGTATGTGAAAAAGAGACAGAAGTACTCTTACTAATTCCTGGTTTTGCTAAAAATTTGAGCTTTTTTGTTCTGATATTGATGTCATGATCACATGGACATATTTATCACTGTTTGAGTTAAGCTGCATGAACTTAGCGCACCAGAAAGGATCACTATAACAGAACTTTTATTTAAAGACCACTGTGGCCTGATAAAATCTGTTTTCAGAGCAACGGGACAGACGTAAGAGTACAAGTGGACGTGTGATTATCTCACAGCTACTTACATCTGTATTAGTTAAAATCCCTGGTAAAATGTCCAAATGCACTTGTTCCCTTCCAAATAAACAGACGTTGCATGTAAGTGAACAGCTTGTGTTAAGAAAATCAAGCTGCTAATTAAACTCTGCAATAGTTTTCACATTTATTTCATTTAATCATTCAGTGAATATAAGCCTGAGAAGTATCTTGCAAGAAGAAAATATACTTTGTGAAACTTGATATCTTTGACAGAAGCCCAGCAATCAATGGTTCTTGACATCCAGTTACCTTCCTAACTGCTTAAAAAAACAAAATCTGCAAGTACTTGACTTTACATTTGAGTATTCATGTATCATTCATAACAAACAGAAGCAATAAAACATCTCCACCTTGGATGATTCTTTGTAATACAATTTAAGAAGCTAGTTCCTACCTTAAAACTTTTTTAAAATAACCATTCAACATGTAAAAGAAGGACCACTCTCTTTTCTTTGTTTTATCCTTTATGATCATGAACTGTATCATGAATTTGAAATTAACTAATACTGGCACTGAGAACTCATTAAAAAACCAATCTCTTTGAAATGGAACGTGAGTGTTGTCTACCCCCCTTACAGGTTGTTTTATGCCATTTGAGGATGGCAATGACAGACTATGATCATAGGAATTGCCTTCTGATGAGGACATAATGCTGTGTAATTAAAGGCCATGTCTAGATTTCTTCAGATCATTGGACAGTATCAGCACCTGTCACCAAAAACTAACTTGTTACTTGTTTTTTTAAGAGACTAAATATTCCAAAACAAGTCAGTTGAGTAATGTTATCACATGGAATATCTCTAGAGAGCAGTATATGTAGCTAATGTTATGCAGGCAGGAAATCTTGATAAGCATTCTGTTTCTTTTGGATCTGTCTTTAGAAGAAAGGTTTTGCCTATTTCGTTTCAAGGAAAAATTGAAATATCTATCTTCTGAAAAATATTGAGGACTAGTAAGTGGTGTTTTTTTATGTCTTGCTGTTATACCTTGTGTCCTTAGGGTGTTCATTTTTCCTCTATTGCATTGTATTTTGAGTGTGCTACTCCAGCATAAAAAGAAATTTTAATATTTATGTGGGAAATATTACAGGTGAGAATAAGAAAACAATCTCATCTTTTAAATGCAAGTGAGCAGATATGGAAAGAATGTCTCCTGTTGTGGTGTTGTGTTATATTTTGTAAAAAAATTACATTTGTACTTCAAGCAGTGGCTTCCACTATGGCTGGCTACTATGATGATTGGCATATTTCCATATAGAGCCACTAAGAATGAATAACTGTGGAACAGGTGAATTGATATTTGGTCATTCATCCTTTGGAGAGGAGGTTATGACATCATATATCCTTTCAGCAAGATATGCTTGGGAGCCAAGTCACACCGGTATAAGCACAAGGTCCCTCTGCTGCTGCAAAGCACAATGCCCTGCACCTGCAGGCTGCAGATGGCTTACCTGGATGGCCAGGACAAATTTTAATATCTATTTCAAATGGCTGACTGTGAGAAAACTCAGCTTAACAGCAGTCAGCATCCTTGAAGCTGACTCTGGATTTAAATGAGGAGGACAGCAGTTTGCCTAACATGTGGATTGCTATATTCTCCTCCTGACTGTGAGTTTCAGTTGCTACCACCACTTTGCTTTGTGGTGGGACTTTTCCTTTAATCAGGAAGGAGACCATGGCCAAAATGCAGTCTTCCTGAGACAATTCACCTATATTGAATTCTTGTCATTTTTAATAGAAAAAAATAATGGAGTAATGTAAAACTCCATTAAAACAGCAGGAAAATGCACATTTCATGAAATAAGTGCAGACCTGCCCACAGCTTTACCAGCAATAATAGCAGGTATGAACTGGCACACTTTTTGTCCAGATTAGTTACATCTGGAAAGAAAAATTATTTTGTTGATGGTGCCTCCTCTTCAGGACATGAAGTCCTTTTACCTGTTACGTGGAGGGTGTATGGATTAGCTTTTGAGTCCCGAAGATTCGGTTTGGTTCTGAGTGCCTTGTTCATATTTGTTTTGGTAGTATCCTGAGAATGACAATTTCTCCATGTTGATATGTTCTTTGCAGCTTTAAAAAGCAATTAAGATTGTAATGCTGCAGTAGGATATTTGGGACCAGGTAACTCATATTGCACCTTAAAGGAGCACCCAAGCCAGGCAAATAGGACATTGCAATGCAGTTGCTCTCACTGGGACCGGATGGAGCTGCACAGTCACACTTCAGTTGCCAAGGGTAACTGCAGGAAAGGCAAATCCAGTGTTTGGAGGTCTGAGTTTCCATATCAGTATTCCCATTCTTTGCCATCCTCTTTCTCCTCTGATCTGGCACCCCATGTGCTCTATATTCTTTCGAAGTAATGCTTAAACTCACTGTTATGTCTTTCAAGAGTATCTAAAAGTATTTTGCACTGATGTGAGTACCAAATACCAAACGACCATTCAAGATAATGAATGAACCTGTCACGATGCCATTGAAATTGTGAAGAACATCAGAGGTCAAAATCCGGCTTTGCTTTGTACTCTATGCCTTCGCCCCAAGTCAGGAGTGGCAGTTGAAGTTAGTTTTTAGGATTCTCATTTGCTGTTTGTATCAGGACCATTTACAATGTTAGCTTCTAGTAAAGCTGGTCAATCTGGAGCAAGATGCATGCTGAACATGCTGCCCTTTTGATGTCGTCAGTAACTGCAACATCCTGATTAAAATTTATTGAGATTTAAGATGCTAAGAGCCTTAAACCACTGAAAAAATAGAGCTTTGGTGCACCTTATTTTAACATGTTTTTTTTCTGTACTTTGGGGTATTCCTCCCTCAACCAGAAAGAAACAGAACAGGAAAGGAGACATAGTGTCAGGAAATAGTGTCAGGCTCCTCCGGTTTAAAAAAGCAACTAATGCAAACATTTTTTTTTAAAGCATAATGCATTATCAGATGAATCATTCCACTAATCATAATCATTTTTCAGAAGTGTAGCTTGGGTTTCAGCCCTTTAATGTGGAAGTTATGTGGTTCTGGTAGACCTTCCTGTGAAGTCCAATATCTACCAAATTTTAAAAAATCTTGAAGCCAAGTGGCATATTTTCAAAATATCCAACTTCTTTTTGAGTAGTGTTTCTCTGGCTTTCTGCCATATTCAAGATATTTCTAACAAAGATAATAGTTTTATTGTGGATGCCTAGCAGCCATAATATCTTATTTCAAGGATTGGTAGTTTTTTGCTGTTACCTCTACTAAGAAATATTTTTTTTTTATAAACTTACTGCAAATTAGATTTATGTGTAGTCACAGATCCACATTGTTTTTGAAACATACTCTCTTTTAGGAAAAGTTTGATTTTGTTTTGTTTAAATAACTGTAACTAAGTTAATTTAAAATTCCATTAAATGCCATGAATACTGCAGCCACATATGGTAGACAGACTCATCTTACAGCTAGGTAATCCTTTTGATATTAGTTTGGAAAACTCACTGCAGGCAGGCAAGAAGAGAAGAAAGGTCTTGACCTCTCCTTTAATACTCAAATATAGCTCCCCAAAAATCACAGAGATGGTTCTTCACAGCTCTTACTCAGTGTTCTGCAGACCACATCTTCAGCAAGTAAGGCAAGGGTTAGCTTCAGCAAGGAATATGAATGAAATAGCATAAATAGTAACCAGCCTAACCAAAAAAATGGGTTTAGGTTCTCTCCAGGTGAGATTCTGCCAGTCTTCAACTGATGCAGAAATGGTACAACTTAAATTGATTTCACAGGAGATAGAGTCCCGCAGTACTTCAGCAGGAATTTTAACTTGCATATTCTAAACCCTATCTTTACTAACTGTATATATTCCTATCAATCTCTTTAAGAGGAAGAATTGTGAATTGACAAAAGCTGAAGGTAAATTAGGGTCAAAACCTAGGATGGAGAAATGTACCTCAATGCTGTAGTAAGTAGCAAGCTTTTATGTATTCCGTTAAAAGTTACTGGAGACTCCAAAATTGGCAGTTTCATCAGGGAGACATCCCATGACTCATCTTGCGTAAGCAGAGCTGAGCCCTTTCCCAAAATAGAATAAATACTCCCATTCTATGATGTGAATGAAAGCACATAGCATGGAAAAGAATCTTTTTTTTTCTTCCTTTTTTCGTTTAGCTTTATTTTAGTCATGATATTGGACTCTTAACTAAGCAAGATATTTACAAACTCATAAAGTCTCAGCATTAAAAAAAAAAAAAATCAGTCAGATGTGCTTGTGTGTGTAACAATTTGTTACCACAACCAGATGATACAGTGACAACTATTTTAATTATGTAATTCTTCAGTTTGGAGGGCATTATTTTAAAAATGGACATTAATTATTCTGTGTTCCATCATGAGTTAGAAATCGTTTCTTTTTAAGGATATTGAGGAGTGCTTTTGTTAAAAGTATAGAAAAGCAATCCAAATACGTTTCTTTTTCCTTTATATCTGTAAATATATAAATGTTTTAGATGCAAAAAAGAAAGCACGATATTCTTACTGTGTTTTTATAGGACCATGCTCTAAGATGTATTTTTTATCTCTTAAATTTTGTCATAACACTATTTTTAAACAAAAAATGTTAGTCATAAGAAGTCAAGACTTTTGAAGTAGCAGTAGCCATGACAACCTTCACTCTTGGGGGTGCAATACAAGGTTTGTCACTGTGTGGCTGGACGTATGCTGGATGAAATATTCCTGTGTATGGTGAAATTGCTTATGACTTCATTAAAGACTAGTTTTTCTAGGTCATGCAACAAATTAGCCGCAAGCTGCAATTCAGGAAATTAGTTGTTACTGCTATGCTTGTTCTGTCAAATAGTAGATAAAGACACTGTTGTGCAAGCAAGGTCTATTAAACAGGACATGTTTTGTGGATTATTCTTTTTATTTCTTTCTCTTTTCAGTTTTTTTCTGCTTACTTTTCTTTAATGTGGAGGCCAAAAGCCGGCATTCTGCCCTCGCAGATTCAGAAAGCCAGCTAATAATTGTGTATGACTGGGTGCTGGGAAACTAAAGGGAGGTTTAACAGCCTGCATAAAGGAGTATGCTGTTTGTAAATACCACGACCTTGGCTGCTTCTGGGAAAGAAGAATGGAATGTTGTGCCGACAACACAGGTGTTCAAAGACAGAAACAATAACCCACCAATCATATGCTGAAGAGTACAAAAAAGACAGCCTCACTAACCAATGTATGTTTGCCATAAATGTATACACTAGTTGCTAAGTGGATAAAAGGGGCTTGACCCATAATAAAGATTGTTAGTTGTGTGTGTGTGTGTGTGTCTTTTGTGTCTGTTATTTCATGTCACTTTCTGGCCAACAGCGACACTTTAATACTCCCTTTTTCTTATTCTCCATTTTCTTTTTTTTTTTTTTTGTTTCTCTGTTTTCTGCTCATGGTAATAATTTGCACTGGTAAATTTGAAAAACAAGTTAATCGACTCTTTTTTTAAAACTTGAAAGATGCACATTTTTAACCCCATTTGAGTTGCATTGATCTTTAACTGCATAATTCTCACTGGAGACAGTTGGAATAATTGAGATGTCTTGTGATACCTACCTTAAATTATTTCAGAATTAAAATATTACATGTTTTCTAAAGACATGCTTTCCCTGAGGACATGTGGGGCTCACCAAAGCAATGTTTAGATGAGTGATGTTCTCTTGAGCCACCTTCATTATTTGGCAATACAGTTAAAAATGTCTGAGTGAAACTCTGAAGCCCATGTCACTAATGTACTGCCAAAAAAATTCTGTGAGCAGGGTTTAAGCCTTGTACATAACAGCAAAGGTGTTTATGATCGTGTATTCTTGTCAATCTTTAAATAATAGATTAAAAGAATATCAGAACTGTGTTTAGAAAACATAAAAAAAATTTTTCTGCAGAGTTTATAATCAAAGTCAATTCAAAACATGATTTTGTAGCACTCAGGTATTAATGAATATGGTGGGAAATTATGTTATGAAGAATTTAATATTTACGACTATTATGGTTTTGTTGTAAGACAGTTCTGTATAGATTGTTTCAGCTCTATTGTGCAATGTAAACCCCATGGATTTTTAAAATTAATACTGCCCATTCTATATAGCAAATGAGAACATGATAATGAAAATGCAACTAATCAAAAATAGTAGAAGTTCCTATACTTTAGTGATATATAGAGAGCATATTAGAAGCTAAGTAAAGTTACTTAATAAGTCTAATTGTGCCATTTCTTGTATTTTTTAATGTGTCTATAAAGGCTTCCTTATCTTTGTAACAACTTTTGCATGTGCTTTAGTTTATCTGTTTTTATATCTCTAAAACACAATTATATACGCAGTATTTCATCAATAAATAATTCAGAAATAATTGTAGATTGCAAATAACTCATTAGAAATACGATTTATTATTATAGATAACATTAATTATGGCTACATGCTATTATATACTTGCATAATATTATGAATTTAAATGTTTTTTTTTCAATTATATTTGTATATATATATATATTATATATATATATATGTAAAATCAAAGAATACATGTCTTCAGTTTAAGGCAAATGCTGCATTACTTCTCTGAATGTTAAGAAATTTTTACTTTTCAGTTGGTCAACTAGAACAAAGCTAACCTGGATTTTTTATTAAGTTGCTTGGGAGTCAAAGAGGAAAAAATTGATCCAAGCAACAGCACCTTAAAAATTTTACCAGATCTTAGATCCACTTGCTCAATACAACTGTTTTCTGATCAAAAAGGAACAACTTACATACACTATTTGTTTTGTATGTTGTTCATACATCTGGATTTCTGGTAAATGTGGGAGTTCTTCCACATTAGCACTCAGCTAACAAGAAGTTAACAGTTCTCTAGTGCCTGTGCTGTTGCAGCCATACACATCAAGCTGCGCTGGCAGCAGTGTAAAGTGTGATGTTTTGACAGGCAGTGGCCTCTGTACCTGAATGCAAGTATTATTTGGCTTTCAAGCAGCAGGGGGAGATTAGTGTGAAAACACTTCTCCCTTTTACAGATCTGGTGGCAACAGCTTCTCGGGGAAAGCAGTGTGAGCACCTTCTGTTGGGGTAGCAGAGACCTGGGGTCTTGTGGTCTGGATCCTGTGCATGGTGGCCCTGACTACTTAGAGGGAGGATGGTGGGGCATTTGCTCTAGTCCCCAGAAAAAGGCTTGGAGGGCAGGGGACAGGGTGGTAATGCACCCTCGACTGTGACAATTGATAAAGTTATGCGTGCTAAGCAAAATGCCTGGGAAATTGCAAATATGGAGGGAAGAAGAATTTGGGGAAGACCAAGGTTCACTGGGGCATTTCAGATTGGGCATGGCAGTTTTTCCTCATGGGAAATGAGGGACATCCTGGCACTTAAGGGTGGTGCTGTCCAAGAGCTGTTTGAACCAGCTTTTCTGTTGGCCTGGTCAAGTTGGTCTTTATCACAAAAATTCACAGAGCTGACAATCCTGCTTGTGATCTAGCATCTTCCACTAGGGTTTGCTTTTCATTTTTGTTCATTTGTACAAATTCAGAGAAGAGGTAAATGTAACCCCAGAAGAGTTTCTTGTGCTCAGCACAGAACATTCTCATACACCTCACAGGGCAGTTACATGCTGCATGTTTGTGTTTCACATTATAGCGTGAGCAAACTGACTAATCAGATAATGACAGTGGTACAGCTTGCATATTAAATTATATAAAAACCATTATTTTTTTGCTGAGCTTAGACATAATCATGTCAATCATTCCGGTGTGTTTGACTTCACACCTTCAAGATAGATCAGTAATTTCTGCATTTGAAGAAAATCTTCTCTAAGGTATACAGTATTTGAGGAAGTGAAAGGTGAGCATGGACTGTTCACTCTAAAAGGTGATAGCAAAAAAGGGTTTTGCTTTTGAACTGTAGCAGATATCACTGCTCTGTTTCTTTCTCTTTGGCATTTGTACATATCAGAAAGCCAGTGATAGCCAATGGCTAAATCAATCTGTGATAGAATGATTGCTTCCAATATTACATTTTGTAATGTAAGGACTACCCACTTTAGGTGTGTCTTTTATGAAACATTTAGTAAAATAAAATTCTGTATTTTAATTTTTTGATTTACAGACTATTCCTTGGTTGAAAAAGCCTATTTTCTTTTTTTCTTCTTCTGTTCTTTTTTTTTTTTGTTTTTTTTTTTTAAATATAAGTTGCAGCTGACACCATGAAAGGGAACCCTGTCTCATAAGCCCAAAAGGACATAATTCTGGAGGGCAGAATTAGAAAAAGGTAAATACAGGATTTATGAGATTGCTATGTTTTCTGGTGGTAAAGAGGCATTATTCCTTGGAGGAAGTAGCGTAAGAGTTTTTTATTGGTTGGTTGGTGTTTTTGCCTATATTTTTTGTTGTACCGTTTCAGCTAAATTATGAAAGAACATGTCCTTGACATCTTTTTGAGTATTTAGGATGAGCTCAGAAGATTACTTTAAACAGCCTATTCCACAATGCTGGGCACACACAGTTGGAAAAAACCTGGCTCATAAATTAAATATATTTACTGTGGCAGGGAAGTCACTTATTACTTCTCTGGTAATGATTCTAGCATGATAATGCAAAGTATCCTGTAGTTCTCTAAAGGACAGGGGGGTTTGTTTTGCAGGTGTTTTTTTTTTTAATAGCTGCTTGGAAAACTTATTTTGCAACATTGGAAGTATTTATCTGTATTTTAATTCTTGTGTGAAATATTTCTTTTGACTTCTAGCTGCTTGAAAGCTTATAACAAAGCCATGCAGTAAATTTAATACACAAATGATTTATTAATGATCAGGTGATGACCTCTATTTAAAGGCTGGCAAACCATTTTTCATGGCACAAGTGATAATGTTAAAATTCTGTGTTTGTATACAGATATGCACTGTGCTGCACACAGCAATCCCATGTTGTCTAACCTGAATAATTCGGGGAAAAGAAGGGCAATGGAGCTGGTGAAGGGTCTGGAGCACAACTCCTTGAGGAGCAGCTGAGGGAGCTGGGGGTGTTCAACCTGGAGAAAAGGAAGCTCAGCAGAGACCTCATCACCCTCTGCAACTGACCAAAAGTGGGGTGAGGTGAGAGTCAGCCTCTTCTCCCAGACAATCAGCAACAGGGCAAGAGGACCCAGCCTTAAGCTGCACTAGTTGGGGTTTGGATTGGATATTAGGGAAAACTTTCTCACAGAAGAAAGGATGAATCACTATCCGCACAAGTGTTCAAAAATCATGTGGATTTGGCACTTAAGGTCATGGTTGAGTGGTGGTCTTGGCAAGGCCAGGTTAATGTTTGGACTTGATGGTGAACTTTGAGGTCTTTTCCAGCCTTGTTGAGTCTGGGATTCTAAGACTGTCTGATAAAGATACATTTTCAGTTGTGATTTACCTAGGATCAGTGGACAATTGTTGATAAAATTAGGTTACCCAAAGATCAAAATTGACTTCTGGTCATTTGTGCCTGCTTTCTCACTGTTTGGAAGGTGTGAAGCATCTGCCCTTGGACATCGTTTGCTTCAGAGACTCCCAGTGCCCGGCTACCTTCTCTGCATGTGCAGCGCGGCACTGCTCTGTGGTGGCTGTACATCCCATGAGATTCAGGTCTGGTGAATTAATTTTCAACCTCAATGGGCCAGATGCTGGTTTTGCAATGTGTAGAGCTCTAGAGCAAGAGCTGTCATAGCTTGCTGGATTCTGTATGGTTTTTTTTCAGATAACCTGTTTCCTTGTGACATGTATGACTCCTATGAAACCATGCAAAGTCGTGATTGAGATGTGGGACCTCCATCTCTGATAATATCACAAGATATTGATTTTGGTAGTTTAAAACTTGAGCAGAAGAGAGACAACAGAGCTGACTTGCTTCTCGTGATGAGGAGCTGATGAGCTGTATTATGTATAATTGGAGCTTGTGGAAGTCCCTCTGAGCCTTGCAAACACTGAATTGCAGGAGGGAAGCTGAGGAATAGCAGACTGTCAAATCACTGTCTCAGGACAGTGCACCTCAGCTTGAAAGCACTCTGCAATTGATTAAAGTGCTCTGCTCAGTGCTATGCTAGAGAGCCTATGAAAAAGCAGATACTTCCTTCAAAAAAAAAAAAAAAAAAAAGCTGAATTTAAAACCTCTTTAGAGCTGAGAATTCAGCATCACTGTTATCCAAGTCAGAAAATTTTTATAAGGTGAGACAGGTACTGAAAGTTTGTGGAAGAAAGAATCTATTTAATATAAAGAAAAGATGATTTAAGACTAGAAGTCTATACTATAAAGAAACAAAGACTTGTCTGTCTCAGCTTTTATGTCATCAGCGGTCACAGTGGGTCTCTGTAAGCAGAGTACGTTCGTATATAATGTGATCATAGTTATTTCTCTTTTTCAGATAGTGGTAAGAATAAATTTGAGTTATATGTCTGATTTTGTACTTCAGGAAAACACAAAGGTTTTAATTCTTACACTGCTGCAAGAGCAATTTATAATTTATTAATTTATAGTATGTACAGCAAAAAATATGGAAAATTGTCCCTGTAAATTGAACTGTAGTTTACGTGTTTGAAGAAATTGCTTCAGAAAAGCTGTTTTAAAGGCTGATTTTGGGTTCTCTAAAGTGGACATAAAACAAACCAATTAATGTAACTTAGGATAACATATGATCTGTGAATGTGCTATTACATGAGTTATTAATGTAATTAAGTGACCTATTTGAAAGTGCCTAAATAATTCAGTGCTGGTATTGAGGTTAACAGAGTTTGATCTGTAAGTCGCCAGCTTGTATCAAGATGAATTGTGTTGTTGTAGCTAAAAGTAATAATGCTCCTTGTGTCCTGCAAAGAGGTCTGCTATCCTGCTTTAAAACAAAACTGACCACATACAGGTTAATTATCTTTAAATCCAGAGGTATTGCTGTGATCACTGAGCGACATAGCATCTTATAAACAGACTTTAGCATTAGCAGTCCAGATTTAAGCTTAGAAAAAAAAAAAAAAAAAACAAACAAACCAGTTTCTCTGGCAATTTATGTAAGATTAGCAATTAAATAATAACAGTGTTGCTTCTAATAGGTCTTGTTTAATAGCATCTCTGTGATTGTGTGTTCTGCTGTGTCAAAAATGTTATTCAGTGCAGGGTTTTGACTGTGCTGTGTTAGAAATGGAGTCAGGTATTGTGTAATTTCCTGGCTATTTGTGACATGAATTTGTTTTGCATGATGTATTAATGTACAGTTCTATCAATAACCTGATTCAACATGTACAGAATGAGAGCACTGTTTTAAAAATTGTGTTCCCTCTGGGACAGTTTCATAAATTCAAATCACTTGCTGATGAACTTGACTTTTTGTGGGTTTTTTATTATGCAATATTGTATATAGATCCAATATTGTATATAGTTTCTCTGCTATGCAAATGGATTGATATGAACAGGAAGCATATTCTAATCTTTTGTTTGCATTGCAGAATTCAAAATACATTGTTCCCTTTTGTATTTTTTCACATAGACCTCCTTGTGTTTTTATCTCTTGATAGAACTGACCCTGGCTGAATTAATTGGTAAGAGAGCCAGCATTTGCTAGACTTATTATAACAGTTAGACAATTCATTCTCTTTAGAGCTAGTATGATTTAGGAAAATTTTTCCAACTGTATATTTAGTTGCCTAAATACACAAGCAAGTTTAAACCTTAATATTTATATATGAAACTGAAGCTATTCACCTTTGAGTAATAAAATGCCATTGGACACTTTAGAATGGTGACATGAGGAAACTATGGTGTTGGTAGATGCGATATGTGGAGGCACTATATAATTTTGTTACAAAGGCATCTTTTTACCTGTCAGTAATTGAGGTGAGTGTTCATTGAGGCCCTCACTTTCCTGTCAACTTTTTGTATCTGTAGCAAAGTGGAACCACAGGGTTTATTTTCCAGACTGAAACTCTATGAACTTGCAAACTGATACAGAGTTTGCAGATGCTTTCTGTGGGACCAGTAATGACAAAACCTGCCTTAAGGCCTTAAGGCTTGTTTTACAGGTGATGTTTTGGAGTTATTTAATGGGTTAGTAGTCAGTTGTTTGGGGACATTGGTTTGACCTAAAGTTTCTTGCTGACATATTCTGGCATTGAAAATACTCCTAAAAATACAGTAGAGTTGTGAGATTTCAAGTATGTAATGGTGAAAATTATGGGGAAAATTTTATGGACTAATAACTCTGGGGTGGGTTTTTTCAGTTCTACTCGCAAGCTGTATGCTGTGCTTTTTTTTATTTCTGAAGAAGCGTGTACATGCTAGTGAGCAGCTATTGAACTGATATATACTAGCCTACTAGTTAACTGCTCATCACAATAAATGCAAAAATCCACCAAGGATAAGGAGAAGATCAGAGGAATAATGATAGGCATGGGAACCCTTCTAAACTACTGCTAAATACAATGTGTCAAGGAGTTATCATCATAAAATACCAAATAAATAACATCAGAGGGGAAATGTGGGACCATTACACTTAGTGCGAAGTCTAAGATGATTTAAAGAAAAGAAAATCACACCTCACTAACTAATTGAGGGAGATTCGTGTAGTTTGAAGTGACAGCAGAAAGTCCATTTCCTGAGAACTCTTGCACAACTGAGCTCATTCCAGTATATATCACATTCAAAGGATAACACTTGTTTCTTTGACCCAGAGACTTCCCATCCCTGGCATGCATAATTACTGCTCTTTGGGAAGTCTCTGGAATAAACAAATTAAAATGTGTTGCTAAAACCATTTCCCAGTGCTTAGATGAAGGTAGGACTGCAGATGTTGAAATGCTCTTTCCGTTGAAAGTCTTGCAAAATTGTTTTTGTTGCCCTAAAGATTCCTTCCACCATGAAAAGAAACACAGCAAAATGTTTATATAGTAGAGAGGAGCTAAATTAATTTAATTTCATACTCAAAAGTAAAACCATTTTCTGTAGTGGTTTGTGTGAATATAGTTCCTGTGCAACTACAGGAATTATTTTGGTATTTCTCTCTATGTGCTAAAATTAGTATTTCAGAGACAGGGTTATAATGAAAAACATCTTTTCTTGCTATTATACAGCCAGTCAGTGCACATGGATATTAATCTGAAGCAGAAATAAAAGTTGAATCCATTCAGGATATTGAGTATTTGCTTGGGATATAATCCTTGTCCAGTAACTTTATAGATACTGCTTGGGAAGAAAATGGTTTGAGTTAGTGTGATACTGAGGAAAAATAATAATTTGAAACTTGTGGTTGCTAAGTAAGGGAATGAGTTCAGGTAAGAGCATCATAAAGCATTTTAACACATGATCCAAGTTAAAAAGATTAAATAACTGCCATTTCTCAAAGAAATACTCTGTTGTATATGACTATTGTAATATCATAAAAAAAAAATCCTGATCCCTGTGTTTTGAAGATTGTGACCCTAGAGATCTAGGGTTTTTTTTTTAATAACAAAACCGCTTATTCCTGACTTTCTATCAATATATATATGTCCCATTTATTTTCTACTTTATATAATTATTTTGATTCCACTGGTGCCTCTCTGGAAAACCTAGTTCAGTCACAAATGAAAACTGGACTGTGGCGCATGTGAAAGATTCAGCTCTGTAGCTCTGCCAAAGTGTTGTATTAGCTCAAAGTATGAGCAGCACATCTTCCTGTAGGCAAGTTGACTGGGTCATGTCCTTGGTGCTGCGAGTCTCAGGTCGGGCTGTTTGGAGCTGTTGCTGCCTTTCTCCAGTTGAATTCCAGCCAGTCCTTTCTCACTTCCCAAGGCATTTTGATGCCTGTTACAAAGGTGGATTTAGCTTCTTAAAGAACTGTGAGCTGGAATATAGACCTTCAGTTTATAAAGGGAAGTACAATTCACCCCAAGAAGATACTTTCAAATTAAAGTACTAGAAATTTTTGCTCTTGTCCAGTTTAGCTGAAATGTAAATCACAGAGTCTATTATCTGTTGCATGTAACCTCTTATCTAGCAGAGAGTCTGCTTTTATTGCTTCCCTACCCAAAAAATACCAGCTGTCATTTTCTAGAGTCCCTGGGACCTTCCTTCCTCATGTTCAAACCATCTGGAATGGTATTTTTTATGCTGGTGAATAGGAGCTGCACAGCCCCACGCTTACATTTTAGTTTCAGCTATCCTTTTCCTTTTTAGATTTGTATAGCTGAAAAATCTCTGCATGCCCTGGCATTTCTTTTGTTTTGTGTCAGTTGTGTCAGATGCATTCTTGCATCCAGCAATTTCCCTTCGGTTTTTTGTTTTTGCACTGTTTTAATTTTCTTGTTGTTTTGTGTAGTTGTTTCATTAGTTTGATACTAGATGCTTTTCTTTATATGTATTTTTCTTCTGCAGCTTTGGATATTGTTTTTTATTGCCTTTACAGTTCTGTTCTGTGTGGATTTTTGCTTGTACTTTCCAGTATATCTTTCATTTGATAAGTTAGAAAAAATGAAATTTTAGGTTGTATTTCTTGGAAACAATATTGTTGGTAACTTTACTGACAGTTTGAGGTTTGTAGAATGATACTATAGGTTTGAGAATATTACAGATCTGTCCTTGAACCTAGCTTGAAACATTGCATATGTCTTCAATTGTCTCTTATAGAATAACATTTAATCATCTACTCCTTTTTTTTTCTTTTATAGCTACTCTCTGAAAAGTCTTTACATAGGCCTTACAAAGCTGTAGAAAACCTTTCAGTTTAGTAGTGTTAGATGTTAGCAGTGTGGCGAACATGAGATAAACATCTAAGAGTTAAAGTACCCACTGCCTCTGTAATGAGGAAAGAGCTGTGTCCTGGTTATGAAACAGAGCTCACAGATAATATTCTGAGTCACATCTCCACCAGAGTTTGTACAGCTGATGTAGCTGAAGCTAAACTGTATACAGAGATATATTTACAATTTTTCAATTCACGGATTTGCTCTAGTACAAACACAGCACCTTGCAAAACAATGTTGGAGCATGGTTCCTCCTGACCAGTCTGCAGACATGAGAACTTTTAACATGTCTCTATTATCTACATCAGACAACAGCAAAGTATGTTCTGTGTCTTTAAAATAATGATTATAGAGCTTCACATAATGATGGTATTGTTCAAGAAAATAAGATCTTCTCTGTTATCATCTTGAATATCAAAGAATACTTATGAGATCTCCCATAGTCAATAGCAGCTGGCAAAATTGACAGCAGCAATTACAGGTTGTACATCCTTATAATGTAATTTAAAGTTTAATAAATACAGACTTATTTTGAGGAACTGGCTGTAAAAGATATTCCTGGTAATGGTGCCCCTGTAAAAAGGAAGGAAGTTGTTTTAGTGAGTCAGATGTAGTCCTGAAGAATGTGAGTCAGGTAAGGAATAAAGTTAGGCCCCTGAACTTAAGCAGACTTCCAGCTCTTCAAGGAGATTGGGTCCTCTAGGAAACTGCCTCAGGGTCAAGGGAGCAGAACAGAAGTGGCAGAGCTTTAGGGAAGTCTTCCATAGAGCACAAGAGCTAGCAATCTTCAGCAGCAAGAAATTGGGTAGGGAAGGCAGAGACAGCATGGCTGATAGGGAGCTGCTGGTCAAACTAAAGAGAAAAAAGCAAATGCGGACAGTGGAAACAAGGACTCATGACCTGGGAAGGGTATAGAGATGAAGCATGATTGTATAGGGAGGGGATGAGGAAATACAAGGCAGTGCTGACCTGAAATTGGCAAGGACTATAAAGAATAAGAGGCTCCTTCAGGTATTTTAGCCAGAAAAGAAAGGCAAAAGGTAAACACCCCCCCCCCCCCCCCCCCACCCCAATGAACATTCTGAGAACTGTAACTATGGATAAGGAGAAAGCTAAGGTGCTCAATAACTTTGTTGCCTCCGTCTTTAACCGTAACCTGTCTTCCCACACTTCTCGAGTGGATGAACACCTGGATGGGACTGGGGGTCAAAGTGCTTCCATCTGAAAGCAAATATCAAGTTCATGATCACCTGGGGAACCTGACTATATGTAAATCTATGGGAACTGATGAGCTGCATCCCAGAGTCCTGAGGAAATTCACTGATGCCGTTGCCAAGCCCCTCTCCCTGATATTTGAAAAGTGGTGGCAGTCAGGCAGGGGACTGGAAAAAGGGAAACATTGTACCCATCTTCAAAATGGATACAAATGACGACACTGGGAACTATTGACTTGTCTGCCTCCCCCTCTGTGCCTGGGAAGATCGTGGAACAGACCCTCCCAGAAGCTGTGCTAAGGCACAGGGAGGATCAGGAGGTGATTGGAGACATCCAGCGCAACTTCACCAAGGGCAGGACCCCACCTGGAGTGCTGTGTCCAGCCCTGGGGTCCCCAGCACAGCAAGGATATTGACCAATTGAAGGACTGCCACTAAGGTGATCAGAGAGATGGAGAACCTCTGCAATGAGGAAAGGCTGAGAGAATTGGAATTGCACAGCCTGGAGAAGAGAAGGCATTGTGGCCGTCCTATATCTGAAGGGAACTTAAAAGAAAGATGGAGAGAGACTTTGCAAGAGCATGTAATGACAGGACAAGGGGGAATGGGTTCAAACTGAAAAGGACTAGATTTTGATTAGATGAGGGAGGGATCTTTTCCTGTGGGGTTGATGAGACACTGGAACAGGTTTCCCAGGAATGTTGCACATACCCCACCTCTAGAAACATTCAAGGCCAGATTGGATGGGGTTTTGGGCAGCCTGGTCTGGTGGAAGATGTCCCTGCTTTTGGACTTGATTACAACTGAGAAACTAATACCCACAGTGAAATAATGTGCCAAAGCCATGAATGCAGCACTGAATATTGGCTGTGACTTGAGACAGGTTTTTAAATATTTCACTGTCATCTTACAGTAGGTTTACTAAACCTCTGATTAAATTTTCTCTGTGTGTAACTTTAATGTGTAAAGCAAACAACTAAAGTGACACAATGTTGATAGCTAAGGTTGCTGGTTATACCATGTTTGATGCCTACTGTACATGTGAAAGTTTCAGATATAAAAATGATGTGGTTTTATATTAATTTGGTATTCTTTCTCTATGAAACTTCTCTATATTAAGCTCTGATTTGATAAAAAGCATTCTGTTCCATGTCTTTGTAACTCTCTGTTTAATGTAAATCATGTACAAGTATGGTCAAACTGCACAGTCAAACAATATAGGGCATATATATAGGCAATACAGTGCATCCTTCAGTGCATTTCCTTCTGTCTCACCAGAACAGCAAATTGCATAGTTGAAGCTTCAGTGTTTGTGATTTCTGTTTCTCCAGTGTCATTTCTGCTGTACATAGATAGTTCACAGGAAGTGTACTTAGTAAAGTATTTTAGTAGGTAGGATCACTGGCAGATAGTTGATTTTTATTTTTTTCCTCATTTGTTTTAGGTAGAGAGACCTCTGAAAGGGTGGGGAAGAAGCATCTGCAGTATAGGGCAGCTGGATTCCAAGAAAGGAAATGTAGGCATGTGGAATGACTCAAAACAAAACAGTTACCTGTAGACAGTAAAAAACCTGCAGAGGAAACTCAGGGGGAAGAATAGAGTTCTACAAGCACTGGACATGAAATTATTTTACTGTAGGCTAGTGGTACAGTATGGACATCTATGGATGTTGCTTATAGTTAAAAATTTATGGGGCTGAATGGGGCTGAATATCAAAGATTCTCACAATACCTGCTATCTTGCATTTTCTTCAGAGACACCTTTTAAAACACCCTGTGCCTCCTGCTTGGAGTAAAAAGAGGTCAGATAACAATTACTTCAGCAATGGCAAACTTTGTGCACAAAAAACATTCAGGATCCATTTTGTATCAGGAGTGGGACTTTTCCAAGATGCTTCAAAAGTTATCCACAGAGACTGGAATTTTTGTTTTTTGGTTTTTTTTTTTTTTTTTTTTTTCACTTTCATCCTAGTTTTGTTCAGAGTTTGTTTTTTTTTTTTTCCCTCAGCATTTGTATAATATCTCTCTTATGACTCATGCCTTATCTGAAATCTTCCCAAACAAAACTGCAACAGTTGAGGCTGACCTGATAATAAATTGGACTAGTAAGAAATGCTACTTGTGTGGGAAGTGAAAGCAAGATTGATGTCTAAGACTGGATTATGATACCTCAGAGAATATCCCTCAAATCCAAACACTGATGAGAAAGCTGTGTCAGGATGGGTGTATAGCTGACAGCATCCTTGCAACTTCTCTGCTCTTTAGCCACCATCGAGAATGCTTACAGAAAAACAAAATCCTGTTGTGGTGTGGATGGTGGATTAAACCTTATAATGCTATATCAGTAGAATAGTTCTTTTCTGAGTGAGTAATATTTAAAAAGCATAAAATTGTGCAAGTGTAAGAAAAGGTGAAACAAGTTTTGAATGATGACACATTTTACTTCTGAGTTGTTGCAATAAAACTCTATTTATGCTGAATTCTGTACAGTAATGGTTACTGAATACATTGTAAAAATGTGTACGTGTACTCTCTCCTGTCTATGCAATCCTAACTTAGATCTAACTTAGATCTATCTAGGAGTGTTTTGTTGTTTGTTTTTTTGTTGGTTTTTTTAAATTAAATTGGCAAGAGTTAGATTTTTAAAATAGCGCGTATGTCCACTGCATTTCTCGAATAGGAGTGTTTGCATGATTTAGGGAGGTTTCTTGGCATGACTTCACTATTTCTTCAAATAATTAGTGGTCTTTTAAGAAAAACAATGAGAAAGTTCACTCTTCACTCATTTGAAAGACCTGTATTATCTCCCAGGGTTTCCAACAGGCATCAGTATTGAGAGAACAGTTCTTAAAAAGGTGGTTGGTTTTGGGTTTTTTCAATGTCCATAATTTTGAATCCTAGAATTCCCCTTTTTTGTTGCACCCTCAGTTTATAAATCAGCACAAAATGATGTACTGTGTTTCAGAAACTTTATATTTGCCTATGTTACTTAGTGATTGGCAGCCTTGAAGCCAGCAGATTTCTTTTCTGCATGCATTTGAGGTGATGCTTCAGTAGCTCTGCATTGCAGTTGTTATACCCTACTGTCTTAATTTCTTCTTCTCTAAATATTTAACTTGGTAAAAAGGTGGTGAACAGATGGTGAGATTCCAGGGAAGACCCTTTATCAAATCCAGTTGTTACTGCTCACCTTTATAAGCAGTGTATGAACCATTAGCCTGTGAGACTGATTGAGTCATTTTTTCATTCATCTGCTTGTTCCTGCAGACAGTAGAATCTCGGAGTAATTACTAGGATGATCTCAGAAAGCAGCAGTATCAAGATGAATGCTAGGTATCCTGGCTTTATCCACACCCTTACAGTATTCCACCCCATTCAGCAAGAGGCCTCTATTTATCTCTTTATTCGACTACAGTGCAAGAGGCTTTTCCTGCGTTTCTTGGTGTCCCTTGACAGTTCTGGCTTCAGCCGAGCTCTGAAGATTTCCAGTGTTGTTCCTGTATATGCAGTCAAGGTTTTTACATCCCTTCTTTGTAACCTCTCACAGCTGCCATTTCCTGTGCACAGCAGCTCAGCTGTGCGTGCCTGCTTAGCCAAGCCAAACTCCTGATGTGTTTGCCTGTTGTCAGTGTGGAGACCCTGCTTGTGCCCAGAGGTGGCTGCTCTTCTGTGCCTGCCAGGCTTGCTGGACACCTCTGCCTTCCTTTCTTGCCTTCTGTGTGATCACGTCTATCACTCCCTGGCTCTTACCCATGAGACAGCTTTCCCACGGGTCGCTGTTGTATTTGTCTTGGTGGGGGCTTCATTTAGCAATACAGACACATGTGTGCCTCAATAGTGCCAAACAGGACATGTTTGATACTAACTTCAATTTTGCAGCTTTGTCGACACCCTTAACATCATCAAGTTTTGTTGTGTCTCTTGGTCAGTGTATTCCTGTAGGATGACCAAGAATGTAGAATTGAAAATAAATCATGGGGTGTCCAGACACAAATATTTCACTAACTGACTTAGTTCTTACAATTTTTTACAAATACCACCTGGGATAAAACCCATCAATCCTTTGCATTGCATTTGTGCAAAATTACCATTCTTATTTTATCCTCTGTAAAAGCTGGGGATTTGAAAGCAAAACCTTTAGTTAGGTTCAGCAGGCTACCATGCAGTAATTTTAACGTATCATTAAAATCAAAATACATGGTTTGTAACTTTTTTTTTTACATACAAAAGAAAGATTTGTTTTGTCTTAGCATCAACAAAACCTATAACAAGAGCCAGAAGCCTTACCTGATTAAGAAGAGTTGATAATTTAACTTATGAAGGCTCTAGATGAATAGATTTTTACTGGGTAATTAAATTAAGAAACATTATATAATTAAGCTCATGGATCATGGAGAATATTCCTTGCTATTTTTGCTGTACAATAAAAGTTGTCAGCGTATTTAATTACTGTAGCACTTTCTGGTACTTTTTGAAGTGGGAATCACCAGACAAAATCTGAGACAAAATCTCACTGATGCAGTAGTAAATCAACCGGACTTGGTGGTATTTACACATACAGGGGGATTCACACACTATGTGTTTACAATGTTGTCTTCTGTCTTTTTTACCTTACTTTGTAAGCTGTACATATTTACTAATGACTTAGTTCTAAGCACTGCCAATACCATGATAGAAAAGGGGATGGTGAACCAACAGGTGACCAACTTCCAGTGCAAGGTGTCTTCCATAGGATCAGTTAAAAACACAAGATATCAAGAAACACCCTAAGATACAAATTCATCAAATGAGGAAGAACATGATTTTCTTTCATTCTTTCAAGATTACAGAAAATTTCCTAATTTGCATGACATTGGAAATAGTTGTGAGGCAAAAGTGAATTTTTGTGGAAAAAGCTGAGAGCAGCCTACTTAAATATGTTGTGTCCACATGAATTTCTCCTGTGCAGTAGATGATTTTAAGAGTTCATTCACTGAACAGTTCACTTCATGTGAGTTCCTTCTTCCCTTCCCTTCAATTCAAACTGTTTAAAAATTCATAAACATACCTAATTCTATTCTGTAGCGTACTGGCAGTTACTATTTCTGGTTATCGTTCAGACGGCCTAAACTATAAAAATCTTTCTGCAGTTATTAACAGTGCTGATCCTGTGGGTTCCTAACTGCCTTTACAAAGCTCATGTGACTCAGAAGCTATTACATAGAAGAGATTGGAGAAGGAGCAAAACATTATCATGCTGTATCATTTGAGCTGTTTAAACAGACCTCAAATCAGTCATCTCCTTGATTGTATCACATGAGATGGCCAGTGTCATAATTGCTTCAGTTTTATTGTTTTCTTCTGCAGCTTGCAGAAGGCTTCATAGTCCCATGAGGAATGTGAGGTTTTTAGCTTTTAGATGTATCCTTTTGTTGCATTTTGTATGTCAAAATTGAGGCATTTCTCTCCTCGTGCCTCAGCAGTGGCAAGCGTTCAGTGCTGATAGATTGAACTAGCATGATGATGTAGGTACTGTGTATAAAAATAGTCCCAGTTTTACCCAGGCAGGCTTACAGCTCCAATATACAAAAGAGAGAAAAGTTGAGAAGCAGATACTGCTCTTCACACAAAGAGCAATGGCATAGGAACATTAGCAGCCTCATTTCAATAAATGGCTGGCTCTGTCCACTTGTATGGTTAGTACCTCTGGTCTCAATGCTGCAATCTTTCACAGGTAAAATTTCTCAGAATTTTATGTAGGATTTTTCCTGTGTCAGGACAACAAAATTGTAACTTAGTGTCATTTTGTGCCAATTTATTTTTCGGGTTTCAAATTCTATGATAATTGTAGAACTTGTTGTTGATAAATCTATTCAGGGCATATCATCCTTGTTTTACGGGTTTTTTTCATACTTAAAACTTAGGGATTTTTTTTTCTTTTTTTTTCTGACACTCCCACAGTATAAGAGAAGGGAGTACTCATTTGCAATTCTAGCTGTTCATTTTGCTCTGTTTGACAGAAGCAACATCATATGTTAAGAAAAAAGTGTATTGGAAAAAGCCCAGCTTCACAAAAGAACTTTACACAGCAAATAAGAATTAGAAACTTATCAGTTACTCTTAAAGATAAGTAAAATGTTTGTTATAAAAGCAAATTACATGCTCTTTTCCATTAAGCACAGTAATTCTTTCTTCAATTTCCTCAGTAATGTAAAGTAGCATTATCCCTCAGAGTGGCTGTGCTGTGGTAAGATAAGCTTGAGAATGAAATAGAAACTGTAGAGCTGTAAAGCCTTTTCATCCCCCCACTTTCTACTAAATAAAATGGGTCATCAGTCATGAGAGAAGTGCACTGCCAGGTTATCTCAGCAAAGGTTGTACTCCTGCTGAAACTGTAAAAATAGAAAGTCAGGGTAGCTTGTGGCAGAACTGATGCACAAACAGATTCTGCTCTGGTGTGTAGTGATCGGAAATAAAACCAAATGGTTGGGTGGCCACCAGGTCATAATAGATCATAATGATTTTTCTGACAGTTCCACAAATAGATGCTCCCTCATGTTTGTGAAGTACAGAAGATAGTGTACAGCCAGGGGAAGCCTTTCTTCCCTTAGAAAACAAACTTTGAGCTGCCCATTTTGTCCATATTTTGACATTTTTAAAAGGAGATGCAGTTGGCTTTGGTTTTCCTAATTCCACATGCCCGCACACCCCCAATTATCCCCTTTCAGTAATGGCAGTACCAGTTGCACATTTCTGTGTGCGGGGCGGGAGGCTTCTCAAAGTCTGTTTTCCCATGACTGCTAAGGCCACAGCTTGCTTTCCCGTGTGTCTCTTTTGAAACTTCTAATATGAGCAGGATTCAATGGGTCGCAGCCCACCTTGTCATGGTCCACATATTCATAGTGGAGAACCTAAGGATTGAAGAGTAAGAAGTGAAAACTTAGTCTTGAGGGCACCACTAGTATATGTGGTATATATTCATACAATTTTATGCCCTGATTTGTCAGATTGTGTATATCAACCTAATTTTCACTAATATCATTATATGTGATATTCTTTTAGCTTTTGAAAAGGGTTCCTAAACATGTGCATCAAAAATCTCGTTTCTTTTTGTACCTCTTGTTTAGCGTTTCTCCATGTTTATTTTGACATAGAGTGTTTGGATATGAGATTCTTGGACCATAATCGGGAGCGACAACATGACAGATTTGTAAATCTCGTCTCAACTCTTGGATATTTTAAGGAGAAGATATAAGAATGGTTTATAAATCTGTATCTTATCAGTCACAGAGTAGCTAAAAAATTGGGTCACAGTGAAAATGTTATTCGTAGTTCATCCATATTCACAACATAGCTTATTTCTTGTCCACCGGTCTACACAGCTTCAAAGTGAGTGCCATATCCAGCA
>CM019236.1:31180900-31243361 GCA_009741485.1 Malurus cyaneus samueli
TCTCTCTGTGGTCTTTCTAAATGGGATAAGACAGATTTAAAACTATTGCTGTGTCACTGATCTTGACATGAACATGCAGGTATCTTTCTGAAAAGAAAGACTTTTAAGATGGCTTCCATTTGCATTAACATGCTGAAAGAATCAGGTGGGGTATTAGCACCAAGTAGTGTATTTCCATGTCTACATTTCTGCATTCTTAGTTGTGAATATTGCTCTGTTTTTGTATTATGGTATTTATGGTTTTATTTAGTGTGTGTTGTCTAGATGATTGCCCACTTCTCTGCTTTGGTTTAGGAAGGATGAAATGGCAGCATTTATAAAATCTTACCTTTTTTTTTATGAAGTATTTGTCAGACATTTTATCTCATCTCTGAAATTAATCTGTTTACCTGTGCATGTGCAAGTGCACATTGGAATCTACATTGCCTTTTTTGTTTTCTGTGTGGGATAATGGAGTTTGAAACCACTTTTTATATGGACTTTAAAAACACTTTCATTATGGATGGTGGAATTCCAGATACTGAGGGCAGGGAGTGCACATAAAAATGGAATGTCAGAAGACAATTCAGAAAACATTTGTAGTAACATTTTTTATTTTTGTAAAAATTAAGAAATGTAAGCAGTTCCACATCTGCATCTTCCAAACCAGTTTTTAAAATTCAAGATCCTCATTTTTAATGAGCCTGCACAGCCAGGCCTTGAGACTTCATAAACTGCCATCGTTTATTTTCCCATAGGGTTAAAATTACAGGAAAAAGGCAAAAGGCAGCAACTGAATTTATACACGAAGAAGAACATGCCACTTTTCTGAAAAAATTCAGTTGTGTATAAAATTAGATCCACAGTGGCTCAGAGCTTTGACTGCTGAGTAAGACTGAATGACTGATAGTAGAAGACTACAAATATCTTGATATTCAAAGGTGTAAATTTTTGCAAGTTTTGAGTTGGCCACATGTCCTTTGACCAAGGACCTGTGACTTCTGTTAGTCAGGATTATTTTTGTTCTTTCTTTTTCTAAATCACATTTTGTCTGTATTCCCTCAAACAAATCATGAGCTAACATTAGCAAAAATGCCTTTTTCATTTCATCTCTCAAAAATTTGTAAATTCCTTCTGATAATGAGAGCCTGCTTTGTAAATTTGTTAAAAACTTACTGAAGGTTCTCATTTTCCTTTTTCACAGCCTTCTTGAAGAATCAATATCTTGAATACAAGCTAGAACTGTAGACTCATGACTGTAACTAAGGCAGAGTTTGTTGTGTTGCTCCATGTTGCATTAGGATCAGATCTGACAGTAAGCATGAGCCAGTGAGTGAGATCAATTCTATACTATAAATTTGGGGTGGGGGAGTCAGATTTTATGGTCATTTTTCTCATTTCTTTGATATCTCTTAGAGGGCAGTACCTAACAGCAGCAGGCTCAGCTCTGCTTTTGCTTAATGCAGATATGTTTGGGCAGCTGCCTGCATGTCAGAGGTGCTTTTCAGGGGTTGCAGTGGTGTTTGAGTCAAAGCTGAGTCTTGAGTCTCTTGTTTATCTCTGCAGGTTTTGTTTCCTTACATTTTAAAAATACCTTTATCATTGGTAGCTGATATACATAGTGTTGAAAGGAGGAAAGTTATCATCTTCAGATTTAATTATTAATCCCCTAAGGCTGTGGCTATACCTTCATTTTGGTAGGAAGGGGCTGCTCTTCCTCCATGCCAGGGATTCTGACAGAATCCCTCTGCTGACCTTGCTGCAGCTGCAGAAGAAAAGCTGCCTCTGCCCTGTGCAGCATGCTCATAGCACAATACAATGCCAGGCTAAGTGGTGCCTCCAGTCATTTGCTTCTCGTATCTGCGTATGTTTCATGCAGACCTAATTCATTGAGTCCCCCATCTCTTCTTTCTCTCTTGCTTACATCTCAGAAGCACAAAAAGGCACGCTACCCATTTCAGTCCATCAAGGGGGTCACCCAGAAATGCCCAGTGGCTGGCTGAGCATTACTCTTGTGTTGTAGTGCTCTCCAGCTGTGGAGAACAGGCCAGTGCTTTGGGATATATTGCTCTTACACGGTGAGTTGACATACAGGACATCAATTTAAAGGGAGGGCATTCAGTTTGATTTATATTGTGCTCATGTAAAAAAGCTTAAAGCCGATCTCAGCGATTCCTAAATATGCTGCTATCAAACTGAAAGCTGAATGGGTTTGGCTTGCTCTGTATGTAGTTAATAAGTTATCAACACTGCCAACAGGATTAGAAAATGCACAGAAAGTTTGGGCTGGCACTTTGCTGTGCTGCATAGACTGCTTTTTACATATAGTGTCAATAGGAAAACCAGAAATAAAGTGTACATCAATACTAGCAACAGCTTACAGACAGGTTTTTCCTCACAAACTTCTTTTAATGTCTTTACTTGGACAGATAACAATAAATTCAGTGACAGATGAAAAATCAAACACTTTTTCAGATGTAGCAGGGGCAACTTCACAATAGCACAGTTAGTACAGCTGCTAAATTGATCAATCATATTTAAGCCATGTTTGTTTTCTCTTTTTCTTTTACTCTCTAGCAGCTTCTGAATGTTCCCTGCATTCTCACATTTCCAGATGTTAAAAACTAGGCTCTTTCACCCAGCAGAAGGCATGTACACTATTGTACATTATGTAGAGATGTAAAGTATGCCCTGAAAAGAATTTAGTTGCTGTTCAATTTCTCATGCTGTTATTTTGCCTGGTTTTTTTTTTTTTTTTTTTTTTTGCCAGATCTCACCCTATTTAATTTATTTCTGCTATACTTTAATTCATTCCCATATGGAGAGAAAAATTGCAACACCCCCAAAGCTTTTAATGCTCTGTAAAAATGAGCAATTGATTTGCCTAACCAAGTCATGTGTATAGTAGAGTCTGCTTTACCAATCAATGTTGTTACACCATTATGCATAGTGCTGATCAGATATTTGGACTCTCTCTCCTGGGAAATCTAGCGTGCTGTAGACTGTGTCCTAGCACTCTTTACTGCTATGACTGTTTTTCACTGCCTGTGAAATACTCCAGGGTTTTTCAAAGTTGACGTCTAGCACATGTAAGTCAGCTGGATCAGTGGCCAAGACAAAACATCCTTCCCGAGGAGTGAGTGTGAGCACAGCCTCCCAGCTGGCAGCATAAACCACTGCTGCAGGCAAAAGTTTTTTACTGAAATGGAGTAGGTGAGGACAAGCAGTCTGGTGACATAGAAACCATGGGATGGTTGAAGTTGCTGTCACCTGTGCCCGGATTGCATCTGCTGTCTGGTAAGGTCAGCATGTGCCAGTTGAAGCAGCACAATGGAGGAGATAATTGCTTCTGATGAATTTAGAAGCTGCATGGATGAAGCAGATGTGTTAATGTGTGTAGTTGAGCTAAGATGGATCATGATCTGTAAACATGCTCCAGATTAGGATGCTAGCTGGATGGATTCCTGATCTGTGTTCTCTTTCTTTTTCCACTCTGTGTATTGTTATATTCTACCTGTGCAACTCATCCGCCCTAGAGCACAGCAACAAAATTTAAAGCTGCAATGCTATCTACCCAGAGGAAGCAACTTCCTCTGAAAGCCTCCTAAAAATTGCTTTGGACACATGAGAGAGGTAGTTTGAACGAATATGTCATTTCATGGTTTACACTATCTTTTTCAGACACAGACCCTGTATTTATTCATGGTAGTAGATCATCTTAGGTCAGAAGCTAGCAACTGGTAGCATTCCAGATGAGAAAGCTGGTGGCTGTGCATCCTTCTAGGCAAGAAACCTGAGAACTCTAGAGATTTTTAGTGGTTTGGATTAGTTTTGCCACTCTCCCAGAATTTCCTTGTCACCATCCGGCTGAATGAGCTGCTTACATTGAAGAAACAGGCAGCTACCAAATTTTTTTGGCATTCTGAGAAATACAGCACAGATGTCTTCTTTCTCTGTAGCAGTGCAGCATAGGGCAGTGCTCCCACTACTGCTGTGTAGTGAACTTGTAAGAAATGTGCATCTGAATCCAGACCCCTTTGCACAGAAGTAAAATTGTGGGCATTTTATTGCCCACAAGTTGACTGTAGGGGCTGGCCAGATCATGGTACTGTCATAATCAGAAATAGAGAATTATCATGTAGGTATAGTTTCTCTTTTCCTTTTTTTTGTACTGCAAAAAAGCAAAGATTGGCATATCTTCCAGCTAACACAAGCACCTTTTTAATACCAGTTTCTTCTTTTTCTCATACTGGTGTCCTGCTGGGGACAGAGAGTGTTGGAAAAAGCACACAGTGTTCTTACTGTCTTCAGCTCTGTCAGCTTTTGAGCTTGTGCCAGCTTCTCTTTGTCAGCTCCCAAGGCCACTCTAAACTTCAGAGGTGCTGGGGTTGTGACCAGCTTTCTGGCTGAGCTTAAACTTTTCAGAGAGCCAGCCTCCTGAAGCGTGCGTTTGGTAAACAGGCGAGACTTCAATAACAAGTTTAAATGCATGAAATTAATTCTGTTATCATGGATGCATTGCAGCTTTTCAGCTATCAGCCCACTTCTGTCCCTGGAATGCGTAACACTGGTTTCAATTTTTGTCAGCCTTAGGGTAGTACCTACATCATCTGTCATGGGGACAGGGACTAGACAGGGACTTCTCTTCCAGGGGTACGGGATGGGGCAGTGCTGCACCAGCGTACCCTCAGCATTTCCTTCCCTGCTTTATTTCACTTAGCAGAGGACAGCCTCCAATGTAATGCAGCAGCATTGCAGCAGAGACTCTGCAGTAACTCCTGTCAGTGCAGAAGCTTGCGGCATACTTTCATATTGTGCGCTAGTGCTGAATGAGAATGACTTCCCCTGTATTGCTGGAGTTGCAGAAATTCTGCAGTATGGTCCTGGCTAGTGGTGAGAAAGCAAAAGGCTAGATCAGATTGAAAAAGGATTGTTCTAGACACTCGCTTTCCTCCCCTTTGACAACTGTAGCTGAAGATGGGAAAAAAGGGATTAAATTTAAACAGAAAGAGTAAGAACATGGAACAGGTTCACAATGCATATTTCTTACCCCGTAACAATGCTGGAGGTTGGGATCCTGACCTTTCTGTATCTTTCTTGAGGAGAAATAGTTCCACAGATATATTTTGCTTTTCCTCCACACTGTCATTGTTGGAGAGCCTATCCCACAGTTCTATTCATGGCTTGACAGGCTTTAGCAATGGCTTGTCTTTCGCACTGGCAGTTGCTGTGTCTTACGTATGTCACATCTATAGCCAATTTCCCTGGCTTTCTGACCTGCCTTCGCACTGCTAGTGGAGCTCATAAACAGGGCTGAGGGCCCTACTTCTAGCAGCTGTGAGGACTAGCAAGGCCAAGCTATTGTATACATATAAAGGGTATTTAGAAGATGCTTTGTGAGAGAAGAAGGCAAGCCTTTTAGAGTCCAGTCATAGCCTTCCCTGCTTGAGTTTCCAAAATTGTTTACTTCCTGGTCTTTGAATAGTGCACTTTATTGTTCACACTCTGAATCCAACAGCAGAGTCAAGGGAACTTTTAAGGGTAAATAAAGCTAGCCAGCCTGTGGCTAGTTTGGTGTGGTGGTGGAACAGGCCAGCAAACAAAGATTTCTAGCAGGAAAAAAGTGGTTTCAGTGCCGTCCCTGATTAAATATATCTACTGAGTGACAGAAGGGAAGAAGAAAAGATAATCTCAGGCTTGTCTGGCAGATGCTTACCTAAAATACATCACGAACATTTCTGCTAGATATGCTACTGATGGCAAGCAGTAGCAGGTGCAAATTAATGCTAAGCATTTTCCCATGTGCTTTGCAAGTGCATTTCTTCATTTTGCCAAGCAGAAAGCAAAGCCAGGATGGCATGATCGAAGTCTCAATGAAAACAGGAGATAAAAAATTAAGTTCTCTGGAGATTGTTAGATCTCCAATTCTTTTTTTACTTTTGTCTTTCACACTGTCTTCATGACCCTTTAGAGCTTGTGGGATAGCAGTGGTGTCACTGAGCTCCTCCGTTCTGTAGGGGAAGAATCTTCTGCTGGTGAACTCCAGCTGTCATGATACTGCTGAAGTATACAGCTGTTGTATACTGCTGAAGAAGAGAAATTTACTAATAAAATATGAATGGACATTACTGTAACTTAAATGTATGTGAAATTTGGATCTGATTTTCATTGTACTACTGAAGTGGCTTTTTTATATTCTCATGTTGTGTTCTATTGACATTCTCTATTTTGCACAAGTTGTTTACATATTTCAAAGAAAAAATAGAATAAAATTCAAGTAATTTTAAATGCAACATCAAGTGTTATAAGCTTTTCTTGTGAAATCTGTTGTGTTTAATGAAGTGTGGGGTTTACTCAATTTCACTAACAATTACAGTATGAAGTAAGTATTAAGGCTTGTCACACACTTCAAGCTTCTTGTGAGATTTATCACATTTGTTGAGTTTCCTGAAGCTTTCCGAAACTAATGATACTGGATCACTTTGCTTGTAAATGAGGACTACCCTTATCTGGATGGTCATTCTGGAAGACCTTGTGAAAGATCACGCTGTGTCAGTTGAAAAGCTTTTCAGTACATATTAAGGTGCTGTGGATCAATGCTGACATTTTCTACAGCCTTTGAATGTTTCTGAGATAAGGTGTTTCCATATGAATCTGGAAAAGCCCTTCTTTTATTCTATATTTTGATTCTAATTGATAAAGAACTCTAAAATGCAGCTAATTTACATATGCTTTTGCGGTGAGTTTTTCTTATAGTTCCTGTTCTAATTTATCTGAATAGGCAGAAAAGATTGTCTCTTGCTCCCTGTTGTTGCTGAGAATGTGATTTGTCACAAGAACAAGGGTCATGTTCAGAAATCTAAATTGCAGTTGTCACATGTTTTCTGCAGTAACAAATTCTGATACCATAAATGCGAAACAATGAAGGATCAGCCAGACAAAAAAATTAGCCTGCAAGTAGCAGTTTTTTTCTTACTCTAGTATGTGCTAGCAGAATTACAAAAAAAAAAAAATCTTGGTTAGAGATTTGCTTTTTTTTAAATTAAAATATTTCCTTTTCTCTTAATGTTTTTCTCCTTCTGAAAAGCCTGGAGTGTTAGCAAACCTTCACCATGTATACACAGACCTTTCCCATTAAAATGTGTATTTCTCACTACTTTCTTTTACAAGTCAGCTTTATCTTCCTTGTGTTTGAAAAGCTCGCAAAGCATCTCAGCATTTTAGAGCCTGTTTGAAAATCTTTAACAAACCTGAAGATAATTCTGTCATTGTGCTTCCTTATTGTGATAGAAAAAAACTCAAAACTGCAAAAACGGCATGAAAGAACTGTAGAAACGTGTGGAGGAGAGACTGAGCAATCAGGAATGAAGAATTAATAGGGTGACTTGAATTTAATGAGCATGTACTATGCAGAACATTACTTGTCTCCACTGTGAAATTGTAAAGCTTCATTCATTACTGTTTCCCATAGCTTTCATATGAATAAAAATTTTCTTTCTACCACCTTGCCCACTTTATGTGTGATAATTTGATAAGATGATGCTGTCAACAGCCTTCCTTTGGGGAACAGAAAAGTTGTGCCGTGGATATGTATTTGTAGTTATGAATGCATGCAATAAGGAGAATGTTGCTTTTCAATCTCACTGTGGTATGACCTCTTTGCAAACAGGACATTCAATTTGCATCACAGGGAAAGGCAGTGTATTGTGTTTGTAATCTGTTTAAAGCTGTTTTTTTCATTTCTGTTTAGAAGCAAAGCTGCCAGTGTTTTGCCAACATGCTTCCAAAACACTGTATCATGAAATTAACTGAGCTGCAGACTCAGGTGGCTACTAGGGTAGCTTAAAGCTGATCCTAACTGCATTTTCAAGTTTGGGTGGTTTATTATCATACTGTGCAGGGTTTTCTGGTGGCAGCTGTTTGACCTGTGAATAATTCAGAACTCTGGTACAATACAGTGTCTTGGAATAGCTGTCTAATGTGTGTTTGATTTATATTAATAATAATAACCTGTTAGTAGTGAGAGATGACACATCAGAGTCTCTGTAGAGAACTGCTGCATGAGATATTGTGCAAGTGATCATCAGAATATTCACAGTGACTGCAGAAGCATTCTTTTGTCCTTTGACATACTGCATGGTAACCCAGCAATAAACACCCAAAAAAGGGTTATCTGCACAAATATATGAAAAATTGAACAAGTGGCAAAATTAAACAAGTGGCGTCATAACTATGACTTAACAAGTTTTGTTGTTTCATATGAAATGCATTCACCAAACCTCATTCCTGTTACTGTGGCTTCTATTCCAGCTCCTACCACCATTTACCAAAATACGTGTTTTTAATGTTAACTGTCAGTGGTTTAATTTTTCCCTAAGTGTAAGAATCACGCCAATTTTTTGTTCCTACTGAAACCATTCTGACCGGCAGATATCAAATTCAAATTCTGCCTGAGTGGAAGTGGGATCTTTGTAAAATTGGGATTTGCTCTAACGATCTATATAGCACTGCTTTTCAGTCAAATAAAGTATGAAGATCCCAACAATAAAATATGGCATTATTAGGGGTAAAAGAGATCTATATGTTCTTAATTCATAAAAAATGTTTTCCACGTATCCCCTCCTCCCTTAAAGGGACTAATTTTACATCTATTTTAAAGCAAGAACCAAAATGTTGAAACCTTGAAATGACGTGGCAAGGGAGAATTTTAGATTCTGGGTAGCTGTAACTGTTAGCTGACGATGTTCCTGAGAGCTTCTGGAATCATGAGAGCAGATCCTGAGCTGATGGAAGCTGGCATGGCTTCATGACTTATGATAATCAAATCTGACAATCTTAGATACTGATGGAGCGGTAGCCTTAGTGAAATGCTTTAGCAGTTGATTTGGAGGGTGAATATAAACAGGCTGAAGAATATCTCTGCATGCAGGCAATACTACTACAATGACATAGATCTGGGTCCTATTGCAAATGCCTTTCTCAGGCCCAAAGGTCCCATCTGACCTGATTATGGCCTAAAAAAAAGGTTTAAAACCCTCTTCTGAGCAGTTTACTCCCTTCTGCCCCAAGGGGCAAGAACTGTTGAGGGTTTAATTTTTTTTATCTTTAAATTTGAATTCTTAATTTGGATTCTCATCACAGACTGCTTGAGTGACTGTGGTGAAAGAAAAAGAAAAGATCAAAACCAAATGGTATTTAAATTTTCAAGTGGGATTTTGGTTCAGCTGTTTGTTTTTGTTTGGTTTTTTTTTTTCCTGAGATCTGTCTGTGCTTCTCCAAATCAGAGTTTTGTTTGGATAATGGAGGAGAACAGAGTTCCCTGAGGGCCTGTGATGTAACTATCCTGAGAGAAGAGATTCCCAGCTCCAGAAGAGATGAAGAATTAATGAAGACTTAACAGCTCCTCTCTCTCTCCTCTGACTCACCCCAGTTTGTAATAACAGTACTTGACACAGAGTTTTACAAATTAATTTTCTGCCTAGTACGTAATTTTGTTAGCCACCTTAAATGAGTGACTCTTGATGGTGACTGTGGGCCTAGTCTTGACAAATTGACCACAAACCGAAAGCATGTTTAGAAGAGAGGGATGACCTGCCTTTGTGACTTTGCAACGACCACTCCAGCAGGCTGGAGGTTTTAGGAGTGTCGTACAGGGCTGTGGTTTTAGGAGTGTCGTACATTCCTCAGCTAGAGTAGTGATGAATATGAAAGAAAGGAGCAATTGCTATGGTTTATAGATGTGAATTAGGATGCTTAGGGCATCTGTGGGGATAAAAAGCCATGTTTTTTCCAACCTTCATGAACTATGAAAGTATCTCAAACTGATGAAATGTAGAGCTACAGACAAAGCTGTAGCTCTACACTTCATCAGTTAATTACCTTTGACTATTTTATATCCTTAGAGTTGAACTACAGATATTAAAGGTCTACTTCAAATACTTAATTGCTAGCATATTAGCTTACTGTTATTTTCAGGGATCTGAAATCTTTGGGGTAGGAAGCTGCTGTGCAGATTTAGCCACATCACTTGTAGTAAGATATCCATTTGCATAAGGTTAATTAATGAAACTGAAAATTAATAGTAACTTTTAGAGCATTGAAACTATCCCTTGTCTACTAATACTTGTTTGATTTTTTGTGCCACTTCACTCATCTTGGTAATGCACAAATTTAGTAACACAGACCACACAAATTCATTTGCATTCAGATAAGAGAGTGCCTGTATGGTGTTGCACATTTCTTTTGTACCGGAAAGAAGAGATAAATACAGTTCTCTGGTTTTTTTCTCATAGTATTGTCATTTCATTAATGCGCCATTTTGGCTACTAATTTGTGAGATGCTGACAGAAAACAAACAGAGCTGATAGCTATTTCCTATTGCACAGATAATTACAGATAATTAGTAAGTGCTTAGCCATGATGCACTTGCAGCTTTGTTGCAGTGAACTGGAGTGAATTTAAAATTACACAGATGTCTGGATTTTACTGATAGCATGAGTGACTGTGGGCATTCCTCCTCTTGATACTAAAAAAAATGCTATAGAAGAGTTACCATAGTGGTTAAAGACAAGAGGGAAAAAATACAATTTTTATTTTCTTTCTCCTTGTTTATTGCTGGAGTCACTTCCCTGAATTAGTAGTTAATAACTCATATATCTGATTGATTTCTTATGATAAATACTATCCCAGTGAAAGATTAGTACATTCACTGGATCATACACACCTGACTTAATTGAGGGATTATACCACTAAAAGACTTTGTGACTGATGGTGCAATTGCTAAAATCCATATTGAACAGTGCTGCATAGCAGCTACCATTCAAGTCTGTTATTGTCAATATTACTGACTGTAAAGGGAAACATAGATCAATATCTTACATTGTATTAGGAAAATGAAACAGTAGCACAATATAATTTTCCAATTAGTTTTCAAATGGACTATTTTATTAAAACACCAGAGTATTTGCTAAAGTCATTCTACCAAAGTTCCCTTTTTTTCTTTCTTTCTAAATAAGTGAGTTGGGTATTTTATACATAACTTACCTAACACTCAAGCTCTTTCATGATGTGAATAGAAGGGATTTTTAAAAACGAATCTATCTGTCTCTGTGTCTGTAAAATTTATATATGAACTTTTGATTTTTGCTGTTGAAGATCTACTTTGGGTTGTGTCTGTATCTGAGAGTGCTCAGGCCTGGATGCCTCTTGCCTTCTGGATTGCTAGGGCCAAGACCTGGGGAGCTTCTTCTTGCTCTGTTCTTTGGTGCTGTCTTTGATCAAAGATTTGGTCTCTGAGGCTTAAGCCGTAATACATTATTTCTGAGTGTTTAACTTCAAAGTGCATTTGAAATAAGTTCTTTTAGAAGGAAGTTTTTTAGAAAGAATAATAAGCCTGACTGTTGTACTGACTTAACAGAAAAAAATCTAGCATTCCTCCAAAGAAATGTTTTAGCTAGATTTTTCGGTTGCTGCTGAATCTGTTTGTTTTCTTTTTTTAATTGCAGAAAGTGAGCGAAAAAGTAGGAGGTGCAGAAGGAACCAAGCTAGATGATGATTTCAAAGAAATGGAAAGGGTAAGTCTAAATACAGATGCACATATTCATTATTACCATGCATTTTTTCTTTAGAGAACAGGAATTTATTTCAAAGGTTTTGTCCCTGAATCACTCAAAGAGTTTTGAAACACTTAACTTTTATTCAGCAATACTGAGGTTTCCATTTTCTATTTCTTTGTGTTTTCAAACCACAGCATATGTAATATATGACACTCTACAATGCAAATATTTCATTTTGAGATTGAGGCTGAAGTCAGCTACAAATGGGCTTTATTTTTGCCATTGCAGAGGATATCTGAAAACAGTCTGTCTTCAAGACAGTCATTTAAATGGCAAAGGGTGCTGCTAATTCTCAGCTCCTTGAGTATCAGTCAAGATAAACAAGAGAGGTCTGCTGAAATGTTTTGACAGTGGCACTGGGATATCCACCTACAGGTTCGGAGATCCTGTTAGGCAGAGCCTCCACTGGCAAAGTGCTTCAGGTACATGGGGCTAACCCTCCAACAGGCTGCTTGGTGAACCTGGCAGGGACAGCACTGTTTCAGTGGAGGGGAAAATAAACAAAAAAAGCCACAGCTGTGAGTGGCAGTGATAGTATTTCACCTGAAAGGATCAGTAGGTGCAGGTTTTTTTCAGGCTTCAACTTTAGAAGGTATTGTCAAATCTTGTAGCACAAGTTAGTGCTAGGAGATTTGTAAGGTATGTATCTGGTCTATAGCTGATTAAGAGACAAAGAAGCTATTTTTCTTATATTCATGGGATGGGGAAAAAATCCTGGATGGAAAATAAAGGGCATAGCCTTTGCACTTCTTACAGATAAAGTACAATGTTGGTTTCTCCCCTTCCTCTCCACTTTTGTTCGAATGGGCCAGACATAAGTGTAGGCTTTCCCACTGGACTATGTTAACAAAGATCAAAAAAACTGGTGTAAAGTTTAGAGTGGAAAACAGGACATTGCAACAGCTAGGCGTGAATCCCACATCATGTTTGTAGACAGCGTGTGTTGGCAGCCCAAGAGATAGGAGCACTGAGAGCTGAGAAAGGAATGGAGTAAACTTACCAGTTGCCCTCATACATGCCCCCTGGCCCTGTTTCCATTGCCAGCTTGTCTGCAGGCAATGGACATGATCCTTCTGCACCTTGACCTTCTGTTCCCTCGCCCCCACTATCCACTGCAGCCTCTTAGCCATTTCTGGGTTCCCTGAGAGGCAGTTCAGCTCCCTATTACCCAGGTCTGACAGACCTCTGCTGCTGCTCTGTGTAAGGGATAACGCAAGACCTGGCAGATGGCAGTGGCAAAAGGAAACAGGAAAGACATCATGACAGCATGATGCAATCTATCTCAGGTGTTCTTTTTTAAAATAGGAACTTGCCATTACAGTAAAGGAGTTCACACTGTGGGATACAAGCTACCCTACAGAGAAATGCAATGTGTCCTCATAATATAGAGTACAGGACATTACAGGGATTCCTCAGTCTGCCAAAGCAGCATTTTTTCTTTGAGACCTGATTCTGAGAGTGAGAATAGTTGCATACTTTGCTACATGCAGTATAGGAAGTGGATAGGGACTGCTTCCTAAGAAAGCAAGACTTCTCACTACAGAAGAAAGTAGAAGAAAGTAATATTATTTCGTTCTAGGTATTTTAAAATCCTAAAATATATAGGATTAGGCAGAAATAAATGATCGTTCATGCCAATAAACTGAAACTGGAAACTGAGTGATACCTGGTCTTCCTTACTCCAATTTTACCAGACCTTGCTCTGAAGGAGGTAAACAGCCCATTGTATTGTTGGTGGTTGGTTTTGACTGACTTCTGCTTTCCTCTAATTTTGCAAGTTATTAAGGGTTCAAAGATAGCCAATTCTCAAAAAAGTTGTGAGTGGCTGTTCTGTCAAAAACGTTTCCCTGTTGTGGATGGTTGCCAGGATTATGTAAAGAATTAGCACTGTACAATGAGTTGTATAAAATTCCAAACACCTCCTGAAGTATTCTGTACGAATGGCCTTACTTGCGAATGGATCTGGTATAAACTGAAATGGTGGATCATGCTTTAGGAGTTTTCCAGGTATTATCATAATTCTGTTACCAGGGATTTTCTGAGGGACATAAAAATAAAATACAAGAGTTAAAAGATTTTATAGGAACAAAATGAAAGAAAAACTTCCTTTTGTCTAACTTCCATGTTTCTTTTCAGCCAAATCCAGGTAATCTAATTTCACAATTTTACAGTTTCACAACACTTTTTGAAAACACTCTTTCTTAGCAGTATACAGTCTGACAGATCTCATCCTCACTGGTACAATTAAGGTTGACACAAAATTGGCGAGGTTACTGTGAGGTACACAAAAAAAATGAGCACAGACCTCTGTGTTAGGCTGTCATGGGGATTGGAGACTGTCTTTGGAAGGCATGTTTTCCTTTTAAGTCATGCCCATCCCATGCCTGTCACACAGGTACATTTCCTTGTAGGAATGAGCCAACAGTGGGGGACTCCCTTGGAGCTGGCGATGGCTGTGGACTGCCCAGGGCAGCAGGGATGCAGCCAGCACCCATCCCACTTCTCCAGTCAGGAGCTGGAGGCGCTGGGGTGGCAGCAGCCCTGCCATCTGCACTGCCCTGGGTGTGGGGCATGTGAGGCCCAGCCACCAGCCCACACGTGGGGGTCAGGAGAGGCACAGTAGGAGTGTCTGCATGAGACAGCTTTTTCTTTTACCTTGTGGGTCATTCACCACGTGAAGGAAAAGGACCAGGCAGTCGTTGCAGACCATGGAAAAAAAGGCAAAAGTTCCAAAGCAATTCACAGCACAAGAAGAGATACCAGTTTTCCTCTGGTCCTCTGGCTCTTTCCCATCCTTATTATAGCAGAGAGACAATGTGAAAGAGCTGTTGATGTCATACTGGAGAATAGGACAGAAAATCAAGTGTAATCAGAGATGACTAAGTTGAATAGAAATCAAAATAGAAATCAATGAGTCTTTTCCATGGGGACATGAGAGAACATGTTTGATTGGGCTAATGGTGAACTGCATGTTCCTCTTTCGCCAAAGATTTTTCATGGGGTGGGGCAATCTTGGCTTGCAATGAACAAGTAAACCATTAAATTGAACAATATGGAGACCATTAAATTGAATAATATGGAAATTTCTCTAGTGATTCAGGAACATAAGTGTTCTGATACTAGCATAAGTCAATGCCAGCATCACTGACAAGGTCAATGGAGTTAGCTTGTGATAAACCACAGAATCGCAGAACCTGCAGAGTTGGAAGGGACCCTCAAGGGCTATTGAGTCTTGGCCCTGCATGGCACCATTGCCAAGAGTCACACCATATATCTGAGAACGCTGTCCAAACACTTCTTGAACTCTGTCAGGCTGATTCTGTGGCCACTTCCCTGAAAGTAAAATTAGGCCCTCTGTCAACCATAAATGTCTGAGAGTTTCATGGAACTACAGACCAAATTCACTCATTCATATTGAGATATTTCATTCCTTATAGCTGGAAACAAATTTGCGTGAAATATTTGAACTCCTGTGTGTTACGCTGAAGGATTATTACTGATACAGATTAATTGTCATATTTTGATGTTAGACCACAGAAGAGAAGAGAATTTTTTGATGATGCAGACAGTGGATTGAAAAAAAGGAGGAATACTATTTACAAGTTCAAGATCTTCTAGAGAGAGAGTAATGATGACTAGATGAGTTTCTATGTCAGCAGACTAAATTCTGTTTATGACTTGAGTCCACAGTTTCATTGCTCATCATAAGAAAGTACTCTGCAGGAAAAGCAACAGGATTGGCAAATATTATGGGGATAGTGATAAAATTGTTAACTGCTGTCAAACTGCTGTTAAGCAGCACTGTGTAGACTGAGTAATAAGCTGTGGTTGTTTAAGCGCTTCTCCGACTGCCTTCCTGACACATCTGAGTGGATATGTTTGCTGTGAGTCGTGAAACAGGCTCACAGCAAAAGCGAAGAGCAGAGTTTCTGCAAGTAGCTAAGGGTGTGATTTCAGGCACTTCAGGCAGATGTAAATTTTCAGTGCTGCATGAAAAAAGAGTTTCCATAGTCTAGCTACGTATACTTTCATCTGCTTGTGGCACGTGCAAGTGGGATCAAAAAATTAAAATCATAACAGGCAGAAGGAAGATTTACTTTTGTGCTTATGTAATTAGATAGTGTTATTCCTTCTGCAAGTAAGAGGTAAGGAAGACTAAATCTTTTCAGCACTCACCTAATCTTAGATTGTTTTAGGCCTGTTGCTAAAGGCCTTCTTGTAGTGAGAAGAATTGCAATTTATTTTTTCAATAAAATAAAAACTTTTCTCTTTTAAAACTCTCACTACAACTATATCACCATTTATGTGGGTCACCAAAAATTCCAGTTTCCTGTATTTCCCATTTGCTTTCTCATTTTTCATACAATAGGACATATTACATTGGGAAAGAGATTTTTAATTTTATAAAATATTAAAAAAAAAACAACAAACCACAACAGGAGAATAACCTTTAATAGCAGTATTTTAAAGAAGATTGAAAGTTTACTTGAATTCAAAAGGATGGAGTTGGGATGTAGCATTCCCTGATAAATAAGATGTGCTTGGAAAACACAGCACTGTGATGCTACAGATCACCTGGGTCCATGTGTCTTGAAACATCAGTAAAAGCATTTTGCACCATTGTCTAACTTTTGCCTTCTACTCTTACCTTGGTGTCTCAAATACAGCCACTTCATTTTTTTATATTCACTCCTACATGTCTTTCTGCAGTTTCTGAAAATATCCCCCCTATGTTCCAGATTTAATTCAACTTGTTGCCTCCATTCACCTGGCTAATTTTGTTTGTTTCTTTTGTGCTTCTATATTTTCCTACTGCCACCATAATTTCAATGACATTTAAATTTGCTAAAATGTATTTTCTCATACTGAACAGTGGGCAAGTTTGCTGACTGTAGCTTTAAAGTGAGGAGAAACAAGGCATCAAGAAATTCAGAAGTTGGAAAGCATGATCATAGAGAGAAAATTACCAAAAAAAAATTACTAAATGTTCGAAATATGTTTCCCTTTCATAGCTTCTTCTCAGGTAAAGCAAACACTGAGAGACTTGCCTGATTTTCCTGTGTCTTTTTCCATGCCTGTATCTGTGCAAACAAATAGATAAGCTGCAAAGTGAAACATACTCAGCAACCAGAACTCTCTCTTGATATGCCCTTTAAACAATAAATACATGAAAAACATTCATTGGCTTCTGTCTGCTTGTATTTTGATAAATGCAAGGTTGAGTTTTGACCAATGAAAACTGCACACAACAATGTGAATTGCTAATGTTTTGTAAACAGAAATACTCACTTGGAAGAGCAGCTTAAAAAGTCAAGCATTTTCAAGGGGTAAGGTATTCATAGCTGCCCTGCAGTAGCACACACAACAATGTAGTTAAGAAACATTCTCTGCATCAGCATTGGTGGCAATAAGATTTAACTGGCAAAATGTGAAATCAAGTGGCATTAATTAATTCACTCTCTTCAGGTTATTCACGTCCAGTAACTACAGAAACTCACTGAAGTACATCAGCAAACAAATTAGTCCTTTTATGTTTGCTGTTTTTGTTTTCATAAATTATATTTATGTCCTTTCTGTTGATCTTAAGTTCTGTGTCTGAAATAAAAGTACAATTGAAAACCTTGTTGAAGCAGGAGTTTCTCCGAATCCCTGTAAAACGCAGAAAGTTTAGTAAAGGTTGCTGGACATCATGTTTGGGGACATAGGCTTTCTTTAATGTCCTACAATAGAAAAACTTTCAAACATTTAAAAAATGGGGAGGGGGGGGGCACCCACAGGTAAATCTTGAATGTTCTGAGTCTTGACTTTCCCTTGAGAGGAAGGCTGGCTCAATCTGGTATCCATCTGGTACGTAGGGATTTTGGGATTAAGTAGAATTTGGAGATATCATAAAGATTGTCTTATCTGTGACGTGTTGAACATGCTATCTTGGGAGTGTTCCTAGGCTTACTTCTGTCCAAATCATTTCAAGGGAAGCTGTGATTTAAAAGTTCAGGGCAGAGACTCCTCTCCAGTCTACCAGCAAAAGAAAAATGGTAATGACCAACAACATTTTATTCCTTTGCTCTAGAAAGAGTGGATGAAGAACAGAGCTCAGTCCTAAATTTGGATAGAGTCTTTAAAATACATTTTACATAGCTCAGATAAACTTAAAGACAAGAATGCATTCATGCCTGTGTAGGCAAACGATTGCATGTTTGTAACCTCTGTCACATGCCTTCTTCAGCTTCCAGAGCTAAACTCAGCATGATCAACACTATGTCAAAAATTCGAGGCCAGGAAAAGGGACCAGGCTACCCTCAGGCAGAAGCCTTGCTGGCAGATGCGATGCTGAAATTTGGCCGAGAACTTGGTGAAGAATGCAACTTTGGTAACTTGTTTACTTCCTTTTCTGTTATAATGCAATAAAAATAGTAGTAAAATTTCATATAGCTTTCATTATTAAGTGGCTGCACTCCTACAGAGGAAGAACTTCTGCAAGCATTAGAGTTCTGCTTCATCAGACTTAGTTTTTAAGGTTGGTCTAGGCCTGTTCTGTGTATCTTTTGAAGGTTTGGACTACAGAATTTTTCCTCCTACATGAAAGTCAAATTATTTCCATTTGGACCCATATCCAGATAGGCTTTAGGTCTCTGTCATAAATTGTGATACTGTGGCTCTGTTGGGATGAAATAAGTACATGTACAGGAATTGTGGTATATAGGACAAAACCCTTTTGTCCTCAGCGTCCTTAAACTAACTCTTGCTGTCTTCATTGTAAGCAAGGAATAAAAACTAATAGATTTTAATAGATTTAATAATTAAATTATTAAATACTAGTCACATTAAATAACTATAATTAGTTACTTGAACTAATAGATTTAACTGATATTTTTTTTCAGACCAAATTCCACATTTTAAGGCACTAGTGAACACTCCTGTCTTATCTGTTAACTGCTCCTCCCTCCAAGCTCAAATGAGTTTGTGGCTGAGTTACAAATGTTGAGCTGACTCTTATGACTCTGTTCAGCAGCAGAATTCTGATTATAAAAAAATGGCATTCATAAGAGCATACTTTGTCTTTCTGTCTTGTTTGAGGGGACTCCTCTGTGACCATTTTTTTATGCCAACACACTGGACCCTCAAATGGGACTGTGTGAATCCTCTTTTGAATTTGAACCATAATTTGTTTGAATGGTAAAATTGTTTACCTGACAGAAAGACATTTGGAATGGAAAAAATACTTTCTTACTTGTTTTTATGTCATTTGCTAGTCAGTTTGACAGATGTAGTTTGATTTGTGCTAAGTACTACTGCTTATTTTTTTCATTGGTTGCCTCTCATTTACTAAATTTCAAACATATTTTTAAAAGGAAAATGAAAAACTAATATAATCTAGTTTCTGCAAATTGCTGTAAATTCTCTGATAACTACACTAGCATTCAGCAGAGTAGATACAGCAATTTATTCTTAACTAATAGCAGCTATTATGGGTATTTGTCGCTGTCCAAATCTGGAAGGCTCTCTCATTTTGCAGTGCATTGCTGGCATCCATTGTTTGGGAAACAAAGGTACTTCTGATTTCTCACATATTTTGGTTTTCAGAACCTTTGTGTTCTTTGAAAGTTTTTTTTAATCTCTAACCTTCACCTCAAACCAGTGTGTATGTTTGAGCTTCTTGGGCTTTTTTATGCAGAGGAAGTAAAACAGAGTGGTAATTTTTGTGGCTCTCGAGTTAATCTTGGAGGAAATTTCAGAAGGCCGCTAAATAGGGTTATTGAAATTGATGATCTTCATACACCTACACTTCAGTAGTCTATGTAGTAGACCTCCCAAGACAATTGTACTGCAAAGTCTATAGTCTCATCAAATAAGCCTTTCATTGAAAAAAGCAATCTGTGAAGTTGTTAAGAATTTTTACATATCTGTCACCAATACCACCAATAGGAATGGGGAGACTTTGACTTGAATTAAAACTATTTTTAATGCAGTCTAGTGATGGCACCACTGAGTAAATACAGTTAATTCTATCCTAGTGTGTTTGTTTCAACCGAGTGGGGAATGAACAGACAAGGGATATGGAGGAGGCTGTCTTGACACAGCATGGAGCCACAAATTCAGCTGTGTTATGAAGCATGAGCTCTGGTGGCTGCAGACGTGTAAAATACATGTTGCTCTTTCACACACTGCATCCTCCTCAGTTTCTTTCCTAAACTTAAGACTTTAAATGAAATGCTAACTGAAGTTTCCATGAAGTTTCCATGACAGTTTTATTCTGTGGTGTTTCAAAACTATTTTGAAATAAATGCATCTTTTCTTTCAGGACCAGCACTTGTTGATGTGGGAGAAGCTATGAAGGAGCTGTCTGAAGTCAAGGACTCTTTAGATATGGAAGTGAAGCAAAACTTCATTGACCCACTTCAGAATCTCCATGACAAAGATCTGAGAGAAATACAGGTATTGTCCTCAGTGCAGCATTTTAATAATGCTGAATATGTGGACTGTGTATATGTTCAGGATTTTTGTTAGTTGTGCAGTTTAAAATGGGGCATTTAGGTTTGAAGATTACTTGATTTTCGTCTCTTTTGGCTTGAATTTTACTTTTCAATTCTGTATCACTTGTTGATGGTTTAGAAAGTGGAAGATCAAAATTTGAACATTTTTTTGATGGTAGAATTTTCAGTCTCATGCAGGCGTGAACACAGTAATCTTACCATTTAAAAGCTCCTTTCACAAAACATGTATGGATGTTTACATTCTGTTTTCTACTGTATGGCAAATGCTTATCTGCATAAGTAGCTGCTCTTCCCAGCTCAGTAAGACTTTCATACTGTTAAATGTATGTGGATGAAAGATGTCTTGGACTGTTTGATGTATTTTAGAAGATTGGTAGTTCTAAATATCATAGTGGATGACAAATGGATTCTTCTGAGAGAAAACACCGAGTGTAGATCATGGTCATGCTGGTAACATAAACTTTTGGCCAGCTGGATGTGGCAGCTGCTAAACAGACTAATGTGAATGTTACCTCAGTTAACAATCTAGAAAATCTTGAGCTAATGATAACATTATAATGATTTAGTGGTCTGATAGAAATGATTGAAATATTTTCTGTGTAGTTTAAGAGTGCTGTTACACAGAGAAGAAGATACTAAGCTGTGCTTTTAAAAGAATTTTCTCCTGAGCATCTAGGGGAAAAAAACAACAGTGTTCAGGTAATTCTGCATTATAGTTAAAAGCAAGAAATCTGCATATCTTGAACAGATGGTAATTGAAGTTGTCCAGTCTGCGTGGCCTTTTATTAGTGTTGGTCTGTCATTTAGATCATCACTTTTTAAATGGTATATAAACACCCTTATTTCATTGTTCTGTATTTCTGCCCTCTGGGGAAGGGTTGATAGACAGCAAACAGCACATGTTTGCAAGAGTACATGGACTCACAATGCAGTGTCTGGAGAGCTGTAAAAAATCTTTATTCTGTGCTTACATTCATATTTTTTTGTTTTTTTAGCATCACCTGAAGAAAATGGAGGGTCGACGCCTGGATTTTGATTACAAGAAGAAAAGACAGGGCAAACTCCCTGATGAAGAACTTCGCCAGGCTCTGGAGAAATTTGATGAATCAAAAGAAATTGCTGAGTCAAGCATGTTRAACCTTCTGGAGATGGATGTGAGATAACCCCTGTTAATCTTTGACCAGAGTCTTAGAGAGATAGTGAAAACACTTTCCTCCTTGTTGGGCACAGTGAGAGGCTCAGAAGCTACAGTAATGCACAGCGTGTTCATGTAGGAACAGTATTTTAGGTTTTTTCTGGGTAACTGAGCTAAAGAACTTAAGTCCTCTGTATCATCATTGTGCTTCCTAACTGCAAAGTGCTGCTTACAAAACCAAAGTATCTTTCTTCTTAGAATTATGTGATTGTAACTAATTACTTTTACTTAGTTGTGGTTATAAGGTTTGTGCCAAAGCTTTTGCTCAAGTGTGTGGGCTGCTGAGAGGATTGTAAAGATCAGAACTTATTAACTCAGAGCCCCGTGGTATCTGCTGTAATAGATGTGATACTGAACAGAAAACTCAGAGTTACCATGACTGTTCATATCTGACTTGGAGATATGCTTTGCTTATAGACTGGTTAGGATTAGTTTTATCTAATCTTCTGTTTATAATTAATGTTACAATTGTAAAATTAAGTAAAAAAATAAAGTAAAATTAAGGAAAAAGGCATCTCTTTTGGAGGAAAACCACATGTCAGCTGAACACTTGTCTTCCAGAATATGTAGTCAAAGAAAACTAATTTTAAGTATTTCTGTCAATGTGAGTAGTTTATTTTAAGTACACATATAATCTAACTCATCATTTTGTTACCAGATTGCTGTAGAGGAGCCATAACAAACCTGAAAATATTTGCATATAGAACTTTCTATTTGCGCAGAAATTAAATATAGCTGCAATGAAATCAAAGAAATACAAGTAGTTTGTAGCTTAATCCTTGTAGCAACATCCATCACTATGTGCCCAGATAGTTCTGGCCAATATTACAGCGTTGGGGCATGGTGTGCTGTGGAAACTGTTAGCAGTTGCATTGCCCACAAAGTTGGGTTTTGGGTGTTTTTTTCCTTCATGTGAAGTGGAATGCTCTCTGCCTTCACTACAAATATTCTGCATACCAATGTATGCAATATCTTTCTGTTTTGGTCTGCTTCACAGGCCAGAGTACAACAGCAACATAACCATAATGTCCATGGTTCTGCATCCTTCAAAGGCAGGGAGACAGAAAGATATTATACTCTCATTACAGTCTCATTTTTGCTTTCATAGTGTTTGCTGAATGCGGTAGGTCTGAAGGCTGCTGTTTGTTCAAATCAGCCTTGGAGAGATGATCAGCGGACAAGAGTTGCAGTTGCTATTCCAGATCAGCTCATAACCAGTTGTGGTAATGAATAAAGAGTGATATGTACATATTTGCCGCTAACTACAAAGATGAATTAAGTTTTTAGAGAGATAAGTAAAACTGCCTTTGCAGTGGACAGTGGGTTTTATTCTCTATTGCCTGAGCTGCTAGTATTTGCCTAAGATCTGATGTTTTGATGTCAATCCTCAGATTGAACAAGTGAGCCAGCTTTCTGCTCTTGTGCAAGCCCAGCTGGAGTACCACAAGCAGGCCACACAGATCCTACAGCGAGTTACATCTAAGCTGGAAGATAGGTAATGCACTTTTGTAAGTTTCTTGAATAGTTTGTTAGTTTTACAGAGTTAGAAAACCCAAGAGTAGAATGCAACACTGTTATCTTTTTTTCTCGACTTGGTACTTTTTTGTTTATGTAAGCAAAGGCCATTTCATTAGACTGAGATTTAAATGTTTTGGACATGCATCTTGTTCTCAGTATAAGTTCAGGAAAACACTTCAGCTCAGTCAAGCTATTAAATGTGAATTAACTGAAAGTAAGTATTTATAAATTCTGAATTCAGTGCGACTTGCAACTTTGGATTCCTTACTGCCTGTGTATGTATTCACAAAATATAATTATTCTGAAAGAAGATGTTAAAATTTGATTTTGAAAGAGAGTGTCTTATTGCATTCTTGTCTTCCTGAGGATCTTCCTGAGCCAGGTATCAAGACCCTCATTATTTACCAGTTTATTAATACTCCTCCTATTACCAGATCAAACTTGATACCAGATTTAACTGAGTTTACCTCTTCTATCCCCTTTTGCGTAACTGCATATGCTATCAGAATTCTTACAATATTAGAACATCAGAGTTTTTATTTTAGAATTTTTGTTCCTATCAAAACAGTTTGATCAGCTTCTCACACACACACATCCTTCTTCAAGGAAATTTAGCATACAAGAAAGGTTTCTCTACCTATATGGTTCTGGAAGACTTAGTAAATGCTGGATGTAATTCCCAAGAGGAGATAATGTTCACATACTGTGCAAAGGCAGCTGTTTTCAGATGTCAATAGCATAGATCAAGCTGCTAATAGTGCTGGATCTGTCAGTGTTAATTTTCTCAGGGCATGCATCCTGAAAACCTCATTCAGTTCTAAGTCTTATAACGTTTGGGATTAGGAGCAGCACTTGATTTAGGAGGTAGACTGTCCAGCTGACTGTTTCTGCAGTACTTTCTGAACAGCTAAAACAATTTTTAGCACTTGCAATTCACTTTCTTTACAGAAGCATTTAAAATTACTTAAGAACAGGTGATTTATTCTGTAGTGCATAAATTATGCCATATCTCTCTCTGCTGTAGATTTCCTGTATCAATTCAGATGATCCTTTGCCCTTTTGAAATTTCTGCTAACTGGTCAATATTTTTGCTTTGAGTTTCAGCTGTGAATAATCTTTGCTTTTCAAGGACTTTATATCCGAATGCTATTATAATTCATTTGAAGTAAATATTTTACAAAAAGTTACTGTGCATCCCAAATTGTAAAGAGGCTGCTGGCTAAGTCATCTTTTATCCACACCGCTGGACACAAATTGAGCACTGCGATGTGTTCACGCCAGAGGTGAGGCAGGGATGTAGAGCTGTTACTATCTGAACTACTAGTCTTTTCTTGCTGATGATATGCAGGTGGCAAGTAAGGCATAATCCCTGGGGGTTTGGTTTTTTTGGGGTTTTTTTGACTTTATGGACCATAAAATAAGTGATGCTTTACTTTTAAGTTGAGCAAATTTGTTGCTGTTCACTGTCAGTGATGTCTACAGCACACACTTTGTATTTCCTAGGCACTTTTTAAAAGAGTGAATGGAGCCTGTTCATCCTGGTTTTTGTAATAGGCCAATGTCTTTTATCTACCATACTGTCCTGTGTAAAATGTTCACAAAATAATTTTCTAAAAGTATGACTTAGACTGAAAAAAATATGAAAAATGTAAAATGCACTTGTCTTCTATTTCTTCTGGGCTGTTTAGATTGGACTCCAAGACTTTCTTCAGGAAGTGCAATGCAAGAATTTCATTTTTTTTCTGCAAGTTAATGTAAGGCATAAACTTCCTTAAAATACCATGATTCCAGGAACTGGGAAACATTAGGCACTTGGTAAACATTGGGAAACTTTCAGTAAAATTAGTAAAAACTGGAAGGTCAGAAAAGAGTATTTTAAACTCCCTTTTTCACTAAGTGAAATGAGGATGCAGTTTTCCCATCACAGTATCATGTCAGAGCAGCTGGGAAGCAGGAATGGTTTCCTTGGAGATATTTCTTCTCTTAAGAAACATGGCTCATGCTGAGCTTTTGGCTAATTTTTAGCAAGTCACTAGAACTGTCACCTTACAGTTTATAATTTGAAAAAAAATGGTGTTTCTTTCGTGAAAGCACTAAATGTAACAGAACTAGTTAAAATATTTCTTTAAAATTTTACTGTCTTGAAAAGGTCCCTTTTGCTAATGAGAGAAACACAGCAATGACTTTTTATCTATTTTGACAGCTTCAATTCAGTTTTTAGTTTGCTTATGAGTTTGGTTTTTTTAATGTGGAAGAAAAGCAGTCTCTGGAGACTGACTTGTAATAGTGTTTCGGGTAAGAAAGAAAACCTTGTTATCAGGATCAAAAGTCATTAAGTTAAATGCAGAACTTTTCAATAGATAAATCAAAATGTGCTATCAGCAGCAAGTCTAGGACAGATATAGAAAAGGTTAGAGAAAACCAACTTGTCTGTTAAATACGTCTGAGATATTCTTTAGTATGTGAAATTAGAAATATATGTGGCAGTTGTTCTACATAAGCTGCTCTTATTTTGTTCATCCCTTTCTTGAATTTTACCCTTGAATCTGAAAATGAATGCTTCCCTAGAAATTCTAGATTTCTCAATAAGAAGAATAAGTTGAAATGAATGATAGATAAATAAATGCTTAATTTGAGAGTCAGGAAGACTGGACTTTTGTCCCTTTATAAAACAAGTATATAAAATTGTAAATTAACCAAGTCTGCAACTGAAGTCAGTACATTCCCACAGTCTTCTTACAAAATGAAAAGAGTTGGCATCAATCAACTGAATAGTTAGTCCTTGCCAGGATTAGAAGCAAGAGATCCGGCTAAAAATGGGGACACAGATATTTGTAAATTCCTTCTCTAAGCAGTGATAGTCACGTAACAAGTTTTTCTCTATTACGAGGTCTTTGTTTTTGTTAGGCAAAAGGAAGATAGACAATCTGCAAGGTTTCTAAAAGGAATGAAAAATTGACAAATTCATGGCACAMTCACATCAGCTGTTTTTTTTTTTAATTTAGACTACTGTTGTAAACAAAAAACTACTCCAAATGACAGAACTTGTTTACGGTGGATGATTGGTGGATGAGAGCAAATACCTTGGAAGTAAAGGTATTTGTTGCATCTCATCTGCTAACAAAATATTAACTCTTGATATTTAACTTCATGTTTTGGCAGAATAAAGGAGGCATCATCTCAGCCCAGGCGAGAGTATCAGCCCAAACCTCGCATGAGCCTGGATTTCTCAACTGGTGACAATACACAGCACAATGGAGGAATATCCCATGCCACCACACCCAAACCATCAGGTAATGTCAGTAACGATGTGAGCACAAAAACCAGGTCTGTCTGAGTTTTGGGTCAACGCAGAAGTTAAATGCTTTCTTATGGAGATTAGTTCTTCCATGAGGGAAAATGAGAATGGGGATGAGAGAAACAGCTGTTTGAACTGTTGTTTCTTTGTAATATACTCATATTCCCCATCAGGGCAACAGAGATGAATCATCCATTGCTTTAATGTGTCTTTCGATCAACAATTTCCTGTGCCCTAGAAGCGTACCTTGAAATACAGATCTTTACAAAATAGACATTTAGAAAACCAAAATATCAATTGAAAGTTTTCCATGAAAATGTGGAGGCCTGCCAGACCTCCTCAACCTTATTCTGATTTTTAAAACCAGGTGTTACAACACAATGAGCCTGAAAGTAAAAACAGCTGAAAAGAAAGACTAAGCTATATGAGATATTTTCTTTGTCTAATTAGGAGCAGCACAATCAAATTTAAGCATTAGTGCATAATTAAAGTGCTTTGTAGTACTTAAAGTGCTTATTTAATATCAGCATACACCATGGAAGGTTTACTATTTGTTTCTTATGTAATGGTCTGTTATCCCATGTTATGGTGAGGGCTTGCCTCTTCTTCACACCTTTTTTGTAGTGTCATGAACGCTTGTCTGTGCTAAGGCAGTGCAGACTTATGTTCATGTATCTCTAGCATTTATATTTCCCTCTTCAGAGAGCAGTATTTAGCATTTTCTTCAATAGGGGTTCTTTTTTTTTGAAGTGTTTATTGGTTTCAGAGGGAGCACAATCTTTGAAAATTCTTGAATGTATGTTTGGGATGATTAATTCAAAGAGTTTATTTGCTAATTCTTCTAAATTTCAGCTGGTAGTAATGAGGGTACCAAACACTGTAAGGCTTGTTAATGTCAGCACAGAAGTCTTCATGACAAAGAGACCAAAATACACTGTGAGCGATATGTAAAGAAAAAAAAAATAAAGTTTCAGTATAGAATTTACTAAATTAAGTCTGGTATTTGAAAAGCTTGCTCCATTGAGGTCTATAGAAATGGAAAATTTTTATCCTAAAATAACTCAAGCATGAGCCTTCTTTCCAGAGTGAGTGTTCAAAATGAATATGCAAAATGTTTGAATCTGAAACTTACTCATCTTAAAGCCAGTATACATTAAAAAATAGAACACATATTCTTAGAACTGTCATTGTGGTGAAGTAGCACGTGTTGGTTCATTCAGATCACTGGAAGTGCATCAACTTTTACTATGGAAATTCAGGTGGGGATATGACTTCTTGCAGTGTGGTGCTGCTAAATCCTAAATGCTTTGACCAGTAACAATTTTGGTTTTGGTAGGCTTGAAGCTATAGAATCTTCAAGGGGAGGAACAGGGAGGATATCTGTTGATTTCATATAACATATGAAACTAACGACAGCAAATTAATGACTTATAATAATATCCCTTAGCCATCCTAAAGAGTTTATGGTCAGTTGTTCATGAGCTAATATATATTAGAAAGCTCTCAGTTTCAAACATTTTCTGAATCTATCCTAATGACTTTGCAATAAATTGTTTTGTGAGAATGGGGGAAAAAATGTCTTTGGAAACGTGATACTAAAATTCAAAGGATTCGGAAGATATATGGTGTTATTGCTATACCAGTAAAATTTCCAAATGAAGGGAAAACACACAGTTATGTCTTCACTGCTGTTTTACACTATCGCTTACACTACTTACCTGAGGTAAACAGACAAAACATCTCTCTGCCTGTAAAGCTGGAAATACATTGGAGCTCTTGCTTAATTTTTTGTGTTTTCTAAACAGATGAAAATTGGATTCTAATTTATCGTAGTTGTGCTTTCGGGTGTGGGCCTGACTATAGCTTGGTTCTTTTGGGATTCTCAGACTTTGACCAGCAGGCACATACAGTAACTGAAGACTGCCAGAAGCTGATGGTTATCTTCTAATGAAGTTTGGCAGTCTAAATTTAGATGTTACCGAAGAATTGTCATCAGCATATGAGTGATACCAGAAACAGGAAAATCTGTCATAGGTACAGTGGTAAAATGGGAACTCTTAAGTGTTGAGATTTTTAAGCATTTTGTTTTTGTGTTTCTTCTCCGTAGGTGTTCACATGGATCAGCCATGCTGCCGAGCTCTGTACGACTTTGAGCCAGAGAATGAAGGGGAGCTGGGATTTAAAGAGGGTGATATTATTACCCTCACTAACCAGATTGATGAAAACTGGTATGAGGGGATGCTTCATGGCCAGTCAGGATTCTTCCCCATCAATTATGTAGATATTCTGGTTCCCTTACCCCATTAGGAAAGCTGATCCACCACCTCTGACACAGATAGTTGTGTCAGTACCACTGCTTTCAAAATGCTGCTTCTTACACCTTACAAGTGCAAACTGCAGTGGTTAGAGTTACCAATTCCTAATGAGCATCTTTGGTTTACGTGTTGTCATACTCTGTGGTGGTGATGCGTTGTATCTTCTGAGCCAGCATAGCGTGGATTAGTTTATTGACTGTGCTGGCCTGGTAGTAACCAGAGCCATTAGTGAGATGAAAAGGGGAAGATGATGGCAAGCAAAGCAAGTAATTCATGGTGAAGTACCAGGGAGTGAAGTACCAGGAAGTGAAGGTGGTGTTAGGAGGATAATGACTGTCACCATCGTATTACTTTTTCAGTCTTAGTTCTCTATAAAAAGAGGGAAAAGTTCTTGCCATTCCATCTTTCCCTTCCTAATGATACAGTTCACACTGGTCTAACATTGACTAACCAGAATTGTATCTTCCAACCAAACTGGCTGGCTATTGTCACAGGGAGAGCATAAGTGTAGACCCTCTGGTTTTTCAGAAAGTGAACCACTGTACTGTGTGTCCTGCTGCTCTCTGCTAATTTTTCTCTTCTCAATTATTGTTAAAAGGCCTATTTCCCTCCAGAGGTAAACTGTAAGCTATCAAATGGGGATTCCTGTAGTAGAAATGTTGGACCACAAACCACCTGAATTTGCCCTTCAGGAACTTTTAGCATGCTCACCAAAATGCCAGTAAATGGGCAAGATGGGGAATAAAACTGGCATTTATTTAATGTTTCTTGTCAAGTCTTGGCACAAAACCTTGCTGCTTAAGCACCAGATATCCTTTGTAAACACATTCACTGAGGAATACAGTAACCAACCAAACACAACACTCATTTCATTTGTTTCTGTCTGCCATGTGTTCTCTGAACATCATCTGTGCATACTCTCTCCTCAATGAGGACAAAATAAAACATGTTATTTTTTTTGTTGAGCAACTAAAGACGTGTGGCTGTATATGCAAAAACATTTCCCATCTGTTTAGTTGGTTCTCTTGTGTTCCTCCTTCCTGCACTTGGTGTGTACAGTGCTGTGCCTAGCTTCTTGGCATTCTTTTGGTAACAGTTGCAGAAGTTCTGTTAGTTTAGTTATCCAGAGTTCTATTTATCTAAATTGTACAGACTCTATCAGAGGTTTAATGTGCTGCTTCGAATGTGCCACTTCAGTACTGGATGATGTGAAATGAAGACAATTCCCTACTGCTTAATGTATAAACTATATCATGGAAAGTATTGTTATTTCAAATAAATGCTGAGAGAATAACTAGAATAATGTTGTGGATTATTGCTTTGTTGCTTTAAAATCTGTTGTGATGGCTTCAGCTAATAAGAATTTTATTTTAGGATGCATATTCCTCATTTCCTGCAAATGTGAAAAATGGGGGGTTTTTTGGCATTATCATTTTACTTCAGTCAAATAAATCTCATGCATATAATGACCTTCATAAGCAAGATGAACTTAACACTGACCACATTACATCAACGTCTCAATGACTAGCATGCGGTCTCATGGATACAGGTTATTTCTTATCAAAGAATGCTGGTGTTCACAAACTCCCTAATGAAGCTTAAAGACATGGTAACTTACAATTTGTTTATGGTTTTAAATAAAAGCAGGGATATTGTCACAAGAAAAACAGACCTGACTTGGAGAAAACTAATTTAAACCAATTCAAGTATTTGTATGCAGTGAGAACAAAAAGACTATCACCTTCCTTGTCCCAGTCCCCAAGCTCAAATTCACTCCTTGCTCCTCCCCACCAGCACTGGCATGGATAACTGGAGGTGTACAAGAGCTCCTCTCTGCTGCTTCTCCATCCTCATTTTTTCCTTTTTCAGTGGTGAGTCCCTGCACAGGACTCATTGTGAATATCTGCTGGTGTGTCATCAGTGTCTCCACCTCATCAATCTTCAGCGTTGGTGTTCCCTCTGCTGGGAGTGTTTCTTGCTCTTATTTTCCCGCTCTTCTGCTCTTTCCCCTATGTTCATGTCCCAGTGCACATTGACAGACTGACAGAGTAGAAGAGTTTTTCAGAGATGGTGCCTCATTCAAGGATCAGTTTAAGGTGAGGCTTGACAGGGCTCTGAGCAAACTGGAGTAGAAGCTCATTGCAGGGGTCATGCACTAGATAATACTTTACAGTCCTTTCTAACACAAACTATTAAAAAATACAGATACAGATCAAATCCTCTAACTTTTAATTACAATTATGTCCTAAATCTTATGACTGGCCTCTAAGGAAGTGTCTGTCAGTGATTGGAAGAAATTGTCAAACCCAATGGATCTGAAACTTTTTACAGATGCATTAATGGTGCCATAGTACAGTTAGTATTACTGTGAACAGTTGCAGAACTATTAACTATGTTAATTATCAAGGCCTAGCAGTCAGAAGTAGTGCACTGGCATATTGCTATTTTATCAGAAGATTATTCTGTAGCATTTCACAGGCAACCATAGGACAAGACCTTAGAGATAAATTTACATGATTTAGAGCAAAAGGATGGTTGGTGTGCAGTGCTGCCCCACCCTGCTGAGGGGCCCTGGTTTTTAATGTGTAGGGAGTTGCAGTGTCTTTCAACAAATGAAACCAGAAGGATTGCACAGAATAATCACCATGACATGAGCCTGTCTTGACATGTTGCACAATTCTTGGCACTTCCTTATTACTCTGTTCTATGTCTCCTGCAGGTAATACCTAAAGAATGCTTTATTCCTGAGGTGGTAAGATCAAAATCTGACTTGCCCAAGAGCAGGATTACCAGGGCTGACAAAAGTTTGCATCTAAACCTTCAGTATTAGGTAGGATAAAGAGGGTGATCTAAAAATCAGGAGGGTGTTTGCTTTTGCACATGAGGTTCAAAGCTCTGCCTCTGGAACTCCATGACTCTTTCATTCAAGAATCACATAAGATATGTTGTTGACAGATGTATTCTTTTTTTCAACAGGAGACTTACAACTTCTGTCATCCTGCTTCTTAAGGTATAGGTTTTCAGAAATATTTTAAAAATATGATATGGGGTCCTCATTACCAAACTTGGCTGCAGAACTGCTCCTTATGGAGGTGCTTAGGAAGTCTGCCAGCACTTAGCTATCAATTGCCAAATATAACTATTTTAGGTTTAATGATGGTTTCTTTTTTTTCTGTTGAACTGTAAGGTTTCCTGAAGCTTTTAGCTTCTTAGCCCCTTTTATTTATTGAAGAATGAATCTTTGTGAAAAACACAGCAAAATGCCCTAACAGTTCCCTGAACAGTTCTCCATCTAAATAAAGAAGTGATTGAAAATGTCAGGGTTTTATTCTTCTAAAACATTCTCTTCCTCCAAAAGAAAGAAGATGGTAGTCACATCCTGAGTTTTATATTTGAATCTGGCTTACAGGTAATTCTCCCTTTGAAGGTAGTCATACTGCTTTTCCCACATGAACTACCTTGACAGGACTTGAAAACTGCTATGAAGATGTATTTTCTGGTTTCACACTTCTAGATCTTGCAAATCTTTATGGCCACTCATATGCTGAGTAATAGTTCTGCTTCAGAATGTATCCTAGCTTCTCCTATCTCATGAAGGCAGGGATTCGGGTGTGTGGAGGTCAGTGTGGAGCTGGGTTTTCTTCCCAGCATGGGAGTAGGCTGACTTTGTGTTAGGCAAATGAAGTAATAAATTTGGGCATATACTTGCTATAAAAAGGAGTATATTTGATAGACATTTTTAATTTTCTGTAAAATGCAGTAGCTTATCTGAGACTTAAGCTCAGAATGTCTAGAATATTCTGTAATTCATATTTTATTAAACTTTGAGCACTGGTAGTTCAAGAACAGACTTGGTGAAATTTCCAGAAGGCTTTGCTGTCTTTCCTTGCTGTTTGGTCTAACATGTAGCAGAAGATGGGAACAGCTTTGTGATACATATTCTTGCTGTGCACTGCAATGTACAGATAATTTCTCATCTGTTTAATAGTATTTCCTTGGAGATGCAGCACAGTGGAGCAGTCAAAGAAAGAGCAACTTCCTCCATGCCTTCCTAGATCTGCTGGCTCTCAAAAGCTCTGGCAGGTCTGGGACACAGTCAGAGACACACTCATCCCTGTTTCAGGTGCTGCTTGGACGAACAGAGGCCAAGATGAAGTCCTTGTAGTGAGAACCCTCTCCTGGCCCATTTGGAGGGGCCATGGCAGCCAGCCTCAAGCTTCCCTTACACACTGCTTTGGGCTTGTGTCTTTCTCTTCACCTTCTGTGAAACCTAGAATTGAAAAGAAGCACTAACAATGCAGGGAATGATAAAGGGGCTCAAGCTCCTCTGTCTCTCCTCATCTGTGAGCTGAGAGGCTGCAGGGGAGGCTGGGCTGCTCTCTGACAGGATCTGCTTTCCCAAAACCCTCAGATGCTGGGAAACATCACAGGTGCTACTTTGGTCACTGTCTGAAACTGAAGGATTCAACACCAACCAAGGATTGTCCAACCACCGTCAACCGGGACCTTCCTGTCCCTCAGCAATCCCTGACTTGTGGCATGTTTTGTGCTCAGAGCCTCATCATGGGCAACAAGATCCTTCAGTAGGCACCAGCTGTAACACACATCACCAAGACAGCTGTTTCAGTGGCATTTGTAATGATCCCCAGAGTCACTCTGTCTCCTCCCACACCAGAAGTTGGCAAGATCATGCAAATGCTTTGCTAAGAGTATGAGGATTGGTAGAAAGAGAGAGAGAGAGAGAGAGGGAGAGAGAGAGAGGGAGAGAGAGGGAATGGGGACCCTGTCCCAGGGTGTTGTGGGTCTGCACATCCCTGAACTATGGCCATAGTGCCCTAGATTCGGCTGCCCGCAGCTGTTTGGCTGCACCAGCACCATCCTCCATGGGCTGCAAGAGTGACGTCCTATGCCTATAGGTGCCACAGCACAAAGAGCATCTGCTTTGGTATTTCTCTCTGTTAGTTTATGAGGCCCATTTCCCCAGCCTGCTCAAGTCCCTCCAGATGCCAGAAAAGCCCTCTGTATCAGCCACTCCTCCCTGTTTTATATCATGTGCAAAATTATGGAGAGTGCCTAATCTTCCAAACTATTAACAATGAAATCACAGTGGTCATGGAATGGTTTGGGTTTGAAGGACCCTTTGGACTTTATCTAGTTCCAAGCCCCCACCTGCCATAGGTTTGGATACCTTCCACCAGATCAAGTTGCTGACAGCCCTATCTAGCATAAGTTTGAATATTTTCAGTTATGCGTACACTACTCTGGACAATCTGCTCCAGGGTGTCACCATCCTCCGTGTAAAAGAATTACTTTTTTATGTCCAATTTGAATTCTCCTCTTTCAGTGTAAAATGGCATTTTTCCTTTTAAAAAGTCTCTCTATAAGCCTCTTTTATTATCAAAGGCTGCAATAAATCTCCCCAGAGCCTTCTCTTCTCCAAGCCAAACCCAAACTCTCTCAGCCTTTCCTCACACAAGGCATGCTCCAGTCCTCTGGCCATGTTCTTTACCTTCTTCCAGCCCCACTTTAAGGGAGATGAACAAGTTGAACAAGATTGGACCCATTATTGACCATTGGTGAACACCATTCATGGTGGCCATTGTGCCACTGAACTCAACTCTCCAGGCCCCATCATTCAGTCGGTTTTCCATTGACCTCCCTGTGCCAGTCTAACATAATTTATCAGGTTGACTATTATGATGTAAAGCCTCAAAGAATGTTATACAGGACTCTCAAATTAATAAATTGTATCTGTTTGTGTAGCCCTTTGTATGTAGAGCAGGCCATAGTAACCTAAAACACTCTGACGCTTAAAGGATGTCAAGGTTCTAAATGCTGATTAGAGTATATCTATTTTCATCTTAGTTGGTGAAACAAATTTTCATAGAACCAAGGAAAAATTTAGTTTTGTAGAGTCTAATTCAACTTCCTTCTCAGAGGAGGTGTGATCAGATAGTGTTGCTCAAGGCCATGTCCAGTTAAGTCTTGGACATATACAAGCTGGTGGTGCAGTTTTCCCCTTGTTTTTTGTGTTTGGTTTTGGATTTTTGTTTTTTTTTTTTTTGGTTTGTTTGGTTTTGGGTTTTTTTGTTTTATTTTTTTTAGAAGAGTTAGAAACATCCCTTTGTTTCTGCTGGAAATTCTGAAATCACAGCACTGTAAAAGTTAGCTGGTATATGCTACAACCCTGTGTGACTGCTACAGCTACAATGGCTGACAGAATGAGGTATTTGAGGGGCACTGAGGCATCTAATGGTGGATGTGACAAAACACAACTTGCATAATTGCCCCAAGTTGGTTGCATAAAAAGAATTCCATGAATACTTTGGCAAAGTTTCAAACATTTTACATGCATTGGAAGTGTCTGTATTTAAAGTTTGGTTTCTTGAAGTGCCCATTGAGTTTTCGCTTAGCCCAGTTGCCATCACAAGTTTTGTTTGTAAAATTCCTCAAGTATTTGTATTTATTACTCAGAAGCAGTGCAGCCCTGGCAAAACTCATCTGTGACCCTTTGCAAATGATCAGCTAAATAATCCTCTGCCAGTACTGCAAGTAGAACTCAGTGCAGTATGCAGTTAAATTTTCTTGATTTATGCTGAGATCTAAGGAGTCATTTGATCTTTAATGCATGTTGAGCAAAAATTGTAGCACTTAATCTGCTTTCTCTAACTAGGCAGTCCCAGTAAACATTTCATATCCCCATCCACGGATCACAAGAAAAGGAAGAAACCCAGAAGATCCTGGGTAGGAATGCAGGAGGTATCATATGCCTGAAGCTGCAGCCATGTATGGGGTTGCATGATAAACAAGGCCTTTTTTAGCTTTAGAAGAAGAAGAAAGGAAATTAAAACTGCTAGTAGGTAGTTTCACCAGAGCCATCCTCTCTTACTGCTGAATTTTCAAGTGATACTGGAAAATAAATATTTCCTAAATCATTAGGGAACAGCAGAGGAAAAAAAAAAAGGAGGAATTCTTTTTCTTTCCTATTCTTCTAGAGAGGGGATATTATTCCAGATTTTTTTCTGATTTTAGCCTGTAAGTGAAGCATTATCAGATGTGCTTCTAGAACAAATACTGCACAAAGAGAAAAACAGCCATTAATGGAAAACCTTGCAAACATAATTTACTTCTTCATCATGAGAAAAAGATGGCCTCATATTCCTTTTCCATAGGCCATAATAGCTTGTAAGCAGCTCCAGTTACCATAATGAGTGGGATACAGGGAAGAGGAATGCTAAGGCAGCTGATCCATTTCTGCAACTCCTGTAAGCAGAGGCTTTAAAGTGTGGTCTGCCAGGAGAAAAACAGACTACAGAAATAAAGTATATAAAAGGCAGCTGGAATGTTTTTGCCGTCATTTTGACACTTCTGATCAAGAGGACAAGAAGCCTGGTACACCACATGAAAATAACCCACAATGTCCAATACAGAAGAGCAGAACTGATAACTATGTGTAAAGCTTATTAAGATGAGCAATCCTGTAGAGGTATAGGATATAGATCATTTCACCACATCCTCAGCATTCCTTCTCCCAGAAACTGCTCCTTGCTTTCACTTTGGAGCATCATGAAGTTACTGTTTGCTTTGTACTGGAAGTCTAGCAGTGTCTCAAGGGGTTTCCAGAGTCACAAGGTCACATCATACCTGATCTGTTTTAGGTTTTAGGATGAGACAGCATAGAATTGATTTCCCATGCTGACAGAATTGTGGCCTGAACCTGGGTACTACATTTAGTTTTAATTCTCTAACTGTACAACAGGCCTGATAATAATTCCACATTTCACAGAGCTGTTGAGGATATATATTAATGTGCATAAAGGTTTCAGAGTTTACACTGTAGACTTGAGAAAAAAAGATGTTTTCTTTGTAAAACTGGTATTATTCCAGCCAAAACAAATTCTGTTTTTACTCAAGGCCAGACATTGTACATTAGTCTGTTTAAGAATATTTACTAAGCATTAGTACTCTAACCTTCAGCTGAGAGTCTGAAAACAATTAAGCTGAAGTTATCTTCCACTGAATACTGGGATGCTGTTTGCCAACTAGAGGTATTAATACACTGCAATTTCATTGTTGTCTGGAAGACAAAACATTATACTTCACTAGACTGTGCAGATAAATGGTGATGTGCTCTCCACACCTTGGTGTCAGAAGCCCTGTCATGTAACACTGCAACAAGCATCAGTGCTTCTATTTCTATTCTGATTCTCAGCCTGCAAAAGTAATAAATAATCCCCAACTTACAAATTTTTCATTTCTTTATGTCTAAAGAAACTGAATGGAATTCCAAAAGTTCCTGTAACCCAAGAAAAGGTCTCACTTCCTTCTCCTCTCTGTAATATTGAAGTATGCTTATCTGGATTTTTTGCATACTTTGAGAGGATATAATAATAAATAATTATTATTAATAATAATAATCATCATCATCATTGTAATAGCAATAACAACAGCAACAAGAACAATTATAATAATAATGAACAACCCTGGTAGAAACTGGAATCACGTGTTAAAATCTTCTTCCCCATGTTGGACACTGCATGCTGACGGTCAGCAATCAGCTACTGCCACTTCTGAGCAGTTGTTTCCATTTTGCACGAGAAGCTTTTCACTTGGTAGCTGAGGAGTCTGTTTTGCTGGATTTTTGTCTCCCTCTTGATAGTGTACAACTGTCAATCTTTTTCCAAGCTTAACACAGGTCAGTTACCCATTTTTGTCACAGCTCCTGCAGGGAGCTAGAGTGGGGGAAGATTGGGCAGAAGCAGGAATTTCACAATCCTCGCTAAACTTGTAGGCTCTCAGGAGATGTAGAAAATTTAACAGAGCATGCTTTGTTTCTATTTTCATGCTCGGGATGCATTTTATGGGTCGGTGATGCACAGCCTGGTTAACCCGTGATGCTCGCGGTTCTCTCTGACATGCAGAAGCTGGTCTCTTTCTTCGAGCTGCACACAGCTACGGCGCCACCACCTTCTCAAGACATGGCAGGGATGTAAATCTGTTTTTAACGACTGCAACGTGTTTCGAATTAAAAGCAGCTGTCCATCTTTTAGATTTTGGATCATGGTGCGCTAGAAATGCCTTTTTTGTTACTGTTTGGTGCTACTACTGTGAGCCAGTAGAGGGCACCGCGACATTTCATTTTAGTGGTGCTAACTTAAATAGATACTCTTTCTGAAATTTAAAGTTCTAAAGGAACTTTAGAGGTATAGACTACTATAGATAATGGCCATTGCACAAAGATAATTTTGAAAGTCTGCTTTTTCAATATAATCAAAACCTGAATGTTAGAATTTTAAAACCTCCAAACAATGCATAAGCCCAAGATGTGGAAATTGCTGAAGCTCACCCTACTTACTTTCATCTGTATATTTTCATAATGTAGATGATTTTTATTACATATGAACATTCAGAATTAGTTAACAAAACACACCTACAGGTTGAAAAGTCCAGTAAAACAGTTTAATAGCTTCGACATCACCAATTTGTCCTGAAAAAATTTATTTTTAGCTGTCACCTTGCTATTGAAGATAGCACCCTTCCAGCACAAAACTGTATTGTTTCAATCAGGTGTGCACACATCCTTAAAGTAAGCTTTTTTCCTCCCCTCTTCCCCATATAGTAATAGAATTGCAGACACTCACCTTCAGAAAATACAAAAATAATAATAAAAAATCTGAATATCTTCTGAAATTGTTCATTTTAGCACAAACTATTTGTCACAAAATACACCCGTAAGACTTTGGCTGGAAAGAGAGTTGCTTACTTTGGGCCAAACTGTCTGAAGGAATATACATGAATAAATATTTTGACAGTTCATAACATCTTTTATCTGAAGTTTGCTGGATATTTCACATGTATTAATTGAGGTTCCTTCTAGCAGCAGAAGTTTTTTACTATAACTAGTTTATACATGAGCCCTAGAGGAATAAGTGATTAAAAACCTCCTTTTACCAAGTGTATTTTGAAATAGTTGTCTCAGTGATCATTGTGAGTTTAAGGTAATTTCAAATGTGTTTTCTTTCATATCTTTAAAAAGGCATTGGGAGTAAGAGGAGGTGTGGAAACTAATACTGTCTGAGAATTTAATTAATTTGCAACTTGACTGCCAGAGATAAGTGAGACAATAAGGAAAAACAAGTGTTTTTAAGAGTAAAGTTGTGTTCTCCAAGGACATTACAAAAGTGATCCCTATTGGTAAACACCAAAGCTGAAAATACCTCTTAAAAATGCTGAATTAAGTATTCTTCATGTGAAATCTTACAACCATTCACAAAAGCGGATTATAATCATATCAACCTTATGCTCATGTGCAGAAGGAGAGAGTGCATGGAGCAAGATAAACGAAAGCACTGGGAACTGGGTATAAACAAGGCAGAGAGGACTCAAGAGCAGTGATGGCAAATCATTGTCGTGTGTGCCTGCTGAGACAGGGCCTGAGGTCATCATCAGTGCCAGTGCTTTGTAAAATCTGGTTTTGTCCAGCATCACCCTGAGACACATTTTCTTTAGACTTTCACTATTCCTAGCTATCATTTTGACCATTAAGAATTCATTAAAAAGTAAACAAAACAGTCTGACAAAAAGAAATTAGGTCTTTTTTTTATCCTTATTGGAATAGAAAAATCAGTGAAGAACACAAGAGGGGGGAAAGGGCTCCATGGATACAGGCTTCTGGTTCCACCAGCACACCACTGTTGTAGGGAAGGCTTACAAGCTCTGCTCCAGGCATGACAGTGTCAGCACATTCCTTGCAAGTGTCTTGAATGTGCAAAGTAGGAATGTTTTGTTGATGAGCTCTGGAAAATCCCTTCTAGCAACCAGTCTTTGCTGCCTTTATTCCTGGGTCCTTTCAAAGCTTCATTAGTGACAGCAATTGCATCAGGTCATACTTTGTTCCTAAAGTCCTAAGGGAATTCCTTACAGTTAAACCCATCTGGATTACAAAACACAGGGTTTCCAAGGAATAGGCAGTCTCAATGCCAAATTATTTGGATATTCTGTGTTGTGATAGATTTTCAAAACTCCTGGACAGTACAGATGGCAAAATATCCTGTGACGGCTGAAAGCAAATCCTTTTCATAGGTTGTTTAAATTTTCATTCCTTTCCAAATATGTGATATTTTTGTCTTCAAAGTATTTTTTTATATGCTGCAGGAGTATTGAAATCATTTCCCTAAGATACCTAAGCATAACAAGGCATGGCTGACAGGCAGGCAAGCAATCAAGAACTGAGTGGAATGAGCCATGGTATGGATCAAAAAGGGCCAGAAGAACAACCCCTGGAACAGCTGGAAAGGCCTAGTGCGATACCATGGTGTATCCATCTGAGACAGCATGTGGCTACAAACACCCCCAGCAATAAGAGTTTGGGAAAGCTGGTCCATGGAGGTCTGGCACAGTGTAGAAACAGAGCATCCAGGATGCAACAGTTAAAACATTGTCAGAGCCCATCACAGAGCCACTGGCTTTTTCTGTATCCTCATCTTTCTGGCATGAAATTCTGTTCATGTGCACGTGTGTGCACAATGTTTTACCTAACACAGTCTATCCCACTGGTTTGGTCCACTTAATAAAGAAGTCAGCTCATCCGTGTCATATTATCTGTTTTCCTTTTTCCCCCATGAGATTATGTTATTATCAAAGAAAAGAGGTTATCTTTTCAAAGTTTTAGGATGTAAAGTTTTAAAATAATTCTCCCTTTTTGTGAGAGATGACAACTTTTTCATACAATTAAATGTAAATTTGAATTTCTTACATGTAAAGGTCTCAACATTGGAAAATTTTTCTTTTCTTTGTTAATTCTTGCTTTCTACCCAAAATGGAGAGTTAAAAGGTTTCAACTGTCTTGTTTTAAGGTGTTCCAATGAAGCAAACTGACTGCTGTTTTGCTCTGCTTATGCCATTCAATGTGCCATGTTTTGCCGGTTTCAGGAGGAAAAACAAACAATAAAAAAAAAACACCAAAAAAAAAAAAAAAAAAACCAAACAAAAACAAAAAAACAACAACAACAAAAAAAAAACAAACAAAAACCAAACGAACAAACAAACAAAAACCCACCTGAAAAAACTATGGGAATATTTCTAGCTTTGAAAACCTTTACTCTTTTCAGGTATTTCACTCTGAGTCAGTATTTTTTAGAGTACTGAAAGACCACAATGAAATCTCCCTGGAGCCTTTTCTCCTCCACCGTGACAGTTCTCTCAGCCTGTGGTTGTGGGAGAGATGCTCTGTCCCTCTGATCGTCTTCATGGCCCTCGTCTGGACATACACTAACAGATCTATGTATTTCTTGTATTAAGGACCCCAGAGCTGGACACAGCACTCCAGGTGGGGAATTACAAAGGCAAAAGGGGAGAATCCCCTTCCTTCACCTCTTGGTCACACTTCTTTGGATACAGGTCAAGGACTGGCCTTCTGGGCTGAGGTTCACACTGTTGGTTCATGTTCAATTTTCATCCACAAGAACTCCCAATCTTTCTTGTCAAGGATGTTCTCAATGACTTCTTCTCCCATTCTGTGTTCTGGGATTGCCCCAAGCCAGCCACAGGACCTTGTGCTTGGACTTGTTGAAATCCTTGCATTATTTGTGGGCCTACTTTTGAAACTTTTCTAGGTCCCTCTGGAGGGCATCCCATCCTTTTGTTGTGTCAACAGCATCAGTCAACTTCATGTCATCTGTAAATCTGCTGCAGTTGCACTCATTCCCACCATCAATGTCATTGAAGAGCACTGGTCCCAAGGCAGTGTCCTGAGGGACATCACTTGAGGGACATCCTCCACCTGGACACAGAGCCATTGGCTCCAGCTCTGACTGCACCCACCCATCCATCCATCCATCCACCCATCCATCCATCATTCCATCATCATCCTGTATCATCCATCATCCATCCTCCATCCATCCATCCATTCCATCCATCCATCCATCCTCCATCCATCATCCATCCCTCCATCACTCCTTCCTCCATCCATCCATCCATCCATCCATCCATCCATCCATCCATCCATCCATCCGTCTGTCCGTGCCAGTCCGTCCTCATATCCTCCATCGTCCATCCATCCATCCATCCACATCCATCCTTGTCATCCATCCATCCATCAATCCATTCCACCCATCCATCCATCCAATCATCATCCATCCTCCATCCATCTCTCATCCATCCATCATCCTTGTCCATCTATCCATCTATCCATCCACCATCCACCCATCCACCCATCCATCCATCCATCATCCATCCATCCATTCATCCATCCATCCATCACATCCATCCATCATCCATCCACCCATCCACCATCCGTCATCCTCCGCTCCGTCGTCATCCATCCATCCATCATCCATCATCCATCCATGCTTTGTTATCCCATCATCCACCCTCCATCCATCCATCCATCCTTGTCCATCCATCCATCCATCCATCCATCCATCCATCCATCCATCCATCCATCATCCATCCATCCCTCCATCCTTGTCCATCCATCCATCCATCCATCCATCCATTGAATGCCTTTCAAAAGTCTAGACGAACACTTGTCAGTCATCCCTGTTAATGTTGTCATCATTTCATAATGGAAGGTAACCAAATTGGTCAGGCAGGATGTCCTCTTAGTAAAGGGCTGTGCTGTCTGCCTCAGATCACCTCCTTAGCACATCTTTTGGTAGGATCTGCTCCATGATCTTGCCAGGCTGATGAGGCTAGCCAGTCTGTATTTCACTGTATCTTCCCTTCCCCCCTTTTTTAACACGGCAGCAATGTTTCCTTTTTCCAGTCCCTGGGAGCTTCACTTGAGTGCCATGACTTGTCAATTTTGTTTGAGTGGCTTCATTACAACATCAGCCGGCTCCAACAGGACCCGGTTATATACAACTTACACTGTGTTTTTTTCACTCTGCAGTTTGCAGATTGAAGCAACATCCTCTTATTTTATATTTCATGTTTTATGTATAGGTAGCTTATGCTTATGTAGAGGATGCACACCTGCTTGCTATAAAGTTTGCCCTGAAGAAGAAAATGTTGATAAAATAATTCCGATCTCTGAACCGCTGTAATCAATATTATTCTTTTTATTTTCATTTTTTCTTGTCACCATGTCTCTCTTGCATATTCTCTGTAAACCTTGAGAACTCATCTTCGAAAATAGCTACTCCTTTTCATCTCCTCTGGCTATGTATTAGAACAGCATCAGCAGTACTTTTGCATTTGTCCTTTATCCTTATCTGCTCAAAATTCTGTAAATCTTTATGTAGCTTTTCTGTTTTTGCAGTGGATGGTCAGATAACAGGGATCTAGCTGAAAAGCACTTTTTAAAATTCCCTAAATTTATAACTTATGCCCGCATTTAGTGGTGCACTGCCACAGGCTGTGGGCATCTCCCCTGTCTTTCAACTATTTTGGTCCTATGCCTGGACAATTGGTCACTTGACTTCTGCTGAATTCAGTACAGTAAGAGAGGTTCTCTAATGGAGAGGGATGCTGGACTGGGCCAATGGACTCTGGTCAGCGGGCAGATTTTGGGAGCAGCCAGGGAGTGTAAAAACTAACTGTGTCACAAGCTCTGAGGATTGTGTGCTAGGGGCTTTGGAGCTGAGGCTTTTTGAGTCATGGCTTTCGGGTCTCGTGTTTTTTCCTTGGGTCCAGACAGCTGAGGTCTGCCTTGTGCCATGGCCCAAGCCTGGTTTTTGCCCTTTTTGCCCCGGCTCCAGCCTGCCTTTTGGCTCTCCTGCCCTCGCTGGCCTTCACCTTTGCATACTCATTTTCCCTCTGACTGAATGCTTGGCTGGACATTGGCTGACCTCTGAACCTCATGTGCAGTCTCTGTCCTACTCTATCCCTTCACCTGTCCCTGTGGCACCACCTGTCCCGCCTCCCTGTGTCCCTGGCCGATGTCCTGTCTGCTCTGTCCCTGCATTCCTGCCTGAGCCACCTGTGTCCAGCCCTGCCTGCCTCCAATCCATCCCACTGCCACAATCCCCACCGTGACCCTGTCCAGGGTTCTGGACCCCCTGCCCGATCCCCACTCACCACATCTCTGAATTTCTCACTCTTTTCTTGAAAGGGAGCTGAATGGGTCACTAAGCCTTACTACCAACAAGTTGGACAGAGCAACAGTGTCGCCTCAGTTGGAGGGGTTAATAGAATCTGAAAACCTAACATCTCTCTTATATGCTGCCAAAATCAGCTAAATATGATAATCTTTCATTACGGTAGCTAGCCTTTAGTGGTAATGAAATTTAGAGAAATCATGTGGTGGATTGCCCCTGGCTGGATGCCAGGCACCAACCAAAGTCTCTCTTTCACTCCCCTCTGCAGCTGTACAGGGGAGAAAATACAACCAAAAATTCAAGGGTTGAGATAAGAACAGAGAGAGATCACTCATCAAATACCATCATGGGCAAAACAGGCTCAAATTAAAGATATTAATTGAATTTTACTTATTAAAATCAGAGCAGGGTAAACAGAAATAGGACCTTAAAAGCACCTTCCCCCACCCTCCTTCCTTCCACCCTACCTCCTTCCCCCAGCAGACATGGAGACAGAATGGGGTTATGGTCAGTTCATCTCATTTTCTCCCATCGCTCATCTAGAACACTCCTTCCCCTGCACCAGTGGGGTCCCTCCCACAGCAGACAGTTCTCCACGAACTTCTCCATGTGAGTCCATCCATCCACAGGACAGTCCTCCCCAGGCTGCTCCAGCATTGCGGTCACTCTTCCATGGGTGCAGTCCTTCAAGAGACAGGCTGCTCCAGCGTGGTCCTGTCATGGAGTCACAAGTCCTTCCAGGATCCCTGCCCAGTGTGGGCTCCTCCCTGCACACAGATCAGCAGTCCCTGCCAGGAGCCGCTCCAGCACAGGCCTGCCATGGGTTCACAGCCTCTTCAGCATCCTCCTGCTCCGTGTGGCTCCTGCAGGGGCTGCAGGGGGATCTTCTGCTCCAGCACCAGCACCTGGCACCTCCTGTCCTTCCTGCATTGACCCTGGTCTGCAGATGTTTCCTGTCACATATTCTCACTTCACTTTTTCTGGCCCAATTGCATCTGTGCAATCACTGTTTTGTCCCTTCCTAAACACAGAGATGTATATCACATCTGTTATCACAGAGATGTTACCATAATTTCTAATTGGCCCAGCTTGACCGTGTAAACATTCATCTTGGGCTGGCTGGCAGATGGGGTTTGGGGACTAGTGGGAAGGCTTTCTGTGTTGTCAAAGAAGCCACCCCTGTAGTCCTCCTACTTCTGGGTTAAAAAAAAAAAGGCAGAAAATATAGTAGTGGGATTTTTAACATATGGTTTCTCGGTATGATTTAATTTTGCATATCAATCATCTATCGATAATTGTCTATTACCATCAATTTTCACTCAAGTGGTTCAAACAAGCAGAGACCTTATGAGAATGACTGAAATATTGTTAATGTTTAAAGTACATTTTCTTACTGTGTTTCACATTATTGCACATTCGTATTATGAAACATTCATTATCTGAGTGAACTTTCTTGTGTTTGAAACAAGTAAAAAAATTAAAAATAAAGACTCTTACAAAAACAAATAGAAATGTTTGAATTTCAACACTATTTTTCTTTGGAAATTTACAGCTAGTTCCTCCTCACCCATGCTTGGCCTTTTCTGGTGTTCTTCAAAGAGGAAGATTCACTTGTGTAGTTCAAGAATAGAATATAGCACAAAGACCTTTCTAACATATTGAGTCATGTAAAGAGTTTAATTTGGTATTATAGACTAAAACCAGCATTTCACCTCCATAATCCCTGTATTGAAAATTTGTGTTACTTCATTCAATTTCTTTGATGCATGTTTCCATAGCACATAAAGAACAAGGCAGTTTATACTATTGATAAGTAATTTGAAAGTTTTTAATGGTTGCTTTAGCCCCTCTAGACTTGAAGAATGTTCTTTAACTGCTTTTGGGTACTTGTAACTGCATGCTAAAACAGCACAATGCAAAAGAAATGTTATCACCTTGAAAATCACTGCCTAGCTGGCACACAAGTACTTTCTCTTTTCTGTTTTCTGTTACAGAAAACATTCCTAATGTCAAGCATTAGTAGCACACCTTTGGATTCCCTGCATATTTTCATTTTACAAAAGGAGCTGCATTGTCCTCTCTTTTTTTTTTTAATATAACTACAGAAAGAAATTAATTCTTTGTGCAGTAAGTACCATAATAATAGTTGAGTAACCTTTGAAATATGTCAACCAGCTTCTTCAGATAGCATAAGTGAGTAAAGTATATCATGTAAGTCTCATACAGGCATTTAGCTAGAGATTCCCAAGACAAGTTGATAGATGACAATAACAAATCATTTAACAAATGGTCTCCTTTATGCCGTATTAGGAAGGTTTTGCTTTACTTTCAGCTCCTCAACAAGTTTGAGCAATTGGCAGCAGGCCAAGATAGATACTGTGAGTACATTTAATGCACTGAGAAAGGGTTGCACAGCATTCAGGCAAACTGAGAAGAATCTTGATGATGAAGAGGGAAATGCTGTTTGCATGTGGAAGTGTTCAATGTATTGCTTCATTTTTTCACTTGCTCTCATTGGGGTCACACACCTGAAAAGCATCTTGGCAGAAAGGGACACAGGGATCTTGGTGGACTAGGCCACGGCCAGCAGCGTGTCGCTGAAGTAAGGACAATAAATGACATCCTGGGCTGCACTAAGTGAGGGATTGCCAGCAGATAGAAGGAGGCAATCCATCTTCTCTACGCAGCCCTGGTGAGGCCACATCTGTAATTCTGTGTCCAGTTCTGGGTTCTTCAGTGCAAGAGAGACATGGATGTACTGGAGAGAGTCCAGCAGTGGACAGTAGCAATGGAACTCTTGTGCAGCACCCCATCAACCCCTCTCCCACCCTAATCTGTGAATTAGCTGGACAACAGTGTAATTGCCCACCTGGACACACCTATTCACATATTAAATTCAAAGGAAAACAAGGAAAAGAACACAGAAGGTGAGTGAAAGAGACCAAGCTTTTCACCAACAAGTTGCACCCGCCAGAGTGAGAAATTGCACTGTTTTTCAGGCCTCCTACACTCAGAAGAGTATAATGCTCACAGTGGCAATTCTGGCTTTAGGCTTTGGAGTTTACATCAGTCAGAGTGAAGATCTGTAGATCTGAAGATCAGTAGATCCATTCCCTGAGGAATTTGATGCTGAAGATGATAGAGCTGAAGTAATCAAATCTCCCTGTCACAAAGACAGGGGTCTGTGTGTACAGCATTCATCTGGAAGCTGACTGTATTTTGGGTTTCAGCATGGAGGAATGGCGGCTCCCTTGAAGACAAACAGGAGGCAGAAGAGGAGGGTTGTGCCTGTTCCCAGACTTAAGCTACCCTCTGAATAAATTGGGCCAGTGCTTTGGAGATTATTATCATCAAATGCTGCCAGGCTCTGATTACTCTTTCCTGGGGTGAGACAGAGGGAGAGCCTCCATCTCCAAATGGCTCAAAATGCCAGAGGATTTTGTCAAGGACCTTAGGAAACTGATTGAATATAATCTCATGTGCTGCTGTTCTACTAGATATGCTGCAGGTCAGGAGAGAGGCGAAAGGCTCTTACCATAGAGACCTCGGGTCAGCTGCAGGCTGCCCAGCAGCATCTGAACAGGAAAGACTCTCCACTTGAGCCCAGAGCTGCCAGGGCTTTCCTCAGATGGTGTCTCCAGCAAGCAAGACAGCTGCTGCTGATGCTTCCTTTGGTCACTGCCTAGAACTGGAAGGACAGGGCAATTTACCCACTCACCATCTCCAGCAGTGCTCCTTTGTGGGAATTTCCTGTCCCACAATGGCAGTCACTGAACTTTAGGATTCATCCTCTATCTGCCGCATCCATACCCGCATTGAGGTAGCAGGTACCAGCTGCAATTCACATCACTGCCAGAGTCATAAAGCCTAATAAAGTCAGGCTTTCCAATGATCCCCACAATCTCCTCCCATATCAAGATGGCCAGAGGTTGATGGAGAATTTGGAAAAGGTGCATATGAAGAGGTTTCAGCTGCAAGTGGGGACCCACTGCAAGGGCCATGTGGCTCTGCACAGCCCTGGTTTCCAGACATGCTGGACATCTCCACATTTCACCTCCTTGCTGCAGCAGATAGAAGGTGTTTCCATGTCTGGGCTGACAGATGGGGCAGCTGGGAGCAAGAGCCCAGGCAGATCCCCTCACAGGCAGAGCACTGCAGCACTGCCCAGGAAGGAGAGTGGCACAATTCCTGGGGTACCCCAGGCACTGTGGTGCCCTGAAAAGACATGGACATGGTAGTGAGCTGCCTTGCAGCAGGATGGTTCTGGCTATGCAGGGCTGTCAGGTGAAAAAGGCAGCTGAAAGCCTGACTTTGCTCTCCTTTTCTGCAACACTGCAGCATGCGCACCCTTGCTGGCTGCTGCTCAGAGACTCCTGAGATCCTGCCAGGCTGCTGCTGGCTCCTCTCCCTGCCCAGGCAGCCCCTTGTGCTCTTGCAGAAGCCTTTCTCCTCCTCCTCGTCATTGCGGGAAATGAGGCTGCCTTGCAAGTTTACAAGCTCTCCCTCAGCTGCAGGGGTGTTACCTGTGTGGGCTGATCTCCTTCAGGAGGAGCCCAAGAGAAAAATGTCTTTCAGGGTTTCCTCTCTTCCTCTCAAATTTGACGTGTTTGTCTCTGTGCATCTATGCAAAATGTGTACTTCCTGCAATCCTCAATAGCATTCTTACGCAAATATCATCAATATCACCCAACCCGGTAAAAACCTGCAGTTTGTGTGACACTTATCAAAGCAATTATTCACCTTGCTGTAAGTACCAGTTTGATACAATGTGGATAAAATTATTTTCAGTGGCTTTAAAAACAAAGGAATTTTTAGAGTGTGCACAGATTTATTAATTTGGATAATACATGAATCATTTGCACTATTTAAGGTAAAGATGTATATGTTTATACTGGTTTAACCTAAACTGAACCCTAATGCAGTCTAGTTGATTAAATAGGTCTTGTATCAGAACTGAAATCCTTCAGTGACCAAAGCGATGACCTCTTCTATCTCCAGCAGCTTTAACAGGGAGAATTAAGTACTGACAGTACAGTACTTGAAACACACTTAAAAACACCTGAAAAATAATCTCCCATAATTTTCCAATCAAAATCTTTAATCTGTTTATTATATTTCATCTGGTTAAGCACAAGAACAAATAAGTGAAGAAAAATACTCCATGCTTCAGCCAACATAAATGAGGAAAATACTTCCTGTGTTTCTGTTCTGACCTGACAGAGTTTGAAAAGAGTCTGGATTACTGATTGTTTGCAGTCTGGCTTTGCTCTATTAATGTGTGCTTCGAGTTTTCTGTTAGTTGCTATGGAGGCTAATTTCTTTGCCAAGGAAAAAAGACTCTCTTCTCCTTCCTCTCTCACTTCATCCCTCCTTGCCCTGCTCAGTGAACATTTGTAAGATTGTCTATTGGGTACTGACAATGTTTTCTGAAGCACTGCACTGAAAAATCAAGTAAATATAGACAAAATGAATTATTGACAATCATTTTTATCTGTCATCTGACTGATGAGACCAACTAATATCCTTATAATTTAACCAACTACTGAGTTTGGAATCAATAAAAAATTTTTCTTTAGATCAAATTGGAACAGAAAATATAATATTTCTTTCTCCTCAGTAATGTAAAACATGGTTTCCTGCTGAGGATAGTCTGGGAAGTTCATCCAAGTAGGGGTCCTGCTAGATCAGGAAGCTGTGAGAGTTGTGAGACCTTCTGTCCTTTCGGCTCACTTCCTGTGTTACTTTGTGGTTGTGGATTTTCTTCATTTGGCTTTGACTTCTCTGTAGGCTGTTGAGAAATGTTACGGGTTCTGCAATGATACACAGAATAGAAATCTTATAGCTGAGCCTTTTTTTTACAGTGTTCTTTTAATTGCAAAACTGGAGTGAAATAGACTTACTGTTGTCTTACTGACTTGCAACAACCATGGACTCTTGGGCTATACCTAAGAGTATCATTGTACCCTCAGTTATCAATCTTAAATTTCTAGTAAGAGTGTTGATTAATTTTGTGATTGTTTTGGAACAGCACTTTGTTTAGATGTACAAAGCAATGTCTCTTATTACCAGGCCTGTGAGATTTGAGCTTTTCATTTGACAGGAATTGAAGAATTTATTCCTGCTGCTTGCTTAAATGTCTCATGTGATTCTTTTTTAATAGAATTTATTCCTTTTCAAAATTAAGTGGCTGCAGAAGTGGGGGATATTCATTCCCTGGCTGTTCTTCTCCTTCCTGGGTCTACCATGAAGCAAGCTAGGTAGCACAGCAGAGCAATTTAATGGCTAATTACTAGGTTTCTATCTCTTTTATTTACATCTTCAGTGGGCAAGAGGAGATTCTGCCAGTGTAGATATTTGTCCTCTTATTTTCATCATAATTATTGATGATCTGGATTTCACACAACTAACTAAATCTTCAGTGCAACTTTTCCATGTCAGTGCGAATATCATCCAATCTCTTGAGCTGACTAACTGAACATCTTAGGAAGCCAAATAGCTGGTTTGCTGCTCTTAAGTCCCAGGACTACTCACCTTGGCTCACACCAAAATTTCAATCTTTTTAAGAAGTCTGTGTTCACATAGAACTCCTTAGCAATGGTTTTCAACAAAATTCACAAATGGGTGATGAAGGATGTGTAAAGATGAAGAAGGCAGTACTGTGTTTAGGATACAGTTTTGCATTGCTGATCAAGATTTGATCTTTCTATGATTACTCTGATAGCATGCACAGAGGAGTGAAACCATAATTAAAATACATTCATGGCTTTCTTCATGGTATTGTTTCAGATCTCTTGACCAGTGCAGTCAAAAGGTAAAGTTCATTGCAAGCATTTCTTGCAACATTTACTGTTTTATTTAAAAAGCTCTAATACTTGCATATGACTGAGAAATATTGAGAGTATTGAGAAATATTGTATATGAGAAATATTGTAAGCATTTTTCTTTCTCTCGTAGAAACTAAAACCACTTAGAATATTTCCAAATGCTTTTTAGAGTATTAAAAAGAAGGAGGGGGGCAACAAAAAAAGAGCATTTCCAACAACAACTTGAATCTGACTATTTTTGAGAACCTTCTATTTTTGAATGGCAGTTATGCCTAATCATCATGGTGTTAGTAGTTCAGTCTGATACATGTTTCTGAAAAATTACAAAAGACAAAAAAGTATCCTGTATGAAAAGGAAATTCTACATCCCCAAATCTTCCACTGAGACAAAAAAAAAAGTTTCAAAGGTGGTTTTATTATGCTACTGCTTCAACCTGCTGAGTGAAGTTCTCTATGAATAAACACAAGCGTTCTGGGCTTTGAAGTGCAGCTGAGCAGTCTTTGCAATCCATCTCTTCTGTGAAGGTGTAATTCCTGCAGAACAGCGGTAAAGGTGAATTTTCACTTATATTTCTGCTACTGCTGAAACATGCTACTGAAACAGATTTTCGATGAAGTGAGGTACATATACAACGTGTATGGTACCTAAAAAAAGAGGACAGGGCAGCCTCAGGGTATACCAGATACCCGACATATTTGACACATCTCTGGATTTTGGCAGATAACTTTTTCTTTACAGAGAGAGGGGAGCAAGGAATGGTTAAGCCAACCAGGGTTTTTTGGGAGAGGCAGGGAAAAAAGATGGAGAGAAACAACAAATACTAATATAAGCAGATGTTGAGCCTCTGGTTTGTGGCAAAAACTTCACCTTTTCTATCCCTCCTGTTCCTGGCTGGGTATTGATGTCAACTCTCTTCACTGTGTGCATCTACAGGTATAATATTTTTTATAGTGTGGATCAGACTTCGTACATCTCTGGCTTGCAACAATTATTCTCTCAAAAACTGCTGTCAGGTGCTTTCTGTTCTAAGTATTTTCATTTCTCATTATATGCATGAAATACTTTATCAAATGTCTTTAAAAGTAGTGGCATTTGAAGGCAACAATTTATCTGTGGTACAAAATGAATTGATATGTGTTTGGCAAACAAGAAACAAGAAAGTGTTGCTTATTCTGGTTTCTATTCAAATTGAAAAAAGTTTCTCACCTTTCAAGGTAAGATATCCTGGTGAAACCCAGACATCTTCAAGATTTACAAATCACCCAAAAAATGTAAAGAATTCTGAGTGAAATGTGAGAAATCGCGCTATAAAAAGTGAGCATTTCAACAGATGGTACTTCGTGCTTACCAAGCAACACAACACTCCATGCAAACAAAACTGATAAAAAGCTTTTTAATTGTTGCTCTTAAATGTCCAGTACATCTTTGTCATATAAAAGGTGGAACTTATGGAGATATAACGCAGGTACATTGATGTGACTAGTAAAGAGTGAAGCGTTAAAATTTTACCTAAGTGAATATGCAAATAAGCTCTAAATTAGAAAATTTAAAATTCATTGATTCAGTTCCCTAAGATGGTAAATCACCTTTTAACATATATTTTCAAATGGTTTGGTTTTTACAAAGCTCAATCATTTCACTTGCTCAGAAACATACATTGTACTGTAACTCAGCCAGAACTACAAACTAAGGCCCAAATCCAAACATCTTTAAAACTCAGATATGATCAGATCCAAAGTTTTGGTTCAGCTCATTATAAGACAGCTGCAAAATCTGGATTCTGATGCAGTAACTTCCTCAGAGTTTGTAGTGTCCAGATGTTTGGTGGGGAGCGTTACTTGTTTGGGTCATTCCCATATGTTCTTTGTCCTTATTTTTTTAATATATTCTTCTATGTTTATATTCATCTTTTATCTGACTTATCTGTTCAGACAGTAAGCTTTATACTGACTGATATGTCTTTAATCCCTGCGTTTCTTCTTTTTTGTTTTTTTTTGATGTAAAAGAAACCAGAAGAATAGCATGATACTGTAGAAATTCTACCTTGCACGATTTTTTGTGAGTTTCTGCTACTCGACACTGTCTTGGATTCAGCTTTGAAATGAACCAATGTATCAGCTCAGGATCTGGAAATCCTCAAGACCTTGCTACTGCTTTTTAAGACCAACTAAGCTAATAATAGCAAGTTCAAAACCATGGAGTAAAAATATTTTAGAAGTTTTACCTCACTAACACAATGGTGTCATATTCGTATTCGGTTAATGATGTCATTTAGAGTAAAAAATCCAAAGATCCAAAGAAAGACAAGTTGTTTTCAAAACTAGGGCGGTACTAGTTTTCAAAACTAGTTGGTGAAAACCACACATTTTGTAATACACTGGTAGATCAAACATTTACATTTATTATTATGAAGATGTTGTTCCTCCTCTTGGAATTGCTTTACTCCAAAATGTCAACTCAACTCCCCCATTGTTCCTGATTTGTTGCTTCCTCTACATATGATAATAATTCCAGTTTGTTGAAAAGTGACATTGTTCTTGAATTATTGTAGCTTCTCTGAACTGGTCATTAAAATGAACATGCAGTGGTAATTATTTGTGATTTAAACAAATTATATCACTGAAGTACTTTAATCATATTACAGTATAAAATTTCATTTTTCTTTCTGATGAAACTATACCTAGAGGCCAAAAACAAGGATAGACCTCTCTGTCAATTAATCTAATTTAGAAAACAAGTACCCTATGACAGTAAGTAACTTGAACTAAAAATATTCTCCTGATTCCAAATTGTAGGCTGTGCAATGTGCAAAGAAAACCTTTCTAGGAGGGGCTGCAGGTAAAAATAATTTGCTCTGTGGCATCTAGACATAAAGAGAACATGAATTCCCTGCCTCGTAAACATGCTTCTGTACTGCAGGTGGTGACCAACCGGCAGCAAGGCTGGGAGCACCTCTCAGCAGAGAGCTGGCACATGTGACAGTTCTGCATTCTCTCCCTGCTAACAAGCCACAGGCTGTAAAATAATGTGTGTTATTATGGGGTGGGGAGGGCAGGGCCATTCTTTGCGTGTCTCCCATGCCCTACAGTCAGTGTTCACTTGGAGCGCGCTGTGTTCAGTCAGGATGACTTCATTAACAGGGGACAGTTTCAATATGTGAAGAAAGGAGGAGCAGTGCCTTCTAAGTCACAGGGATGTTGACAAAGCTGAGCTGCACAGGAACAGTGTGCAGACAAATGTTTGGCACCAGAATTACACTTGGGGTCCAGCAGTTTAGCTTCTCAAGTCCGGTTAGGCTCTGCAGCCAAAATCACAAATACTCTGACTTCCCAATTTATAGAGACCTTTATGCCTTTATATTAGGCTTCAATCTCTGCTCAGTTTAACCTATTTCATGGTGCATTGAGAGGAGCTACCTGTAGTACCCTGAAAAGGTGTAAATATTTACATACGAGAACAGAATAAGATGTGTTTTGTTCATAGAAAAAAAAATGACAAAATGACTGTATTGGGAGCTGAGCAGGACTTCCAGCTTCTGCAGCTTGGGAAGGGCTGAATGTGTACTGGCTAAACTCCTACTGAGCTGTCTAATAACATGAATTTCAAAAGGAGGGCTCAGGGACTCTTTTGTGTGCCATCTTTACTGGCAATACCATTTAATTTCTTAAGTAACCTTATTGATCTCTGAGGTAATTCTTGGATGGTAAATTACTGTTTAAAATGTATAAGAAAAGCAAAATTAGATCACGAAACAGAGTTACCTTTACAATCATGGGGAATTAAAGCAAGTGGTTTTACAGCGGGCCAAGGAATTGCTGACCTTTTCTCAGATCTCTGCTCATCTAATACATCTCAGCAAGCAGGGCTCACTCTCTGGCATCTAGCTGCAGTGTCAGGGAGTGTACAGAGTGTACTTCCAGAGAAGAAGTAGGAGGCTCCTCACTTGCTTTCTTTATGGTTCCTCCTTAAAGAGTGATTCTCGTGTATCTGGCAATCTCCATTCACCTACATGCAGGGACAGAGGCATGTTGTACTTCTTCATGTACTTTTTCCTGGCAATCTGCTCAATAAGAATTTTTGTATTCCTTCTAGCACATAAACAAGATCAAAGATGACATTTTCCTCATTTCTTAAATTAACTGCTAACTCGTGTAATAATAGATGCTGAACATTTTGCAGAACAATCATATATGAATGTGCTATGAAAAAAGGATCCTTCCTTCTCCTGACCCAGGATAATTACCCAAAAGAAAGGATGGAGAATTGCTTTGGGTGGTACCATGGAGCAGAGCTGCGAGTCAGATGATAATAAAGAGAAAATAGCATAGGCTGAGCAGCCAGAATAAGCTCTTAATGAGTTTGCATCCCAAGAGGCATAGGGAAAACCCTCTCATATGGAATGCTTGACATTTCAGCTTTAACATTAGACTGCAAAATGCATTGAATGAGGGACTAATCCTGCTCTGGCAGACGAAGGTACTTATAATGCAACTGATAATTTCAGGGCCAAATTCTCGCTTGCATAAATAAGCCAGACCCTGCTTAAGTCAAAGGAGACCCACCCTTTCATGCCAACAAAGAATATAGTCTTCCCTGCTACCCTGAATGCAACACAGCTTTGAATGGGGATCATTAATCCCCATGAAGGAAGAGGCCTATTAGAGTACTTGGCTTTCCAGGAGAGTTCTGGGTTTTTGGTTTGGTTTTGTTTGGGTTTCTTTCCCTCCCACTATGATGAAAGCCTGAATAAGAAAAAGCAAACTGTGGCATGCTTTCTTTAACCCACAGTGTGTAGTGTTTGTTGACTCTCACAGAAGTCTTTGTCACAGTTGTGTCTCATGAGGCTGTGTGATTTTTTCAAATCAGGTACTGCAAAAAGAATTACATTGAACTAAAATCTTGAATTTTTAAATGAATATGTTTTATGTAGATAAGGGCATAAATCCATTGAACCAGCATTCTAAAATTGCGTACGTATTACTAAACTCCTTTTGTTGTTTTGTTTTGTCTTGGGGTTTTTTTGGGTTTTGGTTTTTGAGGGATTTTTTTTGTTGCTGTTCTCTAATTTTTGTGGCCCTGATCCCTTAGTGCTTATACTTCGTTTAAGCAGCTAAATTGCATTTCCCTCTCTCTTTCTTCTCTCTGCTTCCACCAGCTTCATTCCAACAAATAATAGGCTCAAATGTGATATGTATCCAGGGAGATCATCTAACCTCACACTTTCAGACCTCCAACTTTCACATGCCTAGCAGCAATTCAAATTTTTTTTTCTTTCTAGCTGCTTTTCAAGGCTTGAGAGAATTATTAAAACTTACTAGCAATTCCAGTGGAGAGCTTTTCAGCCTGGAGTGAAAACTGCTGTCCGTGGGTAAACAAAATCTGATCAGATTTAGTCAGAAATAAAAATTGAGACACCATGAGCCTGCTGGTCTGTGATCCCCATCATTCCTAACGGCCCTAGGCATCTGGTTGAGTAGACTCCATCAGAACATTGCTTGAAACCCCAAAGGGAAAGAGCAAAGTGTGATGCAGGCAGAGGAAACATATGATTTTTGCAAGCATGTCCGTATATTTTTAACTTCAGAATTGGGATCAAAATGGGCTTGATTCTTCTTTCTGTTCCCCTTCAGACTGGACAGGATCACCATATTTAAGAAATTAAGAGAAATCTTGCCCACAGCCTCAGCAGAAATAGGTAGAAATGTCCTGCAGATGGATTTGATGGCAACTGCCCATAGTAGCAGTGAACAGGAGTTGAAGGGCACACTTTTGCCACTCAGGATTTTAGCATATCTACAAACCTTTCTCAGTGTATGAATCTCTCAGGGTGTTAATGCAATGCTCCTCTACAGTGCATGCTGGTCAATTTTGGAAATGGTCTCTATTCGATCATCAGAAGTAACACAGAATATTGCTTTCCACTGCCAGAGGAAGGACTGACAAACAGGTCAAGGAGAGACAGACATCCTGTGTGCACCGATTGCAACACAAGATGTCAGTCCAGGGTGTCTCCATTTACTGTTGAACAACAAGCTTTTTTATTCTCAATATATAAAACACTAGCTGCTCTGACTGGGAAATGCCATTTCTTAGTTTAAACTCTTCTGTGCTAGAAGCATTTAAATAGGCAACCAGAGATACTCATATGGTACCTATGTTTTCCACAATAATGAAAGCCAGAAAGTTTGATCAAAACACAGTTTGCAAAAGAGTACTCACCCAATCTAAAAATCACTGTTGCATTCACTGTGTAAATGAATAGTGGGAAAATAAAGAGTCATACATGCTGACAGCTTCAAGATGGAGTTGAGCACAACCAGCAGGTTCAACGATGAACAAAAGTTTTATAAGCTTCCAGTACAGATTTTGGACCTAAAGTAACAAATCTGTATCGTTCTACAGTGTCCAGCTCTGAGCTTCTGCACTGTCCAACGCCACAGCACAACATACTCCCTTTTGTCACCAACTAACTTCCTGCTACTGCTCTGTGCTTGGAAAGGAATAATCATAGTTTGTGCATGCTACTGTCTATTGCCACAGCCCCCAAAAGCTGGCTTGGCTACCCCTTTATCAGCACCATCCTGCTGATGTGTAGCATAAACATTACACACTGCTGATGTTCTCTGAGGGCATGGGGCAGTCCACAGCTGGGGTCTTTGGATGGCATGCTCAGACCTCCACCTTATTTGCAACATCAAACTAAGGATATGATGCAAGCATATAAACATGTAAACATATCCTTACATGAAGAACCAGCCTCCACCCTGTAATGGTGTTACAGGTAGCTGAAAGATCTATCACAACTACAGGGAAAGAGAGTTTCTCACTACTACCTATCCTTTCTGTGGGACACTGATCTTGAAATCCAGCTTGTGGGTCATTGGCCATTGGCCATTTTTTGTGGTCATGTGTGTATTGGCCATTTTTTCTGTTCCAACTGCTCTTTTTTTGGTCACACTATATCTTTTCCTTATTGCCACCTCCCACATGTTCTCCTAAAGTTGGCATTTTGCTCTGGTTTTCCACTTTTTCAGACAGCCTTGCTTGTGTCTTTTAGCATTGAGCAAAGCCCCAAGTCGGCCCTGTTGCCCTGTGTGGCCATCCTGGGCCATGTGTGGGCACAAAAAGCTCCTGGTTCATTAATACTTATGTATTTCTATGTAAGTATACGCTGGGTATAAATGTACTTTTATCTCTGAACTCTTCCTGGCCCAAGGGACAGAGGCAGACAATCACAGGGTTGCCTGAGAACATGTGGGTATGGTGGTGTCAAGAAATGGCCATCAGCCAATCCTGGTGTAGTGTGAAAACAAGTTAAACACAACATGTTCAACCACAGGTGCCATAAAATGTATGAAAATACATGATTTTCCTGTAACTGTTCTGGTCCTGTCAGGTCTTTTAACAATACGTGGTATTTGTATCCCAGCTCCTTGAATTAGGTGTTGACTTTGTGGAACGTGCCAGACACTTATCTATACATACTCACCTTTTTTTGTTTTAAGTTGGGAACAAGCGGAAAAGAAGGGTTTGACCCAAACAAGCAAACAACATCTCTCTCAAATATTCTACAGCCTTAGAAAAAAAATGGGGTGTAGAAGTTGAAACTGCCTCCAGGCAGCTTGAAATTTTAGGATTGGCACTTACATAACTGATCACACTAGGCTTTGCTGAATTTGGCAGCCATGTAGGGGTTATGTTTTTCACACGGATGAACAGTTCTTGAACAATTTCTCCAATGTATTGAGCACAAACAGGCTTTTCTTCAACATCAAGCGTGCAGGTCACTTCTCTCTTTCCCACCCATTCCTCCCCCTTCTCATCCTCTCCCTTCCCATCCTCCCACCAACAAATGAACTTATTGTGACCACAGTGATTCTGTCTAACAAAAAAAAAAAAAAAAATATTTTCGATAGCAATAGTGCTGTTAAAAATGGGAAAATGGAAAGAAGTAAATTCACTTTGGGCTGAGTCACAACTCACACAATTGTGCTAGAGAGAGAGCACACAAAGCTATTGCCCCATGCTCACATACTTTGCAGATCAGCAATAAACACAATCCTGCAGTCCAATGCTCCAGAAAGCAGCTCCAATCCTGACAATTTAGGGCCCCGCTCACCCTACTGGGGCACCTGCACCCCTCCAAGCATTTCTGAAAGAAAAAGAGTTTTCTGAAACTCTGAAACAATGGAAACCATAACTATTATTACAGTTATAGAGTGCAATCTTTTAAAAATATGCCAAAATAGCTACTGTAAGAGAAAATGGGAACTGGTACATTCAACACAGTATGAAATAAATATTAAAATAAATTTTTTTTTTTTTTTTTTTTCCATCTGAGGTTGTATCAGGAACACAATTTGGCAGAACATTGCTGTGTAAGTTAGTTACTCTTGCTGAATTAATTGTGAGGAAATAAAGTTAACATCCCCATATATTATATTAGAGCTAACATAAATGTAACTTGATACCTCCACCCTCCAATTCCTTCAGATTTTTTATACTGTTGTTTCTATTACCAAGGCATATTTGAATGAAATTTCAATCTACGGATGCTTCATTTTTGTTATAGTCATTCTGATTTTTTCTCATATTAAGGTTTTATATTCCCTTTTAGATTTCTTAATCTAACTGCTGACTTTCTTAACCTCATAGTTTAATATGAAATCTGTTTCAATGTGATGGTTTTACCTGCTATATTTGGGTTTTAGCACTTTCAACGATGTTTACTTTGAATGCACACATTGCTCATGTTTTCTGATTCTTGGGCATTAAGGCATCAAACTGCATTTTAACATATGAAGAACCTATTTTACAAACACTGCAACCATTTTGTATGACACTTTTCTCAACTTCATGACTTTTTTGGGCTTTTTTTTTTTTTTTGCAAAAGCAGCAAAGTATTGAACAGTGACGAAACTAATTATTCCATTATCAGAGATGTTAGGCTAGCCAGGCTACTTAAAACCAGAGCAGTAGGTGTTTCTGTACTTTTGAAAATCAGACAATAAATGGGTAGGAAACAAAGCACAGCAGCTTTAAAGAACATCTGAAAACAAAATGAAAGAGGGAGACACTTCCTAGAAAAGCGCCATGCCGTTGTGCTTAAATAAAACTGTTCCTCATTGAATAGGGAATGTTCCCCATAGGAAATTCTAGGAAGATGATGTAAAGTAGTTCGGGTGTGGGAGGCCATACTATGAAGCACAGGAAATAGTTGAAATCTTTTGATATGTTTATAATACTAAGTAAATGGGAAATGGCTACAGCTGAGGTTGTCAACTACTTCACAGTTTGGCAGACGGTCACATTTCACTGTCAATATTTCTCTGAAATCGCATACAGAAGCAAGGTGTGCGGGCAGTTTCACAGCCAGTGCTCAGGATATTCTCTTAAAGTAATTGTTTTCAGGTTAAAAGTTTTGCTTTGTTATTCCTCAGCTCCTCCGTGACACTCCTAAATACTCCACACACACTTGTAGTGTGCAAACATGATTTCTCTTTCCACTAGTAGGGAATGGATGCTCTTTACAGTACTGAACATGTTTTTAAAACAGCCCGCAGCCCCAACCATGACAAACTTGGAAGACACTTCTGTTCCCTCTTTTTGCTATTTTAAAACTGATTTTCAAACCACTGGAAACAAAGCAGATATTTTTCTTTTTCCCCTCCCCTCCCTTTCCCTTCTCTTCTTGTTTCTCTCTGTCTTTTCTTTTTTTTCTGTACAAAATCACATACCTCCTGTAAGATAACTCAGTGCAGGTGTGAGGCCTCTTTGGAGCCTGTGATGCAAAGAGTAACTCAGAGCTGTTTAGAAAGTCTCTGGGTTGGGGACACTACAACAGAAAACTAAAAGCGTTGAGACCCTGATCCAGGAGTGTCTTCTTTCAGTGCACTCTTATGTACTCCTGAAAGCAGTTAGCCTAAATCAAAACTTAAAGTAAGTATTTAGCAGTTCAAACTGAAGCAAGTTTTTCTGGGTTTTGTTTTTTTTTTTTTTTTCCTAAACATTGCATAACATCAACTTATTTTTGATGAATTATAAAAAGAAGAAGAAAAAGGCAAACTAAACCCCACTGAATGAAATCAAAGCCTGACTAAAAAGGAATGGCTTTTTACACCTTTTTTGTTTGTTTGTTTGTTTGTTTTCAATTTAACTGTTAATGGTGTATTGTTTTATGGGAGGAATGATAGTTTCCCATTCCTATTCCTGCATGGGTGATTTCCTTCACCACTGTGCTTCCCAGTCTCTGGAAGTGCAGAACAGCCCATCTCTGCCTGCCTATCCAGGCTTCTTTGCAAGAGAAATGAGGGCAGGCAGGGGGGTGATAGACAAGCTGCTCTTGGCAGCAGCTGGAGAAAGACCACAGTATTTCTATGGATCTAGGAACCCTATTCCTTGGCTTAGATGCATTTGTTGAGTTCTCTTCAGTCACTAGGCAGAACCCAAAACAACATCTGTCCAAAGAGAATTAATGCATACTGGGTATTAAGGGAAATACATTCAAAAATACAAATATTGTGCAACTACTTGATTAACATTAGTTTGGGAGAGCTTATGCAGCACACAGTTTAAGATTAAAGATGATGTTGAATACATGGGAAGAGTTCTTAACCTGAATGACAGAAAACGTTTATATCAATGAAATATTTTGATAACCCAAATTATCAATACCTGTAAAGGTCAAGGATATTAATAGATTATCAACTTCCTAGTCCCTTCATAAATTTGACTTGCAGGCAAGCCACTACTCATTGCAACCAATAAATATGATTATTGTGGTTGGGATATGAAACTATGAAGGTTTTGTGAATAAGAAAATGTAGGAGTCTGCTTCATGAGTTGCTTTTTTTTTAACTTGAGGGACTTTACACCTTGCTTCATCCTACAACAGTTACAACACAAAGAAGCAGTACTGCAGAGTTCACCACAAGCACATCGGAGCCCTCAGCTGGATAGGTTGTCATCTATGACCCTTTTGTTGTAACTATTACATACAAACTAAGAGGCTTGTTCTGGTTTTGCTGTAGTTTTCATTCCATCAAAATTGAAAACTCATTTTGCTTGGAATAAAATAGTTGGAATAGGTAATAATGTTTCCAGTACAATCAGAGCCTCTGTCCTACTCCAATTCACCTGAAATTTTTATCTATCATGCAGCACTTGATCATATAATAGACCACAAGGAAAGGAACCCATTAAACTCAGGACCTGTCAAAATACAGTAAGAAGAGATAGTTATTCAAAAATTCTCATAGGAAACTCTTGTAGAATATACACACACACGCACATATACATATATATATATGTATCTCTTCACGGTGAGTCTTTTTCAAGGCACTAAGAAAATGCCATTTACTGCCCAAAAAGGTACATTCTTTGGCCTCAAAGCTACACATGAAAATGTTCAGTGTTTATTAGAAAAAGCAAACAACAAAATCTGCTTTTCTTCATTCATGCAGTTTAGGATATGTTAATTTATAATCTCATACAACATATGGTAAATCCCCTACATATAACAGAAAATTCCAATCAGATTCTCTTATTACAAGAACATATTTCTTGTTATAGAGCTCATAAAAAGTCTGTAGGCTCACCTGTAGCACACATCAGCCTTTAGTAAGAGTGCAGCAATAACCTATTTAGACAATGAAATTAATTCTTCATTTTGATTGATTGCTACCAAGATTGATTGCTACATAGATTGATTGCTACCAAGGGGGAGATATAATTCATGTCGTGATGTTCATTATGTACCATAGGTCTTAATTTTGATTGTGTTTTTGCCTTCTGTATCACACAAATGTGCTGAAATCTAAGGGAGGCCTCAGATGAAGGTAGTGCAAGTATTACTTGATTACTCATTATAGAAGAATTATTTATGTAAGGAAATGTACTTTAGAAGTTTGGCATCTTGGTTGAAATATACATATGGAGTGATTTTTAAAAATTAGTTAGAGCTCCCTTGCTTAGGTCTACAACCGTACATTTCTTGAACCAACGTGATCTACGTGCACCAACATCCCCATAACAGCCCACCGTCACTGCTTAATCTCTTTTAATACTAACAAAACAAACCAGTTCATATTAAACACTTTTTGCTAAAATAGACATTATTATCTTAAAACTATCCCCTAAAATCAAATCATGACTCTGTTCAGAATGCCCACGATGTCCTGGGTT
>CM019236.1:31261341-31286567 GCA_009741485.1 Malurus cyaneus samueli
GTAGTAGATACCTCAACAAAAGAACCAAAGCTAGCTTCTTAAATTGCATTGTACATAATAGTTATTATAGTGGATACATCTTGTAGCTCTGCTTAAAACTTCATGTATGAGCTTCGTGTATAAGTGCAGACATTTTCTCATGTGTTTTAAGGGATGACTGGATATGAGCAGGTTTACATCTGGAAGGGGTGTAAGCAAATGTAGGCTATTGGTAAATGAATTTTGTATGCTAGTCATTGTATTCTTAGACTGTTTGAGCCTCATATTTGCTATATGCTGTTCTATTTTGTATTTAAGTTGTTGTGCTTGCCACAGTGTACCTTTTGATGTCCACAACTCATTTTACAGGGTGGAAGGAAGTGAAGTGGTGGTGCTTTATGCAATAGTTATATGGAGTAGAGAGCATCTTTTTTAGATACTCCCATGTAGTGACATAGTGGTGGTTTATATTAAGCACCTGCCTTTATTCTTCCCGAGCAAAATACTTACCAAGTGACAACCTTATTTTTGTTTCATTGTTCAGAGAAGACTAAAACTTTCTCTTCTATTGATTGAAGTTGAAAATAAAGCCAGTCAAAACTAATGAAAATACCTATACAAATACAAATACAAACACTCCCTGTATTTGTAAAATTGACCACATTACAGTTAGAATGTCAAAATGTTTCAGTCGGGAGTAATTTCAGATAAGACTGCAGGAAAGATATGAGGACAAAATATTAGGATACAAGTACTGTATTTGTGTGGGTCAGTAAGTCAGCCAGCACTGAAACATCACCATGCCGCTGATTTTTTCATGTAGAATCATCTTGAATCAGTTTGTACCCATCAAAACAACTTTGTCGTATGTTTTTATAAATCTTGGGAGCATTGTGATCAAAATTATATTGATGAACATAATTATGGGAATGTTAAATTTAAGCAAACTCAAAAGTAGTTTCATCTTGGTTTAAATAAACCTCTGTTACTTTAATGACTAGAGTTTTCATTTGGGCTTCATAATAGATTATATGGGTTCTTGGTTATATTGTCAAGTCAAGAAATTACAGCAAGCTATATTTTTTTTTACATCATCATCATCTGACATATTGAAGTTCTAGTGTTTTCACCGTCCCTTTCTAATTATAATCACAGAATCATAGGCTGAATAAGGTTGGCAGAGACCTCTAGACATCATCCTGTCCAATCCCCCAAGCTGAACAGGATCCCACAGAGCCAGTCGCCCAGAATAATGTCCAGGCAGCTTTTGACTGTCTTCAGCAGAGGAGACTCCGCCACCTGTCTGGGAGACCTGTTCCAGGGCTCACACTCAGTGTGTCCTGATGTCCAGAGGGAGCCTCCTGTGTTGCTGTCTGCAGCCATTGCCTCTTACCCTGTTTCTGGGCACTACTGAAAAGAGTGATTGCCTTCTTTGCACCTTCCTTTCAGGTGTTCATATACAATGATAAGATCTCATGAAGCCTGCTTTTCTCCAGATTGCACAGTCCCCCTCAGGCTATCAGTCCAGTCCCCTCATCATTTTGTGGCCACTTGTTGGACTCTCTAGTATGTCCATCTCTCTGGTGTGCTGGAGAGCCTAGAACTGGACACAATCCTCCAGGCATGGCCTCATCCGTGCTGAGTTGAAGGGAAGGATCACCTCCCTCAAACTGCTGGCACTCATTTGATTAATACAGCCCAGGATAACATTTGCCTGCTCTACTACAATTGCTGGCTCATGGTCAGTTTTGGGTCTACTAGCTCTGACCCTGCCCAATGCTTTTCTGCAGAGCTGCTCTTTCCTTAAAAATCTGGTGAAGAGAGCACTTCAGGCTAACATTTCACCAGGGTGGGCTGCCTTCAACCTGTAGCACACCTGACTTCAACCAAATGTTTTTAGGAAAGTTTAATGACAATATGTAGTGCCATTTCTGAGAATTCAGGTGTATGGGAGAAAATTCAATTTAAAGCAGTTCTAATGACCTTTTTGTCACAAAAAACCTTAGTTTCTTTGTGAAGAAAGGTTAAATATTTGGCAAGAGAAGGGTCTTGCACTGGAGATGTTGATTGCTAAAATTATGAAAGTGAGGATAAGTTTGCTTAATTTACAGGTCTCTGAGCATTCATTGCCTGAAGCTCACTAGAGATTTAAGGCGTCAACATTTTCACACATTTTCACTGGCCATATGTGAATATGTGCATATGTCAGGGAAAGGAGCAGTACTTCCTCTTCTGTTGCACCAAAGTGAGATTATTCACAAACTGCTATTACATCTGGATCCTACAGCAGTTATCTGGATATGTACAAAGGTAGGGTGAATAAAGGGTTTGTGAATTCTAACTGCAGATTAAAAACATCTAAAAGAGGTTCAGAGATAAACAGGGGGGATGGGAATATTTTAGCACTGGTCTGATTGTACAGTTTCTGACAAGATTTTTGAAAGCAGTAGTGGTTGCTTTCTTGTATGACCCCAGTAAAACCCTCTTCTGTAACAGATTTTGCCTGCTGAAGATGAAGGGAAAAGGGGAAATGAAACGATTCTTCTGTGTGTCTGTCCAATTTGAAATTTTATCTCTTTCCTCATATAAATATGAATGTTAAATTTCCCAGACTTAAAAATATTGCCCTTTCCATGAATATTTTCTGCAATAATTGGGTTGATGATGCTACCATACAGTTAAGTACAGACAAGTAGTATTCTGTAATCATTAATGAGTGATGGCAGAATTGTTTGATGAATATATTCTTTAAAAAGTGGAGGTATAATTTTTGATAATCTGGATTAGATTGCTAATATTTCCACTTCATACCCTTGTAAATTGCTTCTCTTAATAGAAACATAACCTATGCATTAAAACACATCTCTGTTCTTTGTGTAAAAGTTCACATTGGGTACGCAAAGTGAACAATACTAGAGCTTTATGGGAACCTCAGAGGATGTAAATTTTTGCTGCTAGTTTTTCCCAAGGACTAAGGGATTCTTTGTAGATACTAGATGTGTTTTGTATTAGGAGTTTTGAAAATCTTGGTTAGAAACTGAATGTTTTCCTTAGACTTTGCTTACACTTTCACTTAATATGAAAAAGGGAAAAAAGTAATTTCTTCAGTTATTACTTCAGTGATTTTAGTCTTCCATACCCCTTTAAAAAAACAAAACATTTTTTTTGGCTTGTTTTGTTTTGTTTTATTAGAAATAAAATAAAATATACCTTGCTTGTGATGTTGAAGATTATGAAATGTGATGAACTCTTCTGTTGAGATGATGTATGATGAATAGACTAGCAAATCATTATCTGGATTTTGCAGCACAGTATTTATTCCCTGTATGTTTCTGGTTCTGTACTTTAAGTCATCCTATAACAACTGAAGTATATGGGTACATGTTGCCATTGTGCACCTTGAGTACTTTGCATCCTAAAACTGCAGTTGTGTCCCAGCTGCAAGCAAGATGTTTCTGTTACAGTAAGCAATGAAATGGCAATGTAGCATGTCATTTACAAGGCTTAGTGAATAATGCCATGTGCATCTGAGTCATGCCCCTATTAAATTTAATTAAACTCTTTACACCCTTTTCAGTCTTAAGGCTATATATTTTGTGCCTTTTGAAAGAAATGTGCAGTCAGCATAATTGTCGAACATGTATGTGCAAGGGAAGTTACCAGGAGGGGGAGAAATGAAAAGCAAAGACGCAATTTAAGGCTTTTTGGAAATATATCTATTGGAGCTGCAGAAGTTATCTTGGAAATAAATTGTGGGATAACTAGATTACAGGTTTGTTGTTTGACTCCCAGTTACATTTCTGCAAGTGGAGAGGAAAGGAGAGAAAAAAAAAGATGCTGTGTCACTTGGACTGAACATGTGGGGGAAATCATAACAGTGAATTCTGCTGCACTACAGAAAGCCTGCTTTTTTTAAGCATGTTCTACTGAGTAGACAAATGCAGGATTATATGTGCTGTTTACACACCAGTTTGAGCCTGGAGGGTGTGATCTAGCAGGACTGTCTCATCTTGGCCAATAATATCTGTCAGAGGAATGAAACAAAGCCTATTCTTGCATCCATGCTTCAGATCTTTCATAGTTCTCTATGGCTAGATGCCATAAATAATGACTGCATTGTATCAGTCCCAGATATGGCTTGTGGAATGTTGTTTGATACTGCTACTTTTGACTCAACCTAGTGTTTACAGGATTTTCATCAGTACGTATATATATCTATATTTTTTAAGCTGAGCCCATATATGTCTATTCTTCCAATAAGATATTTAATAATGGAAGAATGGATTTATACAAAACGGCCTGTAATTGTTCCATTAAGTTTTGTTTTGACTTGCAGATTAAATGGACATATGTATTCTATTAAATAAGAATGAAGCCTAGCCTGTGGATTTTTGACCCATCAATCCTATGATAATAATGCCACCCATCTGAGTAGCTTATAGAGTGGACTGTGCATAAAAACCAGTGTTTTCCTTGCACTATTTGTTTTTTTTTTAATTTATGAAAGAGTTGATATGAAGGAAAGACTTTGCATATAAAAGTGACATTACTAAGTAATATAATATCCAGACACTAGTCCTGTGAGGTGCATCTTTATTTGCGTTTCTATTTATTACTCTCTCTGCAGTTTCCTTCTGTCTTTTTTTTTTTTTTTTTTCTTTTAAGCAAAGGAAATAGCAGGGGAACCACATTCATGCCTACTTACTTAATCAGGCTTCCCAGTGAGAATGCTGAGTGAGTGGTGTCTCAACTCTTTCACTTACTTCCCATGGGCCCTTGGACTCAAGCCAATTTCTGTGTAAAACAAGTGGAAATAGAAAAAAGGGAATGATGGGAATGCAAATTCGCTCTTTTAACAACAGACAACTTCACATTTCAAGAGTAAATGAGCAGTAGTGAGAACCAAGAACTATATAGTAAGTTTGGCTAGGGGCTTTGTAGTGGAAGAGGACCTTGGAAAATGTGCTCCTTCTCTCATCAAAAAATGTGTAACCTGTTACTATTATTATCCTCAATATTTTCAACTGATGTGCATCGTTGTATTAGATAAGTAGGTTGATTTCAGAACATGCCAAATCTTTTGATGCAAATTTTTATACATTACCTGCTCCTGGTAAGGTCATAGTGAGTTGTGGATGTGGTGAAAGAAGGATTTTATATTACGATGCACTGGCTTTTAAGGCAGTGGAGCATAGGGGGCACATACCCAAGTCCATTAATTTCTAAATAATAAAGTTTGAAATGGGAAAGCGTACTAAACTTTTTACTGGCAGTTAAGACAGATGGAAATCTACTGAGTAACACTCACAACAGCCCGTTAGCAAGATGGTTTTATTCAAGAAAGATATACATTCAGTAAAAAAACCATTAGAGTAACCTAAACACCATAAACTTGTTGAGGCCCTTTGAATTTCTGTTCGAGGACAGAATACAGCGATGAAAATTACAGGTTCAAAATCTATCTAGAAGTGATGTTGGGCTTTTACCTTGAACCCCCTGATGAGTGACCTCTGTACAGTGCAGGTAAACGGAAACCATATAGATGAAAAGAGATTGTGTCTTATAATTTAAATCGAGCCATTAGAATTTATAATAAGTGAATCGTGACTGTTATTAGAAGTAGGTGGAGAAATGACTCTTGTTAGATGCAAGAAAGTTGAATTCTAGAAGAAAACTACCTTAACTTAACACTTGTCGTTGTACTCAAAGTACGCTATTTTGCGGAAAATGGTCGTTAAAGCGCCATTGTGGACATCTTTTGAAATAGTGTCTACTAAATGGAAGAAAATTAGGGAACTTTACAACTAGAGATTTTAGAAATTTTAGAAACTATTTCTATTCCTTTGAAGAACCCTAATTTTAAAATTTACTATTATATAAGTAAAATACATTTATAAAAAATAAAATCCAAAACGAAAAAAACCACTTCAATCCATAACCTTAAAATATTTCTTCTGTAATTGTCCTAAATTTTGTACTTTATACCTGGTCAACAGTGGTAAAACTATTTTACAAATTCATTTAACTACTCTAGGTACCTAGCAAGCCTGTTCATAATGTGTTTTGGTGGAAGTAGTCGAGTGTGTTGTTTTGAATCTTCATTTTCTTCCCGGATTTATAAATTTCTCAAGTGAGCAGGGTCATGTCTGTTACTTTATTTTCTTCTTTTCTTTTTAAATGTCAGCTACAATATATCTGAATAAGTTTCTGTAACAAAGGAGCACAGCTTTGTATTCTGTCTTAAAATGCTAAAATTGGCTCATTCTATGTCCTTATTACCCTCTCTCCTGAAGTTAAAGTGATGGGGCTATCCTCAAACATGTTCATGGTAAATTGAGTTTTTGCATTGAATCTGAAATAATTTTTAAGAAATTGTAACAGAGCTTCTTTTCCTTCATTTCTTTTTTATTTCTTTTCCTTTTCTACCCTTTCCCTTTCCACGCTTCCCCTTTCCTCCCCTTTCCCCTTCCCCTTCCCTCTCTTCGCCCTTTCTCTCTTCTTCCCTTTCCCCTTCCCTTTCCCTTTCCTCTCTCCTTTCTCTCTTTCTCTTTTTTCAGCTTCCAGAAGAAATTTGCCACTAACAATGTACAGTTAGTGTACAAGTAGTTGTCTGGGAATAGAGACGTATAGCATCAAAATTGTTTTCAGCTCTAAAGAAGAATTATAACTCCAGAGTCTTCCCACATATCCATCACAGGCACACTGCTTTTAATTGGTTGTGATGAAAAGAAAGGAAAACTGATATTTTAACAGGATTTCTGAAATGTTCTTGTGTGCGGAGCAGCCCTTTTCCTGGTTTTGGGACTGCATGTTTTCCTGTCAGATCACACATAAAGAATTCTGGATTTTTGAGTGCGGTTAAAATGAGTATTTTCTTGGTTCCCTTTCAACCTGGTTTAGTACCAAGAAAAATGTTTCAGCCTATAAGCTGTTTGCCATTTATGTGACATCAGGCCTCCAACAAGGTGAGAAGATGTGGAAAACCTTAGGTCATTAAAATAGCTTGAAACGTTTATTTGAGAACAATGAAGAAAGAACTTGTGCAGTAAACGGAGAACTAGTTTTGTTTTAAAAGGAATCATTCCATTGATTAGCTGGATTTTTCCTTAAATCACTTATGTACGTTGTAAACTGCGTGCTCTGCTCACTGCAGTTAGGAGGAAAAATCATATTGAACAAAAAAAAAAAAACAAAACCCAATAACATACTTTGAATGACCCAAATATGTGAATTTTATGCCTGAGTGCTTTTGGAAAATTAACTTCTGCCTGTTTGGATTCTTCAATTCTAATTAAGAAGACACTGTTATTTTTGAAAGCTAAACTTTTTTCTATCTATACAAAGCCAAAGTGATCAGCTTCCTTATGAATTCTTGGTTTGATTAGTTTTCAGTGCACGAGATATTTACAGTGAGTCTGATCTGTGTCTGATTTTGTGTAGATTACTGTCTGGGTAAACCTGAGGGCTTGAATCTTCCTAGGCCCACTTAAAAATTCAAGACAAGATGAAAACATGGAAAGCTGCTCCCTGGGCTTTTTATAATGTATATTTAGGGCATTGTCAGGCTCCTGTAATAACCTAATGGGATTTTCACTATAATAGAACATGTTTTGAAACAGTGACCGTAACAGCAAAAAAAAGTTGACAAATCACAGGACTACTATGGGCACATAATGTAGTTAAATTCAATAGTTCATCGACCTATTTACAAAACCCTATAGCTGAGTAGATTGTTAGTCTGCAACATGCATAATCAAAAAGTACTTAAAAATGTAATGATTTATTCTGGAGAGTTTGTTTGGTTTTTTGTTTATTTGTTTTTAAAGAGCTTCTGTGATTAATGTGAGAGTTAAAATATGTTTTGCACTTGATGAAACCAACCTTGGAGTGCATTTTGTGTTCCTGTGGTCAGATTGTATCCAATATTCAACAAATGAATTTCAGTTAAAAAAGAAGGCATGGTAAAGTTTACTTTTGCATTTATTTTGTTATCTTTTACTCTCTGTAAGGACTTAATCTGTCCCACAGGAAAAAAAAAAGAGCGTCTATTACCTGAGGGGAAAAATTTTTGCAGAAATGCAGTTTTCCAAATACTTCTATTTATTTATGATGAAGATGTCCCTGTGATCATGCAGCTGAAATCTGGAGTTTGTATGTTTCCGTCCTATTGCAAATTTTACAGCCATGTCCTCCTATGGACTGGGTTTACAGCAATCCTGGATAAGGGAAGAGGGACTGATGTGATCAACTTGGACTTCTGCAAAGCGTTTCATACTGCTGCATACAACATACGGGTGTCTAAAATGGGAGAGACAAGAATTTGATGGATGGACCACTCTGGGGGTAAGGGATTGTCTGGATGGTTACATTCACAGGATCCCAGAATCATTTTGTTTGGGAAAGACCTCCAAGGATATCAAGTCCAGTCTTTGACCGATCAACATCATATCAGCTACTCCCTGACACTAAATCCACGTCCAGTCATTTCTTGAATATCTCCTGGGGTGGTGACTCCACTTACAACCTTTTCAATAAAGACATTCCTCCTGGTTCTCCCCTGAGCAGCTTGAGGCCATTTCCTCTTGTCCTGTCACTGCTTGTCTGGGGAGAAGAGTCTGACCCCCAGCAGGCTACAGCCTCCTTTCAGATAGCTGTAGAGAACAACAAGCACTCCCCTCAATTTTGTTTTTATCCAGGCTAAACAGCCCCTGGTGACTCAGCTGCTCCTCACAGGGCTTGCTCTCCAGGCCCATCACCAGCTTTGTTGCCCTGCTCTGGACACTCTCCAGAAGGGCAGTCAAAGCCTTGGTGTCTGGGTGGACACCAGTAATGTGTGGCATTCCTTGGGGATCTTTGTTGGACACAGAGACGGTGGGACAGAGTAGACCCTGACAGCATGCAGATGAAACCAGGCTGTGTGGTGCAGTTGATGCCATCCAGAGGGACTTTGACTGGCTTGGGAGCTGGATCTGTGCAAACCTCATGAAGTTCAGCAAAGCCACGTTCAGAGTCCTGCACCTGGGTTGAGGCAACGTCATCCATAGGTATAGGCTTGTGGAGAATGGATTGAGAGCCGGCAGTAGTGCTGGAAGGAAAAGTGATTATGACCCAACAGCCCAGAAAGCCATATCCAGGGCTGCACCAAAAGTGGCATGACCTGCAGCTTGAAGGAAGGGATTCTTCCCCTCTTCTCTTGTGAAATCCCACCTGGATCCCAGACAGGCTTTCGACACAGGAAAAACATGGACCTGTTGCATCTGGTCCAGAGAAGGGCCACAAAGATACTCAGTGGGCTGGAGCACCTTTGCTGTAAAGACAGGTTAAAGGAGTTGGAGTTGTTCAGGCTGGAGAAGGAAGGCTCTGTGGAGACTATATACCAGCCTTCCAGTACCTGCACGATGCTTACAGAAGCATTACACTGCAGATGTAATGAATGCATTCTTAAGCAGGTAGTTACCTGGGGAGGCAGAAATCCTAAACAGTTGACATAATTTGTGTGTTTCTTCGTCTAAGCAATTGTGAGGGAGCAGGTGAAATTTAATTCTTATGTTTCCTCCTTCAAAACATTGCCTTGGGCCACAGAGGTGCCCACTTATTTTTAAACAAAATTTAAGAGTTAGCTGTAAAGACAGCACCAAGTTTTAAATTATTATACACAGTGGCAATGTTACTGAAATAGAGATAAAATATTTGGAATAATCGTCAGGTAAATATGTAATGAAAAAGGATGAATAAAATTTTGATGCAGCTGTTGAGTCACAGAATAAACTTGAAGAAGTTTATTGTAAAGTTTCCATTTAAATGGAAAATTCTCCTTGTAATGTATAGCAATATTTGTAACTTTCTTATTTAAAGCTGCTCTTGAAAGGCAAGAGTTCAATATTTTGCATGTGTGCGTGTGTTAGATAACCAGGACAGAGCAAGGCGCAGGGTTATGTGTGCCTTGTAATAGGGGAAGGTTGAATTTTCCATTTGAACTGGTTGATTGATCTTTTGAAGAGAATGAGAAGAGATAGTCACTTTCAAAAAAAAAATCTCATTCCTTGTTGTTTTAGGTGAGTGGAACAGGAGGCAAAGCTTCTCTTTTTTGAGTGCTGTACCTTGCATCAAGGAGTCAGGGTTGGTATGGATTACTCAGAAAAGGATGCAAGTACCTAAAAAAGTTGAATGTGGCTAAAAATTGGAAGCAGATTAGTCTTACAAAGAAGAAAAGTAGGGAAGATAAAGTTGTGTTTTTAGAACTCAAAGAAAAGAGACAGAACTTCTGTTTTTCATAAAATTGAACTCTGGTAACCTATTTAGAATATTGTACACCAAATATTTACTTGCATGTCTAATGGACAAGACAGCATTTTGTTGGTTTCCCATTTCCATGTCATGAGGGGGAGACGCTTTTGACAGCAGTGCAAGAAAAAAAACTATTAATTGTCTGTGCCATACCTTAAACAGTTAAACAGTGGTGAATGGAGAAATGTCAAAATGCGAGGAGGGTGTTGGTTCTGCAGTTCACTGGTGTTTTCGTTTGGACTGTTCACTTCAGCTTCTTAAAAACCTCCTACCTCCAGGTTTTTCTTTCTGCACCCATATAACTCTACTCACAGAAAGTGATATTTTGTTCATAGATCCTGCTGCAGGATCATGCTGAGGTTTTGAATTTCGGATGTTTCTAAACTATATTTTTCATTCTTTACATGGCTTTTCTAGTTTTAAAACAAATGAGACTTTGTATTTTCCTGTGTCTTTTATATTTTTTGTGTGGTTTTGAAGATGGAATTTGTATGTTCTTTAGGAAGTATGCAGCACAAGCTATTTCTTGACAAAATTATTCAAAAAAAGTTGAATACCTTCAATTTAAATAAGCACTGTGAAAACCACAGACTTTAGTGGCAGAATCTCTGCTAGCTGCATTTTTGCTAGCTGAGTGTTTTTGGATAACAGGATTAACACCTGAAAATGATATTTGAAACAATTGAAGTTAGGTTTTTCCACATGTCAGCTCTGAAACTCAGCATCTGCTGGGAGCATTTTTCTTACTTGTAATAATACAATGATATGTCTCCTCCTAGAAGTTTGTATGGTGTAAAGAATCAGTGCACATCCTTCAAAATCATGAGTACAAACCCTTCAAAATATTTCTCAATGTTCTTGCCATCATTATCGTGATATTCAGTTTTTGCCAGGTTTACAGCTACTGATAAATATGTAATGCTGGGTAAAATCATGGTCTGGAAAGCAATTTCTAGAACAAAATTAGGAAGAAACTTCCTCTTTCTCAATACTGTGCTATCATGCTTTTGTCAACCCTTTATAGCATAGCTAAAATGCAAGAGACAGAAACCGAAGAACTGAACTCTTTCCTTCTGGAGACACCACTTTAATGAAAAATTTTGTCTACAATTCTTCGTATTTGGTATGTGTCTAGCTGATTGTCTGTAAACCTTACTGTGCCCAAGATTGGAAGTGGGAATATTGAAATTGAGAGCTGTACTTCATTTCTCAAATTGAGTTTTTGGCATATTGCAATTCTTGCAGTAGGAAGTGTTTGTCTGCGTAGTGTTTGTCTGCATAGAACTTGTAATTGAGAATGGATTCTTGATTGCATAAAAACCACAGAATGTTAAATATCTCAAGGCCAAAATAATGTCTGCAACAATTGTCTTTGTCTTTGACATCCTATTTTAGCAAAGCGGGAGGATTTTTGTTTGCTTTTAAACTTCCTAGGAGTACATGGGAAACCCTTCATGCGGTTCATATTCTTTCTACTTTATAGTGTTTTGGCTTCTGTTTACACTTTCCAAAAAGTATTCCAAAATGTTCAGGTGAAAGACTGGGTATGTAAAATGCCCTGACTGCAAAGATTCAGATGGTCCTATGAGATGAAGAGCCCTGAATTTTATTGAACCTGATAGAAGTTCTTCCACTTAATCTGAAATCTAAAGCCTAGGGATTCAAGGAATCCTAGTTTCTTAAAACTTTAGGATAGTCAAACTTACACTGGATTTTAAAATTTAAAACCGTGTAAATCATGTTCAGCGGGTGCTAGAATGATTAAAAGGAGTATATGGTCACATGGCAACCTGGGTGTACTTCCCATGGCATTGGTAAGGCATGGTTTTGTGTGCCTTTAGTCAAAAAGTGTAAATTCTGAAATCGTTAGATTTTCAATTTGGTAATTTTTGTTCATGTTTAACAGCATCTTCTTCATTTGATGCTAAATTCAAAGTTGTGAAAGAGTAAGCAAGAGGGATTTGAAGAACTGTTTCAAAGCTAGGAGCTTGACTAGAGCTTTTTTTTTGTTAACTGTTTAAAAGGTGAGCCTTACCCTCCTGCTTTCACTAAGACTTGTTGCTTAGAAATCACATATCATTATGTTGAGAAATCTAGGGAGTCTCCCCTACAGCAATAGGGAATGAAATTACTGGGGTTTAGTTTCAATCATGTCAGCTTGTTTTATGTCTCTGAGGAAAGCAGCAACAGGTGTGCTCATGACAGGATTTTTTTAGGTTTTGTTTTTTAGTTTCTTTTAAAGGGAAGCAAACCATAGAGCCTCAAAAAATAAATGTTGGAACTGTTCCTTTCCAGTCAGCAACAGGTGGAAAGTCTCTTTCAACACTCTCATAGCTGAGCTGGAGACATGTGGCTTTCATGATTTTAAGATAATCTGTAAAGTAGGAAATTGTTTCAGGGCATTGAAAGGTGATAGTTATTGGATGCAAAAATAAAAGCAGTTCAATTATAAACAATGAAATATGAGGGGTTTTAGGCAGAATTAAGGCAGAATTAATTTGAAAGTATTTTTGAATAATTAAGTACAATGTTGCTAAACTACGATTTTTGGGATTATATTTGTCTTCAGTAGCAACAAAAGTTGGCTTCTGCATTAAACAATTAAACATACAAGTACTTTTTTTAATTATTTGGAAAATAGAAATTAAAATTTAATTATTAGAAAAATAGACCTGACTTTAGAAAGCTTGTTTAACAAATCAAATATTAAATGAATATTGGTAAATAAATTTATTATTCTTAACTCCAGTGATAAACTACTTAACAAAACCAAAACAGCACTATTCTTTTGTGTTTAAGCAGAATAAAGAAAGCAAAGAAAATGTCATTGTATGCATTTCCTGGATAGCGTAGGCTCTGCTTTGAAAGAGTTTCCTGAAATATGGTATCTATGCCATCAATTTTGTCCGCCCTATCCATTAAAAATGCTTGCAAAACCAGGGACTTAGCGAGTTTATCTTCAGATCAGAGTACTTTGAAAAAATATGGTTTCGTTTCCGAGAAAGAGAAAAATCTAAAAATGAGAAAAGTGATGGTTCAGAGGAAGTTATGGAAACAGAATTGATGATAAGGATAACCCTGGATTTTCACTTAATGAATTCCTCCAGTAACATTTCCTACAGTAAAGTAATATGTCCTGCTGAAAGCAAAGTTTAATAAAAAGACTTAATGGTATTACTTACACAAAACCAGTGAGAACTTTGCTCCTTCTTAATATGAATGACAGGATGACAGGCTTGTTATCTACAGAATCTTGGAAGAATTATTTACATCCTCTCCTGATGCAGCTTATTTATTTCTCCCTCCCCTTGTTCCCCCACCCACATTTCTCTGAAGCTCTGGATGTTTGCCATGGCCCAAAGCATGTTGAGCTGCATGTTCAAGTGCTGCTGTTTACTTGAATTATTTTGCTGGTTCTTTCATTTTCCTCATGCAAAAGCCACTTGACAGATTTTTAGGTCATCATCCTTGTCCATTTCTCAAGATCATCTGGCAAGTTTCGTTTAACAGACTCTTTGTTGCAGGGGTGCCAATGATGTGTAGAGCTTTTCCTTGTGACGTGCAGCTATTTGTGCCCCTGAGTACTTCATACAAAGCCCTTGGGTACTTCGTACAAAGCACACGTGTCTGTTGTTTCCAGGGGCATATTTGCGTGGTAAGAATGTGATGAAGCTTTGTGAAACTGGTTTCTCATCTGATATTAGTGACCCATGTGATTTTATCCAGTGTTGTTCTTGCGCTCCTACCAAGAAAAGGTATTCCTAAGTGGATCTCTTCTGTATGTCAGGTAATTGTTTTTAGTAAATTACTTAGTTTCAGCTTTTCTATATTCTATGGCCATAGTCTCTTGAAACTGCCTGTCTTGATCAGTATAGTAGCAAAATTGCACACCATAATTAATTTTGTTAATGAGTCTTTTACAGCTTCTTTAGTGTGGTTTGGATAATTAGATCTGTGTTCTCTGTGACTGTACTTTGTTCAATAAAGCAAAGCATGACAGATAATGTAATAACAGAAAATTATTCATTTTTGAATCTTCTATTAAACTTCTGTTTACTAATCAAAGCAAATTACTATTCATTTATGTTTAAAAAAATATTTTTGTTGCCTTCATCAGGAACTGTCATAGTACCATTCGAGGACTATTCAGTGTTTTTTTATTATGGTATAATATAGAACATGAAAAATATTTGAAGACAACTGGATTAATAATCAAAACATGAAAAAATTATTGATCACTGAATAATCACATTTAACCTTGTTTTATCCGGATATGAATTTTGTGGTATTGTAATGCGACAGTGCATGGGAACTGTTTGAAAACTCAAATTCTGCAATGTTGACATTATTTTCTCTGCTGGAGTTTTTCCTGTTCTTGGTGTCTCCATAGTCACCCCAAATCCTGTCACAATTTCACAGGAATTTAGAGGAGGGGCTTTTTTTTTGGTTGCTTTCTTTCATTTTCTAGTACAGTTTCCTGTCCCAGAGACCTAAAAATTAGAAAGTGGTGGCTTGTCTGTTTTTGAAGTTCTGTGATTAGGAGAGAATAGAGGAGCACATTGTGGGTCAAAGTCCCCAGCAAGGCAGCAAATGCAGGGGAATCATATGCCTATACATGAAAAGAGCAGTGATAAGAAAACATGGTAGTAGAGGGGAATAAGGTTGTTTAACTAGGAGATGGTAGTGGCTGCTTCACTGTTCCAGGGTTATATGGTAAGCTACTCTTGTAGCTGTGAGAAAGAAACACACCCTAGAAACTCAGCAGAACTGAGAGGCAAGGGAGTGTGTGACTGCTCAAGGACTCAGCAATGGGTGGGACAGCACTGGATTAGGAAGCTGGGGCTTCTTTCATCCTATCTGAACATTGAATTATACAGTAGTCCTAATATTACTGAAGGTTCGCTGCTGCTGCTCATGTGAATTAGCTGGTAGCACTGCAAGAGATTTTCTCATAAACCATGTGTGGCTAAAAACCACATGGTGATTGCCCTGATATTAAGTATGTGAGCATATAAGGAATTCTGTATGATATTCTACATCAGTAGGAGATAAATTTAACCACAAAGGGATAAATTAGATAAAACTAGTGAAGTACACATTCCAGAATGTGGGCAATTAGCCAAAGATGCATATTTTGACCCTGGAAGGTATGTGATGCCATTTTAAGTAGGTGGGAAAGCAGAAAAGCAGGTTTACACATGTTACTTCTTGGTAACCATCATGCATAGTATGGAGACATTGTTTAGATCAGCTAGTCAAGGAGATAACAGTATTTAGTAAGATCATCAGTTCATTCAAGAAGATTTAGACCTTTCATTACAGTGTTTCAGAACTACTTTTCTGTTTTCTGGTGAAACTCTGCTGCATTAAAATAAAGAGCATTGAACAATTGAACAGTAGTAGACTGGTTTAGACTTGGAGTGAATATAACCCCTACAGGAATATACTATTTGCATTTGTTAGTTTTTCTGTAGTTCTTTAAGCATGCTTAGTTTCATTTTTCATGGAAAAGTTTTCTGTTTATTGGAATGTTAGCTGGGGAAACCACCATTAGCCTTGGCTTTTCTGAAAGTTGACTGAGCCAGCCTGCCAAAAACACCATGTATGGTGGGTACGTCTAGTTCCTGAGCAGCATGTGCTGCGTTTTTGTGACCTTACTGGTTCAGAATTTAGCACAGAGAATTTTTTCAAGTAAAATAAATAAGACAAACTGCATGCCCCTCCTAACAACACACTTTAAAGGAATGTGCATATACATATATATGTGTGTATATATATATATTGCTGTGCTGTGTATATTAATATATTATAATATATATATATAATACATCTGCTGTGTGTTTAAAAAGTCTGATAAAGACAGAGCGAGTCTTAAGAACATTTTTTTTCTATAAAAGTATATATATGGTGTGCAAACTTAGATGGATTTTGTCTATAAAATAGCTTGATACTGAAGGATGTGCAAAGTAAAGCTTGGTTATAAAAGAAAGCAAGCATTTTCCTTTAGTAAGTTTTGTTTTCCTGCCTGTAGCTGGGGGAATATATAAAAGGAATCAACCATTAAAAAATCGTAAACAAAATCATAATTTTGAAGTGTTAGAGTTGAGCACTCTGCAAGTATTCATTTTAGTGTTATTTAAAATATGGTGGCTAACAGTCACATTTATGGAAGCCTTGTGGACCAAGGAAATACAGGTTTACTTGAAAACTAGTAAGCAATGCTTTTAATCAGTCTGGCAGTAACATTGTGTGATTCTGATATTTTCTTCTCTGGGACATTACAGAGGTAATCTCTAAAGAGATGTGCTGGTGTTATTTAATTTTCATATATTGTATATTCGTAAAAGATAGGGTTTCTAAGATAAGGTGGATAGGACAGTTCTTGTGGTTCTAGATATTCCTGAATTTCATCTGAATGTGCTCTGCATTGCTACTTTTGAAGAACCTGAAAGGCCTTTCCGATCCTCATGTGAACTAAATGCTGTCTGGGCAATGAACAGCCTTGCTGTGAAGCGTGGGGGTGCTGGTGGAGAAGAGGCTGGCCATGACCAACAATGTGCTTTCTCAGCTCAGAAAGCCAGACGTGTCCTGGGCTGCATCCCAGGAGCATGGGCAGCCAGGCCAGGGCCATTATTCTTGGAATACTGCATCCAGCTCTGGGACTCTCATCACAAGAATTATATGGATCATGAAGGTGACCAGAAAGCTGGAGCACCACTCCTATGAAGACGGACTGAGAAAGTTATGCGTGTTCAGCTTAGAGAAGAGAAGCTCCATGGAGATGTTACAGCAGCTTTCCAGTATCTAAAAGTCTGATGTGATAGGATAGGAGGTACTGATTTTAACCTCTAAGAGGATAGATTCAGACTAGATAAAAGTATGAAATTTTTTACAGCAATGGTGGTGAGACCCTGGAAAAGTGTCCAGAGAAGTTGTGGATGCCTCATATTTTGAAGTGTTCAAGGCCAGGTTAAATGGGGCTTTGAGCAACCTGGTTTAAGTTGAGGATGTCCCTTCTCATTGCAGAGGCCTTGGACTAGATGACTTCTAAAGATCCCTTCCAAACCAGACTGTTCCATGAATCTGTAATTCTGTGACTGATTCTATGATTCTAAGTATGAACTAGAAAGGAAACAGAATTATTTCTATGATCTTGTCATATGAGTGGGGTTGGCAGGAGGAAGGAGTACTTGGTAAAGACTGACAGACATCAGTTGGAAGTCACTATCCAGCTAAATATTAGGAGAGGTGAGAGAGGAGTATTGTTGTCAATTGACCACGTGTAAATTCCTTCCATTTATTTGTGGAGAGTTCAGTCTACCATAAGATAGCTTGATGAGCAATGTCTTCGGCTAAGGTAAAATGTTAAAGAGGAGCTATTTAATATCTTCAGGTTTGTGTTCAAGTCTGTCTCTTGACAAAGATGGATAGAAGGCTTTTCAATGTGATCTCCTCCATTGCTTTTCCAATGCAAGCAAATAATAATTCATTTGCAAGGTGCTAAGAAGATACAGTACCATGGATTTGTTCAAGGACCAGGTGTGCAAGCAGCATCACTGTTTGACTTTTCTCTTTGACAGATGACTGGAACTGAAGACTTTTCTGGAGAAAACATTACCTCATAACATATTTGGCACCAGCACAACTGGAAAGATTAGAAAAGAAAACAGTAATGTGCTAAAATATGAAAAGGAAAAGAATACTGTTTTCTCCATCCAAAATTCACAATTTGTCCATTAATGCAGCATAGATTGTCTGTCTGGGAGAGTAGCTCATTTCACTGTTCTGTGTATGGGAACAGGTGATGCTTCCTAGTTAAGGTGTGTCTGGACATCTTGAAGCACTTGAATGAAAAATTTCTTCTTACTTACAGTCTTACGAATGATAGAAGGTTGAAAAGGTCATGCTGTTATTTTGTGTGCCAGCATATCAAGGCAGCACCTTCCTGCTTCTTCTCAGACCCATTTATCTGAGCTACTAGTGAGCTATTAGCAAGCGATGTTCAGAGTAGTTTGTGTAATAACACCTGGTAAGAGCAGGGCCTACCAGCTCCAAGATCCCTGGCAGTTGAGTCCACCCAGCAATCTGCTTTCAATTTTCTCACAAGCATTCCTGGTTTTGCTTTGCAGCCTTTGGGAACTTTATGGACCAGTTTTCCTTTTCTTCTCTGAAACAAATGTCAGCAGAGTCAAGATCCATAAACTCACTGTTGAAAAGTGAAAACAAAGTGCTGACTCAGCCAAGGGAGTTGGAACCAGGTTGCTCCCATAACAGGTTTGCGTAGAAATAACTGCTATGATAACTGGGAGGGTCTTGTAAGTTTGCTTTTTATTGACATTTCCATATGGGCATCTGGTGGTGTGTTTTTGCACCAATGCTTGAAATACGTGGGCTGCGCAAACAGTTTTGGGACACTGGAACAGCTGACACAATTTAATCTTGTTGACACCATTCCCTTACTGGAGTGGCTTTGAATCAGTATTGTTTGGTGTTAGTTACTGTGTCCCTGTGCTCTGGAGCATGGAAGTGTTTTCTTCTGGAAACTGCACTGGTGTAAGTACACACTGGCATGTGCAGGCAATCTGTGCTTTCTACCTTGTGTCTGATTTCTCCTGATTGCCTTCTGAAGGTGAAATCAGAGATATTCTTTGCTTTTCGAGAGCTGTCTCTCTGAACTGGGTAGGGTTAGCTCCCTTGAAGGCATGCCATGTGCTGCTCTCCGTTTACATCATCTCTGCAGTGAGAAATAAATCCAGCAAAAAAACCCTGGTTTCATTTGCCTTAACTTTATAAATTTTCCACGCTAGGCAGTTATCTAGTTAACATATGGACTCTACAATAGATGATCCCAGTGTGACTATGCTGTAAGCCACTCCAGGGATTTAGCTGCTGTGATCAATCACAAGAGCATTTGCTCTAGGGCCATGTGTTATTATTTATAATACATACTGTTTATACTTCATAAAATTCTCTTATCACTCCTTATTTCATAAAATCAATTTATTGAAAGAAAGAGCCAAAAGATTTATCATTTTCATAATAAAATATCTGACTTCACCTGCCAGAAGTAGCCAAATTGATTTTTAACGTCTGTTAATGATTTAACTCTCCCTTTTTACTGACGTCAGTAAAAGGGTGTTACCACTCCCAGTCCTCAGTGAAAGGGTATTTTCAGTTTACAGAAAAAATATAATGATTAGCCTCTAATCTGCATTTATACATGCAAAATAAATAATACACTACATTGCAATTTCTTACCAGTCAAACATCAAAAATTTAGATAGAGCCTAGATACTACGAAAATTGCATACTCTAAATATGATGCTGGACAAGAGGGCATGGAAGAGTCTTTTTTAAATTATTCAAATATTATAGTTACTGTTCTTCTGTTTATTATGAGTACATAAAGTAGGACATTTCTTTGGTTTGCTTTTTTATCAACCTTCTGGTTACCATTCAGAGATATTTAGATCAAGTATTGATTAAGTCTCAAGAAGTGAGTGCAAATGCATTTTTAGAGAGAAGATGCCTATGACAAGGAATTGAAGTCACTGATTTAATAAATGCTCTCTTATGCATCATGATATGTAACGTAACAGAGACACTCTTTTCTTCATTTCACAGTAAAAAACATTTTCTTAAAGTGATCACTAGTATCATGTTCTGTGTAAGGGCATTGTGAATTTCAGCCTTAAATGTGATACTGTAATCGATTTTCTTTGTTCTAATGGATTTTCCACTCTTATAAAAAGGTTGATATAAATGCCTAACCTTGATTATAATGAGATGAGAGATTACTTTGTATGTAAGATCTGATAATTTAAACAAAATAAGTCTCTGCTTACATTTTCTTCATAAAAATTATTTAGTCAGAGGTTACTATCTAACATGTTTTCAATTGTTGCCTAATGCCTCTTTGTCGAAACATTTGATACAAATTTTAAGATTTTAGTTTACTGAGACTTTTGTTTTGAGGGTTTTTTTCCACATCCAGGATCGTTCTCCTGTTTCATAGTAATAAAAAGAGTACCCATTACAGAGTAGCCATAGGGATCAGAAAGATGCGTGTAGCGAGGAGTTTGAATATTTCTCCTGCCCTTCATTTGTAAACTGTCACATATGGTATGTTTTTTTATTGCTGAAGAAGGAAGCTGTGATGGAAATGTCATTCATTTTCTTTAATTCTCAAAAAGGGCAAATATTTTAGGCTCATACTTCTGTGAGAGGAATGTGAGTTTATGCACTTTCTGTAACATGTGCATTATTTTCTGAGTGTATCTCTTTTACGTTCCAGTATATGGTAAGTTTAGGAATACTGCTTTCCTAATTTAGCATTTTTAGATTAACTTCTGGCATCTTAGTGATTAACTCTAAATCTGTTGCCTGGTGGCAGCGTGGGTGGGTAGAGAGGGCACTGAGCTGCTTTTTAATTGTCACAGGAAACCAGATCTGTCTACTCATTCAAGCCTCAACTTGCTGTGTTTAAATTTCAAACTGGCATTTTTGTATTTTTAAAATTTTTTTCTGATGAATAAAAAATGAGTTCTGAAATTTTTGAGCTAACTTGTCATGAGCTATTATCGTGAATACATTTTACCTGTTGTCTTAGTTCCTTAGAAGGGAAAGGTTCTTAACTCACACTCACGGTAAAGTGTCAAATCAGATTCAGTATTTTTAAAAATATGGCCATGTCTGTTTTCTGAATAGTGCTCAGTTCTCATGCTTGTTTAACATCATGTTTTAACCTGTTAAAATTATATTATCAAAAACATTATTTCTAAGGGTCTGTCTAAAGAGCCTGGCCTTTTGACTGCTTTGCTCTGGGCAAAAGTGAAATGTTGCATTCTTCTTCAAATCCACTTGCTCATGACTTGAATGAGGGTGAGCAGTTACTGGTCAAGATAATCCTAATATTTCAAATTCCTGTTAGTAAAAAAAAAAAATCTTATAACAAAATTAAGTACAGGAGGACTTCTTCCTTTTCTTCCCTTCCTTGCCCTCTCCTCTGAGATCAGTCTCCATGCCGAAGGCATCAGTTTTGATATTGACTGACCACTTCAGTAGTCCCTTTACACACATGGATACCTGTATTGATGGTTGTGTCAATTTTTCAGCCTTGGGAGAAGATTATTTTTATTCTCTTGAGGTCTGTCTTACACCAGGTTAGTAACAACAGAAGTAGTTTGTTGCCTGCTTTAGCAGTGGTATGGACAATTATAGCTGTGTAACTGCATTTTATTCTGGTAGAAACCACGTTCCATAGGCTGAGTATATGACTGAGCTTTCATGTGTTCAGATTACTGACCACGGTAGCAGCTTATTTATATCAGAGGAAAAGTAGCTGTTTAAAAAACATGGTGTGTAGACCATGTTTAAGAGATTTTAACCTGGTAGGAAGCACCAGAAGATAATTGGGAGCCTTTAAGTGTGGAAATAGGTATGGAAGATACATGAATATATTTTTCTCTTCATTAGCAAGTCAGGTAACTCTGGCAGGAAGTAAGAGAAAAGAGAAGATTGGCAAAGACAAGTCATAGACAGTTTAAGTAATTATCAGGCTTTTACTGCCTGATATTTATCAGGCTTTTAAACTGCCTTGCTGCAGTTTGCTTTCAGGGCACAGTAAACTGCAGCAACTTCAGCTGCTGGGTAGTTCAGTGCTACTGAATTAAGCACCATTTCTTAGTAAGACACTTAGCCCCTGGTGTGAACTGTCAGCTGATATGAATGAAATTGTAGTTCCCTGAGTTTCTTCCCTTGTGTAGACTAAGTCTATTAAATCTCTTCTCTGAAAACCTTGGCTATAGCTGGTGGCCATGTTTTGGATTTGTGTGAAATAGCAACTTCACACTGGTGATGAATGTAAGGTTCAGTCAAACCAAATGCTAAAATTTCCTTATCCGCTTTTGATTACGTAGCTAACATATGCCATTCTTTTTCTTCAAGAAGTGAGATTGCCCATATAGTGAGCAAACTTATGCAATGTAACTAATATCAAAAATTATTAAAATTAATTAAAATTAATTTGAGAGGTGTCAATAGGTGGGAGAAACACTGAAATTATGCCTGGGGGCCAAGTAAAGTGCCATTGAGAGTCTTGGCTAGCAATGTAGCAGCCTCTCAATTTTACAGATTAATTGGTATCAGTTGTCTTTCAGGGCTATAACAGAACTGACAGCAGGAAGTATAGCATAATGGAAAAAATGTAGAGAAAAAGGACTTGGTTTAATCATTGACAGAGGCTGAAGAATGCACTAGATCACAGTAAAAAACATGAACTGAAACAAGTTGGGGAAACAGTTGTGTTCCACTTACAGTAAGTTATGTACTTCAAATGACTTTCATAAAAGACAAATGGATGTGAGGAACTCAAAAATGTTCTAAAACGATTTTTTTTTTTGAAAAATAAAAGCAGATAACTGGTAATTCATGCTGACAAAAATTAATGATTCAAATCAGAACCATTTTCCTCAGACTTCTGCTAACAGTAAGCTGTGACAAAAAGTGTGAATGGATCTTCTGTGTGATCTACTGACACGGGCCTATAAAATAGACTGACTTGTGTTACTCATTGATTTTTTAATTTACTACTTGATTGTAAGTTATTATATATGAAGACAAACTAGTACTTACTGCTGATAGTAGAAAAACAGTTCACATGCCCTAACCTCCTGTGGCATTTAAGGTGTAGTGTGTGTTACACTTCAAGTTAACAGAGCATGTAATCTCCACTGGCAAAACGAAGGCAAGCCAGTACAAGCAGGAGTCAGAAAGTTAAGAATGCAGCAGAGGAGTAATAATACATATTGTGTTTTCTTATCTGCATTAATTAACCATTTGTTGCAATTGTATTTTGACAGAGGTTCCACTTGTCCACTCCTGCATGTGTGTCATTTGTTGGAATGGAAGCAAAAATTAAGGTTCGAACACAGATTATTTTTTTTGCCTTTTTGGTAGATTATTTAAGTAGATAACATTTCATGTGCAAAATAAAATGATGAAATAGCAGTGTAAATGTGTTTTTTACTCAGGGATTGGATCCAAGCTCTGAGGGAGCCTGACAGCTTTGAAAATCTAACTGGAATTTGACATCCAACCTAAGTTCTGTAATAACCTACCTTATGCACTGCAATGAATATCCCGTACAAGCAATTGGATAAACCAGAATAGGCTTGGGGTACATGTATAAGACAAAAAAATTCAAAAATATTAAAAATATTCAAGAGATCAAAATTTTAGTTTCACAGGCCAAAACTTTTTACTAAGAATTGTTAAGTTCTGGGAACATAAGTGAATGTGAATATTTCCCAAAACAACTTTTTGGTTCAGTCAATCACTTTAAAGCAATGTGAATAGGAAATGGAATAATTTACCTAGTAACAAGATTTTTTTCAGACTAATCCCACCTTTTGTTTTTCTTTAGAGATTCATCAGTTATTCCTTTGAATCATGCCAAAGGCCTTCTCAATCCAATATTTCCTTAAGTTTTCCATATATTAGACCCACCCTATCCCATTCAGATCAGTAGCTAATCAAAAATGGTGTGGCAAAGTGCTTACTGGCAATGAAAATGTTTGACTGCTTTGCTTACTCTAAAATAATTTGACTGAGTCACAAATGCTGCATAAATTTAAAAAAAAATAAAAGTCCTTTAGGCTGAGATGACTGAATTATTAATTAATCTTCTTTGCATTGCAGATGCAAAGGAAAAGTACTTTCATTTGTAAAGGCGGTTTGCTTAACTCTGAGCTATTCATAGAGAGGTCCCCAGCACACTGCTGCATTCCACAAGTGCCTTTAGTTCCTGGTGAGTATTAAAGGTTATGGTGTGGCAGAGGATTTGTCCCAATCAGGTTAGAGTGTAACTCAAACTCAAATAGACACTGAAACAAGAATATATATTGAGGATACTAGCCTGTCAAGAGCAGACTCTTAATTTCTCTTTTAACTGTCGGCATCTTGTAGAAGTTGGATCTCTGTTCTGTGTGGTGTGAGTACTCTGCTGCCATTCTTAAACTCTAAATATCATTATGGGCCTATCAAATCCTGGTCCTTATTTAAAATTAAAAATGATGGAGTTAATTTAGGGCAGTAGATGGGACAACTCCTAAGGTGACGTGACATCTTCAATTTTTAAAATATATGTTTTCCTTTCCATTTTGTTTTTAGGCACCTTTTAATTTTCATCAAGATCTGTCTTGAACTATGCAGTGAAAATACTACTAAGTTTATGGCTCAGGAACATTGTAGGCTTTGCACACTAAAATTTTCATCGGTGAAACTGCTACCAACTATGTGAAAAATTACTTTGATTTTCTTCTCACTTGTAAAGAAGGTCATTTATATTTTGCAAGATAATTTATAGGTATAGAATAAGCAGGATAAAAAGTACCTGGGGACTGGTGGGATTTCTGAGAGCAAATTATTAAAATGTCAGATGGGAGTGGATGTTATGCGGTATATCCTTTCCCACTCCCTTTGTCCTCCTTCCTTTTGGGATGCAGATCAGTGGAATGTGCTGTCTGTTAAATGCTGTAGGAAAGAGCATGCACCCTATGAATTCAGCATTCTTGCAGACTTTGACTTTGATAACACATACAGAAAACTTTCCAGAATTACATAGTTTGGAGCAAAGACAAATAGTTTGTGAAAGCATAACAAGCTTGCTAAATTAGCCTGTTTGTATTTGTGATTTTTTGGTAAGTAGTGTCAGGTTGCATGCTACATTTGACAAATTTCATGGACTAAGACTTGAGACTTACTTGAAATATCAGCTGAAAAGGGGCTTTGCTTGATTACCCATGTGGATCCTGAAAATCGCAAAGAATGACTAATCTAGAAATGAAGAAATGCCGTATGAAACAGATGATGCTGTTTGCTGAAATGCAAAGATTTTTCTTAAAAAGCTGAGTAGTAATAACTGCTATTTTTTAAATGAATGACTTTTCAGTTTTGTTTTT
>CM019236.1:31290135-31306167 GCA_009741485.1 Malurus cyaneus samueli
TTTTTTTTAAAAGAATCCCAGAAAGCTACTAAAACTTTGGTATTCCAAGGAAGTTTGATCACCTCCTTGTTTGCAGTATCACTTTAACAGATATCACTCTCTGCAGAGCAAATATGATGTCTTTTTTAATGTACAAGCAGTCATAAAAATTTAAAAACTTTGATTGTGTCTATCCTGCCCTTGAAGTCATAAGGAACAATACCGTATATATAATTGAAAAACTAAACAAAATTCACATTCACAGTTTATGGAAGACCATTATCAGAGATGTTTGCTAAGATATTCTAATATTGCAAATAACATTTTTTTTTCATTTATGCTGTGTTACACTGCATTATCACCAGCTTATGATTGTCAATTCTTCCTTCTTCTCTAATGCCTTGCACTGAGGTCACTATAATTTCTTTAAACCATGACTTGTTCTGGTTCCCTTCCATGGAAGGCTGCATGGAGACTACACATCAATCCCACGTGGAAAAAAACAACATGTAACAAACATTAACATCATGCTATTCAGCTTTCAAGAGTCAGAGATGTAACAAAGCTAACATCCCATCGACCTTAATTATGTTTTCTAATATTTAAATACCCTAAAAACGTATATACAAATGATCACACTACAATCTTTAGCTCTATGTGTTCACCTGCTCTTCCCCAAAATCCTAAATTTCAGTATTGTGTATGACCACAATGGTTCCACATACATGAAACATCTCAAGTCCACCGAGAACACCTCTAACATAGGACATGCTACTCAAATAGAAGAGCTATGCTTAACCATACTCACTTCTTTGGAACTTCAGCAACTTCTAAAAAAGCTGACAATGGTACACATAAACTCAGTTCCTGAATATTTGTGCCCACACCAAACAGAACTGTCCACCAGTTCTACTGTAAAACTTCATTTTGAAGTTGCTGCCTAGCCCAGCCTAATCCTACTGCAAATAACACAAGATGCCAAACTGGTCATCTTGCCAGACTTCATTCGACCTGTGCAGACAGAAATGTGCTAATACACCTTTCATATGATCCTGTGACAGCCACAAATTCTGTGTATGACTAAAACTGAAGGGTAGATATAACATAATAATAAGGAACCATGACATATAAGTTCAGGAGCCATAAAACTCCATAAAGATTTACTAATAATGAATATTCTCCAGTTATTTCCAATCCACAGTGGCCAGGCTTTTGTTTATGGGTATCAGATACTGTTCCAGTTTTACTTGTCAGTTCATAGAGCATTCTAATGTTGAAACTTAAGTAGATATTTATAACTGAATTTAAGCAATCTGTTTATTTCCCTTACTAAACTAGGTTTCTGAAATTGTTTATCATGAGGCAAAGTATTTCCTAAATTAATTTTTCAGTTTGTTCTGAATCTTTTTCTAAATTTTCTGTCTTGAAATACAGATGCCCAAACTGAGTTAAATAATCTCATTTGTGCTCTGAATGTATGATATTGCAGACATCTCTGAACTGTTAAGGTGTGTTCTGGCAGGAGAAGGTGGATTTGGTATTTCTAATGCTTTTAAAATGGAAGGGGTCATACATGTATCCAGACATCTTTGATAACAATTCTTAGGTGACACTGAAAGTGACAAAATGACATATATATGATCTCTTAACTAGAGAACAAAATCCCTTCAACTGCTTATGGATATAAAGAACAATTTATCTAATATGTAAAATATGCATGAGTGTGGTAGAATTTTTAAATGATAGCTTTTGTGCTTTCAGACATTCACTGCTGTTAGATACAGTTCAAATATCAATAGAAGTTTAAGCTAATATTGAGATGGGATGTTCTCTAGTTTGAATGATGCTGAATGTACACCTTAAATAGCGTTATTGTTCAGTGAAAAATAAAGGTAAAAAACTGCTGAAAAAAACAGCTTAATTATGAAGATGATTTATCTCCTAGTCTTTGCTTTGCTGGTATTCCTTCCTGGACAAAACCATAAATCAGTTCTTATGCTAGGATGAAAACTGGGCTTGTGGAAATTTTCTGTCAAATATGAAATAAAATCATAAAATGATGTGTTTTATTTAAATTACCATGCTGGTGGGACAGGTCCATTAACTAATTATACAGGCAATGTGATGTCCTTTGGATTTAACATAAATACATCACAATATGAAAATTCTTCTGTAGTCATGAGTGCCCTTTCAGTTAAAGGTGAACAATCTTGGTTGTAGTCTTCTGTCCTGAAATACTGGACTCTTAATTCAGCTGACAAGATCTTTCTTGTCTGCATGAAGTTAAAATGTATGTTGGTAGATCTGAGAGACACTTCAAAAAAAGGAAAACATATAATAAAGGAACATGTATAATAAGAAAAACTTGTATCTGCTGGATGAAGTCTGAGCTTTCACCTGAATACTATTGAGTAGTGGCTAAGTGCAGCTTTTGATCTGTTTGCTGAGTGGTGGCCAAACTCAGCTTTACTCCCTTCACTACATAGTACTGCTCAATGCAGGCAACACTTTGACCTATAAAATGAGAATTTTTCACAAAGCACCTTGTGCTGTAAGAATTTGTGGTTTTTTAGCGTATAACAGTAGCATAGTGTGTAAGCTACAGTTTCATATGTGTGAACTGGGAAATACGTGATCTTATGAGCATGGTGCACACCAGACTGAGTTTGTTGTGTGATTTTTTCTGATGTAGTGGTAAAAATAATCCCAGGCCAATCAGGTTGAATTTGCCTGGGCTTAAGCATGAAAGACAGGTGTGTAGCTGTGGAAAAACTACAGCTTGGCGCTGTAGCTTTTTCACCAAACTTGAGTGCAAAAACAGAAGGGAACTCAAACCAGGAGACCGCTGACAACCCTATTTTCCCTCCTAGTCTAAATAGAGGATGTCTTTGGCATCACTGAAAACTGTCAGGGAGCTTTTCTGTACAAAGGAAGAATTTGAACTGCAAGCAAGGCATTTTTACTTTGGTGAGGGAGCAGCCAAGGGAAATATAAAAAAGCTGTCAGGAGAAATCAAGGATTGAACATGATGCATGCATAGTGATTGAATGGTTGCTTTATCCTTGGTTCAACTTTCTTTGTGTGTTTACAGAAATTAGCATGTATGATTAAATTAGTAGGCTTTTTATAGTTTGCTTCAAGAAAATAGGTACTTCAGAAGATGTCTTAGTAGAGTAATACATAGGTCTACACGAATACATGAATAATACCCCAGATATTGTTGTGTTTCCTCCATGGTTCAGCTGAAAATCTTTAAGGAGTAACACCTAAACCACTAAGCTGGCTGGCCTAGATTTCATAACCTAACAGCAGAGTCCCTGTCAGCACATAATTATGGTGTGTGAGTAAGTTCCAAGTGAATAGTAATATTGTAGGGATTGAATCTGTTGAATGCTATAGGAAATGAGTCTTTGGATGTAACTCATTTACAATAGTTGCAATCAGCAGTATACCTTGGGAGGACTTTCCTATGCTGGAGCTCTGCCTGGCAGGAACCCTTCAGCAAAGTGTGTGTGTGGAAGTGTGGTGTACAAGAATTGGAACAGCTCATTGAAAATACATTCTTACTTCAGCTGTTAGAGGTGGCATTACAGAGTGTGACATAAATATTTCAGTGTATCTGAAAGACAACAGTCAGATTTCCAAACATTCACTTGGAAAATTGTCCTCGAAGTAGTAAATTTATTCTATTTTTTTGAAGAATAAATACTTTTTCTTACACATTTTTAAAGTTGATACAGTCATCTTTTCAGAAAATGGGATAAACTGTGCAAAGTGGCTAAGTAGCCATTGGCTAGCCAATTCCAAATGTGTCCTGGATATAAGAAGGTACTGAAGATTGCGTTCTTATTTTTCACAAATCACATTGAAAACTTTCACCTGATAAGGTATAGGTTTGCAATAAACTCAAGCAGCCAAAGAAGTTGTAAATATTCTGAAAAGCTTTACTCTAAAGTGCTTTTCTTTTTCTTTGAAGTTTCAATAGGCTGTTTTTGACCAGTCCTGTTTAGGTATGTTAAGAGCTAGTACAAAAATATTTGCACACAAATATTTTCATGTTTGTACCAGTTCTGTTTCATAAAAAAATTTGAATCTTTGTGCTACAGTCATCTACTCATGCTGGAATTCTTTCCTGTTGTGGAGGAGGGTGAGCCAGGAAGAAAGAAACATTCAGGGAAATTAAATATTTAGGGAAATAATTGAAATGGAATACAATGATACCAACCACATTCATATCTTAATGTTTTCATTTTCTCAGCAATTTAAAAGAATTAGATGATCACCAAGGCTATTAAATGAGAAATGCCAGAATTATGCCAGTTGCAGGAGGATCTCTCAAAGGAGGAAGCTGGAGGAGCTTTCCTTTATCATCATTTTTACCTCCCCTTCAGGGAAAGGAAAATCAGATTTGTTTTCCATATCCTATCAACCATTTGAAGTATATAATTTCCAACATTTTTCTATCTATAGCATTCTGTTATAGAAAATACAATATCTGTGTGATCAGATACGTGACTGACTGAGAAAGAACTGAATCATGAAATGGCTTGTGTTGGAAGAGTGCATAAACATCACCTAGTTCCTATGCCCCTGCTGTGGACAGGGAATCTACTGCTAGACCAGGGAACCCTCTCCAGCTGAGGTGGGGTGCCCTTGTTTAAAGTCCCTGTTGAGCTTTCTTGTAAGCCCTTTTAGGTACTGGAATGCTGCTCCAAGGTCTCCCCAAAGCCTTCTGCCCTTGTCCCACTGTTCAATGAAGCTGTTGTAAACAGCTGCTGCCAGTACTGACTGCTGAGGAACACCACTCACCACTGCTCTCAACTTGGATAGCAAATTGCTTGCCTCTCTATTTTAGAAATGAGGATGTTGTGTGTACCAGTGTCAAGTGCTTTGCAAGGTCACAGTACGTGACAGCTGTTGCTTTTGCCTTCTCACTGCTGTAATCCCATTGTAGAAGGCCAATTCCTAAGTACTGTTTTATGTTTTGCTTGCAAGTATACGTAGGTCAGGGAATGGATTTGTGAAAACTAAAATTAAGTAACGTTTAAATCACATGCTTTTTAGACCAACAAGCAGAGGAACTGTATCTGTTGTGATGGCACTTAGTCTCCAGGGCTGAGTCTTCACTTTGTTCTACAATAGAATCTGAGCAGTTCTATCATCTGCTCAGTGTAGCTAAGAGTTTGAAATCAATGAGCTGATATTGTGATATAATAAGAAATAAATTGGTCAAAAGGTCTCACATTCTTCAAGAAAAAAAATTAAAAATTTGAAAATAATAGTGTGCAAAGATATTATCTCTATTTTGTCTACAAGTAAGATTAACAATTGAAACATTGTCTCTTTCTTGTCTAGTTAGTCCTAAATCCTGCCAAAATGCCCACCGAGATCTTAATTTTGTGTTCTCAAGGTGGGCCATAGGTATAAATTAATATAATTTTTCCTGAAGTTTATACAAAACAATTATCTGTAAATTTGAGGCAGGACCAAATGTAAGTGATGGAAATCCAGAAAATAGAATATTTCTTCTTCATATGAACAGTAGCAAGTAATTTTAAACAAAAAAGGATAGTGGAAAGTGAGAGAATCTTGTTTTAGGAACTGCTGCTTGAACTGTCTCTAGCATAGAGAAATCAGAGGAATTAAAGTCTCAGAGGGCATATAATTCTTAGTGAATGTAAAGAAGTATTTGTTGGCAAAGTATTTGTCTCACTATGGAAAACAGTATTCCCCCTTCGTGGCTGGATGATGACTATTCCTGTCCAAATAAGGGAAAGGACAAGATGGCATGTTCAGTCATCAGCTTCAGTTCTTTTCTCAAGTAATGGAACTTTCAGGAATGGGATAAGTATTCTTATTAGCAATGCTGAGAGTATCTACATTAAAAATGTAAAAAAATAAGAAAAGAATTTATATTCCATGAGAGAGGAGAAAATTGGCATTGATATGAGGATATATTTTATGTGCAATTAAACAAGAGCAAGGCTGTATACGAAATGATACACTAGGCTTCGAAGAGATCTGTAATAACTAGTAATTACTATACTGGTGTGATCATTTGGGACAATATAAACAGAGAAAATCACTAGAGATTTTTGTTCATTCTTACCTATAATATGGTTCCTTCATAAATGTGTGATTAATATACAAGTAAAGAAAAAAGCATACAGCATTTCCTAGTCTTATCATTTACACATTCTCTGCTTTCAGTAATTTCTGCTGTTTGGCCATCCACATACCTCTTCTTTGACATTAAGCATACAGAAAGAGAGATTTAAAACACTGATTTATGGAATTTCTTTTATGCATGAAACCCCAGAGTGTTTGGGAAAAAAATAATTTTCCATTGATTGTTCAGAGAATTTCAATTAATTTATACAGAAGTTGTATTTATGCATGTTTAAATGTACAATAGCTTTAAAAATAAACAATGCTGATATTTAATCTCCATAAAGAAACAAGTATATTTTACATTGCTTAATTGATCGCTTGGAAAAGTATAAAGTACTCATCTTTCCAGTGAAGTTCTTCCCTTTGTGTGTCAACAATACGCTTCCTACAGAGCAAAAAATTGCCCTGCAAAGGTGTTTGATTCTTGATTAAAAAGTATGATTTGTTTTTACACTTACACATAACACTAGTAATTTTAACTAAAATTTTGCACTAATGAAAGTGTTTAAGGTTATGGGTTAACACCATGTTAGTTCCCAGGATAATGAGTTCAGCAAATGCTTGATGAGGAAATGAAGACTTAGGTATACGAGCCCATAGCATTAACTCTGTTTTCTTGGAACTGGCAGAAGCCACTGGAAATTATCTGTAAGTGCTCCTGGTGTATTCATTATGTTCTTCTCCTAATGTAACTGTGTTCTTCCAAAGCGAGGAACATGCTGTGGTGCACTGTGTAGTCCCAGACTGGAAGCCACCTGTGCTTTCAGCTGGCCAGCAGCTGCAAAGCATTCTTGTAGGGGATGCCTCTGCATCCTCATTCTGCCTGACCACTCTGCATGGCCAGCCAAACACACAAATTAGCATCTGCCAGTTCTTGTGGCTAATGCCTTAGCAGTGTATGCTCTCAGAATTGTGTGCAGCATTTTGTTATACCCACCTTTCTCACATAAACAAGCACAGCCTTGCAGCAATCCCTTGTGGATGTGTGTGTATACGTGTGTGTGTGTGTTGTGTGTGTTGCGTGTCGTGCGGCCTGCTTCTTTAGTTTCTAAGGAATACTCTTTATATGAAGAGTATTTGTTAGATGGCAGCGTCACACTCAGCTGGCAGTTTTGGAAGGCAAATGAATAACAAAAGAAAAGTCCTTGGAGTAATATCAGGGCATCTGAAATGTGTGACTTTCCTCTTCAGTTTTTAGAATAATCAAAAAATACAGACATCATAAAGTGCTTAGCATCTTAGCATATTTCTTAGTGCAACTAAAGACAATGTTTTATTTCATAAATAGAGGCGTCCAAAAGCTAAGTAGTAGAAAAGATTTTCAGGGAGCTAGCTCTTTATATTAATTATGATTTTTTTTCTCCAGCTGAGTGAGAAAGCACAATTTGAAAGGAAAACTCTTTATTCACCCTAGTGTCTATTCTCCTTCTGACTGCATCCTTCTTTTGCCTCCAACTAAAAACTTGTATCCATGACTGGGAGCTGTGATGTACATAAAAGTGTCCTTCAGCAATTCTTCATCTCTTTGTGCTTGAGCTGTGTACCCATCCTTGGATCTCCAGAAACAGAGGGGGACATTCCCTGTGTGTTCGCTCTGATGGTTGTCAGGGGAACAGCTGACATGCAGCCAAGTACATGTAAAGAGAAACAGTGGAGGAACTCAGGAAAGTTCAAGTCCTTTTGTCTTTGCTTCTTACAATTTTTGTCTTTGCTTCTTAAAATTTTTGTCTTTGTTTCTTACAATTACAAGGAGTAAGGTGAAATGAGTAAAACAAAAAGTGGCAGGAAGAAAAACATTAAAAAGTCACTCATGAGGGGTAGAAACAAGTCAAAATCTGGGCTTTTGTGGTTTAAATTGTATCTCCAGAGGAAAATACTTGAGGAAAAGGACACCTTGGATAGTGGTATTTTACAGCTATTACTGTAAAATAGGACAAATGCATTCTTTAAGTCACTTCCCTTGTAAGATTTCGAGACAATATGCCTTGTGACTATTGTTGCACAACTGATTTGTAATGCTGGCCTGAAAGAGGAATTTTGATAGAGCTTTTTATTATATTCTTTGAAGAAGTAAACATTCTTCAATGTAACTGTTAAATGAGGCATAAAGCAAAATGACCAATGACCAATTACAGCTCGAGCAATGAATGAAAAAAGAAATCAATTTAGAACCTATCAGCTACTGAGAAAAACACTGGTAACATATTTCTGTTGGTTTGTTTTGTGTGGGCATTTTTATTACCTTTTTTGATGAGGAGTTGGGGAGTGGTAGACTGTCCTTCTCATTTGCCTGAGAGTCTGATGAAGCTAGTGAAATCATGAATGGAGAATACATGAATAGGACAAGCTGGTTATTATATCTTTTAATCCAAGTACTGAAGATTTTCAAATTACAGCATCAATTAAAACAATTGAACAACAATTAAAAGGAGAAAGAATTGAATATTTCTTCTAAGTGTGCATAATTAAGCCACAAGAAGGCACAGATTCAAAGATCTGAGATCAATGCTCAGATGAAAATGGGCTTATACTTGGGCTCTTCTTTTACTGTCTCTTAAGTGACTGCTTTTGGCTAGGGCAGAGAAAATGTTAGACACTTTCACTGAAGGCAGTGCAAATTCTGTATCGAAAACCAAAAATTTTCATTTCTGTTGAGAGGGAAAAATTAAAACACAAACCCCGGAAGCAGGCATTTCTTCTCCTGATGGAATAATTTTAAATTAGCGTAATCATAATAATAAAACATTTCCTATAGAAGTACTGGTCTTGCCCGACTGAGCCTAGAATGAATATTCTAAAGTTGTTATCTTAGATTGCGCTCACCATCTGTTTTTGAAAGCGGTCTGTAATCACCAAGGAGAAAACTGATTAAATGGAAACACTGCTTACAAAACTTGATAGTATCTTTATTTGTAGAAAAAATAGTGTACAGTTGTTAGTGTGTGCACAAATAAATTTAAAAACCCAAACACAGCCCAAATAAATGCAAAAGAAGTTTGCTTGTATACCCATAGAATTTGTGGTATTTTGTTTTTATGAGTAAGTGAAAGAAGAAAAAAAAAAAAAAAAAAAAAAAAACATAAAAGGGGAAAAGAAAAAAAAAAGAGGGAATTTTTTTTTTTTTTTTTTTTAATTTTTTTTTTTTTAAGATAAAATAAACAACTGGTAAGCTCAAGATGGCAAAAATATTATTTTTTAGTTATAACACATTAAAATAAATTTTCCTAAATGTATTTTATAATTAAGAATAAACCTAATAATTTTATTAATGGAATTATAACTACAATAATTAATTTAAAAGCAGGTTAAAGTGGCAGTAAAAAACTAGTTGCCAAAAATCAAGAAATTAGTGTTACTCTGTTCAACTGACAAGAGCTTCATTTAGCAACTGTTCTAATTGTTGCCTCTCATCATTTAAACAGCTTTTTCCTGGTGTGCTTGGTGTAGTTCAATTAAACAAATTCAAATCTGCAGGCCTTTTCACTGGTTTCACATTTTGCTTTTCCTGTTGACAATTGCATATTCTAGAGCAAAGGGTTAGTATGAATATCTGTTAAAATCTCTGAATGCTATTTCTAGTAAGTGTTTAACTTAGTTCACTGCTGCAGTAATATCCACTCACCCCAAAACTACAATTCTTCATCTCTCCTGCCCCAAGTATGCCCCACAAATGTCCAGAGAAGACCAGACACCTAAAACAAGCTACCCTCAGATCAGTGCAGGTGAGCTTTTGCTGAACTAAGTGTTTATTATCTTGCCAAAGCATTCAGCTGGTAGGTTTAATATTTTCACTCGCTGGCCTAAAGGTGACAAGATGACCACAAGGATGAGGATGCTTACACAGGCTCTCGTGACAAACTCCTGTATAGCACCTTACCTAAAACATGACTTAAAACAATACTTGGCATGTTTGATGGAAACCATGATCGCACGACTGATTGTGAGCACATAATTCATGTCATTGATATATTTGAGGAGTGACCTGAAAAGAATTACACACAATTTGGGAGAATAAAAAGAGCTGGGAGATTGCCTGTATTTTTGGGGCTTAGCTCAGTGACTGACAAACTTGAAAATGTTCTCACCAACCAGGTCAGCTAGAAAATGGATAGGACCAGCCAAGATTACTGATTCTAAAGGTCTGTTCAACTGTTATTTTCTTAAGCACTGATCTTTTCTTTCTTGATCTTTTCAAAAAATCGTGAGGACAATAGTACTCAGTAAAATCACACTTGCATTGGCCCCCTGCCTTGCATCCAATATTGCATGCCCTAGAAGAATGAAAAAACATGGCTTTTCCTGATAATATTGTCACTAATTTCAGTAATTTTTACTGAAAGAACCTTGTTGTCCAAAAATGACATTTTCAAAGGGTTTTTTTTCAGATGACCTCTACTGGACTGCTTTACCAGGAGAATATCCAGTTATCTTACTATCCACAAAAAATTTTGTTGTTTGCAGCAGGTTGCTACAAGGAACTCCATTGCTCTGCTACACACTGTGTGAAAAACAATGTTCTTTTGTTTGCTTTACATTTAAACCCATATTCAACTTCATTTGCCATTTTATTGTCCGTCTTTCAGTTTAGTACACTATTTTCCCATACAAACATAATAGTCAGCATACTTTCTTACCTAGAGATACACACATCTTTTCCAATTCACTGGTAAATCTCCCGTTCAGTCCCTGAAAAACTGTAGGGGTGACCTGTGAAAGCTGGCCATTTATTCTGGCATAGTTTTATTTATTATTTATTTGTTTTTCAGCCAACCTCTCTTTAAGGATCTGTATCCTTAAACAGTCAAATACTTAGTGGTGAGGGATCTTGTCAATTGACTTCTGGAAATGAATTATTTCTACTCAACATGGGTAAGGCCACACCTGGAGTCCCATGCCTAGTTCTGGGTTCTCCAATACAAGAGATGGCTGGGACTATTCAGCTTGGAGAAGAGTCTGTGGGAGAGTCATCACTGTTTTATAAATAACTGAACGGAAAGAGTACAAAGAGGATGGGGCCAGGCTCTTTTTGGTAGTGCCCAGTTATAGGTCAAAATGAATTGGCACTAACTGGAACATGGGAGGATCCCTCCGAAAATAAGGACACTTTTTCCTGTGAAGGTGACTGGAGCAGACTGCCCAGAGAAGTTGTAGGATCACTTTGCTCTGGAGCTCTGGAGCTATTAAAAAACCATCTCAGCCTATTCCTGACAACCCATCTCCTGGTGAGAGAGGCATTGCCAGATGTGACTCTGTGATACCAACCAAACGTTCTGTATTTGCATGCTTGGATAGAAAATGCAGTTCCTGCTGAAACCTCCAACAGATTTCAGATGAGGTATTGTCTCTTCATCTGAAGCTATTTTACGACAAAGAGAAGATTTGTTAAACTGATTTGAGCCCACGGTTCCTAAGATTTGTAGAAATCTCTCTTAGAAGGGCCACAGCAATGTATTTTGTAAAGCAACTATTTCACATATTAGTGCCTTCCCAAAAGAATTCCACAAGGTCTCCAAATAGCCAGGTTAATTGTTTACACAAAGGATTTAACTGCCCCCTTTACTGCTCCCTCCTTCTCCCACTCCCAAAAAGCCCACTCAAACCAATATGCTCTTTATTATAAAATATGCTAAGAAAATTAATAATGAAAACCAAACTCTAAACACCCCTAAAACTATAGATTAGAAAACAAACCACATTTTATTTTGCCAGCTGACATCCCTCTTTCCTCCTTTTATTACACATTATGTATACAAACTTGGTATGATTAAAATGATCTAAGTTTTACTTGCAGTTCCAGAATACTAAGAGAACAAATCTCTAGAGGAGGTCTGAACTGAACATCTGCAAACTGTTGCAAAAATAGCCTGTACTAGAAAGAGCTCTGAAAATTTTAAGTTAAAGTAAGCTGGTAGTTTGCATGGGCTTGTAAAACTTGAACAAAATCCAAATCAGCAGTGCAGTCAAAATTACAATGCTGTACAGAAATCTATGTTTGAAGAGAAGCATCTAATAAAAAGATTGGTTCTGAAGGTTTGGTTTGCCTTATTTAGTCAGGTCAAACAATCCCGCTAATGAGATTACATGGAGGAAGGAAAAATGGGCATGAATAAGGTGAAGGAGTTTGGCTGTACCACGTAGAAGGATTTTGTAATTCTCAGTTCTCTATTTCCTACTTTTTGTATGTTTTAGTCAAGGTGTAAACATCTGTTACTCTTGAAAGCAAGCTGCAGTAAGTCAGTCTCTGTAAGCAGAGAAGCTGAATGAGTCTCAGTGACAATTTGCTTTAGATAATGCAAGACAGCTGTTTACAAAACACTATCCTAGACAAATATTCCATTTCCAAATACAACCTAAATGCCCTTACCATTTTTTTAAGGCCACAAGAATACAATCCTTGATTTACTCCGAAGTATTCAATTTTATCTCTCTAGTCTTTGTTCTCTAAAAGATGGAAGTCCCTTGTTGCAGCTCCAGTCCCCTCAATTACTTTTATATGAGTTTCTATATTAAAGCATTTGCTATACAACACTGACCTATCATCCCATTTTAAACACAGTTAAAACTATTACAAACTCTGTAAATGTTAACTGGGAATGAAAGATGACCTCTGAACAGCAACCACTGCCACAAATTTGAAAAGGAGTTTTCTAAAAGTAATTTTGAACCCTTTGAGAAAAATTATTAAAGGTTCCCACTCTCCCCACCCTGGACATTCAAGTGAAACTGGACATGAGTAAAGGTCACAGAAACACATATCCAGAGACAACCTGCCTTATCAAGTATCAACAGAGTGTCAGCTCAGCTGGGGATAACCTTCTATTTCCAAAAAGGGGGTTCACAGCAGAGAGACCTGAACTAATCACAGAGCATGAAATGTTCTATGAGCAATAATCAGACAGTTGAGCTACCTTCTTCACATTTATGCTAGATACCCAAAACAGATGTGTGTTTTAGATGTGCTTACCAATCAAGAAATAGAAAGTATTGTAGGAATACGCTAAGAAAAAAACTCAATTTTTTTCTTCTATTCCAAAAGATGAATGTCTTGGCCATCCTTGCAGCATTTTTTCTAGATTGCAATAGGATTATGGGCATAAACAGATATTTGAATTCCATAGCTCATTCCAAGGATGGTAAGAGACAAGTACATGGGCATGTTTCAGCCACCTGGGTTAAATTTTCAGTCTTGAAGCACAAATCACAAGAGTCCTTAGAGTGCTTCAGCACTTTTGTCCCCCTTGTTCTGTTGGTATAGAGCATACAGCAAACCAAGCTGGTTACAGTAAAACAAGCCATTCTTGTTTGCTCCAAAAGAACTTATCTTCAAAGGACTTACCTGCCAAGTAAAGTTGACATGGAGGAACTATTGTCTTGTTCAACTATTGTTTCATCAACACCCTAGGAAATTACTACTCTGCAACATTCTACTGAAGCTCACATTTCACGGATAAAAATTATCTTCGAGGATGCTGCCTCTCCCTTCAGACCGATGAGGCAGTGAGATGAGGAAAATACACCCCTGGTTGCCATCTTCAAAGGCCTACTTGGCTAGAGTATGTAGCAGACAAAACAAACTTTTCCTTCCACCTGCGCTTTTTAAGATGCACAAATCATAGAGGGCAGAATCTGATATGGACCTCCAGAAATTAAAGCACCAGGCTACTTCTACTAAAAGATGACCTCATACACATGCAAATCAGCAAGAAGCCCAGCTTTCAGTGTTTTCAGATTACATTGTGTTCATGGATAAATACCACTTTGTTTATCATAGTGAGTATTATGAAAAATTAGGATGAGCTGAATGCTGAGTTTCATGCCAAAGGTAATCAGGTGTCCTTTCTACAAAGCAGTATAATATTTCAAATAACAACTGAGAAAAATCCTGGTCTATTTTGCAGAGAAAGTCATCTCAAAGAGAAAATGGATGCATGAGTGAAGCCTGTGTGATTCAGCACCTTCCCTTTTTTCCCATTTGGGGCTTGAACTGGGAAGTCTGTTAATTGTGAGTTTGCTTTTCCAGCTGTTGAAAACTTTTTCTTGAAATACTTTTCCTCCACCTCCAAAAGTACTGAGCCCTAAACATTTAAATTTTCTTTTTTTTTTGTTTCTCTAGCAAAATGCTTGCTGCAGAAATAATTTTTAAATTCATCTGAAGCCAGGTGTGAAAGTCAAAGGAAACTCAGCACAGCCAAATGATCCCATTAACTAGCAGTAACCTTTATACCTGATAGAAGCTAATTTAAACCAAAGGCCACAAGTCCTTAACCTAAATTTCCCTAGAGCAATACATAGATTCTTCTAACTACTAATGAGAGAAATGGGCTAAAAGTACAGGAAATAATAAAGGCAAGTGGTATAACTGTTAACATGCGCAGAAAGGACAGACAGAAGTAGACTAAACATGGTACTGTACTCAGAGGACAAATAGTAGTGACAGTACTGATCAGGAATCACTGAATTATTTTACCTGATTTTTCTAAGATGAATAAAAGCATTCTTTAGCAAGTCTTCACCAGGGATGGATGAAAAACAATACTGCAAATCTCTGATTCAGATTTTTAGAATTGCACCAAAATTATTTTTCCCCAAGAAAAGGGTTGGATTGGGGATTTTAAAAATAACGATTATATACTATATGGTAGCATAATAGAATAACCAAACAAATCAGTCCCAGATATCATCCAAAAGCTTGTCTGAAATTTCTCAGAAGTAACGAATTCTCAAAGGGCTTGTAAGCCCATGGAGACTATTGGAATTGACTTGTGATGAGTTAAGTTGTCTGCAATGAAATGAGGATCCACAGGTCTGCCTCTTAAAAAGAATGTGGCAGCCAGTTCACTTTACTCCTCATTTCTGTTTGCTTCTAAGAAAGCAAAGTTTTGTATCCAGCTGCACAATCCCAAGAAATGGAGATCAATATAATTGTTTTTCACTTTTTTTTTTCCTACGGCTTTCCTAACACGTACGGAAAGGGCGTTTTTCCAAATGCTGACCACGAATGCAGTGTTTGTACATAATAAGTTTCTCATTTCATTTTTTTTTAAGAAAAAAAAAGAGATAACAATAAATAAGTTTAAAAATACAAACGAAACAATCCCAAACAAACAAAATCCAAACTCCAGGAGATAATGTAAGAGAAATATGTGAATAATTTGGTCTTGTCTTTCAGAACCTGGATGGAAATTAGAGTAGAGCCTGGCTCGTAATCAGAACACCCACTTGACAAAAGAGGTTTACAACAGCCAAACAATCCACTTAACAGCAAGAGGCATGTTGTAAAAGAGGAGTTTATGTTATGTGACGGCCAAACTTTTCAGGAAAACATCTATTAAACAAGGGCACATGCTGCAGAGGATTCCCATAAAACTTCTCTAAGAGGGTAAACTACTATTAAAGCTATTAAAACAGTTTTAATTTAAAATATTAACATGCATTTCCCAAAGCAGAATTTATTTCATTTTTGATATATAAAAGATGAAACACATTGCAATCATTCACCATGTGAAATTGTCTATGACAAGGTATATGCAATCTCGGTACCATAACCAGGCAAGTACAGAGAGAAGCAAACTGTGTTAAGAGACACTGATTATTTCATCACATGCTCTGCAGAGAGGCTTCTCTTTCTTCGAGTAAATTGCAACAAAGATTATTTGTAAAGCTGATACTGAAAGAAGTCCTAAAGCTAATTAAAACTGATGTGACCTCCTGCCAGGCTCTCCATTAAAACAGTGGAAAAAAACAAGTAGTCTTCAAGGATTTGGTTCAACAGTTCTACAGTAACACCGCCATTAAAAAACATTCTACCCTAAATCAGACATTAATCCTGTATTTCAGTTCTATATAACAAAATGTGTTATTTCTCATTTCTGTGCAAATATT
>CM019236.1:31314385-31325405 GCA_009741485.1 Malurus cyaneus samueli
TTTAATGAACAGAACAAATTTCCACAGTTTATGCAGTTTTTAGTTATATGTTTCCTTGCCAATGTAATTACGCTTTTTTTTACTGTATTTTTTTACATTTACTAGCATTTTTTACTACTACACTTTGTTTTTGTTTTGTGTTTTCAGACAATCAGGAAGTTGAGCTCCAGATTTGCGTTCTTACAGAAGTGGAACCTCTTTCCTGGTGTATTTTCCCAAATTATATTATTATCTGAATTGTAGAATAGATTTATATATTTATATAAATGATCAAACAAGCTAATTCACTCCAAGAAAGCACTGCTAAATAAATCATTGTGATTACTTTGCCCACTTTTTTATTAATCTTGCTGGATATTTAAAAGTAGAAAAGTAATATTTTTTTCTACTTGACTACTAGCTGCTTAGTAGCAGACTTAAAGCCTATTGAAGTGCTTAAAATGTTCCCAGTGTTCTACTGTGATATTTTGGTCTGAGTCTTTGTTCTTAATTTCATTTTGGTCAAACGCTTTTTAAATGCCTTTTGACTCATTTAAAGACGTGATCTGTCAGTGTGTTCCATGCACATTTACTATTTAGCTTGTGTGTGTCAAGGTTCATAGTGGTTTATGTCAGCACTAACAGTAGCAGAATTTCTGAACTTGCTTATCTGATATTGAAGTACATTCATCCACACAGCTGATACTTGAACTGAAGGTGTCTGAACTTATCAAGACTGTAAATTGTTAGTCTGGATTGCTGTTCTGCCCTGGTTACCAGATTGAGTGTGAATATAGCATTGGAGCTGCCCTAAGGGTAGTATATCACAGACCTGAATTTCCTAAGTCATGTTAATTGAATAAGAAATTTTTTCAGGTTGAAATCTACTTAGTCATGCTCCTTTTGATAGGAAGTCTAAGGGTATGGCACATGTAAAGGCATGCCAGGACTCATGAGAAGAAAATCATGGTTCAGGTTCAAGTAGAACTTGAAGCATAGTCGTTGAGACTTGAAGATTATAGACCTGAAAAAACTCAGACTTTTTCACAATTAAACCAGGATTCTATGTGCATCCTGCTGCTCTACTAAAGGTATGTGTGTTTAGACTACCCCTCTGGAAACCCAGTAGGCTGGATGCTCCTCTGAGTTCCTTTGCTAATTCTAAACTGCACTGATTAATTCTCTTAAATTAGACTTTGGTTAATGTGATTTAAAATGTCAGTACCTAGGGATCTCAGCACTCAACATGTTCAGATACCTCCTGGAAAACGGACAATGCCCAGGCATTGCCATTATGTCGACTAATCCCCTAGATTTCAAAGGGACATATTTTTTTCCTGGAGCTGTTCAAGGTGCTAAATCTCACCCTCTGACTGCATTAGCCTACCTGCTGTTAATTTAAAAATTATAAGTACTGATTATTTCTATCAACAGGAAAGGTACAGAGAAACAGGATTTAAAAAAACAAAAACCACAAAAACAACAACAACAACAAAAAAAGTCAAAGAACCTTTTCCTCAGTCATTGCTGAGAAATCTATGGATAAAGCCTTCAGGTGCTAGGTTAAGACCCACTCATTTTGCCTGCATGTAGTTGATGCTGCTGTAACAGGTGACCATACTAGTCCTATTTAGCACAGACATGTGTTTCATTTTCTCTACCATCTGGAAAATGTCAGCTCCACAGAACAACAGTCCTGTCTTCATGTTTTACTTGGTGCTTCCTTAGTCCTGTGGATTTCTTTCAGTGTCCTAAATAATAGTGAAATCCATGGAAAAAGGAACTTTATTAACAATGTTGAGGGAGATGTAGGAAGGAGAACTTAGGAAAATAATAACTATCAAAATGAGGCAAACATTCATCCTGGTTAAGAGTAGTCATTATTCTAAAAGGAATGACTTTAGGACCTCTAAAATAAAGGTGCTTGTATCACAATGGAAGTCACAAAATTGAACAATTACATGCAAGCTTAGAAATACGGATATAATATTTGTTACAACATAGGAAGTGTGCGGTATTTATTGTGTGTGATTTTGCAGTGATCTTAGCTCTAAAATACTAGTGGAAGAGCAAATGCAATGCCTTCACTAGTTTACACAGTGCTGCCACTGGTGGCAAATGTGGACCTCCATGAAAGGGAATAAAATTACCAACTTCCTGTGAAGAAGGAAAGGTGGATGATTACTATTCAGAGGGAATCTGCATTCAGCTGATGTACCTTTCCTTAAGACTCCGCAAGGGAATTGGAAGTTCGTCACATGAGAGGGTGTGGAGCAAAGGCTGGTGAAAGATGTTGAACTGATCACCTTCTGCCTGAATTGGGTGAGGCATGGGAAAAGATATTGAAAAAAGTAGAGGCACACACCTGCTGTAAAGCAAACCAGTCTGTCCAAAATGCACAGTAAGGAAAAGCACACAGTACTGACATATGGTGATAATCAGTGGACTGTTAACATTGAAAAAGGCATGAGAATGATATCACAGAGAAAGTAGCACTGCTTTAAAGGTCTTCTCTACTATAAGGGAAAGTAAGAGTTTCTGCATCTGGTTTCTCCAGATTTTTTTTTCGAATGCATAACTTAGCTTTCTCTCTCTTTGTTTGTTGTTGTTGGCTTTTTTGTTGTTGTTTTTTTTTTTTTTTTTAAGATATTCCAAGTATAGAGAAGAGTCATCAAACCGTTCAGCTGTTTTATCAGCAAGGCGTCTGGTTGCCAGTCCAGGGAAAAAACACCTAGCATGTTTTTTGACATTTAATTACATTATATAGCATTCTAGATATAGGTTGCATGTTTGGTGGCATTCACTTTCATTTACTTTATTTTAAATACTGTATTTCTTTACCTGGTCAACTTCTTTATTTGTTCCTCATAGTACTAAAGTTAAGTGGGATTTTCCCAGCATCACTGATGTCCATTTTTTAATTTTGACTCTGCTGTTTTTAATAGTAAATAATTTTCCAGCTGGCATAAATTTGATGGAAATATTTGCATTTATGGAATCTGGAACAAAACTTGCCCTGCCCCCAAACATACTCAGTTTGAGAGTGAAGTTGTCCATAACTCACTAAGACTCGGGTTCTGATGAAGCCTTAGGCTAACTCAAAGTAAATGAGAAACCTGAAAAATTTTAAAAGTCACTCAGAGTCCACAAACACTCAGAAGCACTGGGAGCAAACATAGGCATGTTCTTGGTGTTGAATTCCTGTGAATTCAGTGCTGGGAGAATATGTCAGCTTCCTTGTCTGGAAATTCGTAAGATATTTTAGAGAAGAACTGAAATCTGTTTGAAATTTCAGGATAATAAGAATAATAATACTATTACAGAATCCTTACTGTCTGTTGCATTTCAAATCACAAGATGTAAGAACTATGTGGAGTGTTGGGTGACAGATGTATTTTCCTCTTTTTTTTTCTGAGCAAAAGAAAGGTTATATACAAATTCTGGTATGTTGGCTGAATAAATACAGGTCTTAAATAAAGGCAAACCTTTTATGCAGTAAGGGAATTAACAGCTTTAATATTTTACACGAAGTTTACCTCATTGAACTATTCTACTTGCAGGGCAGGGTAGGTGGATTAATCCCATATAATGTATCTTCAGGCAAAGCAATCATTCCTTCATCGTACAGATGAACGGGTGTTTCAAGGACATAAGATAGAGAAACAAATTAATCATTTAACCATACCTTTGACGAAATAAAAGGCATTTCAGGGATTTAAGAAGATTAATTGAGATTTTGTCATTGGATTTACAACCACAAAGTATTTCTGCAAAGGTTCTTTATTGAACACTATAGACATTAACTTTGTCGAAACTAACTTTTTGTTCACTGGTAGTCCAATGATTTGTTGACCCTAAATTCTATACACAGACTGAACTTTCAAGGTGTTACCAGTTTAGCTCAGGAACTACCTGTGTACCTATGATTTTATAGAATATTGCCTTTAAAGCTTTCATTACATAATTACAGTGAATGTTTAAAGCACACCTGGAATGCTAACTGCAGTGTATGCATGCACTTAAGCACAGGACTGGATCCATCTTGTCAATACCTGCTGAAAATCATATCAACATGCTGCTGGCTCTTTCTGGCTTTGTTAGACACAAGAAATAAAATTATTTTTTTTAACCTATGCAGAAACTGGGAGGCGGGGCTGTTTTTATTTTAAAATATGTTCTCACAAGGACTGGCAAAATATTAAATACCAGTCAGGCAGAGTCTGTATCCCATTAAGATATTCAAAGTTGTTTGGTGATTTGTATTTTCATTTGTAGCATTTTTTTCTTTGTTTGAGAGAAAAAATGAGTTAGGCCTGAATGTAATATTTCTGTAAAGTCCTTCTAGAGTGTCCACTTGCCTTTGGTTACTCTCCCCTAATAAAATGCTCTTAAATCTTTAGAAGCATTTAACAAGCCTCCCTCTAACTTCATGCATCATGGTGTTCCAAAGTCCTATTAAATATTTAACAGGTCTTACAAAAATTGCATGTAGGTGGATTAGGTTGAAAGATCTTTAAAGTACTGTGTATTTTATATTGTGGTGTATTGCACACCATTCTTTCATGATGACTTCCAGTAACTGTGATGTCCAAGAAGAAAGTGCAAGAAGATAGAGTGTGTCTTTTCTTATCTAATTTTTAGTTCTTAATTAAAGATAAGAGAATATGGGAATCCTCTGACATAAACTGTCTTTGAATAATTTTCAATTCATTCAGCTTTTTTTAATCCTTTACAGAGAACACACAGCAGTCTACAGTAAACTGTTACATATGCTTCTCATTGAGAACACAAATCTAACCTATAAAACAAATCCTTATTTTTTAAATACACAGATCACCTTCTAAATAGAAATGCTATGGTGTTTACCTCCCTGCACTGTCAAAAAACCCTCGAAAACATATCCATTATTCCAGAAAAAGTCTAAAGCAGAAGCAACAAGTGCTTCTTTCACACTGACACTGGTACTGGCAAATACTTCCAGCTGCCTGTTTTATTTCTGTGGAGTGCTAATCTGTGATTAGAATGTTAGCAATGCTTCCTTCTGGTTTGCCGAATGTGCTGATTCTTTCCAGTAGATGAGCACCACATTGTGTTTGTAAAATTTGGATAGATTTTTACTTTACTTTACACTGTGACTTTAGATTTTACAGCAGCAAGACAGCTATTCTGATGCAGGAGAAAGAGGGTGTGAACTTTCAAACTGGCTTTATTTACACCGAGGCTCCAGACAGGCTGAAGCACAGTTCTCTCCCTGTTCCCACCCATACATTGGATGACTCGTGCTGCTACTTATCTTGGCTTTCTGGGGTGCTTTCTTCAGGCCTTTGCATACTAGGTTAATGCCCTCCTTGTTCATCCATCTATAAAACCATCTCTGAAGCATATTTGTGACACACATTGCATTGGTCTGGCAAAGTTATGGGTAATGAATGTCTGTGTTGGCAAGTGTGTGAGTTTTAATTATTAATGTGAAATTTTCAGATGTGTCATTCCTTCTCCCTTCCTCTGCATATTACTATTCTAAGGATTTTAGGTTAAAAAATTTCTCCTTTTAAACAGCATTGATTTAATTCTTACAGTGCTTCAGTTTTTGGCCTTATACTCAATAAGTAAGCTGTTATAAAAAGAATTTGAATCTTTTTTTATGGACAGGTTTCTGTGTGCCTTTAGGTGAAATAAGTGGTACTGAGAACGACCTGCAGTTCCTCTCAATTCTTGGTTAGATTTGGTGCTTCTTCATGGAAAGTAGCTGTGTCTGATTCAGACATCTAAAAATAAAAGTAGGTAGCAGGAAGATAGTGAGAGTTTTCACTTTGTGGTTGAAATTTTTCTGACCTAAGCTGAGGATGACAATATGTTACCTCACTGAAAGAGACAAGTGTTTCATGAGTTCTTTCAACTCAGTTATTGCCCGCTCCAGCCTTTTCCTGTCAAAACTGAAGAACTTTTCAGCCCTTTATATCTCTGCTTATAAGGCAGCCAGTCCACCTGCTGGATCATAGTCTTTTTTTCTAATTCTTCTGTCTTCCCTTTGAGATGCTAGGAGTGGAATGACATACAGCTCTCAAGGTATGTGTGCATCAGTGTTTGTTACAGGAACAGATGATCTTGTCTTAAGTGACTTTCTTGATTAAGCCAAACTTTCTACTGGCTTCTCAAGTACCCTTGCACTTTGAGCTGGTGATTTCAGAGCACTTCCAAGGCTGACCTAAAGATTTTGTTCTGGAGTTGTGTGTTGTTTCTTCCCAGCACAACATTAAACCTATCACATCCCTGACACCCTTCTAGAAATCTCTGCCATGGGCACAGAATTTGACTGTCCTTAAAGAGCCTGGTGTCACATGCATCTTGGAGATTTCAGCTTCCTCTCCTTTCCAGATTTCTGACAGGCAGGTTATGTAAAGCTGTAACCAGTACCAACCTTTGAAAGAGGCACCCTGCTCTTGCAATTTTTCCGTTCTGAAAGTCAGCTCTAAGAACTGCCATTTTTTCTGCTGCTGTAACTGTCTCCCTGTTGCTAAAATGATTTCTTCTTCCTGCCCACAGCAAAAGAATTTCTTTATAATATTTCATGGGAGCCTTGTCATAGGCCATTTGAAAACCCAGGTAAGGATATATTCTCAGGATTATTGCTATCCGTCTGCAATTCCAACAGGTTAATAAAGCAGAATTTCCCTTTAGAAAAGCCATGCATCTGACTCCCCATCAAAACCATGCTCATCTTTGCCCATTTCATCCCCTCCCTCCCCTCCCCTGACCTCCCCTTTCCTTGCCTTTTTCAGGCAGGTTGCCATCTTCTCATGGATGGGAGCAATCAGTCTGACTGGTCTTTTGCTTGCAGGTTTCATGCTGGAACCCTTTTCCTAGATGGGAGTTACGATGGCAGCCTGCCAGCCTGCTGGCAAAGTGGCTGTTTATAACGGTGGGTTACATACCTTGGCCAGCAGTTCTGTAATTTCACATTTGAGTGTTCAAGAAACTCTCTGCAGTCATTGCAAAGAATGAAGAAAGCTTGCTTTTCCTTCTCAATTTTAGTATAAACCCACTTAATCCTTTTGTGATTTGTTGCAGAGGAGGGGTCATTTTTATTTCACAGTTTGCCAGAGTGTTTTGTTTAGTCATGCATTTATCTGTTTGCCCTTAAAAATAGAATTCCCCCAAAGTCCAAAAGTCCCTTTCAAATCATGTTTTTTTAAGGTTTTTGTGTGAATGTATGGATTTACTTGATTTGCAAAAGTACTTAAAAAGGGTTGTAAGTAAAAATATTTACAAATGAAGAATTTAAACCAAGAACTTTATTATTGGTTTTTATTTTCATGTAACAGTAGACTGTTATAATTCATAGTGTATTTGAATATTTTGGAAAGTTTACAGACATCAAATTGATTCATGAAATTCACAAGTGGGATAAATATTTCTTTTTTAGGATGAAGCTCCCAACAAATCTCTGGCAGAACAACCCTTGACACTCAACTCTTTGCATTACTGTTAAAGATTTTCATCTTTGGATAAATAGTGATTCTGGAATTTATTGATTTTGTCAAAAATAGTCTTTCAAATACCTCATGTAGGAGGTTCAAGTAAACTATATTCACATATATTAAAATTAAATTGTAGGATGAAATGTTCCCAATTCCATGGAGTTGAAGTCCTCCTTGGAAAGACACGTCTGTGTCAAGCTACTGTAGATGCTTTCGTTTTGCACAACTCAGGAACAGCAGACTTCTTCTGTATGCACTCCCCACAAGTTGTACTGCCGGTGGCTCTGGAAGCTTTCACAGATATAGGAATATTATGGATGCCTGGAAGTTTTGACATGGGAGGTTGGAAGAGGGGAGAAATTTTGAGAAAGTATCCAGTGAAAGGACTTCAGGGTTTGTAGTGACGCTCCAATGCCTTTCTTCCCTTTTTTCATAGAATTGGAGTGCACTGTGTATCCCCATCCTCACACCCTGCAAGCACACATGATCTGCCATAAACACACTTCCTATTTGGGACAATCCCTTTTTGCATCGAGTGACTGTGGTTTATGCCTTGAGCATTCCGTTCAGCTTTAAAATCACAAGTTTTTGTGCACTCTAGGAGACAGTGTGAAAAAATAAGAATGCTAACTAGGTCTGAGAAGTAAATGAAGCATCTTAGCTGACCACGGAACGTTTAAAAGATTATGGAGAGGTTGATTATGGAGAGGTTGAAGGATCTCTAGTATGTGAATATTTATTCCCACTATTAACATGAGGAAAAATCACCTCTCTTGTTGGTTTTCTAACACTCTTTTTTATCCTTGGATAAATGAGTACAAATTTTCAATCTTTCACTTTGCAATGATTTGAATTTCTTTCTGTTTTTGCAGCTGCTTAGGGACTTTCACACTGCAGATTCATGCTCCAGAGTGATCATTTTGTTCATTAGTTCATCTGCTACAGTTTCCTCGCCATAGCTGGTGCTGCCTCCCACCAGGATAGTCTAGTCAGGATACTTCTGGGCCACCATCAGAATAGGGAGTTGCCAAAATAAATGTTTTCTAGAAAGATTTCACACTCATGTCTAATGAAATAGACATTTTTCTAACTGTTGCTTTAGAGCTTAGATTTTCTCCGAGGTTTGTAATGAAAATATTTCATGACCTGTTGACATATTCATATGGTGATTTTCAAAAGAGATATTTCGTTTACAAAATGGTCTTGGCAACCAGCTGGAATATCTAGGAAGCTGAACAAGACTGTTGACAGGCAAAATTAGGACTGAATCATAACTGATACTAGGTTTGCAGCTGAGCCTTTTTTAAAACTAACCAATAGGGTTTGCTCTGGTGTTTTTGAGAGTTCAAGAGCGAGGTGGGTAATCAGTGCATACTCACAGTGGTGACTGATTCTGGAGATAGTTACATGAATGGCAGGTTTTGACAGAATTGGCTAGCTTTTAACTCCCATGGATGTGCACACTGCAAGAATGGCACAAAGAAAATGCTTGGCTTTTAAGAAATTACTCAGGGTGAGAAAGCTTCTTTTTTTTTCATTGCCAGTAAAGCAAAATAAAAACTTTTGGTTCCCCTATTTTGTATGTTTTGCTCTCTATTCTATGTTTGCTTTCTTATCACAATGGAGTAAATCCAGGTTTTGTCTTACTGTCCAGATTCCCAAGCCCATCAGTGTTGGTAACTCATTTCTGCTGGTTCTAAAGCTTGAAAATACCCCTGTAATTCTTCATATTTTCAATAAATGAGCACAGTGGCATATAGTTTATTTTACAGTTTTATTTATGACTTAATTCTCTTAGAGGATCATTTTTTTGTCTAAAGCAAAATGCCTTAAAAATTCTGAAATTTTATATATACTTGCAGTCATTCAGTTTCATATCAATGCAGCCATTATCTTTTAAAAGGCACTACAAGAGGTTGAGCAGTGTTCTTACCAGTAGTGGAAACAATAGTTCAGCCTTTTAACACTACCACTTTCAGGGAAAAAAAAAAATGAGTATTCCATGCAAGCACTTGCAATGTGAAACTTGGGAATCAGTTTATGAACATGATAACAATCACTGCAGTGATTACTTTTCTATATTAAAATATTTCACAGAAGTGTGATAAGATTGCACTGTGATGTATATTTGAAAACATAGATGACTTTTGGATGACAATTCAGGACAAAAACATTGATCCAGTACAGTATAATTTTATTTGTTTTAAAATTTAATATAGAATATAAAAGAATTTTACTGAGTCAGTGGAAAATAGAAGGAATAGAGAATCATAGTTGTGTCAAATAGGGAATTAAAAAACTGTCCCATGTAAATGAACAATTGCCAGGCCTAAAATCCAAATATTTTCTTCAGATAATATAATGGCATTTTGATGCCACTATCAGGACAATTGCGGATGGCTGTAAAATTGGATGAGTTGGTAGAAAGAATAGAGCTGATATGAATCAGCACTGTGTGTGTTAAATACGTGAAATTCACCTGTATACATAGGAACAGAAGTGATATACCCATGTATTTTAATTTTCTCATAAAGTTTTAAATTTACAAAAGAAACTTCATTAACTGAACATACAGTAGTGCTCTGTTAAAGGAAAAGAAGAGAGATTTTTTTCTTTTTTTTAAATTCCGCTGGCATTTGTGGTTATTCATGAAGTCTTATCTGACGTGGGTTTTTTGCATTATTTCTGTGGTATTTTAAACTGATGTTAAGGTGATGAAATGTACACTAAATCTTACTTGGCTGTGTTTTGAAGTCCTGGAAAGAAATCCAACTATTTTCCTTTAGGCAGTCTCTTGGCATCAAAGCAATAATATGCTGTCCTGTTATAATATTAATATAGAACGAACTCAGAGAACACCATTTTTTCTCATATTTTATGATCCCAATGTATTTTCAAAATTTTTTTAAAGCATATCATCAGTAAGGGGTGGTGAAAAAATAGGAATTTTGGTTACCTAAGACTAAAATGTAGCAAGTATAAAATAGGTTATTGGACTTAACCCGTTTCATGGCAAACAGGTGGGTCTATTGCAAAAACAACCTTTCTACTTATGCTAATTGAAATTACATTGCTGTGTATTCAAGAACAAATGCCAAGGATTAGGTTGGCATGAAGCCTAAACTAACCTTCTCCTCTGCAATCAGCACATAGAAAAAGCTGTTCTAGTTTCGTGAAAGAGGTGAAATTATTCTTTATAATAATTCTTGGTGAATTATTTTATTTATGTGCACACAAAAAACAAAAAAAGATGCCTAAGTAAATAATTAATTTTCATTCATTTCTGTATATATGTGTAGGACAAAAATGCAATCCAAGTTCAGCAGTGTTTCATAAAATTTAAGAATTTAAGAATAACTGTTTGGAAATAATTTCATTTCATGTAATGGAAATTTACTTAGCACATTAGGTGATTCCAAAGCTTTTATGTTGCCCCATAAGGTTTTAAGATATGTCTGTGGTAGATAATAATTGGAAATAAATTTCATTTTCTAAAATACACTCTAGAGGAAGTATTTTTGAAGCTCTCATTTTCCCTGATTATATGAGTGAAGCTGTCC
>CM019236.1:31338729-31373256 GCA_009741485.1 Malurus cyaneus samueli
CTTCCCCCCGAATCTCAGGCTTGTGAATTAAAGCACACACCCACCGTGTACTTTAACTAGTCTAGTTATTGAAAATCAAATCAAAAGCCAATAAATAATAGACTATAGAAAATAACACCAACCCTTATGCCTAAGAACGATCAAGACTTCACTTGCTACTGTCAGGTACTTCTACCAGTGGGGGGTTAAACCAGGAGGTGTAAGTTCAAAATTCACTGAAACCATTATTACTAATTCATGCTGTGTGTTTGCAGACCAGCAAGTTATTTATTTTTTTTTTGGGGGTTTTAAAGAATCCTGTTAATTGTTTTTAACTGACAGGCCAACTAAGCAAAGGCTGAAGCAGCAACTTAGCTGAGGGCCAAGCACTGACAGCAGTGCAGCAAGACTCTTCCACTGTATATGGATTGTTTGTAGCTAATGCACCGTCTGATCATCCCTACAGACGGAGGTGACGACCCACGGACATTTATAACCAGATAAACTTCATTTTTTTAAAAAATGTACAAACTATTTAGTTTTCATAATGATACAATGCATTAGTATAATAAATACACTGTTTTGAAAGTACCTGGCTTACAAAAGATTGTCAGGTAACACGCGAGCCAGTACAGATCAGGTAAAGATTATTCTGGTGTAATGCCATTCAGCACTCAATGCAAGCATATTGAAATAGCTGCAGAACTGTATTTCGTCAAACCTCTTGCTCCCATGAGGTTTTTTACTAGTCCATTATTTAAAAAAAACATCTGCATGTTGGGAAAATATTAAAGAAGCCCAAGCCAGGTGATTTATGCACCTAGTGGTTCTATTGCGAATGTAAAAAAAAAAAAAAAAAAAAAACCAACCAAACAACAAAAAAAAAACCAAAAAATAAAAACCACAAAAAACCCACCAAAAAACACGACTATAGAGTGGAAATCAAGTTGGGGATATATATGTCTCTACTTAACCCTTTTTTTAAAAATCATTATCCTTATTTCCTACAGTTATAAATACACACTTATTAATGTAAGACTAAGGCTGTCTCTTAGTATATTCTAGTAGGATGGACAGAGAGACCAAACATCCGTCAAAAAGTTGTGATCAAAGCTGGGAATCTCTAATACTGGAATAATAACAGGGATTAAACCATTACAAAATAAGTGTTCTCCTCTTAAAGCTACATTAAAAAAATAAGAGTGTAAAACTGTACTTGAGAATACAGTTTTTTCAATACTTTAAAGCCAGTGAAGAAGAAATTTAGTTTCCTATGAACTGCTTCTTTACACCCTAGGGTTAAAGGTTAGTTTAAGTACGGACTCCGGACTTGGTGTATCAGCCAAGACTTAATCCCCTCAGCCCAAGCCCTAAGTGTTTAGCATAGAGAAAACAATCATGTGGGAAACAGCATTATAAGGCAAAACACCACAGTTCCTAGTAGAAGAGAATTTTCAAGTCATCAGAGGAAATTACGAGAACTGCCAGGTTCTTAATGATGCTTTTTTGGGCCTCATGTAGAAGCAATCATACTTGCCTAAACATATTTCCTTGATCAGACTTGCCTTCCATATTCTGAAGACTATCTTCTAGCTATGGAAGACCTGAGATTTCAAGATATATTTTCACAGTATGCAAAATTATGTATTTTCCTGACCTTTCATGTTTGTATTTGGTCAGAACCAACATTATCAGGCACACAGTACCCCTTCCCAGTGGAGACTTTGCAAGTGCATGGACTAGGCTCATTGCTACTGTGGTATTTTCCTCAAACATCTTGTTTCAGCTTCAGGTTGGCTGAAAGTACATGAATCAAAGATAAGCAATTGAAGCTGCAACACCTCAACATATAAAACTTGGAATTTCCGTGCTTTAAGGTGCTTGACACGTAAGAACACCTGTATTACATCAGGTCAGTGTTTGATGGGGTTCAGTTGATAATCTTAAACAGTGGCCACAAGCACCTGCTTACAGAAGAAGAGAAGTAGGATAGGCATCCTTTCCTCTGCTTAGAACCTTCAATAGGAGAGCACAGATGTATGCCTATATTCATGACAGATTTAGTATTTTACAAGTTTATGGTGGTTATATCAGAAATTCAGATCTGCAGCACTAATTACAGCTAAAAAATTACTGGAAGTTGTCATTAATTCTTCTAACAACAGCAGGTATTGTTAGGAACATTGCTTATAATCATCTCAGATTAGAATTATGAACCATTCACCACCAGAAAAGACACTGCTAAAAATCCAAATTCTTTTAAAAATAACTCTCTCCAAATACAACTGCACTAGTGCTACCACAAAAAGAAGAGCAGAATGAGTTCAACTCTTTGGAAGACATTTCATTTCTGTTTTCTGAAAACAGTAGCTAAGCAGCAGACAAGGACTATTTATTCCTCCTATCTTTGCAAGGCTGTGGAACATCCAGTGCTAAATCTATGCCATCTAATTATCACTGTGCAGAGGATGCAGATTCTCTACCCAAAAATACTGTAATACTGACTTGTACAGCTCTCCCTGGTAGCATAGCTTGTACTATAGTTAGAATGAAGCCCATGATAATTTGCTGCTCAACTCATTCATCTGAGTAATAAATACACAAATGAGAGAAAGAGATATGATTATTCAGTTCAAAGCATTCCAGCTCACTTGAACTGAAACTATTACACTTTGGAATACACTTAGTTTTCAGAAGCTCCCTTTATTCCTAAGTGTTGAATGTAGCTGGATCAAATGATCGTGTCCCCATTATGTGATTAAAACTGCTTCTGACCACACTGTTTCTATGTTTGTCTTTGTTTTTAACTTCCGTGGCTCCAGAGTATTCCCCTTCACCCCCATTAAAGGCAATCACAGATTGAGAGTTGGCTGCTTTGCCTTTTTATACATACCACTTAGATCGTGAGTAATGAGGGGAATTTCTACTAGGGGTGTTCCTAACAACAGGACCCTGTCCAATTGCCATGTGTCTGTTAGCTGAATGTTAAAACAAGGTCGATTAATGTTAAGCAAGTCTCCTTGGAAAGTTATTAGCATTAGTGACTATTTATTGCTAAAACATTCTTAAGCAAAAATAGAAATATATTTAACACTGTGTTCTAGATTTCCAACACACGTATCCAAAAAGTGTTTTAATAATTTTGCGCTGTCTTTATGCTCCTCAATAATGTTACTGCTCCGATAACCCCTCTCACTCTTTATTCCAGCTTCAACAAGAACAGAAATAGAAGCATTACACCAAAAGAAACTTCCAGAATTTTATATATTTATGAGATCAGAAACTTAAATTAAGGTCATTAATTTAAGGATCAACTTAATCCTACCATGTTTAAACTTAATGAATATTAAGTTCTACTCACTCAAAACACATCTTGGGGCACAAAAGTTTAACAAGGAATGGTTAGTCAACATGTGCAGCTAAATCAGACCATTGTTTTACACTAGCCTGACAAAAGGAGTTGGGGTGGAGGATGGGAGGAGGAGAAAGAAAAAAAAAAAAACCAACAAAAACCACAAAAGCTATCAAGGATTTGGATTTGGCTTTTATTCTCTCATTGCAGAGTGTAAAATACTAATATGCCCCATAACCAAAAGGGTCTTTAAAATAACGGTGGGCTCAGAAGGGTTGATTTTTGCTGCAGATCAAATCCTTGGCAAGCCATTCCTTGTGTATGTAAAGATGGTTCGGATTTTGTCGTTGTTGTCAGCACTAGGAAGGTTAATGAGCAAGGGATTGGGTGTGGAGAGGGGAGAGGCTCGAGCTGCTTTGCCAGACTTCAGATCATTAGCAGGAAGCAGCCAGGAGGAAACGTGCTGTTTCTGGAACCCTGTTCAGGGCTCCTAGAGCAACGAGAAACATTCAGGGGTTTGGGTAGCACAAGTGGCCATGCAGCACACAAAGTTTGTATTTTGCTCCGATGGTTCCCTCAGACCCACAAGGTTTTTATGTTGTCTCCCAGCCAGAATTTGAGAAGTTGTCTATAGCTGTATGTGAAAGGCGTTTCCCAGGTGGTGGGGCTGGCAGTATAGGTCAGCTTCAGAGAAAACAGGAAGGGAAGGGAGGTGGCTGGTGATAGGAGATGGTCAGTGATGGCAGATGGCCACTGTGTCAGAAATGCGTTTGGAACCTGCTTGGCATCATAATTGTACAAAAAGCAAAAACCGTTTAAGCATTCTGACAAAAGTGAGTTAGCTTGTAAAAATGAATGAAAATCTGTGTGAGGTAAGGGTTTTAAAAAAGAAAACGCAGCACTTCAGTGCTGTACTGAATATGCCCTTTTTATAACAGATTTCCAGGTAGTAGGGAGAAACGGAAAAGGAAACAATGAGGAGAATTAGTGTCTGTAAATTTTCTGTAAATCTTAACCCAGACAAGTTTTTCTAAATCTGAATTTCTGGATATCATATTCGTTTTTGATAACAGAAGTAGAATTATGTAGGTGGATGGAATTTTTTATCTTCAAACAAGACATTTGTGAGGTTTCAACAGATAATGTATCAAAAAAGGAAAAGTAGAAGGAAAAGTAAAAGTAAAGGGTACTTTTAAAAAAAATTATATGGATTTTAATCTTATAGAACAAAATTTCTAATTGGCTTTAACTGTTCCTAAACTAATTTTACTGTACTGTGCTTGCTGCAGAGCCATTAAAAAAGGTAGTTATAAGTGAAGAGCAATTCAGCAAGGAAAGAAGTTAAGCCACTCAGCTCTGACACAAAATATAAGAAACTGTAAGGCATATGTGAGCAAATTTCTCAGAAAATTGGGGTTTTGACAGAAGAGAAGCAAAATTTTGCACAGGAGAAATGATTATTTTTCTTGAAATTTTTATTTAAACACAGGTGCAGACTTTATAAAACAATGTCACATTCAAATATTTAATTTGGAATAAAGGAATAGTTTGATAAAGCAAAATTTGCTTGTTTTTGTTCCTGAACATTTATTCCATGATTTGGGGCAAAGGGTTTTAAGCAAAAATTGTAGAACTGTCCAGGAACTCAGATACAAATATGTCTTGTGGAAGGGGTAATTAAGTCTTTACCTGAGCAGCAAGGAGAAGACAAGAAAAATGTGTACATTTGAGTCTGACAGGGACTGAATTACTATGGAAGAATGGAAGCTATCAACTGTTTAGACAGTACAGACCATTTTAAGACATGAAAAATTGAAAATACTTACTTTCAATTGTGTTTGTAACTGAAAATATGAAAGCACATCAGGACATCAGGCTTTTTGTTTCTTTCTCACTACTGTGATTGTGTTGTATGTGTTCTTAGCATGAGACAAAATGTAATAATGAAATTCTAATTTTCCAGTCAATCCTAACACAATTGAAAACCATTAAAAAGTATGTGGAAGAAATTGGTATTGACATTTTCTGGTACCTGCAAATTCAAAATTCCCTTGAGTTTATTTTTGCTGAGTTTAATTTAGCCCACTGTCATATGCGATACCTTTTTTATCTTTGCAGGAAAACCTACACACCGTGAAAGAAAGAGGCTTATTGTACTGACTGATGTAGTAATAAGTTTGTTCTGTTAATATCACAAAAGAGTTTTGTGAAAGGAAGTGTTACAGGGTTTACTCAAAAAGATCTTTTCAGAGGATTGATTGCTTTATTTCTCCTCATGGAAATCTAGAATGGTTTGGGTCAGAATGGACCTTGGAGATCACCCAGTTCATGCCCCACTGCCATGGGCAGGGGTACCTTCCACTAGACCAGGTTGCTCGAGCCCGATCCAGCACTGACCACTTGCAGGGATGGGGCATCTACAGCTTCTCTGGGCAACCTGTGCCAATGTCCAGAAGAGGAAAGAGAAGGAAAGTCAGAAAAGATACAGAAAAGAACAAACATAACAATCACTTCTGCTTCTGGCAGTGTTCGGCTGATACAAAGTCAAGGAGGAGGTGGGGTCACGACCTGTGGTTGGCTTGTGTTTGGGTTAAAAACCCTTTAGTTTTCCTGAGCCCTTTTCCCGGGTGGGACTTGTGGTCATTTGGCCACTGTGAGGCCAGACTGGGGCTCCAGGGGTGGGTGTGGAGCACGGCCTGAGCTGTGCCCGGGATTGGCGGCCACTGCGGGACTGAGACACAGCCCAGGGGTGGGGAGTGCAGGGCAGGGCTGGGGCTGACCATTTCCCACACACACACACACACACACACACACACATGGAATGTGTCCAGACAGCAGTCCTTACACTCTCTTGCATTCACATATTGACAATTTTACAATAAAAGCCCTAACAATTAACAATTCTAGCAAAAGCCCTAACAATTCTAACAACTTCCTTTCAAGCTTTCTATTTAAATAAATAAACATCTGAGCATATTTTCCATTATTTAATTCCTGTTTACTAAAACTGGTTCTCAAGTAGTTCCTTGGTTTTTGTTTTAGTTGTAGACTAAATGCTTTACATTCATTTTTCAACTTCTATTAGCTATGACAGCCACGAATTACTAACCCTACCATTGTTAGCAGTCTTTTATTTTCCAAAGTATGTTTGGGGTATTAGTTTTCTGTAAAAAACCCACAATCCTTGCCAGTTATTTCCTCTCCAATAATGAGATCTTTGCCTGTATCCAAGTGGGACTGTAGTTGTGATTGGCAGACTTATTTTACAATCTTGTTAGTCTTCTTTTCTAGTAATTATTTCACAAAATAATTTTTCTCACAGATAATTTTTAAATATAATAAAAGCACACCCAACAGTTTTATTTTCAATCTTTTGCAATTCTTTCCTCACATTACCTGCATTCAGAAACTTTTTTGTTTTCTTTTACAATTAGATATACATCTTATGCACATGACTGTAGTTTGTTCAGTGTGTCAATCAGTCTTCTTACATAATTCTACAGAAATCTAGCTTATTTCTCATGGACTTAATTAATTTTCTAAGCCAAGTTTGCATCTTTTCCACCCTCTGTAATTTCTACCTTATTTTTCCTCTCAACTTATAGATGTTTTCTGTGATTTCTCCAACTTTTCAGTGGAATTTTAAAACCTGCTTTTGTATTGTATTTTATCTAACTTTGCATCTTCTGCAATTCAGAGTTATGGAAACAAGCCTTTCCTTATGTTCAAAGTTCTTGCATTTCCTTCTCACCCTGACTTAAGGAAGATTTTGTTTTACACTATTGACCTACATACGCGAAGAGTTATTTTTCCATTTCTGCCTTTTGACAGCTAAAGGTGGTCTTTCTGAATAGCAGCAGTTCTTTATTTTTGTCATTATGTAATTCAGTTCTTCTAATAAGCAAAAGAAATGGATTTTAAATCACTCAAATATTTATTTTTGTAGAAGTTCTTCCCCAGCATGACAGATCTAAATTTACTCTTTTAAAAGAATGGCTTAGGCTGAAAATTGACAATCTTCAGTTACCTAGTTAAGCATTTGGATTAGATGATTGTTGTTGATTCAACACTACTATCCTATTATGTTCTGTTAAAATTCTTTTTTGTTGTTTTGTTACCAGTTTGAAAGTCAGACTTTTTATTTTGCATATGAAATATTTGCGTTTGTGAAACATATCTCATGTGTCTCTGTTCCCCAGAAGTTTCCTTCTTCAGTTGCTTCTGATTGTGGCTACATACTTCTCTTGTCTCTTGCTTTAGCTGCTGCCTGGCTGTTGCACAGATATTCTCAGGCAGAAAGTTTGTTTAATAAAAAGCCCAAATCATGGCATAGGATAGAACTCTTGTTAATTCTTTCAGACAGGATGATTGGTTACTGTCCAAATCATGACATCAAGATACCCTGTAGTCTTCAGCAGGATCAGGTGGAACTCTCTGAACCACTTTTTACATTTGGATGGCCCTGTGTGAGCATTCCAACATTTGCATGGATGGGATTACAGAAAAACTATCTCCTAACCATGTTAGCCGTGTACAAAGGACTGTCATACATGACCATGTCTGCACTTGCAGAGTTCCTACTGTTTATAGCTGTTATGTTTCTGCACTGTTTATTCAGTTCTGTAGAGGAATCTTTTAGGGGATATCTGAAGGAAGGCTGGGATTCCTCCAGCCAGGATGATAAACTCCATATTGAAACATACAAACTGTAAATGCACTTTTGCTACTTTTCCAGAAGCATCTTCAAGACAAACCAAACTTTCCACATGGAACGCTCCTGGGTGAAGTTGTCAGACACTTTGTTCTGAAAATGTCTAGAATTTAGTAAGTCCCCTCTGTTGAAGTCAATTCACTGTTTCAAATCAATCTGTTTTCTCACCAATGCAGACACTGGGAAGACACTGGATCATGTAGTGATTTCATGACTGACATTCACCCAGTGGTGCACACACAGGCACATCCCTTACACTTGGCTAGACCATCTTTAAACCTGTAGTACAAACTTGAGGTATTTTCCTTTCAAATTCAATTGAATTTTCCTTAGTTTATTTGTGTTCTTTAAAAGTTGCTTTGTTTGATCTTCTGTAGAATATTTATTATGAAAATGAGAGACAAAGTGCACACACTGAAATGAGAAATCCTATGAAATGAAGAGGTCTAATCAGCAATTTCCTAACTTGTTTTCTTTCTTTTCCACTTCTTTGTGTTACTTTGTTTTTCTGAATTAGTAGCCCTTTCTTCTGAAGGACTGATACTACTCATTTTTGTGGGCTTTATGCTTCATTTTACTGTGTACCTCTGCTCAGAATGTGGATTGGTACCTGTGAGACTTTAAACGGCATTTTCAAACATTTTGCTTGTTTTAGCACTTATATTCCTTAAATCTTCACCTTATTTGAATATCTGAATGTACATGACTGAATTCTTTGTGATGACTTTGTTTAATGACCCTTGTCTCATTGAGGCTGGATGCTGGCCATACCAGTGACCCACTGCGGTTCTCTCTAACCTCCTCCTTTCCTGTGGCTTTCTTTGGGGAACATAGAAGTAACAGCTTCAGAATGCTTTCGAGCATGTGGCCAATCTTCTCCTGAGTAAAGGCTGGAGATTGCACAGCTGCAATTCCTTAGTGGAAGCAGATGAACCGTGACCTACTGCCGACAGCCACTTTGGGTTACATCATCCCACTAGTCACCACCCACTCCTATAGACAGCCAGCCTGAGGGATGCAGCAAACAGGCGGCCTTTCATTGACACTTCATGAATTAACAGCTAGGGGCTGCCCAGGAGGAGGACAGTTGGCATCTCTTGCTCCTGAGAGACCCAGTGTTTGAGATCTCTGTGGCAGGAGTTCAGGGAAAAGAGGATGGAGTACAAAAAGCCTCTCCTTGCTGTTTTGGAATACGTTGTCCTTTTGGCAACAGTAATTTTTTTTTTTTTGTTTTTGTTTTGGGTTTTTTCTTCTCTGCTACTAGACCAGTATATTACCTAAAGAGATAACTTCCTTAATGCAGAATGTTTGATGAAAAGTGTTGAAGATGAAATCCTGTTCTTACATTACATCCTTTTTATTCTTATTAAAAGATGACTGAATGTCTCTGTTTCTTACCATCTATGTTTTACACTTCAGCTATTAAAAGGAGTGGCGTGCACTGTGGTGAGCCACTGTAAATCACTGTCATGCTGATTTGAGATCTGCTCCTATGATGTGATCTGTCAGGCTCTCAGAATGCGGTTTTCTGTTCTGATTGGAAATTGAGTGATGGACCAAACATGAAGCAGCTAAACGATGGCATGATGTTCAGTGCCAGACCAGCAAACCCTACTTGTTAATTCCCTGCAAATAAAGTACTATTCAATATAGTGAGACAAACTCTGTTGAATGGCCAAGCCAGTTCTGAGTGGCATTGATACTCGATCACAGCTGATCTGTTGTAATGACCTCTTAATGCAGAAGCAAAGAATTCTTCAGGACAAAAGATTTTTCAGCCTGTAGCAGGGTCTCCAAAAATTTTTCAGCAACAAAGCAATACCTAGAGTGAATGGTAAAAAGGTGGAGTTAGACGGGCAGTATATCTGCATATAATTACTATCCTGATCCTAGTTACTTGGTTTTGCATAAATTACTATATAAAGTTGATTTTTCATATCAGTAAAACTGTACTTAATATTTTAATCCAACTTTGCAATATTCCACAGAGGTATTTGTTACTATGAAAAGAGAGGCTTTGAAAATCCAAATTGTAGGCATCAGATCTGATACATTCTTACTGAAAGATGAGAGCAGCTGCATCAATGTTACGCCTTTAAAAGTGATAAAGTATTTAGTAATCTGTGCTCTTTTCTTTTGACATATATTAAACAAAGATTTATCCACCCAGTCTACCTTTGAAAATGGCTACCAAACTAGACATTTTCAAATTTTTAACTGGTAGTAACTTCTTACAAGACACAATTTCCTTGTTTTGGTAGAAAAATATTTGCAAAATAAATAGGAAAAGAAAATCTGTGGATCAGTAGAGGTTTTTTGTTTTTTTTTCTTCAAAATTCAAACCTGCTGTAAATGAAGCAAAATGTGAAATGTGATAACTTGAAATAAGTATGTTTAGTTTTCATTGGCTTCAGTTTATTTTTGTGCATATTTAATGCAGTTTTACATGTCTCTTGGACAGGAACTAATTAAAGAAACCTATTCCTAAAAGAAAATGAAAATAGTACTGAAGATGAAATTAACACAGAGTCTATCTGTATTTTGTGAGGAAGTTAATGTTTCAAAGAGCTGCATGGTCCCTATTCAATGAATCCTGGCTGGGCATGTTTATTCGGATAAGGAGAAAATCCTGGAAGATAAGGATTCTAGATTTAGTTTGGCTACATCCCTCAAGGATTTAGAATGTTCACAAGAATCTGCAAAATTTAATGAGGAATTGCTTGAAAATTTAGTGTAAGACTGCTAGTGTTTCCTGCTCTTTCTTGATCTGGGATGACTGAGAGCAGTTGGTCTCTCTTAATGGAGTTTTAGCACTTTCCTCTCCTGGGAGAAATGAAACTAATGGGAAAAACAAGAAACCAAGTATTTGAGCAACTTCAAAACCATTTGGGGTTTTGGTTTTAAAAATATGAAGCTTTTTTGTAGGCAGAGGCACACATTTATTTTTCTGAAGCAATTCACAGACTCATAAAAAGTGCATGAAGCCAATGACCATTAGTTGCTCCCTTCTTAGCCACCTTTGGTTGTGTTTGGATTATATAAGAGCTACAGTAACAAAGATAAAAATTATTTGAATGAAACTGAAGAGATCCATTTTCTTGAGAACTGAACTTTAAATAGTTGAACAATCTTTAAAACTCTTCCTACTTCTCATGAGTAAATATAGCAGCTCTGGAACTGGGTCACTGTCAGGCAAGAGAGAAGTAGGGAAATCCGTTTAGTGGAACAGTGCAACTGGGAACTGAGTTCTTATTGGAAAACACCTGTTTCTTGCATTATTTCAATAATACGAATATACTCGAGTGATCACATTTCCCATTTTGTAAAATTAAAGTTGTAGTAAGGGAGCACTCTTTAGTCCTGCTAAATCCTGGAAGAGTGCTCACAGATGTCTGAGATTGTGTAATAGCTGAGAAAATGCATACTGTAGAGAGGACTTACAATTGCCTGAGATGAGTCAAGTGATGATTTCCCTGGTTCATAATGTCCTATAAATTCCTGCTATAGTTTGGATAAAAATACTTCATAGAAGTACCTTTTAGGGATTGCAAGGAGGTACAATTAATATTCCTGTGTTGGATAGAATATCTGAAGTGTGCCAATTTATTTTTTTTTATAATTATCCTTAAATAATCCTTTTCCAATCCTTGCCAAAATGTTTTCTCTGTTTAGTTCTTCAAATAAATTATAAAGGAAAATAATACATAATAAACTTGTGACTTCTTGTATCTGATTAAAACTATTACCCAAAGAGGAAGAAGTATGCCTGAAACAAGGCAATTTCAAGGCATCACATCTAGTGAAAGAGAGAGTGTTTTGCCTTTTTTTTCTCCAGCAAGTGTGACTTGCATGCTGAGGTACATTTATCAGAAGGATATGTGCCCCAGAACAGATAAAACTAAGAGAAATTTCCACTGGCATTGTGCAGCACCATAATTTTCTACTTCCTTCTTTTTTTTTTTTTTTTTTTTTCTTTACCAGTACTGACATTGAAAAGCTGTTTCAGAACAACACCCACCTGATATTAAAATTGCAGTGAAATACAGCTTCATGTGTCAAGAATGTATGTATTTTAAATTCCCTGATTTCCTGTTGGAATGAAATAAAACTTGAGAGTAGGTTTTACACAACACATACTCAAATGAGACAGAAGCATAGATCAATAGCTTATATAGTGTGTGGAACAAAATATGAACAAATTTGAGAAGTAAAAAAATATCCCAATATCGAATGTGTGTAATGGAAGGGAATAATATATTATATATATATATATATATATATATATATATATATAATATAATAAGATAGAACACCAGACTTGGAATCCAGGGTACATGTTAATTGTATCATGCCTGCTTTCTACTTGGCCTGAGGTATTTATGTGCTGAATAGATGACTTACTGTGACCACTCTTTTTACCTGTATTTACACTGGCGAAATTTTAGTGTGAAACTCAAACTCCACATAATTGGACATTCTAATCATAAGAGCAAAGTTGCCTTTATTTTAGAATAGCTATAAATGAAAAATAATACTCATTAAACATCTCCTTCATTTGTGATTCAGAGCTTTATTTAAATACATGCACATCTGACATAGTACTGTTCTATCTATCGTCCCACTTAGCCTTGTCTGACACACCAGTGATTCAAATATGAAAGTAGTTATTGTGATCACTACCGCTGTTTTTATACAAATGGTAGTGAGGCATTTACTTCTTTTTCTACAAGCAGATTAATAGTATTTTAGAAACTGTTTTTGCTGAGCCAGTTTTGAGGCAATAAATGATTTGTTAAGTCTGTTTAGTCATTTGCTTGCAGGTCATCCATAAGCATATCTGTTCACAGAATGTCATTCAGCTTTGTTGTTTCAAGTGTCCCCACAGTCTCATGCCTGGTGATTTTGTCCCTCAATTTACTAATTTATTAAGGTATTGAGGAATAAGGTTTAAATCAAGATTTGACCAATATGTATTTAGAGATTGTTAAAGATTGTTAACAGCTGGTTAAAAATAAATTGAAGTTACCTGGAAAAAGCAAGCAAAGGCTCATACCTGGCCAGTAGTCTAAGACTCAATTAACTAAACAACAATAAAACAACACTCTGAATGGTAATAGAGTTAGAATAAACAGGATTGTAAGGTTATAAATTCAAATTGGAAAAAATATAAAATATGTGATGCATATTAGGGTTTTCTTTTCCAAATCTATTAATTGTAATAACATCCTCTAATAATGCTATGTTACTCTTACTGCCTTCCTGTTCCTCTATTTCCTTATTATCTCAATACATGGAACCTATGCCATAAATTAATACAATGTACATAGTACATAGTATTCTATTTGTACATAGATTCTATTTGTCCTTACATTTGAAAGAATTCTAGAACTGCACTGGTCATTTCATGGATACTTTTAGTAACTTCACTTGAATTAATTGTATTTTCTGGCTTCTGGCTTGTTTGGATTCTGACACCAGAAGAAGAGTAATCTTCTCAACTACAATGAGAATTAGCTATCCCCTCATCCATCATTTTAGCTGCCATTGTGTGAGAGTTCATTTTTCCTGCTTTCCTTGCTGCTGTGTGTTGCCAGAGTGCCAAGGAGATGGATGATGGTGTGTTGTGGGTTTTAACCCATTTTTTCCCAGCCAATGCACCAAAAATGTTGTGGTTTGAACTTGACCAAAAGAGAAAGCCATGATATTCCCTCCCCCACCCCCCACCAGAGAGGCAGAAGGGAGAGCAAAAGCCCAATTAACACTAGAATTTATGACTTTTAGATAACATAACACAATTGGGAGAAAGATACATATATGCTCCAGAAAATAGTCAGACAGGCTGAACAACTTAAGTTGCAAAATAGATTTATTACTAAAAACTGCTAAGAATACTACCACAGCAGGGAGGGGAACAGAGGTAAGGAAAAGTTAACAGGGAGAAGAAAAAAAAGGACATTTTAAGACACCTGTTATTCTTTCTGGGAACCTGTCTCTCCCAGGTCATCCCTCCCCACCCCTCCGTGCCTTCCTGTGCACAAGGGGGGCAGGGATCACAGTCTAACATAGATCAAACTACTCATTACAGTTACAGCTCCAAGCTGTGGAAGTTCTTTTCCCAAGGAACAGTCAGTGTGTAACTGCTGGTGGCATGAGATTCTTTTCTTTACCTCATGGGAGAAAGGCAAACAGTCCTCCAAGGCTGGCATGTTTTCATTTTGAGGGCAAGGACCACTCTCTCAAATCTCCTCGCAGAACACAGCTTCTTCTAAGTGTCAACTCGCTTCAGATGTGGGGGTGGGGGGAGGGGGCACCTCTTCCCCTCTTTTGGCTTATGATCAGTGCAGTCCTCCAAGGCCAGGTTTTTTTATCTCGGGTGCAGGGCCTCTCTTTTCTGTACAGGTCTCGCATTGAAGAAATAGTCCTTTTGAGAACAGCTTGTTTTCTCCATGCTTGAGCACCACAGCAACAGCACAGCACCTGTTTTCTTCGTACTGTGATCTTGGGTCTCCATTTTTATCTTTACATCTCCTCAGCCTCCTCCTCTGTCCTCCCCCAGTGCACTATACTAACAACCTAAAAACTAAATGGCGGCCGCCCCTATCTTGTTTTGAATTCTTAAGTACAAGACCATACGTCATCACAGAGGTGTAACCAACCTGTGCAATTGGCCCAAGCCTGACCAGCAGCCTGTCCATCACCCTCAGAGCCATAAAGGATTGGCTCTAAAACACAGGGGGCAGGGCTTCTTTTGCTGGAGAAGAAGGAGAAAGCTTCTAGAACTTTGTCAAAGGAGCCATCTTTGTGGTTTCTTGGTCCCATCCCCCCACCACCAAAAATCAGACCAAGTAAAACCAGGATATGGTGGCATTAGAGTAAGGAAGTAGTGAGAGCTCTTTGGCAGCTATTATGCATAATATTTCAATTTGCTACTCTATGATTTGGAGTATATTAGTTCTTACAAATTTTTTCATTGATATTGATAAAGTCAGCTGCTATTTTTTGGAGTGTAAATAGACAAGCACAAAACTTTTTATCTCAGAGATTATTTACATTAAATTTAATGTCCTTCATCAAGGTGTGCCTGTGAGTGTGCAGTCACTACAGGAGCTACTCCTGTATGGACACAGAAAATGCCCATAATTATTTTGTCCTTAGGCTTGAAGTTTATGAGAAAGGAGTAAACAATTGTCTTGTGGGAGCCCAATACTACACTTCTGTTTCTGCTTTTGAGATGTGAGACTGTAAAAAAAAAATAAGTTGACTTCAGAATATTTGATTTGCTACTGAAGGTATCAGAGCAGGTAATACATCATATCAACAGACTCTAAATTTAGTTTTAAATAATTTTAATTGTTGTTAGCAAGAATGATAGACTTACATTGCTTTTTGAAGACCACAACTGTCTTCCAGAATCATGATGCCTTGGCATGATTAAATCTGGTGGTGTAAAGTATGTGACACTTAAAGGTATTTTTGTTCTTATTATCATAGTGTCTGTTTCAAATGTGTTGAAACAGCCCCTCATTTTCCTTTCTTTGGATATACTGTGACTGAGTGCACTCTATTAGAGATCTGAGAGAGAGAATCTTTCCTTCTCACCTTATAATGGCCTGTATCTGGTCTTCTGAACAGAAAGAAATGTTGTGTTTTTTATACTGTTAGTTGCATCACATTCTACTACAAACTGTCATTGAATGTTGATCTGCATTTGCAACATTTAGGCGTTGATAGCCATTTTCAGGTCTACAGCTGAGTGTGAATAAGCAAACTTGGAAAAAAATGAACTCCATCTGTTAATAGATTACATTGTTCCTGTTTAAATCTCAAATTTGCAAATCCCTGAGTTTTATCCGCTTTCACTTAGTGATGGAGTTTTCCAAACCTTCATGATGATCATGATTTCAGTAATTCATTGCATTCCTCAAAGAAGATGGTGTATATAAAACTTTATTTCTGAATAAGGTCAATCTAGTTTCTGTTTCCTTGTTTACCTAATGTAACTTTAAATTTACAGATTAAACCCAACTTTTCTGCTTGATTTTCAGATTTTTTTTTTTACACTTTACTCCTCTTATACTATTTTGAGGATTTTTTGTTCTACTACTCTTTCACTGTTTCTGGTTTTGTATTACTATTTTGAGGGTTTTTAACATCTGGGACACAGATCAAACCCTGAACAGACATAAATTTTCTGTTTTACGTGGATGCAATACCAATTCCGCTAACTTCATGCTGGTAGTCAAATTCAAACTCCTTGAAGCCAATCAGGCTTTCAGAGCAGTGTGAGTGTAGGCATTTGGGAGCATACTAAGAGTCTGCATGGTTCTCTGCTCTGTCTACCTCTATGCACTGCTTTGGCTGCTGGATTCTGCCTCTCTCTATGCCTCAGCCTTAAATACAGGCATTTCTCTGCTAGCAGCTGCTACCAGCTGCTTTATGTTACACCTTGCTGTTATTTCTTTCTCTTGGATATGCAGTTATACAATTTTTTTTTTTTTAGTTAAGCTACACTTAAGTTGCTTTAAACAGAAAGATACGACAAGCTGCACTGAATTTGTTTTTGAGGCATTCAGGTGTAATGACTCTCTAATAAACTTACGCTAATAAAGGATGTTATTTCATACTCCCTGATCATCAAGTAATAAGATGGCTTTTGAGATGGGATGCTTCTTCTAAAAGGTGTTTATCCAAAAGTTGTTTATGAGGAATGTGGAGAACACTAATGACTTAAAGGAGGAATTTTGTCTGAAATGTCTATCTTGGTAATGAATGTGGCCTCTGGCTTCAATAATGTGCAACTCCGAAAATTCTTCAGACCTTATCTTTTAGTTTTCTTTAAATTTGTGTTATAGAAATTTTGTGTGTCTGCTTTCAAGTACTTTTAATAACAGTATTTGTTTGACTTGTTTTGGAAAACAAATCTGTTTAGGCCTTGGACACAAACTTGCTGAAATCTCAGCAGGTTTTCTATTTTTTTTCAATAACTTTTGTGAAGATAAAAAGCCATATACATCTAAATAAATATCTCCCGTGTATCCAGTAAATTAGAAAGTAGATAATGTTCTGAAGTATAATTCCAGCTCATTTCATAAGCTTTTTAACCTTTATGCATTTTATGTTAACTGCAGCCTGGAAAAAAATTCTAATCAGCCAGATTTTAATGGAATTGTATAACTTTGATTCATTTGCTTCTATGGTACTTCACCTTTTTTTAATCCCCAAAGTCTGCTTTTCTTTTCCTTCTTTCTCCACTTTCCTCTCCTTCCTTTGCTGCTTTTTCTTTTTTTTTTTTTTTTTTTTTTTTTTGGCTGTGTTGCTTGGCAGCAGGATAATTGCTGTGGTTTTGTGCATTCTGCATTTTTGCCACTCCATTTAATGGGGCCATATTGTTTTTCTCTCTTGTTGGTACACTGTGGGTCAAGTGTAGGCGTGTGCATGCTTTACAAATTTATCCCCATCATTGCTAATGTCTGTCCAAGATGTTAGTTGCTGGTGGTTTTGTCCGAGGGACACTTCAAGCTGTAATTCTTGAGCGCAAATCACTTTTTGTTTCTTTTGTTCATGTATAATGAGAGACTGAAATGGAGCTTAAATAATTTCTTCAATGAAAACATTAACCAGTCTCTGCTATTGTGGTTGTTTAAGAACTGAAAATAATTAGCACAAAACCACATCTCCTTCACAGAGCTTTAAAAGAAGTCAGGACATTACCATTAAGATAATAATGAATTCAGTCTCTGTGGAAAGGCAAGGAGGAAAGAAAAAAGATTAAATATATTTCAAGACTAGCAAAAAGATTTCTGGTGGGAACATCTCACTGTTGAATAAAACAGTTTCCTAAGAGACTGGCTGTTAGTTCAGAAACTATAATTTCACTGTTTGGAAAGGCTGAAATCAGAAAGCAATATTGTAAATAATCCGTTCTCAGGAAAACTTGTTTTCCACAGGGGAAAGATTTTGTTTGTTTGTTTCTCTCATACAACTTATCCTGCCCAGGACATGCAATCCTATTTTAAGCTATCAGAAGAAGATATTGCAGTAATAACAAATGTTGGCTTAGAATTGATTTAGTTCATAAATCCACAAAATCCTTTCTTCCAGTTGAAAGACAGTTAACGAGCTGAAAATGAAAGCCATAAAATATAAGGGTTGTAAGGCAAGAATGAAAAAAGAAAAGCTGTGAACCTAACCTCTAAAGCTTACCATAGAAAAACTGCAAAATTCTACATGAACAAAGGGAAATTCCTTTTAAACCTTACTTCCTGGAAAGATAGAAAGAAATACGCTGACAGCAGTTAGCTTAGGCCTGGGACAGTGTCTGCCACCTTCAGCAGAGATGCTGAGCCTCTGCCAAGGGTAATAAAGAATTGAAGGTGAAGAACTGACCACAGTTAACATGCTGAGAATCTGACTGCTTTCTTATGTGCTCTCTATTCAGTGACTGCATGAGAGTCATGTGTACAATCACCTGGATTTTCTTATGCCTTCCCACATGGGAATAAATATTTTCTGCAGTGACACCACTCCAGTAGGTGACTGTCCAGCATACCAGAAGTGGAGATGCTCATATGAAAACTATCTACACTCACACAAGCACATAGGTTGGGTCACTGTGAGCTTAATGCATGTCATTATGTGGCAAATTGGTTAAAAGAGCCCATAGTTATAGTTTCCTTTACCTTTCCAGCAATGGCCTAGAAATGAAACATATCCTTTTTGCCATAAAAATGAAAGAAAAATAAAAGCTTTATTGTTCTGTTCTTCTTGTTGTTTTGGCAATAAAATTATTTGTTTGAACTAATACAAAGAAAATTAAACTTTATGGAAAGGAAGGGAGTTTCCAGGAGGAGAGGGGTCATCTTCACAGCTCTAGAGCACAGTCTGTGAGACAGAAAAGGTAAAGAAAAACCTAAGCTGAAACTGTTTCTCTGTCTAAATATCATCATTTTACTTTGGATTCTAACTTATCTTTCGCATAGATTATTCAAGTCTTTGGTTTAAAGCAAGAGTTGACTCCATGACAGCAAACCCTTTGATTTTTAAACCCTTTTACAAACGCATGGACACAGTCTCTCTGTTCACCTGAATCTTCATGTTTCCCCATGGGGATGTAGAATATTCATTTGGAAAATTTTAAACATTTCTGAAACATATAATAAGGAAACATAGCACTTGGAGAATGATGTCCTTAATTAAATATGATAGTGTCCCCCTTACGATGTATTTCTTTTAAAGACATAGTGTGCTCATATGCAAGAAATGCCCAGAAAGCAACATGCAGAAGAGATTTTAAATTGTGCATAGCTTTCTGGATCTCTGCGGAGGAATGAAAAGTGTTCAGAATGATTAACAGTGGCAGAATTGGGCTGTAATGTTTCTGCATATTTTAAATTCTTACGTGGACTTTGGTAAAGACAAACAGCTTTCAGAATTTAGATTTGCACCCAGACTATAATTTCTTCTGAGTTTGGAGCCTGTTGTAGAACTTGAATCCCCCTCTACCTATCCCTCTTCTAACTGTAATTTGGGGAATAAAGAAAAAGAATTTTTTTTATCAGCACTGCAGCACAAAACCATGGCAGATAAAAGGCAATTATAATAATTTTCTTATTTCAGAATTCCCTATGAGATTTTTTTAAACAATTTATTGAGCCACTAGTGGTAGGAATCAAGTTAATTTGACAGCTAGCAGCTGCTTATACACTCCTTTGAGTCTTCTGGGATGCTTTTCATTCTTGCATGATTGGCAGGGCTGAAGGATGCAGTAAAGCTCTTGTTACCCCTAAGAAAGTGTGGCACTCTTTCTCTTGAAAGTGTGGGCAGTAAAGTCGAATGTTTATGAAGAATAATTCAGTGTTGAAATACATGCAATACAAGTTGTTACGGTGTTTGGAGTCAAGTTTAGTCTAAAAAAAAGATAATGTACAGTAACTTGGCTTGTTAAAAGACTGCATTCCTCATCCCTCACTATAAATGCCACTGCCACCCTTTCTGATATTTAATACCTTAAATTCTGTCACTTGTTTCCTATTTTAATTTGTTTCTGTAAAGAAAAGCAGAAGATTCATACTTCTAGTTAGCAAAGTAATCCTTCTTGTAAAAAAAAACCTGTAGCCTCTTGGTAAAAAAAAAAAAAAAATAGCAAACTTAATGAATCTGATTTAAAAAAATTTATCAGAAGAATATTTTTAATAAACCAGTACAAATTTATTCGCCCCTACTTTTGATGTTAGTGATATTTTTCTGTGTACTTTTGAATATACAAAATAAAAAAGCTTCAACTGAGCAAGCATCACATTGAAATTACTCCTGGAATGTGCCTAAATAGTCATTCATAACTATTTGAGGACACTTTTGGTATTTCTGCTTTGTGAGTGAGATGCTTTGAAATTCCTCTGCTGAGAAAGGTGATAAATCTCTGCTGAGAAAGGTGATTTGAAATCTCTGCTGAGAAAGGTGATAGCAAAGCTACTATGATTATTTGCATCAGATTCCAGGGCTGTGTTGTTACCTGTTCCTTGCAAAATCAGCAAAATATTACTATTGCACCTTGCTAACAAATAATTATTAATAATTTACTTTATTGCTGGTCACAGCAAAATTCCTGAAGCTATTCCCTCGTGGGACAGTAATAAAGTGCAAGAAAACTTAGTTTTGACTAGGATACATCCTTTCATCCTTTGTTTTATGTTCATTCTCTTATTTTCTAATTGTGTATTTATCAGCCTGTTTCCTCAAGATTTCTGCATTATGGGCTCACACCCACTGGATCCAATGGAACAACTCATTTTTTGCATTGTTTTAAGAGAGATGAAAACTGAGCTAAAATGAGAAGAACATTGCTTAGATATTTGCTGGAATTTTTTCTCATGTCAATTTCATAAAGGGCTTCTTTGCAATTTGTCAGTTGAGCACCTGAATACCCAGGTGCTCACACCTGAATACCCAGGTGCTCTCACACTGAGAAACTTCATTGCTGTGCTGTTGAATTTCATGTGCACTAGTGAAACCTCATTTACAATGTTGATTGCAAATTCTTGAAAAGCCCTGTATTGAACACTGGTGATTGCTGCTCCTAAAGGTCAGATTTCTGTCAGTCTACTCTTTCTTTGTATAGTTTGCTCACTGCTTAAGAATGGTTACTATGGGTTGTTTTTGGAAATCTTTTCTGATCTTTTCTGATCATAAACTGAACGAAGATAGATGAGAGATATGATGGCTGTATTATGATAAAATAGTTTTCCTGAGGGAATGAAATGATCATATATATGTAGCTAGTCTTCAAGGAAAACTTGAAAAATGGAAAACAGTCTTTCCAATCATTATTCCATTTTACTGACACTCATCTTTAATGGATTGATTCCAACTCTCTCAGTAAGGATGACCATATTACAATATTCTACTTGAGCAAAGTTTTATCAGATGATGTATAAATTAAAGCAAACCCAGAGTGAACTACTACTCAAAGCAGAAAAGTATTTTATATAAATCAAGCAGAAAGTAACCTTCTTTAGACGTCTATACTTTGCAGTCCATTTTTCAAGACTTATCATTCATATTTTTAAAATGAAAAAAAAAAAAAAAAACTTGCATTACTGCTCTCTTTTTTTTTTTTTTTTCTATTTTATCTTTTATCTTCAGTATCCTGAATACCTTTTTTTGACTACTTAGCTCTATCTCTTCTTTCTGAATAGGTGTCTCTGATGCCTATTTCCCACCTATGTAATTAGCAGTTGTCAGAGCATTGCTGTTAATATAGTAGACAGTTAAACTTTAAAGATTAGCAGTGATTTATTGAGATTATTGATATTGCATATGCATTTTGAACCAAGAGATTTCATTTATTTTGAAAAACAGATTGGAGTTTTAATACTGGGAAACTAACTGTTCTTACAAGAGAAGGAATTTTCAGAATCTGGGTATATTTTTATAGAAACAAAATAAGCAAAATAGGAAAGTGAATCATTGGTGAAGAATGACTCTTTACACTGTTTGTAATTTGATTTCTGAATTAGTAGCATTGGATCTGGACAGGTTGGATTGAGGTCAATGCCAGTGGATTAGGTTCAACAGGCTGGCCAGGTCCTGCCCTGGGGTCACAACACCCAGGCAGTGCCGAGGCTGGAGCAGAATGGCTTGAGTATTGTCAGGTAGAAAAGGACCGGGGCTGTTGTCAGCAGCTGAACATGAGGCAGCTGTTCCCAGGTGGCCAAGAGTCTTGGCAGCATCCTGGCCTGGATCACAACAGTGTGGCCGCAGGGCAGGTATTGTCCCCTGTACCCCCCATTATGAGGCCACATCTCAAGCCCTGTTTAATTTTGGATCCTTTGTGGCAGGAAAGACATGGAGTGGGGAAAGGTCTGGAGCACAAGTCTCATGAGAGAGGTAAGGTAGGGAGATTTAGCCTGGAGAGTCTCAGGTGATTTTATTGATCTTTGCAATTGACAGAGGGTGCAGGATATGGGGGTGTCTCTTCTCTTGGGAACAAGCAATAGATGAGAGGAAATGGCCCCAAGTTTTGCCAGGGGAGATTTAGATTAGTTTGAAAAATTCTCATAGGAAGGTTGATGAGCACGGGAACTGGCTGCCCAGGGACATTGGTTGAGTCCCATCCTGGAGTATGTGAGAGATAAAGATATGCACTTAGGACTTGTTTAGTGGTGGACTTGGCAGTGCTGTATTAATAAGTTGGACTAGACAATTTAAAGATCTCTTCCAACCAAACAATTCATGATTTTATATAATATATCATGAATTTGCTGATCACAAGTGTTTAAAATTACAAGTAGACACTATTATTTCAAAGTAAAATAAAAGAACTGATTTCCTTTCTTGAAATAACTTTACTATTTGGACATTTTTTTGCCAATCCTGAGTTGAAACATTTTTATAAAGTACGGCTATTTCAAGAACGTATTTATTTGTAAGATAAGGATTTGTCCAAAAAGAATATGTGTCACCAACACGGCTTCTTTTTCTTTGGGGAACATGTGTGTTTCCTCTTCAGATACCTCTGAGGATTCTTCATTGCTATGACTCAATAATGTAAGAATAATATCAGTGGGTGTTTCTCACAATGTTATCCACAAGACAGGAAGCTAACTATAAATTTTAAAACCCTACTCCTGTAAAACTATTCCTTTTATGGGATTTTTTTTCTTGTGTTCTTTTTTATTTAAAGTCTTGAAAGTTACAGCAGAGGACCTCAAAGCAACCAGAAGAATTAGGTGCCCCCTATTTCACTACTAGAGGCAAGCATTTTACATCAAAGAAAACATCTATTATATTTAGGAGCATGTAGTTTAGATTGACAGACTCTTAATTCTTCACATTACCCGCTTCATATAAAGATATTCCCATTCGCCCCGTAAGTTAATTAGATCATCTTCCTCTAGTCAGCCCATTATAATTGCACTAGCTTTACAGAAGCTCTGATCTCAGTTCCCAGCTGTCAGGGAGGACTGCCTCCTCCCAAAAAGCACTCACTTGTAGGGAGTGGCAAGGCAAATCTGTACTTCATTCTCCCACTGGACCCCACAAAATCATGTTACTGACAGGCCCTTTGAACTTCTCAGCTAGAATAAGTGAGACAGCATAACTATGTCACCTGGCTATCAGCGAAGGATGAGTTAGAAATATCATAATGAAAGCCGCAGACAGTGGACATTTGCTTTGTAAAATTTAACAATTGCAGCTATTGTGAGTAATAACAGTCCAAGCACTGTGGTTATCTTGAATGAGGAAATTCTGTGTCCACTGCTCCTGATTAGATAGTCATAGTATCTGATATAGTACCACTCTCAGTAGAGAACACAAAAAGACACATTTCTGGAGCATAAATCAGTATCTCATATGAATAAATTATTTAATATAAATAGATAATAAATAAAACTGTTATATAACTATCACACTAATGTTGTGGTCATTTGTTGCCAAATAGTACTTTTATTTATTTTGGTAAGATGTGCTATTCTCTCAAACTGAATGACCTTCCAAATATGTTTTGACATATATATGACATATGACAAGTGCTGAAAAATCTTCTAGATTTCCAGAGATTCCAGAGATAATACAGTCCCTATTCCTGGTTTTTAACACCTTTTGGATATTTCACCTGTATAGAATTCTTTAGAGTTAGTCTGATGAAAGAACAATGTTCTGACATGTTTCGAAACCTTCCCTATATTTCACTGACTTCAAACATTTCATTTTATACCTTTAAAAAATTATTTGGCTTGAGCAAGGAAAGGGGGAAAAAAGTGAGAGCTGAAGAATGATGTGTATTTGCTTCTAGTATTTATCTAAATCTGTCAAAACATATAATTGTAACTAGGATATTTTGATAGTAGTTGGTTAGTCAATCACTGCAAAAACAACCAGTTTCTCAGGTGGCTTATACATATATTCCTAAAAACAAATATAAAATTAGTTTAAATTATTTTGAATGCATGTGCATTTTGGAATCTGCTGGCCAAAGTACTTATAAATAATGTTTTTCTGTTGGTTCGAAATTTTAAGCTCTAACTTCTTATTATAGAGCAGCCAAAATGCTGGGCAAACATGATCTCTTTCATAAAGTAAAAATACAATTCAGATATTAATTCATTTCACATATGAGTTTTTAACTGGTCTCTTATAAATCATAGATGTAAATAACAATATAGAAAATTTTTTCACAGCAGAATTCCATGTAAATGGAAATTACTCATTAGCTGATTGACATTCTTTGAATGCCTGTCAGTGTTCTCATTAATGGCAATGCTGTCTGGTTAGAATGAATGGAAGACAGAGGACCATTAACAAACCTTTTATTCTTCTAGTCATATATTTTTGGATATTCTGTCCATGACAGAATTAAAATTTTGCATTTCCTAATACCATGTTTTCCTTCTAGGTTTTTGGAGACCAAAATCAAGAAGCAGTTTTCCTACGGGAGTTTACATTGATTCGGCGAGAAAGTCTTCATGATGATTTCCTATCTGATTTGCTCAATAACCACAAAACAGAAGACCCGGTAGGAATCTTCTATTATTCCAAAACATTTTAGAAGAAATTATTGCAGAAATGCAGTTTCATTCTGCTTCATTAATCCATGGAAAGTAACGGAACTAGATTCCTAACATGGAAATGTTACCCTAAAAATGCTGCAAATTACATGTAAATAAAGATGTGTTCATATGGGTGTCAATGCATATGAGATTTATTATTAAAAAAACTCTTTCCAAAAAACTCACTATTGTTCTTTTCTTTCTAATGTATTTTTCTTATCGAATTTTAGCATGGTGCTATGTTTCTGCTACGTTTGTACTTCATACATGCAAGAATTATATCTTGAATATTATGAGTAAGATGAAATGATATATGTATGGGAAAGTAAAAAATTAAAATTGAAAGAAATTAGTTTTTTAATTGCACTGAGAATGTAATGAACAGGGGAAAACAGTTTTGTGAAAAGTACATTTTCATTTTCTTCTGTATATTCCTGGCAATATATATTCTCTAGGCTAAGATCCGTATTTGTTTGAAGAAAAGTGAAAGAAAGTGGGCAGTCATTTTATGCTTTTAATGTGAATTAGCAGCCAGCTGATTTTAAACCACAATTTGCTTCCAGGAATGATAAAGGACTCTTATAAGGAAGCTGAGGGCTGGGCCGTTTCAGGCCCAGTATTCATCAACCCTTCCATGATGAATTTCTTAAAGTCTTAAAAATTGACAGAGGACCTCATCAATTATACAATTATCTGCGAAGGAGTGTCAGTGATGGATCAGGCTCGCTCGGTGGTCCAAGCAGTAGGACAAGACAATGGGCACAAATGATGGAAGTTCCACCTGAGCGAGGAGAACTTCTTTACCGGTTGGTGGCAAAACATGGACAGATTGCCTGGGGAGAGTTCTGTTAGAGTCTCCTCCTTGATGTGTCGAGCGAATACACCTGTCATGGCCTGGGATGACTCTCCTGATCATGGGGGTGGAGTCATGACCCACTTTGCCTTTCAGTCTTACCTTGTGTGATTTTGTAAATTTTTAGGTCTGATATTTTCAAGGGCTAATACATCTTGATTTCTAGCACACGTGGTTTAACGAAAGCAGTTACCATGATTACCATGAATTGGTGATGTGTTTTAGCGATAAAATACTCTCTAATACTGAATATTTATTTAGTCTGTAGGACAAAGTGAATTCTAAGAAATTTGTGTTGGCACAGCCATACTTAGACCTGTCTAATCAACCTTTCTTAGGTTTTCTTTATTTTTGCATGAGGTAATGTTATCCAGGTATAATTATGGGATGTGTAGAGCTAACACTTCAGAAAACAGGGCAGATGTCTTTTGTAATGTCTATTGCACAGTCAAAGGAACCCTTAAACAAAAGTAGAGAAGATATTAACAATCCCTGTGATGGGCTACCATCTGCTCTCTCAAACAAGTTGTCCTTAGTGCTTTATAGTCCAAAGAGATTTCAGATCAGTCAAACTGACGCTTCGTTTTACGAAGTGATTAGTTACGAATGGGTAATTTTAATCAGTTGAAAAAAGGAATTGGGAGTTTTAATATGGGAAACTAACTGTTCTTACAAGAGAAGGATTTTTCAGATCTGGGTTTATATTTTTATTAGAAAAATAAGCACAAATAGGAAAGTGAATCATGGTGAAGAGTGACTTTTACACTGTTTTGTAATTGATTTCTGAAATATAGTAGCATTGGGAATCTGGACAGGTTGGATTGATTGGGTCAATGCTGTGGATGAGTTCAACAGGTGGGTGCCAGGTCCTAGCCCTGGGGTCACACAACCCGAGCAGTGCCGAGGCTGGAGCAGAATGTGAGATGTCAGGTAGAGCGACCTGGGTGTTTGGTCAGCGCTGAACACTGGGGCAGCTGTTCCTAGGTGGCCAAGGAAGTCTTGGCAGCATCCTGCCTGATCAGCAAACAGTTGTGGCCGCAGGGCAGGTATGTCCCTGTACCCCCCCATTCATGAGGCCACATCTCAGCCCCTGTGTTATATTTGGATCCTTTGTGGCAGAAAGACCAATGGAGGTGGGGAAAGTCTGGAGGACAAGTCTCATGAGGAGAGGTAAGGGTAGCTGAGATATTTGCTGGAGTGCATCCAGGTGTGATTTTATGCTCTTTGCAATTTTTTGACAGAGGGTGCAGGGGATATGGGGTTGGGTCTTTTTCTTTTCTCTTGAGGAACAGCAATAGATTGAGAGGAAATGGCCCCAAGTTTTTTGCCAGGGGAGATTTAGATAGCTGTTAGGAAATTCTTCATAGGATAGGTGTGGCACGGGAAACTGGCTGGCCCAGGACTATAGGTTGCACCATTCCTGGAGTTGTGAGAGATAAAAGATATGGCTTAGGCTGTTTGTGGTGGATGCATCTAATAGTTGGTACTAGACCATTTTAAAGACTTCTCTTCCACTTAAGCAATTCTATGATTTATTAACTATATCATAGATTTACTTCATTAAAATACACAGTAGACACTATATTTCAAAGTAAATTAAATGATTTTTTATCTGTTCTCTTTTCTATATACTTTATACTATTTGGACATTTTTTTCTCAATCCTGTTAATACTATTTTATAAGTATCGCTATTTCAAGAACGATATTATTTGTAGATAAGGATTTGTCCAAAAAGAATATGTGTCCCACACGAGCTTCTTTTTCTGGAACATGTTTTTTATCTATGATTCTATCTATCTCAAAATAGAATTAATAATCAGTGGGTTCTCACAATGTTTATATATGGTAAGCAACTTATATATATCTCTTACTCCTGTAAAATCTATCCTCTATCTTGAAATTACTATCTATCTAACAACCAGAAGAATTTATTAATATAGTGCCCCCTATTCACTGACTAGAGGTATGTATATTCAAAGGAATATTCTATATAATCATTAGCTTTAATATCTATTATCTATCTATACCCTCTCTTCCTCTATCCTCTATATGTTAATCTTCTCTCTAGTCAGTGTCCTAATTTCACTGCTTATCTTATAATTATTCTATTCTCTCATCGTCAGGAGGACTCTCCTCTCTCTATATATCTATCTCTATTTATGATGCAAGGCCAAATCTATCTCTATCTCTCTACTATCTCTCTCTATCTAATATCATTTCTGACAGGTCTCTTAGCTAGAATAATTAGTAGGATCATGCATATATCTATCACCTGCTTCTCTGGAAGTTATATATATATCTAAGATATAGCCGCAGACAGTGACATGCTGTGGGAAAATTTAACAATTGCAGCTTATTTGAGTAAAACCATTATTCTATCGTATCTTATATATTATTATATATCTTCTCTATCTTCTCTCGATTAGTAGTATCTATTTGTATATAACCCAGTCTCAGTGTTAGATATATCTTATATAATTATCATCTTCTATCTATTCTATCTATATATTTTTTATAAATTATTTATATATATATATATATTATATATTGATAATATCTTATCACTAATCATATATCTATTGGGTATATCCCTATATCTGAATGACTTCCAAATATGTTTTGACATAATAACATAGAATCTGTGCTGAAAAATCTTCTAGTATCTATTATATCCAGATATATATCTATCTATCTTTTTATATCTACCTATCATCTCTATATATTCTAGTATCTATATAATATACTATATTGTTCTAACATCTTATATAACTCCTCTTCACTACGCTTTCTGGATCTCTGCGGAGGAATGAAAAGTGTTCAGAATGATTAACAGTTGCAGAATTGGGCTGTAATGTTTCTGCATATTTTAAATTCTTACGTGGACTTTGGTAAAGAAACAGCTTTCGAAATTTAGATTTGCACCCAGACTATAATTCTTTCTGAGTTTGGAGCCTGTTGTAGAACTTGAATCCCCCTCTACCTATCCCTCTTCTAACTGTAATTTGGGGAAAAGAAAAAGATTTTTTTTATCAGCACTGCAGCACAAACCATGGCAGATAAAAGGCAATTATATAATTTTCTTATTTCAGAATTCCCTATGAGATTTTTTTAAACAATTTATTGAGCCACTAGTGGTAGGAATCAAGTTAATTTGACAGCTAGCAGCTGCTTATACACTCCTTTGAGTCTTCTGGGTGCTTTTCATTCTTGCATGATTGGCAGGGCTGAGGATGCAGTAAAGCTCTTGTTACCCCTAAGAAAGTGTGGCACTCTTTCTCTTGAAAGTGTGGGCAGTAAAGTCGAATGTTTATGAAGAATAATTCGTGTTGAAATACATGCAATACAAGTTGTTACGGTGTTTGGAGTCAAGTTTAGTCTAAAAAAAAGATAATGTACAGTAACTTGGGTTGTTAAAAGACTGCATTCCTCATCCCTCACTATAAATGCCACTGCCACCCTTTCTGATAATTAATACCTTTAATTCTGTCACTGTTTTTCTATTTTAATTTGTTTCTGTAAAGAAAAGCAGAAGATTCATACTTCTAGTTAGCAAAGTAATCCTTCTTGTAAAAAAAAACCTGTAGGCTCTTGGTAAAAAAAAAAAATAGCAAACTTAATGAAATTGCTTTTAAGTTTTATCAGAGAAGTATTTTTAATAAACCAGTACAAATTTATTCGCCCCTACTTTTGATGTTAGTGATATTTTTCTGTGTACTTTTGATATATACAAATAAAAGCTTCAACTGCACAGCATCACATTGAAATTACTCCTGGAATGTGCCTAATAGTCATTCATAACTATTTGAGGACACTTTTGGTATTTCTGCTTTGTGAGTGAGATGCTTTGAATTCCTCTGCTGGAGAAGTGATAAATCTCTGCTGAGAAAGGTGATTTGAAATCTCTGCTGAGAAAGGTGATAGCAAGCTACTATGATTATTTGCATCAGATTCCAGGGCTGTGTTGTTACCTGTTCCTTGCAAAATCAGCAAATATTACTATTGCACCTTGTAACAAATAATTATTAATAATTTACTTTATTGCGTCACAGCAAAATTCCTGAAGCTATTCCCTCGTGGGACAGTATATAAGTGCAAGAACATTAGTTTTGACTAGGATACATCCTTTCATCCTTTGTTTTATGTTTTTTATTTTCTAATTGTGTATTTATCGCCTGTTTCCTCAAGTTTCTGCATTATGGGCTCACACCCACTGGATCCAATGGAACAACTCATTTTTTGCATTGTTTTAAGAGAGATGAAAACTGAGCTATGGAAGAACATTGCTTAGATATTTGCTGGAATTTTTTCTCATGTCAATTTCATAAAGGGCTTCTTTGCAATTTGTCAGTTGAGCACCTGAATACCCAGGTGCTCACACCTGATACCCAGGTGCTCTCACACTGAGAAACTTCATTGCTGTGCTGTTGAATTTCATGTGCACTAGTGAAACCTCATTTCAATGTTGATTGCAAATTCTTGAAAAGCCCTGTATTGAACACTGGTGATTGCTGCTCCTAAAGGTCAGATTTCTGTCAGTCTACTCTTTCTTTGTATAGTTTGCTCACTGCTTAAGAATGGTTACTATGGGTTGTTTTTGGAAATCTTTTCTGATCTTTTCTGATCATAAACTGAACGAAGATGATGAGAGATATGATGGCTTATTATGATAAAATAGTTTTCCTGAGGGAATGAATGATCATATATATGTAGCTAGTTTCAGGAAACTTGAAAAATGGAAAACAGTCTTTCCAATCATTATTCCATTTTACTGACACTCATCTTTAATGGATTGATTCCAACTCTCTCAGTAAGGATGACCATATTACAATTTCTACTTGAGCAAAGTTTTATCAGATGATGTATAAATTAAAGCAAACCCAGAGTGAACTACTACTCAAAGCAGAAAAGTATTTTATATAAATCAAGCAGAAAGTAACCTTCTTTAGACGTCTACATACTTTGCGTCCATTTTTCAAACTTATCATTCATATTTGTAAAATGAAAAAAAAAAAACAAGCTTGCATTACTGCTGCTCTTTTTTTTTTATTTTCTTATTTTCTTCCTTTATCTTCAGTATCCTGATACCTTTTTTTTGACTACTTAGCTCTATCTCTTCTTTCTGAATAGGTGTCTCTGATGCCTATTTCCACCTATGTAATTAGCAGTTGTCAGAGCATTGCTGTTAATATAGTAGACAGTTAAACTTTAAAGTTAGCAGTGATTTATTGAGATTATTGATATTGCATATGCATTTTGAACCAAGAGATTTCATTTATTTTGAAAAACAGATTGGAGTTTTAATACTGGGAAACTAACTGTTCTTACAAGAGAAGGATTTTCAGAATCTGGGTATATTTTTATAGAAACAAATAAGCAATAGGAAAGTGATCATTGGTGAGAAGTGACTCTTTACACTGTTGTAATTTGATTTCTGAAATTGTACATTGGATCTGGACAGGTTGGATTGTGGGTCAATGCAGTGGATGAGGTTCAACAGGCTGGGTGCCAGGTCCTGCCTGGGGTCACACAACCCGGCAGTGCAGAGGCTGGGCAGAATGGTGGAGTATGTCGGTAGAAGGACCTGGGGCTGTTGGTCAGCAGCTGAACATGAGGCAGCTGTTCCCAGGTGGCCAAGAAGTCTTGGCAGCATCCTGGCCTGGATCAGCAACAGTGTGGCCGCAGGGCAGGTATTGTCCCCTGTCCCCCCATTATGAGGCCACATCTCAAGCCCTGTGTTAATTTTGGATCCTTTGTGGCAGGAAAGACATGGAGGTGGGAAAGGTCTGGAGGACAAGTCTCATGAGGAGGGTAAGGGTAGCTGAGAGTATTTAGCTGGAGTCTCAGGTTGATTTTTGTCTTTGCATTTGACAGAAGGGTGCAGGGATATGGGGGTTGGTCTCTTCTCTTGGGAACAGCAATGATGAGAGGAATGGCCCCAGTTTTGCCAGGGGAGATTTAGATTAGCTGTTAGGAAATTCTCATAGGAGGTTGATGCACGGGAACTGGCTGCCAGGGACATGGTTGAGTCACCATCCTGGAGGTATGTGAGAGATAAAATGATATGGCACTTAGGGACTTGGTTTGTGGTGGACTTGGCAGTGCTGTATTAATAGTTGGACTAGACATTTTAAAGATCTTTCCAACTTAACAATTCTATGATTTTATTAAATATATCATTAGATTTGCTGATCACAAGTGTTTAAAATTACAAGTAGACACTATTATTTCAAAGTAAAATAAAAGAACTGATTTCCTTTCTTGAAATAACTTTTACTATTTGGACATTTTTTTGCCAATCCTGAGTTGAAACATTTTTATAAAGTACGGGCTATTTCAAGAACGTATTTATTTGTAAGATAAGGATTTGTCCAAAAAGAATATGTGTCACCAACACGGCTTCTTTTTCTTTGGGGAACATGTGTGTTTCCTCTTCAGATACCTCTGAGGATTCTTCATTGCTATGACTCAATAATGTAAGAATAATATCAGTGGGTGTTTCTCACAATGTTATCCACAAGACAGGAAGCTAACTATAAATTTTAAAACCCTACTCCTGTAAAACTATTCCTTTTATGGGATTTTTTTTCTTGTGTTCTTTTTTATTTAAAGTCTTGAAAGTTACAGCAGAGGACCTCAAAGCAACCAGAAGAATTAGGTGCCCCCTATTTCACTACTAGAGGCAAGCATTTTACATCAAAGAAAACATCTATTATATTTAGGAGCATGTAGTTTAGATTGACAGACTCTTAATTCTTCACATTACCCGCTTCATATAAAGATATTCCCATTCGCCCCGTAAGTTAATTAGATCATCTTCCTCTAGTCAGCCCATTATAATTGCACTAGCTTTACAGAAGCTCTGATCTCAGTTCCCAGCTGTCAGGGAGGACTGCCTCCTCCCAAAAAGCACTCACTTGTAGGGAGTGGCAAGGCAAATCTGTACTTCATTCTCCCACTGGACCCCACAAAATCATGTTACTGACAGGCCCTTTGAACTTCTCAGCTAGAATAAGTAGAGACAGCATAACTATGTCACCTGGCTATCACGGAAGGATGAGTAGAAGAAATAATCATAATGAAAGCCGCAGACAGTGGACATTTGCTTTGTAAAATTTAACAATTGCAGCTATTGTGAGTAATAACAGTCCAAGCACTGTGGTTATCTTGAATGAGGAAATTCTGTGTCCACTGCTCCTGATTAGAGTATCATATAGTATCTGATATAGTACCCATGTCTCAGGTAGAGGAACACAAAAAGACACATTTCTGGAGCATAAATCAGTATCTCATATGAATAAATTATTTAATGATAAATAGATAATAAANTTGTTACCTGTTCCTTGCAAAATCAGCAAAATATTACTATTGCACCTTGCTAACAAATAATTATTAATAATTTACTTTATTGCTGGTCACAGCAAAATTCCTGAAGCTATTCCCTCGTGGGACAGTAATAAAGTGCAAGAAAACTTAGTTTTGACTAGGATACATCCTTTCATCCTTTGTTTTATGTTCATTCTCTTATTTTCTAATTGTGTATTTATCAGCCTGTTTCCTCAAAGATTTCTGCATTATGGGCTCACACCCACTGGATCCAATGGAACAACTCATTTTTTGCATTGTTTTAAGAGAGATGAAAACTGAGCTAAAATGAGAAGAACATTGCTTAGATATTTGCTGGAATTTTTTCTCATGTCAATTTCATAAAGGGCTTCTTTGCAATTTGTCAGTTGAGCACCTGAATACCCAGGTGCTCACACCTGAATACCCAGGTGCTCTCACACTGAGAAACTTCATTGCTGTGCTGTTGAATTTCATGTGCACTAGTGAAACCTCATTTACAATGTTGATTGCAAATTCTTGAAAAGCCCTGTATTGAACACTGGTGATTGCTGCTCCTAAAGGTCAGATTTCTGTCAGTCTACTCTTTCTTTGTATAGTTTGCTCACTGCTTAAGAATGGTTACTATGGGTTGTTTTTGGAAATCTTTTCTGATCTTTTCTGATCATAAACTGAACGAAGATAGATGAGAGATATGATGGCTGTATTATGATAAAATAGTTTTCCTGAGGGAATGAAATGATCATATATATGTAGCTAGTCTTCAAGGAAAACTTGAAAAATGGAAAACAGTCTTTCCAATCATTATTCCATTTTACTGACACTCATCTTTAATGGATTGATTCCAACTCTCTCAGTAAGGATGACCATATTACAATATTCTACTTGAGCAAAGTTTTATCAGATGATGTATAAATTAAAGCAAACCCAGAGTGAACTACTACTCAAAGCAGAAAAGTATTTTATATAAATCAAGCAGAAAGTAACCTTCTTTAGACGTCTACATACAATTATGAGAGATGCTCTGACAACTGCTAATTACATAGGTGGAAATAGGCATCAGAGACACCTATTCAGAAAGAAGAGATAGAGCTAAGTAGTCAAAAAAAAGGTATTCAGGATACTGAAGATAAAGGAAGAAGATAAGAAAATAAAAAAAAAAAAAAAGAGAGCAGTAATGCAAGCTTGTTTTTTTTTTCATTTTACAAATATGATGATAAAGTATTGAAAATGGACTGCAAA
>CM019236.1:31373281-31399015 GCA_009741485.1 Malurus cyaneus samueli
TTTAGGAATATATGTATAAGCCACCTGAGAAACTGTTGTTTTGCAGTGATTGACTAACCAACTACTATCAAAATATCCTAGTTACAATTATATGTTTTGACAGATTTTAGAAATAAATACTAGAAGCAAATACACATCATTCTTCAAGCTCTCACCTTTTTTCCCCCTTTCCTTGCTCAAGCCAAATAATTTTTTAAAGGTATAAAATGAAATGTTTGAAGTCAGTGAAATATCAGGGAAGGTTTCGAAACATGTCAGAACATTGTTCTTTCATCAGACTAACTCTAAAGAATTCTACTACAGGTGAAATATCCAAAAAGGTGTTAAAAAACCAGGAATAGGGACTGTATTATCTCTGGAATCTCTGGAAATCTAGAAGATTTTTCAGCACTTGTCATATGTCATATATATGTCAAAACATATTTGGAAGGTCATCAGTTTGAGAGAATAGCACATCTTACCAAAATAAAAGTACTATTTGGCAACAAATGACCACAACATTAGTGTGATAGTATATAACAGTTTTATTTATTATCTATTTATCATAAATAATTTATTCATATGAGATACTGATTTATGCTCCAGAAATGTGTCTTTTGTGTTCCTCTACCTGAGACATGGGTACTATATCAGATACTATATGATACTCTAATCAGGAGCAGTGGACACAGAATTTCCTCATTCAAGATAACCACAGTGCTTGGACTGTTATTACTCACAATAGCTGCAATTGTTAATTTTACAAAGCAAATGTCACTGTCTGCGGCTTTCATTATGATATTTCTTCTACTCATCCTTCCGTGATAGCCAGTGACATAGTTATGCTGTCTCTACTTATTCTAGCTGAGAAGTTCAAAGGGCCTGTCAGTAACATGATTTTGTGGGTCCAGTGGGAGAATGAAGTACAGATTTGCCTTGCCACTCCCTACAAGTGAGTGCTTTTTGGGAGGAGGCAGTCCTCCCTGACAGCTGGAACTGAGATCAGAGCTTCTGTAAAGCTAGTGCAATTATAATGGCTGACTAGAGGAAGATGATCTAATTAACTTACGCGGGCGATGGGAATATCTTATATGAAGCGGTAATGTGAAGAATTAAGAGTCTGTCAATCTAAACTACATGCTCCTAAATATAATAGATGTTTCTTTGATGTAAAATGCTTGCCTCTAGTAGTGAAATAGGGGGCACCTAATTCTTCTGGTTGCTTTGAGGTCCTCTGCTGTAACTTCAAGACTTTAAATAAAAAAGAACACAAGAAAAAAAATCCCATAAAAGGAATAGTTTTACAGGAGTAGGGTTTTAAAATTTATAGTTAGCTTCCTGTCTTGTGGATAACATTGTGAGAAACACCCACTGATATTATTCTTACATTATTGAGTCATAGCAATGAAGAATCCTCAGAGGTACTGAAGGGAAACACACATGTTCCCCAAAGAAAAAGAGCCGTGTTGGTGACACATATTCTTTTTGGACAAATCCTTATCTTACAAATAAATACGTTCTTGAAATAGCCGTACTTATAAAAAATGTTTCAACTCAGGATTGGCAAAAAAATGTCCAAATAGTAAAGTTATTCAAGAAAAGGAAATCAGTTCTTTTATTTTACTTTGAAATAATAGTGTCTACTTGTAATTTTAAACACTTGTGATCAGCAAATCTAATGATATATTATAAAATCATAGAATGTTAAGTTGGAAGAGATCTTTAAAATTGTCTAGTCCAACTTATTAATACAGCACTGCCAAGTCCACCACTAAACCAAGTCCCTAAGTGCCATATCTATTTTATCTCTCACATACCTCCAGGGATGGTGACTCAACCATGTCCCTGGGCAGCCAGTTCCCGTGCTCATCAACCCTTCCTATGGAATTTTTCCTAACAGCTAATCTAAATCTCCCCTGGCAAAACTTGGGGCCATTTCCTCTCATCCTATTGCTTGTTCCCCAAGAGAAGAGACCAACCCCCATATCCCTGCACCCTTCTGTCAAATTGCAAAGATCAATAAAATCACACCTGAGACTCCTCCAGGCCAAATACTCTCAGCTACCCTTACCCTCTCCTCATGAGACTTGTGCTCCAGACCTTTCCCACCTCCATGTTCTTTCCTGCCACAAAGGATCCAAATTTAACACAGGGCTTGAGAATGTGGCCTCATAAGTTGGGGGTACAGGGGACAATACCTGCCCTGCTGGCCACACGTTGCTGATCAGGCCAGGATGCTGCCAAGACTTCTTGCCACCTGGGAACAGCTGCCTCATGTTCAGCTGCTGACCAACAGCCCAGCCTTTTCTACCTGACATACTCCACCATTCTGCCCAGCCTCGGCACTGCCTGGGGTTGTGTGACCCCAGGCAGGACCTGGCACCCAGCCTTGTTGAACCTCATCCACTGGCATTGACCCACAATCCAACCTGTCCAGATCCCAATCTACTAATTTCAGAAATCAAATTACAAACAGTGTAAGAGTCACTTCTTCACCAATGATTCACTTTCCTATTTTGTTATTTTGTTTCTATAAAAATATACCCAGATTCTGAAAATTCCTTCTCTTGTAAAGAACAGTTAGTTTCCCAGTATTAAAACTCCAATCTGTTTTTCAAAATAAATGAATCTCTTGGTTCAAAATGCATATGCAATATCAAATCTCAATAAATCACTGCTAATCTTTAAAGTTTAACTGTCTACTATATAACAGCATGCTCTGACAACTGCTAATTACATAGGTGGAAATAGGCATCAGAGACACCTATTCAGAAAGAAGAGATAGAGCTAAGTAGTCAAAAAAAAGGTATTCAGGATACTGAAGATAAAGGAAGAAGATAAGAAAATAAAAAAAAAAAAAAGAGCAGCAGTAATGCAAGCTTGTTTTTTTTTTTTTCATTTTACAAATATGAATGATAAAGTTTGAAAAATGGACTGCAAAGTATGTAGACGTCTAAAGAAGGTTACTTCTGCTTGATTTATATAAAATACTTTTCTGCTTTGAGTAGTAGTTCACTCTGGGTTTGCTTTAATTTATACATCATCTGATAAAACTTTGCTCAAGTAGAATATTGTAATATGGTCATCCTTACTGAGAGAGTTGGAATCAATCCATTAAAGATGAGTGTCAGTAAAATGGAATAATGATGGAAAGACTGTTTTCCATTTTTCAAGTGTTTCCTTGAGACTAGCTACATATATATTGATCATTTCATTCCCTCAGGAAAACTATTTTATCATAATACAGCCATCATATCTCTCATCTATCTTCGTTCAGTTTATGATCAGAAAAGATCAGAAAAGATTTCCAAAAAACAACCCATAGTAACCATTCTTAAGCAGTGAGCAAACTATACAAAGAAAGAGTAGACTGACAGAAATCTGACCTTTAGGAGCAGCATATCACCAGTGTGTCAATACAGGGCTTTTCAAGAGATTTGAATCAACATTGTAAATGAGGTTTCACTAGTGCACATGAAATTCAACAGCACAGCAATGAAGTTTCTCAGTGTGAGAGCACCTGGGTATTCAGGTGTGAGCACCTGGGTATTCAGGTGCTCAACTGACAAATTGCAAAGAAGCCCTTTATGAAATTGACATGAGAAAAAATTCCAGCAAATATCTAAGCAATGTCTTCTCATTTAGAGCTCAGTTTTCATCTCTCTTAAAACAATGCAAGAAAAATGAGTTGTTCCATTGGATCCAGTGGTGTGAGCCATAATGCAGAAATACTTGAGAAACAGGCTGATAAATACACAATTAGAAAATAAAGAGAACATAAAACAAAGGATGAAAGGATTATCCTATGCAAAACTAAGTTTCTTGCACTTTATTATGTCCCACGAGGGAATAGCTTCAGGAATTTTGCTGTGACAGCAATAAAGTAAATTATTAATAATTATTTGTTAGCAAGGTGCAATAGTAATATTTTGCTGAGTTTTGCAAGGAACAGGTAACAACACAGCCCTGGAATCTGTGCAAATAATCATAGTAGCTTGCTATCACCTTTCTCAGCAGAGATTTCAAATCACCTTTTCTCAGCAGAGATTTATCACCTTTCTCAGCAGAGGAAGTTCAAGCATCTCACTCACAAAGCAGAAAATACCAAAAGTGTCCTCAAATAGTATTGAATGACTATTTAGGCACATTCCAGGAGTAATTTCAATGTGATGCTTGCTCAGTTGAAGCTTTTTATTTTGTATATTCAAAAAGTACACAGAAAAATATCACTAACATCAAAAGTAGGGGCGAATAAATTTGTACTGGTTATTAAATACTCTTCTGATAAAATTCTTTTAAACAGATTTCATTAAGGTTTGTATTTTTTTTTTTTTTACCAAGAGGCCTACAGGTTTTTTTTTACAAGAAGGATTACTTTGCTAACTAGAAGTATGAATCTCTGCTGTTTCTTTACAGAAACAAATTAAAATAGGAAACAAGTGACAGAATTAAGGTATTAAATATCAGAAAGGGTGGCAGTGGCATTATAGGAGGGATGAGGAATGCAGTCTTTTAACAAGCCCAAGTTACTGTACATTATCTTTTTTTTAGACTAAACTGACTCCAAACACCGTAACAACTTGTATTGCATGTATTTCAACACTGAATTATTCTTCATAAACATTCGACTTATGCCCACACTTCAAGAGAAAGAGTGCCACACTTCTAGGGGTAACAAGAGCTTACTGCAGCCTCAGCCCTGCCAATCATGCAAGAATGAAAAGCATCCCAGAAGACTCAAAGGAGTGTATAAGCAGCTGCTCAGCTGTCAAATAACTTGATTCCTACCACTAGTGGCTCAATAAATTGTTTAAAAAAATCTCATAGGGAATTCTGAAATAAGAAAATTATTATAATTGCCTTTTATCTGCCATGGTTTTGTGCTGCAGTGCTGATAAAAAAATTCTTTTTCTTTATTCCCCAAATTAACAGTTAGAAGAGGGATAGGTAGAGGGGATTCAAGTTCTACAACAGGCTCCAAACTCAGAAGAAATTATAGTCTGGGTGCAAATCTAAATTTCTGAAAGCTGTTTTCTTTACCAAAGTCCACGTAAGAATTTAAAATATGCAGAAACATTACAGCCCAATTCTGCCACTGTTAATCATTCTGAACACTTTCATTCCTCCGCAGAGATCCAGAAAGCTATGCACAATTTATAAATACTCTTTGCATGTTGCTTTCTGGGCATTTCTTGCATATGGCCACACTATGTCTTTAAAAGAAATATCATCGTAGGGGGCACTTATCATATGTAATTAAGGACATCATTCTCCAAAGTGCTATGTTTCCTTATTATATGTTTCAGAAATGTTTAAAATTTTCCAAATGAATATTCTACATCCCCATGGGGAAACATGAAGATTCAGGTGAACAGAGAGGACTGTGTCCATGCGTTTGTAAAAGGGTTTAAAAAATCAAAGGGTTTGCTGTCATGGAGTCAACTCTTGCTTTAAACCAAAGACTTGAATAATCTATGCGAAAGATAAGTTAGAATCCAAAGTAAAATGATGATATTTAGACAGAGAAACAGTTTCAGCTTAGGTTTTTCTTTACCTTTTCTGTCTCACAGACGTGCTCTAGAGCTGTGAAGATGACCCCTCTCCTCTGGAAACTCCCTTCCTTTCCATAAAGTTTAATTTTCTTTGTATTAGTTCAAACAAAATTTTATTGCCAAAACAACAAGAAGAACAGAACAAATAAAGCTTTTATTTTCTTTCATTTTTATGGCAAAAAGATATGTTTCATTTCTAGGCCATTGCTGGAAAGGTAAAGGAAACTATAACTATGGGCTCTTTTAACAATTTGCACCATAATGACATGCATTAAGCTCACAGTGACCCAACCTATGTGCTTGTGTGAGTGTAGATAGTTTTCATATGAGCATCTCCACTTCTGGTATGCCTGGACAGTCACCTACTGGAGTGGTGTCACTGCAGAAAATATTTATTCCCATTGGGAAGGCATAAGAAAATCCAGGTGATTGTACACATGACTCTCATGCGTCACTGAATAGAGAGCACATAAGAAAGCAGTCAGATTCTCAGCATGTAACTGTGGTCAGTTCTTCACCTTCAATTCTTATACCCTGCAGAGGCTCAGCATCTCTGCTGAGGTGGCAGACACTGTCCCAGGCCTAAGCTAACTGCTGTCAGCGTATTTCTTTCTACTTTCCAGGAAGTAAGGTTAAAAGGAATTTCCTTTGTTCATGTAGAATTTTGCAGTTTTTCTATGTAAGCTTTAGAGGTTAGGTTCACAGCTTTTCTTTTTTCATTCTTGCCTTACAACCCTTATATTTTATGGCTTTCATTTTCAGCTCGTTAACTGTCTTTCAACTGGAAGAAAGGATTTTGTGGATTTATGAACTAAATCAATTCTAAGCCAACATTTGTTATTACTGCAATATCTTCTTCTGATAGCTAAAATAGGATTGCATGTCCGGGCGAGATAAGTGTATGAGAGAAACAAACAAACAAATCTTTCCCCTTGTGGAAACAAGTTTTCCTGAGAACGGTATTTACAATATGCTTTCGATTTCAAGCCTTTCCAAACAGTGAAATTATAGTTTCTGAACTACAGCCAGTCTTTAGGAAACTGGCTACTGTTTTAGTTGTTTGTAGGTTTAGAATTTTAAAGAGAGAATGTCTTGTTGCTTCTCTAAAGTACCACATGTGCCTTAAAAATCAAACCCAAATAGCAGTGTATTTCCCAGGGAAATGTTTATTCAACAGTGAGATTTCCCACCAGAAATCTTTTTGCTAGTCTTGAAATATATTTAATCTTTTTTCTTTCCTCCTTGCCTTTCCACAGAGACTGAATTCATTATATCTTAATGGTAATGTCCTGACTTCTTTTAAAGCTCTGTGAAGGAGATGTGGTTTTGTGCTAAGTTATTTTCAGTTCTTAAACAACCACAATAGCAGAGACTGGTTAATGTTTTCATTGAAGAAATTATTTAAGCTCCATTTCAGTCTCTCATTATACATGAACAAAAGAAACAAAAAGTGATTGCGCTCAAGAATTACAGTTGAAGTGTCCCTCGGAAAAAACCCCAGCAACTAAATTTGGACAGACATTACAATGATGGGGAAATTGTAAAGCATGCACATCGCCTACATTGACCACAGTGTACAAAAGAGGAAAAACAATTGGCCATTAAATGGATTGCCAAAATGGCAGAATACAAACACAGCAATAATCCTTGCTGCCAGCACACAAGCAAATAAAAGAAAAAAGAAAAAAAGAAAAAATAAAAGAGAAAACAGAATGGAGAGGGGAAAGTGGAGAAAGAAGGAGAAAGCAGACTTGTGGGAATATAGAAAAAAGGTTGAAGTTACCAATAGAGCAAATGAATCAAGTCATATACAATCCATTAAAAATTTGGTCGAGAATTTTGTTCCAGCGGGTGCAGTAATACATAAAATGCATAAAGGTTAAAAAGCTTATGAACATGGAGCTGGATTATTCTTCAGGAAGATTATCTACTTTCTTAATTTACTGGAAATACACGGGGGACTAATTGTATTTAGATGTTACTAGCTTTTGTATCTTCACAAAAGTTATTGAAAAAAATAGATACACTGCTGAGATTTCATGCAAGTTTGTGTCCAAGGCCTCTAAACAGATTTGTTTTCCAAAACAAGTCAAACAAATACTGTTATTAAAAGTATTGAAAGCAACAACAAATTCTATAACAAAATTTCCCATATACAATCTCTCTCCTAACAATAGATATAAAATTAGTTTAAATTATTTTGAATGCATGTGCATTTTGGAATCTGCTGGCCAAAGTACTTATAAATAATGTTTTTCTGTTGGTTCGAAATTTTAAGCTCTAACTTCTTATTATAGAGCAGCCAAAATGCTGGGCAAACATGATCTCTTTCATAAAGTAAAAATACAATTCAGATATTAATTCATTTCACATATGAGTTTTTAACTGGTCTCTTATAAATCATAGATGTAAATAACAATATAGAAAATTTTTTCACAGCAGAATTCCATGTAAATGGAAATTACTCATTAGCTGATTGACATTCTTTGAATGCCTGTCAGTGTTCTCATTAATGGCAATGCTGTCTGGTTAGAATGAATGGAAGACAGAGGACCATTAACAAACCTTTTATTCTTCTAGTCATATATTTTTGGATATTCTGTCCATGACAGAATTAAAATTTTGCATTTCCTAATACCATGTTTTCCTTCTAGGTTTTTGGAGACCAAAATCAAGAAGCAGTTTTCCTACGGGAGTTTACATTGATTCGGCGAGAAAGTCTTCATGATGATTTCCTATCTGATTTGCTCAATAACCACAAAACAGAAGACCCGGTAGGAATCTTCTATTATTCCAAAACATTTTAGAAGAAATTATTGCAGAAATGCAGTTTCATTCTGCTTCATTAATCCATGGAAAGTAACGGAACTAGATTCCTAACATGGAAATGTTACCCTAAAAAATGCTGCAAATTACATGTAAATAAAGATGTGTTCATATGGGTGTCAATGCATATGAGATTTTATTATTTAAAGAAAAACTCTTTCCAAAGACTCACATATTGGTCTTTTGCTTTCTAATGGTAATTTTTCTTATTCAGAATTTTAGCATGTGCTACTGTTGTTTCTGCTACTGTTTGTACTTCATACATGCAAAGGGAGATTATTTCTTATTGAATATGAGTGAGTAAAGATGAATTTATAGGTAATGTAAAAAATATAAAACTTTGAAAGGAATAGTTTTTTTTAATTGCACTGAGAAATGTAATGAACAGGGGAAAACAGTTTTGTGAAAAGTACATTTTCATTTTCTTCTGTATATTCCTGGCAAAGTATTTATTCCAGGTCTGAAGGATTCCATGTTGTCTAGCAGCTGATATTTTTGAAGAAAATGTAGAAATAAAGAAGTGGGCAGTCATTTTTATTCATGCTTTAATGTGAAATTAAGCAAGCCAGCTGATTTTAAACTGCAGCAAATTTGCCTTACCAGGATGATTAAAGGACTCTTATAAGGAAAGGCTGAGGGAGCTGGGCCTGTTCAGGCCCAGTAGCTCATCAACCCTTCCCATGATGAATTTTTCTTAAAGTCTTAAGAAAAGGTGACAGAGGGGACCTCATCAATATATACAATTATCTGAAGGGAGAGTGTCAGTGCATGGATCCAGGCTCCGCTCGGTGGTTCCAAGCAGTAGGACAAGGGACAATGGGCACAAACTGATGGAAGTTCCACCTGAGCGTGAGGAAGAACTTCTTTACCGTGTGAGTGGCAAAACATTGGAACAGATTGCCTGGAGAGGTTGTAGAGTCTCCCTCCCTGGAGATGTTCAGGGACATAACACTGTGCCATGTGCTCTGGGATGACTCTCCTTGATCAGGGAGGTGGGATCAGATGACCCACTTTGCCTTTCAGTCTTACCCTTGTGTGATTTTGTAAATTTTTAGGTCTGATATTTTCAAGGGCTAATACATCTTGATTTCTAGCACACCGTGGTTTAACGAAAGCAGTTACCATGATTACCATGAATTGGTGATGTGTTTTAGCGATAAAATACTCTCTAATACTGAATATTTATTTAGTCTGTAGGACAAAGTGATTCTAGAAATTTGTGTTGGCACAGCCATACTTAGCACCTGTCTAATCAACCTTTCTTAGGTTTTCTTTATTTTTGCATGAGGTAATGTTATCCAGGTATAATTATGGGGATGTGTAGAGCTAACACTTCAGAAGAACAGGGCAGATGTCTTTTGGTAAGTCTTATTGCACAGGTCAAAGGAACCACTTAACAAAAGTAGAGAAGATATTAAACAATCCCCTGTGATGGGCTAACCCATCTGCTCTCAAACAAGTTGTCCTTAGTGCTTTACTAGTCCTAAAAGAGATTTCAGATCAGTCAAACTGACCGCTTCGTTTTACGAAGTGATTAGTTTACGAAGTGGGTAATTTTAAATCAGTTTAGGATTTTATCAAGCAACTGCTTTACTGCCAGAACGCCTGTACTTGTTCTTCTTTTAAACAATTTATCCTGTGTGGTCCAGAGATAAAAATGGCATTTTATTACAATTCTGTCAGTGAACTGATAGCAGTGATTTGTTGCTTTTCTGAGTTGTCCTGGTCATATGCATGTTCACAGTTGTTTTAGGAACCCACAAGCAGAAAGTACTCTGCAGATTTTTCATAGATTTTACTTCAAGGCAGTGTTTGTTTTTCTTTTGGTTTTTTTTTTTTTTTTTTAATTACTTTCACGGGATGCTATGACTTTCCTATGATCTCCCTTCTATGCAGTTATGAATGATGCTATGACATTCCTGTGATCTTCTTTCTATGCAGTTATGAGTGATGATATGACATTTTTGTGATCTTCTTTCTATGCAGTTATGAAGTGCTTGAGAACACATCTACACTGAATAGTGCCCAGAAAATATGACATTGCAATATTCATAATATTGCAATATGTTTACTTATGACTTAAAGAACTTCTTTTCAAACCTCATCTCTCTGTATAGTATCTTCTACTACTGAAGCACATACTGTTTTATCTGCATGTCTGATTTGGTAGACAACAGCTGGTATAGAAGAACTTGAAACAACTTTTCTGTATTCTGCCTGAAATATTTTAAATGTATGTGACTTGTTCACTGTGTCCTATGCAGACTATTTTAAAGACAAGCTCTAGTTTCAACAAGAACTTTTCTTTAGCACTTATTCCAAATTTCTGCTTCATAAGTACTAGTGAATTTGTTTTCCAAAATCTCCATGTCATATACAGGATATTGTTCCTATTATATAGATCTCATAGACATTAAAGTCAAAAGCATCTACTTTTCTTGAGTGCTCTGAGACACAAGGATCTATTTTTACTGTTTACCTCACATGACATAGCACTAAGATGAGGGGGAAACTATTGACCTCAATTACAATCCTGGATGCTCAACATCTTTGTCAAGCTAAAAATAACAGGTAAGGCATCTACAAATCAAATTCCATGCTCACTAAGGTATCTAACAAAATGCTACAAATGACTCAACTGGAGTGATACAAAAATTGTTATAGAAGCAGATAGAGAGCGTAATTCTTCAATAAAGAAAGCACTAACTATCTTTTAGGATCAATCATTCTCAATTCATGGGACCGATCTTTTCTTTATTTTCCAGTGAGATAATGGTGTATCAAAGGAAAAAAAACTTATGGGAAACTGTTTTTCTAATTAAACACAGAGAAAACAACCTCTACTGTAATAGTTCCCCAGTAAATCTCCCACTCTGGTTCTTTTTAGAAGTCCTGTGACTTATAAAAAGTGGACTTTCCTGTTTGCATATTTTCAAAACTGGTGTACACAGAGAGCCTCTGTGAAAGCTGGACAGCTAGTGTCTTACTTATCATTTTAAAAGTCCTTAATGTTGGCAAGTAATACCCTCATAACTCCACAGCCTTCCGGGCAAAGCTGTGCATTTCCAGAGGCACCAGGTGAGTCTTTAACAGGATGAGAGAATAATAAGCAAGCAGACTTAAAAGCTTTCTGGGCCTGAGCATTAAAAACTGTTGGCAATGATGCTGTAGTAATGCCTGGCAATTCTCAGCAAAAGTTGGAGAGATTGAATGAACTTTTTGTTCTTGTAACCAGTTAATAAAGCAAAGATGCCTAATGAGGAAATACGCTACCTGCCTGAAGGCAGTTTTAAACAATTGTTTGCAAGATTGTGTTAAAAAGTATGGGTTAGCCAAAAGAGCTTGGATTGCAAATTCAGTCCAATGAAAAATAGGCTTCCGATAAAAAGGCTTGATCTTGGTCACTGAAATTACTCACAGAGATGTTTTCTTCATTTTTCAATCATATTTCTAACCTTGGAGTAACATGAGTTAGCTCTTAATGCTGCAGCCATTTGTTCTTACTTTCCCTTTCAATATATGCGCTAAACCTCAAGTTCATTGGTATAGCTCTATCATGATTTATGTCAGGGGAAAATTACTAGAAGCCAGAGGGGGGTTTAAATTTTTATCCTTTCCTTTGTCTTGGGCATAGTCAATAGCTGAGATTACACTGACAATAATATTCAAAGGAAGCCCCTGAGGTATATTTAACAATTTCTGAGTTATGGTGTTTTCTACTTCTTCTGGAAAAAAATATTGAAAATAATTTAAGAACTCAGGGAAAATAATTTAAAATATAATGGTTGTAGACATAAAAGTTAAGGTTCAGGAAATTCTTAGTTCAAAGGATGGCTCTTCTACGTTTTGGGGGAAGTTCCTATTTATGTGTTCCTGCAAGTCAGAGATGACACTTTTGGGCATTCAGGAATTCTGAGGTAAGTCTATAAAAAGTATCAGTTTTACTAAGCAATTGTTTAAAACCTCAGATTAAATCCAAAGTTCTATGTGGTTAGGTCTGATTCTGAAATAAAATTATTCATTCGAATGTCTCTACATCATTATGAAGTAAGAATAAAAAGAAGCCTTAGAAAACATGAAGAAAATCTAGATGTATATCTAAATTTCTTTCCCAGATGATTCAGATGCTTAGAATTTATTGCTTGTGCCTTTTAGATGGAAGGGTTAATTTTCAGAATATAAATATCATGAAGATTTCATTCATTCTGTTTTTGAGCCATACTTTTTTTCCTTTGTACTCTGAATTACTTATTTGTAACAGTACATTGTACTCCTAATATATTATGTATAACAGTAGAGGATCCTCAGCCTGTTGACTAAGGAATTTCCAAGCTTCTCAGCTAAAAGTAACATATTTCTAAATGGTTATGAAATGCAGAACCCAAATTTGAGCTCCTCAGGGATGGGCAATCACTGGAGCACAGGAATTATGGGCCCTACCCCATTCAGCTCCTGACATGTCAAAGAAAAGTCCTTGGATGATAGGAGGAGCTCTCCTTTGACTAGCCTTACCTTGTATTTGCTTTTGGTAGGTAAGAGATCTCCCTGGTGTAAGTTAAGATGGTCTGTGTAAGCTGCTGCTGATCCAGTCACTTGAAAATCATTACTTTGACCTGGAAAAACCTTAATACTGATCTAAGTATTTTTGAGAATAAAGCAGAGCTGTCTGTATTTTCACTTGTTCCCTGAGACTAGGAATTGTTTAAGATTATTTGTTATTTTCTCTGCAAAATAAGCTGCTCAGGAAATTGAAATCACAAGTGTTTTGAAATGTTTCTCAGTTTATACTTTTAATAATTGCTATTTTTTTTCTCCAGACTAAATTCCTTTAAACATTTTTATCTCAAAGGTTCACCTGCTTTTAAAAGGGGAAGTACTGCCATGTTCAGAGATCTGTGGATTACCTAAAATAAAAGTCTGGAAAGACCACTGGCAGCTGCCACTAGCCTTAAATATAAATGTCTACAAGTACTCAGATATCAAAATATCTGAATACACTCTTGTCAGTCATTCTTACTGCCTATTAATAACGATACTTACCTCCATTTAAAAATAGAAACATGAGCATTGGATTTTTGGAGCCCTAACTGTTCCTGTATTTTTCTTTTAGGAAGCAAATGAATGTCCCAGTACTCATTAAAAAGCAAACAAACAAACAAACAAACAAACAAAAAAAACCCAACAAAAAAAAACCCCTAAAAATTACATTCCAAAGCTTTGAGTCCAGGTCCCACAGCTGCCAGAGTTGTCCCATGACTGTACCAAGTGCTGGTCTTGAGACAGGAGAAAAGGAGGCTGTTTTTAGCAAGACTGAGTTGTAAACCTTGCTCACATTGGGAAGACAAAAAATTGTAATACAACTAAGCCACTGTTGTGTAATGATATAGAAAACTCTTTGGTCTACCACAGTACTTAAACAGAGTTGAATTTATGTATATCTGTTGCAGATAACTCTCTTCTACAACTGAAAGTTTTCCTAGAGTCTATCAGATTAAATAGCTTTTCTGTTTGCCTTACTGAAGTACTGGAAACACCTTTTTCATTACACTGCTTCCACTCCATGTGAGCATAATTCAAAAGCTAGTAGCTTGTTTTGCACTATACAATACAGTATGTGGATGCTCTCTATATGTGCAAATCTTGCTTCTGTGCGTTTTAATAGAAGTCTTCCGAAACATGGTGTAAATGGTTCAAGAAGAAAATTAGTTTAATTAGAAAGTTATTACAGTCAAAATATGTATAAGCCTTGCTTTTCAAAGCAAACACTCAGCATCACTATCTTAGAATGTGTCCCTTCATTAAAATGAGCAATTATTCTTTTTTGTATAATTTTAAATAACAGGCTCTATGGAATTTATTAAACGACAACAAGGGTTAGTGTCAAGTAAATGATAGAGTAATATAAAAGATCTCTAGTAAGAAAATCAGGATACTGACCTGAGATATTCCAAACTCCTGATCCTAAACTGTGCAGTAATTCAAGTGTCAGCAAAATGCACTGCTGAGTTTTTACGATTCTTCCTAAAAGAAAAATCCAATCAGGAGTCTTGGATTCTAGCACCTTCATTGCCAGAAAATATGTTTCACTTTCTCTAGGTCTCCTTTCATTTTAATTTCTTGGTTTTAATACTTAATTACTTAAGTATTTATTTATTAAGGATGTTAATGTGATTCTGTAATACCATCTCATGGTTGCCATAAAGCTTGCAAAGAACATATAATTTCATAAATGGCTTTGTACAAGCATGCCTACAAAGTTCATATATTTCCATGCTTATATAAAGAAATTGGCAAGTGGGTTTGAAGATCGGAATAAATCCAGATCAGAATCAAGTCCTTGACTGCAGAACTGTTTTGTCATGTTTACTTTGCTTCTAATATCTAGATTTAGAATTGTCAGTACTTGAATGGCTATGAATGGATGACCACAGAATCAGAATAAATCCTGATTTGTTCATCGTGCATTGTGGTATCAATAAGCACAATGTGGTTTCAATAAACAGTTGCCACATAGTACAATTGTTGTATCATGATGAACGGGTTTAATTTGTTGGCATTTTAAATTAACATTCCATAATTTTCTTATTAAATTCTTATTTGAAGATTAAATTCAAGTCAGCTTCAGTTTTGTTCTTCCGTGGTTTCCATGATTTCTCTTCCTTGTAACTTTCAGATTAGCAGGCCTGAATCCAAATAGGTTGGCTGTCCTCTACTGGAATTTATAACAAGATGTTTGCCAGTCTGATCATAACAGATTTTTTGCAGACTTTGGGGAAAGCAAGATTGTTGGTAGGGTCTGAACAGCAGGTTTATCAGAAAAAAATCTGTTACAGGATATAGGACATACAATATCTAACCTTGAAATTATAACCCCCTGTAACATTTTTTCTGCTACATAGAGGCTGTTACTAGAGTGTGCTTCCAAAAGAAATTAATTTAATTTTTGCCTATTTTTGTACAATCCTTTATGCTTCCTACATCCTATCCAAAAATTCTAATTTATCATTCTACTGAGAGATTACTGTTTGAATGGGAAGTTACTTCTGTTCCATGTAGATTTTCATTTCGTGTCATTCTTAGCTGACCTCCTACAGTAGTAATGCATCTTCCCTCTTCCTGTGCTAGATTAGTGTATGCTCTGAAACAATCTTGTTTTCTGAATGTGAATGTACTGTGATAGGTATTAATTGTAATTACTATAGTTCTAATTATATTCCTAATCTGTGATGAAGATAGGAATTAATCTGCAGTAGAATCAGAAGATAGTGAGCTTTGGACAAAAACAAGGGGTGGAATTTTATCCCTCAATTAATTAAATTCTTTTTTTTTCAGTGTAGTACCTACCCTTAAGAAAATTCTTTTTTTGTGCACTGATGAGTTTTCCCTGTGTTGTCATGGATCACAGAAACAAATCTGCTTACGATTCTTCATGCACTGACTTCAGATGCTTTATACCTTTCCCACTGTGTAGCTTTTGGGCTAGGGCCTGGGGCAAGAATTTTATTGAGAATTTATGGGTAGGAAAAGATGGATTAAATGTGTACTCAGAGTAAGTTCCTTCACTTGTTACTGGAAATTCTAGACAGTTTGCAACACCATGAGAATTTTTACTTCTTTACCATCCTGTGGACAAAAGAATCTGTTTCATTTTTCTATGGCAGGATAGGTGTGCTGTTATTCCTGCATGCTTTGCTGACCAGCTGTGTTATCTTAAAGAGAAACCTTTTTTCTTCAGTTCTCTGTGATTTAAACTGGAATTGTATCAAAATAGGTTGCATATTCTGTTCTATGTATGTTAATCTAAACCAGTCTAATATATTACTTTAAAAATATGTTTAGAAATATGCCTGAGGACCTGAAAGGGATATTGGATAATCTATGCTTATTTAGAAATTATGTAGTTGCTGTATAGTTAGGTGGAATCCACAGGGTTTGGAATGCGTATGCATGATTTTTTTCTCCTTTTGGGTTTAACCTACAGAGAAGAGAATGTGGGAGTGATTTTTTTTTCTGGGCAGTTCTATGACCTTTGTATTTCTTGATTCTGCCCCCTTTCTCCCCAAAACCTCAAACAAATAAACAAGCAAAAATAAGTCTATTTTAGTTCTTTGTAGTATAAGCTAGTATGCAAAAAGGCCTTTGCAGTAGTGTTGTCAGTAATAGCAAGTGATTTTTCAATTAGTAATTAAAAACGTACTTCCTTATCAAGATTTAAAAATGCAACAAGATGATTTAGCTTTAATGAAATTAAAAGGACCAAGGAGGCAAAAGAAAGCTGTAAAGGGAAAATGTTGTGTATTGGGCAGATATTTATTCTGTTGTTTTGTTTCAGAAATGATAGTCTGCTAAACTTAGTACATATTATAGGCTTTTTTGAACTTCAGAAAACACAGCTGTGTTTTAAATTTCTGCTTTAAAAAAATTCACAAATTTACATTGTAGTAATATATTTTCAGTGACTAATGTACCTATTTTATTGTGTTAAAAATTGTACTTGCAGCTCTATTTTATCACATCCACATTTCAACATACTGCTGAAAATTCCCACTGTTCCCACTATTCCCACTATCATATGCAGACGTAGCTCAGTCATTTCTTTTCCTTCAGTATCTGTGTCTTTAAATGTCCATGAGAAACTGTGCAAAATCAAATTTTTATTATATCGTTTTTATCAGTCTTGGCATAGGAATGGATAAAAAACCAGTTTAGCATGTCCCACAGCCTCTCCTCACAGGGCAAGCGCTCCAGCCCCACTGCCTTGGTGGCTTCCTCTCGCCTCCAGCCAGCTTGTGGATGTGTTCCCTGCATGCAGGGTGATACTGCTGATGTGTTCTGATGCACTCAGCAGAGCAGGGCCAATCCCTTCCCAGTCTCTGGGCTTCTGTGACATTGCTGTCCCCCACTGCTGCCCAGGGGCATGGCTGGCCACTGCTCACCTTGCTGACCTCTGGGGCCATCCCCAGCCCTGCTAGCCCCAGCCTGCACCTGCAGGGTTCTGCCCTCCTGGGAAAGACATTCCTGTGGGCCAATTTCTGTCACAGTCCCTTTGGCTATCTGGCATGCCCTCAAGTATAAATGCTATTCAAGATGAATTATTTTGAATGTAAATAACAGCGTCCAAGATAGTAATGGGAACAAAACTTTGCTGTCCACAAAAGGTACAGTAGGAGCAGATATGAAAGTACAGGCAGGAATAACAGGTATTAATGGTCTAGTAAAAATTGCTTAAAATCACAAGAAAGAATAAAGAATTTAGTTGGTCTTGCACGTCTATGTGTTCACTGGTACCTAGAAACTGTGGGCTTCAGTTTATTACTTCTTCAGGGTAGCTGCAATATAAGCAAAAGGCATCACCAGTGGTAGTTCTGTACTAATTTATCTGGAATGGTAAATGACTTGAGATCAATAATCTAGAATATTTTTTCCCTCATTACACAACTGAAAATCAGGAGATTGCCATTAACAAGTATAATTATGTGAAGTCTGTTCCCTTCCTTTTGTAGTAGTTTCTGTAGATGTAGTTAAGCAGCTTGTGGGTCTTTAATATTATTTGAACTAACAACCATTGCTTATGAGAACAAGAAATGCTTTTGATGCTGTCTTCAGTAGACTTGAGGCCCAAGGTAAAATATGTTGCTTGTTCTTGGGTAGTCGTTACACAGCACCATTAGGTTGTCATCATTGTTGTCACATAGTTAAGAGATATTAAAGAAGTAAGAACTTTTACCTGAGTACTGCAGAAAAAAAAAAAAAAAAAAAAAAAAAAAAAAAAAAAAAAAAAAAAAAAAGCTGTGTTATTCTATTGTGAATTTCTTTGTAAATGTATGATTGTGAACATACTGTTTATAATCATTACATTAATAATAGTAATATAATATTGTGAATACACATAGAAATTATCTACTCTTTCCTCCATATTTATTTATGTTGTTACAGTTTAAACCCTGTTAAAATCAATTAAAAAAATCACATTTCATTATTAATAGCCTCTCTTGAAATGATTTCTTCTTCCGCTTTCCTTTTCCCTCTCGTCAATTCTTAAGTTCATATTAAACATTTCAAAATAGTGTATCCATTTTTTTCCTCTCAATATGCTTGGACTCTCTTTGTCTACTATTCTCTTTCCTGCTCAAGAGATCATCTAGTTCTGTGGGATATAAATAAAACGAGATCTATGTTATCCAAGTCTTGCCTGTTTCCAAATTATTTTTTTTCCAACTGTTTCTGTCTTAAATTTTATTTTCTAAATACCAGTCCTATAGTTCTGAAAACCATGTAGAAGACACAATTAAAGTTAAGGATATTTGATTATCATCTTCTGTGGGGTATTTATATGCCAAAAGTACCTTTCACTTTCTTTTGAGCAAAATACTTCAAATTTAGAGCATGAAGATAACAAAGAGGAAAGACAAAAATAAACTAATGAAGCACACCTGCAATGGCAAAAGACATAATCCATTATTTCTGTTTACAAACCTGTCAAAATTCTGTTTACGTTGTTTTCTGTGCTGCTTTAAGTGCAAGAGAGTGCTTTATTCCAAAGCCTCATTGCTTTGATAGTTAGAAACACTGCTACCTACTTTGCTTGTGTTATGTTTCACATTTATCTTACAAAAGAAATCTGCTAAGACTTCCCCAGTAGACTTTCTTTTTTAAATGTATTTTTAAGCTTTTGAATGTTGTGAAATGAATGCATAACTTTCTGCCTTCTGACTTGAGTGTGACTTCGACTAGTGACTGGCCTAGATCTGATGGATGGTTTGTCTAGTGATGAGGACTGAAATAGTGACCAGGGCTGCATATCAACCCAGCACAAAAATTCTTTCTTTACAGTGGAAATGCTTGCCTTAATGGAAGGAGCAGAAATCAGAAAGCAGGCAAAATACTAAAGACTTATTTCAGCCTCTAATGTTGTATTACAAGATTATGTTGATACAGTTCTGACCATCTGTGTTGCTTTTCCACATTTGTAATTTGTAGGAGAAACATTTCAATAAAATCAACCTGTTTCAGGTTGCTCACAGTCTTTATTACAATAATTTGTCAGTTTCACACGTTTTATTACAGTAACTTTTCAGGTTAGTACAACATTTACAATTGAAGTATCAAAAGTACTTTCTTAAAAAATAACAATAAATTCCACCTGAAATGTTCAACAGATTTTATCAGAATATGCAAAACACGTCACAAGATCAAAATACAGTTTCTGTTGTCTAAAAGATATTGCTTTACAACTTCACTAATAGTCATTTTTCTAATGAGAAGTGCTATACATAAAAATATAAAAGACATTTAACAGTAAGACTTCAAAGGAAAAGCAAGTTGGAGGGTTGTTGTAGGGAGTGTTAACAGCTTGCATGGGAGAAAAACGCCACGCGCTTGGCTGTCTTGAGAAATAGAGATTGGAATGTAGAATTGATAATGCAGGTGGCTTACAATTATAAACATTACTAATACTGTAGCTTTTGCAAACCTACCGATCCTATGCTGATGAATAGAAAATGACAGCCTAACTAACCAATGTATGTTTGACACAAATGTATGCACTGGTTGCTGAAGTGGATAAAAGAGGCCTGTCCCAGAATAAAGGGGTTACTTTTTGTGTGTGTATATGTGTGTCTTTGTGTCTGTTATTTTGTGTTGGCTATCTGGCCAACAGTGACAGGTTGTAGAACTAGACTTGAAAAACATTTAGGGGTATTCTTTAAAAGAACAGAAAATTTATTTTTTCTTCCAACTTTCAAAGCTGTAGAATGAAAATTCCATTTAGTATCAAGTGTCCTTTAAAAACAATATTTATACTGCTTTTGTTTTCAAATGTAATGTTATCATCTTTGTGGGAGTCTTTTGTTCATTTATATTTTAAAAATATCCATTTGTGAATACAATCTGTACAAAGTCTGACTCCCAGATGATGGATTTACTGTGTGCTGGAGGCTGTTGCATATTCAGAAAGGGATTCAAGTGAAAATCTCACTGCAGGAATCTCTTTTCCCTTTCCTTCTCTCTTGAGAAATGCGATGTCATAACTGACTGTGTGAAATGATATATGGTGTGAATTGCCCTCTGAGCTACAGAGGAGCTGAGTGCTTTAGAGACATATAACTGGATAGTAATGGAGATTAATGAAGATAGATGCAGTTAAAAAAAGACTGCTTTTAATAGAAGTATTTTAAAAATGTGCCATCATACTGAGAAATTAATAGCCTAAATGTTTTAAAAAAATAAAGGAAAAAATCAAGCAATGCTGAGAAACAGGTGCCTTAATTAATCATTTTTTAGAACCTTAATGATCAAGAAACTATGGATATTGGACATGGAGATGCTACATTAGTTTATCTTATCACTCCCACTTCCACAGCAGGAAATTAAATTCTTCAGTACTTTTCTTCATCATACTGTCAAATGTTTTACCCAGCTATTTTGAAATGGCTTAAATAATGGATATGGGAAATTAATTTAAAGTTTTCTGACTGATTTATGTGGAACCTCAGCACAAATGATGACATTCCAAAAGGTGGTCAATCACCTGAAGGAATACCTGGAAAAGGAGTAGTGAATATGCTGTAAAAATGCCTGACGGTGAGGCTCACGGTAAAGGAGTGAGAACATGCTAATGCCTGATCATTCAATAATAAATTTAAAAGCCAGTGGAAAATACTACTACGTTTTTAATCTGCAGTTGTTATGCTCTGACTATAAGATATGCCTTTGCCTAAATTAAAGTGCAAATGAGACCTTATGGCAAAGTAAACAGTACAGATTTTATTTAACAGTAAATGTGAGGTAGAGAGATAGAGAAAAATAGGAAGTGGGGGCAAGGAGGGAAAAGAAAAGAGAGAAAGAGAGAGAAAGATGCCACCACTACATGGTGTCCTGTAGCAACCTGGTCTTCACCGTGGTCTTCTCAGTGGTAGGTGTGCCTGAGTCATTCTTCTGGAGGTACCATGTTATACGATCCAGGTCCCAAGTGTCCATGGTGCCTAGGTGCTCTTCCCATAACTTGAGATGCCAAGTGTGTAAGCATTTCCTTTAACCAGTTTGCCACAGTGAGAGTTTTTGTTTGGGTGCTAACCAATTCTGGGTTTAGCTCTTTCCTGCTGTGTCATGTGTCTCGATCTCAAGTTCCTGTTGTGGTGGCTTATTTTATGGGAAGTTCCAGTGTTTTGAGACAGCTAACTACATTCTTGTAAGTCCAAACAGTAGTTCAGAAGGCAGTTCAGATAAATGAATATTGGTGAAACTTGAAACCTGTCCTGGGGAGCGCACGTGCCGTGAGATTGTGCCCTCAGCCTGCAGAATTGAGAATTACTCCCTGAAAATGTTTTTGTCAAGAAACTGCACAATGAGAACTTCATAGATTCAGCTGCTTTTGTTGATTAGTTTAATTGAAGGAAAAGTGAAGAAAAAGGTGGTATGTTGTTGTAGATATCCAGTTGTACTGGGTGAATGTGGCAAGGTGGGTCTGCAGGGTGGGCATCTGTAAGAAGCTACCTGAAGGTTGTCCTGTGTCTGAGATAGGCAGATGTGCTGCTGGCCAAAGCCGAGCCTGTCAGGGACAATGGCAGCACCCCTGTGGGAACAGACTTAAGAAGGGTGGGAAAAATAACAACTGGGCAACAGCAATTGCAGCCAGGTGAGTGAGAATATGAGAGAACCTGCAGACAGCGAGGTCAGTGCAGAGGGAGAGGGACGAGGTGCTGGAGACTGTGGCCTTTGGAGCAGGACCTGTGGCTTCATGGAAAGAGGAGCCCATGGTGGAGCAGGTTTTCTGGCGGGACCAGCGATCCCATGGAGGACCAACTCTGGAGAAACATTTTCCCAAAAGACAGCATCATATGGGAAGACCTGCGCTGAATTCGTACATGAAGAGCTGTAGCCTTTGGAAGGACTCCTGCTGATGCAGTTAATAGAGGATTGCTTCCCATGGAGACACTTCATGCTGGAGTAGGGGAGTGGCATGAGAAGTCCTCCCGGTGCAGTAGAAGGAGTATCAAAGACAATATGATGAGCCCTCATTCCTTATCCTTCTGAGCCACTTGAGGGTGTGAGGTAGAGAAAATCAATAGTAAAATTGAGTATGAAAGGAAGACAAGGGTGTGAGAAAGGTGGTTTAAGACTTAATTTCTCATCACTCTGCTCCAATTTGATTGGTAATAAATTAAATCAGTTTTCCCTAGTCAAATCTGTTTTAAGATGGCAATTACTGTGTTATTTCTTCCTGTTCCTTATCTCAAATGCATGAGCCTTTCATAGTATTTTCTGTCCCCTGTCCAGTTAAAGAAAGAATGTGATGAAGTGACTCTGTTGGGCACCTGGCATCCAGTCAAGATCAACCACACCAATATATGACCCTGTATGGAATGACCATATAAAAATGTTAGCAGCAGTTTTCTTGGTGCTGTACCTCATTCTCCCTGAAAAGGACAAGGGGAATCTCTCCCACAGTAGCTCCACACTAGAAGGGAATTTTCCATTTTCTGAGCCTGAGAGGGTTTTGTTCAGAGCCAGCTGGCAAGATTGCCTCTACCATAAATATACACGCCAACTAACTAGACTATGGCCCTTCATTTAGGAACAGATTTTGCAGAACAGTTACTTGTAGATAACAGGAATGGATTAACTGACTCGAGATCTAGAGGCTCTTCTCATTTGTCAGACCAAAGTGGCATGTCCCAGAACCTTTACGATCTGCATCATATATAATTTTATAATTCTTGAAAAAGACCATTCAGATGTGCACAGAAGTTATCTGCTTAACTCTTGTGAAATAACACAAAAAAGTGCCAGAAAAGTGTCATAACACTTGGAATGGGTCATGACATTACCTGCAGCAAAAATGTTTTACAGATTTAGATGGTTTTTTTTCCCCCCTGCTTCAATACAGATGATCATCTACCTTTTTTTTCCTCCTAAATTTGCCCTTGCAGTCTTTGAGTGAGTACTGTTGGGCAAGCTGATTTATGTTTAACTTGTACAAGACAAAGTGGTATGAAATGTCTTAAACGTTTTCTTTCTTCATCCGCAATGCTTGGTAAGTGGGGGAGAAAGTAATTAAAAGTACATGCAGTTGGGTCTTAATCCAGAATATCATCACGTATCATGACTGAGCATAGCTGCTAGATTTCTTCCCAGGTTTTGTCTCAAATAGCTCACTGCTGTTTCATGTAGAGTACTGGATTATCAGTGAACCATTTTCTTACACCATCTAAGTTCTTTCTCAAGAAATACCTTTTGCATTTTCTTTGGATCACAGCATTGGAAAATAGTTTTGCAGCTTTGGATAACATCTAGAAACTTTGGATAACATCTAGAAATAGCCTTTTCCCCATAAGCATCTTTATCACCATTCTTCTGATTCTTTCTCCATAGCTGTTTTGGCTGTTACTTTACCATGTGTACTTCCAAAATGTCAGTTTGATTTAGCTTGATGTAAATAGCTGGAATCTACATAGTAAACAGAGATAGTCTGAGTACTATCCTTTCTTCTTAAAGACACAATATACCAAATTTCTCATTATTAAAACTAGGTTGGATTGTAGCAGCTGTTGGTGCTATTGACGTAGATTGTTGGTGTATAAGTAAATTTTGATTACTTAAGATTTTTTCTTAGGAATAGAAATGATTTAGTAGTCTTACAGCTTCCTCATGAGGGAAAGTGGAACAGCATGAAGCTCTGCCAGGGAGGTTTAGGTTGGATTTTAGAGAAAGGTTCTTCACCCAGAAGGTGCTGGGCACTGGAACAGTCTCCCCAGGGCAGTCACAGCACAGCCTGACCAGTTCATTAAGTGTTTGGACAATGCTCTCAGGCACAGGGAGTCACTCTTGGGGTGTCCTGTGTAAGGCTAAGAGATGGACTTTAGTGATCCTTGTGGTTGGTTCCCTTCCTACTGGGAAGTCTATGATTCTGTAACAAATATTAGGTTTGCTTAGTATGAACCATTAAAGGATTTCTGCTTTGCAACATTTGCAACATCCCTGATTTTCAATGGGTATCATAGAGCACTTGCAGGAGCTGTTCTTTCGAGGTGTCTCTCACAGTGGAACTTAATAATCATATAGAAAAAAATAGGAATTCTGTTTCTGAATGAAATAAATGCTCAGGTTGAGTGTAGAAAGTGTTTAATTACTTTGTTTTTTTTTTTTTTTTAATTACAGATAAATTTATGTTTCTTCCATTAATATTGTGAAGATAAAATCACATTTTTTGTTAACTGGAGTTTGATTTGAGTTCATTCTTTCATCAGTGTACGTTTACTCAGACTCTTAATGTTGTGATTCCATGTCTTTCAGTCATTAACATTGTGGGCATCTGAAGCACTAATTCATAAGGAACCTTCAATTCCTGCTTTTGTCCTGATTAATTTCTCTGAATTTCCTCACATGTATACCTGGGTACAATATATCGAGAAGCCTGCTGGTTCTTTGAGGACTTTGCATATGCTATGTGAAACAAAATTTTTCATTATTTTTTTGCTCCCTAAACTGACATAAATTAAAGAACATTGCATATATTAGTACATGTATTAACTGTATTGCTTTGATTACTCTTGAGTAAAAGTGCATTCTCTGCATATCAAATATTTCTGAGCCAGATATCCATTTTTAATGTGGTTTGCCTAAAATACCCCACAGGTGGCATAACAGTGGATGATTAGGTTTGTGGTGAGATTAGGGAGCATTAGATACAAGCAATATAATTTGCTACCTATGTCATTTAAAACTACCATAGATGCTGCTATAATTAATGAAAAACTTTTTCAAGCTAGCTTGTTTTTCTTCTAAATCTGAATTTTCTCTTATGAATATCAAACTGTGTCCAATTTCTGTATTTCCAGGAAAGATTTAGTTTCTGAGCTAAGTGTGCCTCTGCAATGAGCCCTCTGTGCCAAGATCCTTCAAGACTGTGTGAGAGCTACCTGAAGTTCTGGATGGCATTTTTTTCTTCTCGTTTTCAACTACAGAAAACTACTTCTGTGTTTTCTCATAGTGTTCTGTTGGTTTGGTTTGCTCAATAGTAGTAATAGCAATACCGTTAGTAGCAAGATTAGTAACACTAATAACTGACTTTGGGCCCCAAACTCGTCTGTAATGAAAGCTGGCATTAGACTTGCTTGTGATACAGCAGTACTTGGGTAGAAGCCACCTTACCTCTGTGGCCAAAAAATGCACCTTTTCTCTGTTCTCCCTTCCTGCATTACTTCTCAGAATGAGAGAGCTTTCTTGTGTTTTTAAAGAGAGTTCATGGAACACGATTATTCTGTCTGTTTTTTATAGAAATTTCTTGAAGTTTCTCTGAATAGCTGCTTTCTCTCCTCACTGCCCTTGTGAGGGGCTCAGAGATTCAGGGAAAGGGAGTTTTCTTTCCTCTGCCAAC
>CM019236.1:31399040-31427834 GCA_009741485.1 Malurus cyaneus samueli
TTACCTGCAGCACGTCATCTATTAATGGTACTGTTTTGGACAGAGCACTTGAATAAGTATATGGCCTGCAGCCCTGCGTCAGTCACTTAACTTGGCCTGAAGGAGCAACTTTGAGAAGGCCCAAACCCAGGTTTAAGAAAAAAAAGTTTACCTTGTCTTAAAATTAACTGCAGTAACACCACATAACTAAATAAGTTGTGCTACTGACAATGACTTGCTAAGATTTTCACCTTTAACTGAATAACGTAACTATGCACTGGTTTAATGACAGTGAAAAATTACTGGATTTGAAAGTTGCTGTAGTGTCTATGAAAACAGCTCAGTCAGAAGATCAGCCTCATTTTTTTCTTTCATATCCACCTTGCTATTTTAAAGTCAAGTTTCATATTATGATAACAGGCAACTTCTCCACTAACATGTAAATCAGTTTTATAAGAGTAAAGGTGTAGGCAAATCCATTCAGCTGGAAGTAGACAGACTATCTTATCTATAATGTGTAAGTAAGGAAATAAATCCTTAAAGAGAAATACAATAATTAAAAAAATTAAAATTTTCAAGACTAGTTTAATTTCCAGCTACATCATCCTCATTCCTTGTCTGAGTTGGAAACAGAAATAAATAATAAATAATTCAATATTTTAATTTATTGTAGAGGAACGTTATGAAATATAAGATATAAATAAATGTTTCCCATGTGCAGAGTATTTTCAGTCCCTTTGTTTATGTTTAAATCTTTCATCCTTCAAATGAACACTGCTATCACTAGAAATTTGAATAGTAAACCAGTTAAACTGGCAAATTCAAGCAGTGGAACTGGATATTTGGTTTTGTAAAGTTGATTGTCTGAAGATTTCTTCATGTTTTATACTGGAAAGACTTCACTTAGAAATGAAGGTAGACAGATGTTCTTGCAAATCCAGATCACATGCAAAGAAAAAGGAAGAAAGACTTACACACATTTCTTTCCATTTTATAGCAATTTTAATCTGCTTTAAAATGCACAGAAAAGTACTGGGAGGCCCCAAAATCTTTAGCTTCTGTCAAACCGTCTGTTTTCGGCTTCAGACTAGCCAGAGTGTCTGCTGCTTGAAGCCTTTGAAGTATCTACAGATTGGACTTTCACTGCCCTCAGCAACTCGAGGGAGGAACCAGTGGTTTGAAGGAGAAAAAAATCCTCTGCTGCAGCCAAGTTTTGATTATCTGTCAGCTTGGGCAATCCAAAGCTACTTCAAAAGGCTTCGAAGTGCAGACACAGTGGCTGGGGCTGAAGTTGACTTTGGAGATTTCAGGATCCAGAACTCAGTAACATTTCCAAAATTAATCGTGAATGGATTAAAATGAAGTAATATAATTAAATATATACTCCAACTCCTTTTCTATCCATTGCAATCTACTGATAAAATGTACCCTAGAACAGTAGACACGTGACAAGCAAAAAATTACTTAATTGTGGTTCACTTTAATAACCTCTGTTCTATCTGTGAAACAACATGAAAAGTTATTAAAAGATAACTGTGTGCTCAGGTGCTGAGTAAAGCTGGCTTGCACCCCACTGCTGAGCTCAAGGTGAGTCACTGCTTTCCCATGTTGTTACACAGGGATCCTTGATGTGTTTGAAACCCACATTGAGATTGATGAATACTCTGGCTCATTTCTCCCTAATTTCTCAGGCATTTTTCACTACCAGGATATACAGCAGCATTTTAACACAATACTTCATCAAAAAAACACTAATTTAAGCAATCTAATAAATGTGGAATTCCAAAGTCTCCTTACTAAGCCAGTGTCTTTGTTTTGGCTAAGTTTTTTTTTTACTAGAAGAGCTTTTTGGTGAGAGGAGAACAAGCAAAAGAGGGCATTTTGGCAAAGGCCATTTTGGTTGGCCATTGAATCTCCATTCTGCCTGGTCAACAGCAAGAAAGTGAACTCTAGTTGTATATCCCAACAACATACTATAGCCCATTACATCAATTGAGAAAATTGTCTCTCTGTGTCTCCTTGTCTGAAGTTGTTCCTAGAATAACAGAACTGTTTAGTTTGGAAAAGACTTCTGGTTTATTGAGTCCTTAAAACGACCAAGTCCTCCTACATCAAGCAAATAAATATTTCCTCTTCCAGGAAAAGGGAACTGATTCTGCATGAAAAAATCTCTGCAAAATGGGGAAAGGTCAGGTAGTATTTCGTGTGTTACTCTGACCATACAGTTTTTGTTTAAGGTGAAATTACTTAAGGAGGTGAAAAGCTCATGTCTGAGATATGGCAAAACCTGTGGATTAGTCAGTCTTCTGAAACGTAGGAGCAAGAAGATATTTCAGCTAGGTGGATTCAGGAGGAAGAATAGAACTCTCCATCTGTGTCCACAAAGTTTTTGTGACTCTCAGAGACTGATTACCATGCAGACTTGGAGGAGATATTTACATTAGCTTTAGCTCTTTCATCAGCACAGAAGCTGTCTAGCTGTGGAAAAGCATGAAGGTTTGTGATAGTCTCTGCTTTTTAGTGTCTGTGGGTTTTGTTGAGTGTGTGTCAGATGCTGCTGGAACCAATCTGTGGGTTTTGCCCACTTGGCTGCAGTAGAGAGAAGCAATAAAATCTGTTCCAGACTCTTTGTTACAGTGAGGTAGCCAAATCTGGATGATACTTGCAGCACTTGCTGAAAAGTTGAAAAGTGTTTAATCTAAGTATTTTTCTCATTTCATCAAAAAGTTTTGTCAAGGCACAGAATTATTCAAAGTGGTCTCAGTTTATTATCAAAACACTGGAAAAATTAGAAGGGAAACAGAGAAATGACCAAAGGAAATGCCGTTGCTTTTTCTTTGGTAATTTGGAAAACGTTTCAGGGACTGGTACCATCAGGGTACTTAAGAAATGTGATTAAGTCAAATTTTCTCCATGATACATAGTTCAACAACATTCTCCTAGTAGACGTTCTTGCAGATATTTGTTAGACATATTGGATTTACCAACTGTAATAGATAACAAATAAGATCAGATGTCATTTTGCACGATTAGTGAAGCTTGGTTTGGGTATATGCATGTCGAGTAACGCTCAGAGTGCAAAAAAAAAGACAAGAGGTTTATTGGTTATATTGCGTAGATTCATGTGCAAGTCTGAAGAGATCTAGATCAGTACGAGTAGATTCAAGTGAATCAATGCTAAATGATCAATAACAGAGGTATACATTTGTTTTACAGCTAGAAGTTCTGTCTGAATGAGAGTAGAGTAAGCTTTTAATGGCATCAGATCCAAGCTCATCGTGTGTTAATATTTAATGTGTTTAAGAGGTACTTTGTGCAGAGCGTCAATGAATGTGTAGGAGCGTGTCAAATGTTTCTGCAATTAGTCAGGATAGTGATATCATTTCCTCCTTCCATGATTGGCTCTTCGAGAGTGAGTGGATATCTGGTTGTTATTGAGCGACTGATACTATCTAGGATCGATGTTTAATTTTCATCCGCTTCAAGCTACTTTCCTGGTCATAATCACTTCACAGATTATCCACTGATTACAATATGCCACATTCTTATTAAGTTTAGCAACATGAAATTTAGATGAAGAGAGCTTATCAGGGTAGTTTAGCAAGCAGATTTATTGGAAATTTTTTTATTGGTTTACGTTATTGGTTTGTAGGAAGAGCTAAGGTGAATGATTTGGTTGTGTAAAGGCGCAGGGAGGATTGGCTCGTTATTAATTCAATCTATCATATACTTGGTTCTATATTCATAACCTCCAAGGTTATAGGATATCTAACGAGGTTCCTATTGTTCATGGAAAAGTCACGGGATAGTTATTTGTACAACTTGATATAGATTGCTGTGGCTGTTTGAACGTGTTTTCTTTTCATCCTGTCATGGGTGTTCACCGTTTTCTGGCATCTCCTCTTCAACATTAGTTGATTGTGTTTTTATGAATAGAGCCAATTAGCAACCAAGGGCCTGGGCTGTGGAGTTAGCATGGAATTACCACAATGCTCAGGCGAGTTGGCTGGAGATGATTGTAGTGTAACTTTTTGTTCACCTAGCAGTGTTGCACGATGCGTTGCTTTTTGTTATATGGACAAGACAGATGTATGATTTAAGACACTTGCAGTGAGACAGTGGGTTAGTAGGAATTGATTATTTATTAGATTTTGGTTTAGTGTTTTTTTGTGAGTTTGTTGTTAATGTGAGCATAGTGATTTGTATCTCAGTCATCAAGTGGTTCCCTACAAACACTGCATCGGTACGTCAGAAGTGCCAGTATAGGATGGTGGTGGAGGAGGACGCAATAGAAGGGTTGGGGGAACGATATACTTCGTATACAGATATTGTCACAATGATGCGTGGATTCCTCAAAGAAGTTATTGTTTGTGTTAATGAAGTTATTCTTGTGTTGTGCCTGTTGAGTGAGATATATATGACAGATTATAGAAGATGAGAGCAGGAACTAGCTTTATAAAGGTCTCACTAGAGAATTTGATAATTCTTTTCTTGTCGGCAGATCAAGTTATTCTCTCTTTATAAATTTTTTACGTATTTATATGTTTAGCGCAGCTCAGGCTGGAGGAAGAGAGAGTCTACTTGTGTTCCCATTCAGCGTTTAATTCTGTGTATGGTGCGAGGACCTTTGTGTGATTAAGTGTTGGGCGTTCCCTCTTTAATAAATGTAGAGAGTATGTGTAGTTAGAATGGTTGTCAGATTAATTGATATTTGGTTGAAGTACTTGTATAAGGACTCCATTAATAAGAATGAAGAAACTTTACTCAATTATTTTTATGTGTTTTTCTCTGACATGGAAGGTATATAATTTATAGTGAGTAGTTGGTGGCTGGGAAAGTTTGGATTGTGGAGATGTCATAGGTGACTATCGAGATGGCATTTTGATAGGTTAGTACCTGAACCAGCAGTTCCAGAAGAAACTCTCTGTTAGACAGTGAGCTTGGGTAATGGAATAGATAAGAACTTTTAATAAGTAGTTTTATCAGCTTATGAGTAATCAAGGAGATATACGTATGTGAGATATTAGCTCTAGTTCTATCCTTAATAAATCAAAATTTAAATAATTCTTAGTAATCAAAGAAAAAAGTTTTATTATGTGATTTCATACGAATTTGTGCTCTTCGGATAGAGTGTAAAGTGAAAGTACGATCATGAATGAATAGAGCTAATATAAATCTTGAAGGTTGGATGACTAGGGGATCCTGGTAGTGTTCCTGTAGGTTCAGCAGGAGCGTGATGTGACATCAGATAAGTGTAATGCAAGGCTGAAAGTATATTGATTTGGCAGCTATAGGCATATCTGATGAGAAAGTTATAGTTGTACACTAGGACTTTTAGATTGAACTTTTCATTGTATTGATTGGACCTGCTCTACTGTAGATGCGCATAAAGAGATTTACTTATTATTTGATTCTTGGATCTGGTCAGTTTGTGAGACAATTACGGATGTTTCTTCTTCTTCATTTTCGTGAAATGGTTTATTTTTTTGAGTGATTCAGAATAGAGGGATAATACAAGATTTAAGAACCATTCACTATATATGGTACTGACACTTAGTTTTTATCTAGAGTCGTGTGCTTTCTGGTGAGTTGGATTGAGAGTTCTAAATAGGTTGATTTTCCTATATAGTTTATCTCTTTTACTTGTCGATACGAGGGAATGTGTGATTTGTAGTTGACTCAAAGATAGCTGGTAATTACACATAGATAAGGAGAGAATGAAACATATTGTGTATGTTCTGTGAGGTGTAGCGTAATTTTTTATATTAGCAGGATCTTTTCAATCTGTATGTATTTACGCTAACTGTAGTTTTTAAACATACTAGAGAGAATAGTACTTGAATGTGCTTGTTTATTTTCTCATATCTTAATCCTTACTTGTTTGTAATTGTACATAGGTGATATGCTGATGTTAGTGTCTACTCTAGGACATCTTTTGTTTCTGTTTTTATATAATCATTTTTTTAAAAGCTCATGGCTTTTTTACACTTTTGAAGTTGAATGTGTATTGAAAAGGAGTAGAAAAAAACCATTATTTATATTTAATATATAATGTAAGATAAAGAGAGTTAGAGAGTCTTGCATGATGACTTTCTCACGAGCTGCATGTTATATTGGGTACGCTTGTACATATCTATTAATAGTTTTCTGACCAGTGTGTCATACCTAGATATCATTGTTTGTGGAGCACGTTGCATTTTGTACTGGTTATAGTAATAATATATTAATGAGTCTATAAGTATGTTTATGATTAGTGTAGATGCTTTGAAAAGAATCAATTTTAAAAATAGAGGTGTGCTTATCATTTTCTCGTTTAGATTGCTTCATTAATTATTGCTTGTATTAGTTAATTGGTTCATGTTTTAGTTGAAAGTTGCTCTCTAGTCGTGCTAATTTTAATGCTTGAACTGTTGTTCGGGCTTAGTTACCGCTTAGTGCAGGGTTAAGGGGTGTTCCTATAGTTGTGATGCTAGTGGTGGAAATACACACTGCCCACATCTAATAAAAGTCAGAGTGTGTTCTAATATGAAGTTAGGATGACTCATTACATAATCCACGTATTCATAAATGATTAGCATCAGATGTGGATAAGGTTTCAGAGCCAAATTCATGTAGATAATTTAGCCCTACAGGATTAACTACCAGAGCCAAGATTCCATGACTTACCAATTTTTGCACTCTTTACAGTTATGGTTAGGAACTCTTCTCACTAACTGTTGGAAATGCAAATATGATCTTTCTTATTGATAATTTCATAACTTTCTCTTAGCTAATTATCAGGATACCAGCTCTTTGTTAATTCTTCTAGTTAATGATCCCTTTAGACAACATGTTTTGCTTCACAGATAAATTTCAGCTGTGTTTTCTTGAAGTCCAAGAGAGAATAAAATTACAGAGTGAAACAAAAACATTGGCATGGAAGCACTCAAAAGATCTTTTTCCCATGCAAAAAATTCAGAAGGATTGAAGGGAAGGTTGTTTTATTTTATTTTCAGCAGTTTTGCTCCAAGTTCAGTTCAATACACAATGGAATTCTAAACTGATTGAAAGAAACAGAGAATTGTTTTCATTATTATAGCTACTATTCATTTATAGGAAACAAAGTTGTAGAGATCACAAATTAAACTTAGGCTGGTCTAGAATACTGCAATTCACAAAACAGTTTCATTTGATGCAAAAAGAAACAAGTCTTATCCATGCTTAGAAATTAAAGGAAAATCTGTGGAGTTTTGCATCAGAATAAAAAATATATAGTTAACATAAATAATTATTTTTCAAAACAATACTAAAAAGCCCATTAAAGAGAGGTTCAAAAATAGTACTTATTTCTCCTGGGTGAAAATACCATCACTTCTTAATCCCATTTATCTTGAAAAACAATCTATGTGACCTTTGGGACCTTTCTGGAGAGGAAAGACTTCCTTAAGATTTTTGGCGCAAGACAAGTCAGAAGATAAAAACAAGAAGCATCTGAGAAAACTAATCCTAACAACTCTGATTAAGTATACTTTTGAGAGATTCAGTGGTTTTTTGGGATAAGGGGGAGAGCATCTGAAGGAGTTTATGACCACTGCATTAACAAGTATATGTGTTTTCTCTTCACAAGCCTGTAGCTAGTAGACGGATGTTAAGCACTGTAAATGATGAAAACCACCATCGTACAGCAAGTGGTTTTTAATAATTTATATTTATAATTACATTTATATACTATTTATATAAACTTAACATAGTATCAAAGCTTCAGGTCTTTTGTGGGGCTCAGAAAAGCAGTTGGAAAACAGAAGTTCTGTTCTTAGTTTTGTCTATCCAAGAAGAGTCTTTCAACTCACTACATCAGTATTTGCTGTTCCTGAGTATACTGTTGGTTTTCAGCTCCCCGATGCAAGGACTGTCTTTGATTTCTGTGCATGTAAACAGTGCAGAGCAGTTTCAGGTTCAGCGGAGGTATCCAGGATTATGCTGTGTATTCACAAGTGTATGCGTAAACAAAAATTATTTCAATTTCTAATAAAGGTTTCATTAATTTCATAACCATTTCAATTCCTCCCAATTTTCAGTAACTGATGGCCATTTTATTGGTGCACTCCCAAATCTTGATTAGGCATTTCAAAGAGGCAAACTCCCCTTTCATATTCTCCCTGGAAACATATATCGTTTAATAACTGTCTCTCTTTTTCCAAAAATTCAAGTGCTATCTGCAGCTGGATACAAACCTCAAAAAATTTCTACATTGTCTGGAGGAAAAGTTGGCAAGGTAAAAGTCCAGTCTCAGGTAAATGTTACCAGAACTGTGGCTAAGCAGGTATGCCAAATACAAAACATAAGACTACATTCTAATTGGAAATTGTTCCATGTATTTTCATCTGTCATCTGTCTATGTGTTTTAATCAAGTCATTCTTGATTAAAAATGCAAATTAAATACCATACTAAGTATTTTCTAGTCATATGCAGAGAAAAAGATCTCTCAGGACTTCAACAGAAAAGACAACAGAAGGCCTCACAATTATCACTGATTTTTTTGCTATGAACATATCACTTGATCTGTCACTGGAATTGTAAAAGCCACGGACCTTGTAATTTGAGAGGCAACATGGCCACTCTGTTGATCCAGTGTTGCAACACCTGTGGCTTTGGAATAAAGCATAGATAGTCTCAAAGCACTAGGAAAACATGCAGTGGGAGTGTTGTTTTTCATAAGCACTATAAAGACCAAGCCTTAAAAGATTAAGGTTTTTTTTTAAAAAAAAAAACATTTGGCAGTGCTGTGAAACTAGTGTCATGTTTTTGCTTTTGCACTTTTACCCCCTTCCTTTCAGACTTTGTTCAGGTTTGGATGTCTGGTGAGCTGAATCAAGTGGCAGAGGAAAGAAAACTCCCTTTCCCTGAATCTCTGAGCCCCTCACAAGGGCAGTGAGGAGAGAAAGCAGCTATTCAGAGAAACTTCAAGAAATTTCTATAAAAAACAGACAGAATAATCGTGTTCCATGAACTCTCTTTAAAAACACAAGAAAGCTCTCTCATTCTGAGAAGTAATGCAGGAAGGGAGAACAGAGAAAAGGTGCATTTTTTGGCCACAGAGGTAAGGTGGCTTCTACCCAAGTACTGCTGTATCACAAGCAAGTCTAATGCCAGCTTTCATTACAGACGAGTTTGGGGCCCAAAGTCAGTTATTAGTGTTACTAATCTTGCTACTAACGGTATTGCTATTACTACTATTGAGCAAACCAAACCAACAGAACACTATGAGAAAACACAGAAGTAGTTTTCTGTAGTTGAAAACGAGAAGAAAAAAATGCCATCCAGAACTTCAGGTAGCTCTCACACAGTCTTGAAGGATCTTGGCACAGAGGGCTCATTGCAGAGGCACACTTAGCTCAGAAACTAAATCTTTCCTGGAAATACAGAAATTGGACACAGTTTGATATTCATAAGAGAAAATTCAGATTTAGAAGAAAAACAAGCTAGCTTGAAAAAGTTTTTCATTAATTATAGCAGCATCTATGGTAGTTTTAAATGACATAGGTAGCAAATTATATTGCTTGTATCTAATGCTCCCTAATCTCACCACAAACCTAATCATCCACTGTTATGCCACCTGTGGGGTATTTTAGGCAAACCACATTAAAAATGGATATCTGGCTCAGAAATATTTGATATGCAGAGAATGCACTTTTACTCAAGAGTAATCAAAGCAATACAGTTAATACATGTACTAATATATGCAATGTTCTTTAATTTATGTCAGTTTAGGGAGCAAAAAAATAATGAAAAATTTTGTTTCACATAGCATATGCAAAGTCCTCAAAGAACCAGCAGGCTTCTCGATATATTGTACCCAGGTATACATGTGAGGAAATTCAGAGAAATTAATCAGGACAAAAGCAGGAATTGAAGGTTCCTTATGAATTAGTGCTTCAGATGCCCACAATGTTAATGACTGAAAGACATGGAATCACAACATTAAGAGTCTGAGTAAACGTACACTGATGAAAGAATGAACTCAAATCAAACTCCAGTTAACAAAAATGTGATTTTATCTTCACAATATTAATGGAAGAAACATAAATTTATCTGTAATTAAAAAAAAAAAAAAAACAAAGTAATTAAACACTTTCTACACTCAACCTGAGCATTTATTTCATTCAGAAACAGAATTCCTATTTTTTTCTATATGCATCAGAGTTGTTAGGATTAGTTTTCTCAGATGCTTCTTTGTTTTTATCTTCTGACTTGTCTTGCGCCAAAAATCTTAAGGAAGTCTTTCCTCTCCAGAAAGGTCCCAAAGGTCACATAGATTGTTTCAAGATAATATGGGATTAAGAAAGTGATGGTATTTTCACCAGGAGAAATAAGTACTATTTTTTAACCTCTCTTTATGGGCTTTTTAGTATTGTTTTGAAAAATATATTTATGTTAACTATATATTTTTTTATTCTGATGCAAAACTCCACAGATTTTCACTTTAATTTCTAAGCATGGATAGACTTGTTTCTTTTTGCATCAAATGAAACTGTTTGTGAATTGCAGTATTCTAGACCAGCCTAAGTTTAATTTGTGATCTCTACACTTTGTTTCCTATAAATGAATAGTAGCTATAATATGAAAACAATTCTCTGTTTCTTCAATCTAGTTTAGAATTCCATTGTGTATTGAACTGAACTTGAGCAAACTGCTGAAAATAAAATAAAACAACCTTCCTCTTCAAATCCCTTCTGAATTTTTTGCATGGGAAAAAGATCTTTTGAGTGCTTCCATGCCATGTTTTGTTTCACTCTGTAATTTTATTCTCTCTTGGACTTCAAGAAAACACAGCTGAAATTTATCTGTGAAGCAAAACATGTTGTCTTAAAGGGATCATTAACTAGAAGAATTAACAAAGAGCTGGTATCCTGATAATTAGCTAAGAGAAGTTATGAAATTATCATAAGAAAGATCATATTGCATTTCCAACAGTTAGTGAGAAGAGTTCCAACCATACTGTAAAGAGTGCAAAAATTTGGTAAGTCATGGAATCTTGGCTCTGGTAGTATCCTGTAGGGCTAAATTATCTACATGAATCTTGCTCTGAAACCCTTATCCACATCTGATGCTATCATTTATGAATACCGTGGATTATGTAATGAGTCATCCTAACTTCATAATTAGAACACACTCTGACTTTTATTAGATGTGGGGCAGTGTGTATTTCTGCGTACTCTTTGGTATGCTTTACCTGCAGGGTACCAAAGTCAGCATTAAAAATCACAGGGCATGCAAACTGAAAATAACTAAAAGCAATTATGAGTTGAAGGATGTGAAGCAATTTTAAATTGATTTTTTAGATAAAATAACTTACTTACTCATTAATATCCTACAAAATGTTGGACCTTGATTCAGAGCCTGGAACAAGTTGCAGCGTACCTAAATGACTCTTGGACTCTGGAGACTCTCCTTTTCCATTTTTAAAAATGTTTTTTTCTACTCCTTTTCCCTTTAATTCTAGTGTAGGTGCTTTACACAATGTTTTAAAACCAGAAAGGTGTAGGGATAAGATAATGAAATACTAGTGGTTGAGGAATACAGCCTTGTCTTCCTCTGTTGTTTAAAGCTACAGTTGTAAATACCTACAAGTTGAAGTCTGCTATAAATAGTATCAGATCACGTTATTTTCCTTCACTTGTGTACTTCTGTATCTTGGTCAAACTTTCCATTCCTGTGAGAGTAGAGTGCTATTTGGAAATACTTTTGCTTTCCTCCAGAAACCGAACTCTAGAAAACTAAGAGGCAGTACCTATAGGTGTTTTCTTGAAATATCCTCATCTGCCTCAAGAATAACAATTTAGAAAAGAGCTGTTATGCACCTGAGAGAAGATATTTCTTTTGGTAGGAGAGAGGTACAAAAAGGAAAGTAATGCCTGTGTCCTTTGCCTCCAGATATGCCTATAGCTGATATTTTCACTGCAACTTTCTGTGTATCAGTTGCTGAAAGAGGACCCAGTCATTCAATATTTGCTTTCCCATTCTGTACTTTTTATATACGAATACAAAATTTAACATAAAATAAGACTTTTTCTGATTACAAGAATATTTAAATTTTGATTTAATTTAGTGACTGCTTTTCTAAAGGTATTTCTGATTTCTAGCTGAAAAGACTTCTAAAAGTTTTAATCATTTTCCGCTGTTCAGGGTTTTGAACTTCTGGTTTTCTATTCTTATCAAAATGCATCTTGGTTTTCTTCATCTCTCTCCACACTTATATTTTTTCCCATGTAAGACAAAAATTTGTAAAAGTTTCTTCATTCTTGGCCTTTCAGTATCAAAATCAATAAGAAAGCTAACTAATCTCTTTTAGAGGGAGCTCCACTAGGTCTGCCTTCAGAAAGCTGTGGGAAAGAGTGACTCTTTCTTCAGCCTGAGCCTTTAATACTATTGAGGATTTATCTGGACAAAAAGATTTCATTTAGTAATTTATAAAGTGTTCTGTTCTTTTTTTAATCTGATTTTCCATCTCAAAGGCAGAAAAGAAACTCAGAATACTTCTTTGGTCAGTTTGGGTCATCTGTTCCAGTTATGTTCCCTCCCAACCTTTGGCTCTCACCCATTTTACTGGCCTTTGGGGATGCAGGTGTTTGTAGGGAAACCCTTGATGCTGAACAATCATTGCTCAGCCACAGCAGTGTTATCAACACTGCTTTGTCCAAAAATGCAAAGCACAGCACCGTGCACACTGCTGTGAAGAAAGTTAACTCCATCCCAGGCAAACTCAGTGCATTGTGGAATTGCTCAGCCAGCTGGTGTATTGGTTATTCCACTAAATGTTGATGGAGATGCCAGAGGTGTACCTGCAGGATGAAAAGAAAAAGTCACGAGAGATCATGTGTTCACAACTGGACTTTATGAAATCGGAACTGTTTTCACTTAATTGGTTGGAGAGTTAGCCAAGTAAGAGTGATTATGTCCTGCTTACCCAAATTAGTTCTCAGCTATGTGAAGCATTTACTTCTGCTTCATGCCCTAAGCTCTTTCATTAAATTTCCATGTTGTATTAAGTGTGGCCATGTATCAGTGGAAATCTGTGGTGTAGCAGGAAGTAGCTGTGCGTGGAAAATTAAATGACAGTATTCTGCCTCATCAGCCATTCTGCATCTGAAGGGAATTCTGCTATGCTTCGTCTAATTAGACTGTTGCATTAATCCATTAAACCACAAGTGTTGGTTGATGCCAAGTGTTAGATTGATTGATGATCACCACTCTAGATTCTCAGCATGTTCTAAATAAATAAACTTTTCTTTTTGCACTGTATCAACATGCTTTCCCCAGCTCTTTTGAAATGCATGCATGTCTTTTACATGTGTACTATGTTACAAATTTAGACTTAAGTGAATTTAACTGACTGGATGACAATCCTTCTTCCCTGATGGGAGCCATGTCAGCATAAAGAAGGCCATCCTTTCTCTGTTTCCCTTCTAGATTTTTCCAGTGTTTGATAATAATAACTGAGACCACTTTGAATAATTTCTGTGCCTATGACAAAAGCTTTTTTGATGAAAACTGAGAAAAATACTTAAGATTAAACACTTTTCAACTTTTCAGCAAGTGCTGCAAGTATCATCCAGATTTGGCTACCTCACTGTAACAAAAGTAGTCTGGAACAGATTTTATTGCTTCTCTCTACTGCAGCCAAAGTGGGCAAAACCCACAGGATTGGTTCCAGCAGCATCTGACACACACTCAACAAAACCCACAGACACTAAAAAGCAGAGACTATCACAAACCTTCATGCTTTTCCACAGCTAGACAGCTTCTGTGCTGAATGAAAGAGCTAAAAGCTAATGTAAATATCTCCTCCAAGTCTGCATGGTAATCAGTCTCTGAGAGGTCACAAAAACTTTGTGGACACAGATGGAGAGTTCTATTCTTCCTCCTGAATCCACCTAGCTGAAATATCTTCTTGCTCCTACGTTTCAGAAGACTGACTAATCCACAGGTTTTGCCATATCTCAGAATGAGCTTTTCACCTCCTTAAGTAATTTCACCTTAAACAAAAACTGTATGGTCAGAGTAACACAGAAATACTACCTGACCTTTCCCCATTTTGCAGAGATTTTTTTCATGCAGAATCAGTTTCCCTTTTCCTGGAAGAGGAAATATTTATTTGCTTGATGTAGGAGGACTTGGTCGTTTTAAGGACTCAATAAACCCAGAAGTCTTTTCCAAACTAAACAGTTCTGTTATTCTAGGAACAACTTCAGACAAGGAGACACAGAGAGACAATTTTCTCAATTGATGTAATGGGCTATAGTATGTTGTTGGGATATACAACTAGAGTTCACTTTCTTGCTGTTGACCAGGCAGAATGGAGATTCAATGGCCAACCAAAATGGCCTTTGCCAAAATGCCCTCTTTGCTTGTTCTCCTCTCACCAAAAAGCTCTTCTAGTAAAAAAAAAACTTAGCCAAAACAAAGACACTGGGCTTAGTAAGGAGACTTTGGAATTCCACATTTATTAGATTTGCTTAAATTAGTGTTTTTTTGATGAAGTATTGTGTTAAAATGCTGCTGTATATCCTGGTAGTGAAAAATGCCTGAGAAATTAGGGGAGAAATGAGCCAGAGTATTCATCAATCTCAATGTGGGTTTCAAACACATCAAGGATCCCTGTGTAACAACATGGGAAAGCAGTGACTCACCTTGAGCTCAGCAGTGGGGTGCAAGGCCAGCTTTACTCAGCACCTGAGGCACACAGTTATCTTTTAATAACTTTTCATGTTGTTTCACAGATAGAACAGAGGTTATTAAAGTGAACCACAATTAAGTAATTTTTGCTTGTCACGTGTCTACTGCTTCTAGGGTACATTTTATCAGTAGATTGCAATGGGATAGAAAAGGAGTTGGAGTATATATTTAATTATATTACTTCATTTTAATCCATTCACGATTTAATTTTGGGAAATGTTACTGAGTTCTGGATCCTGAAATCTCCAAAGTCAACTTCAGCCCCAGCCACTGTGTCTGCACTTCGAAGCCTTTTGAAGTAGCTTTGGATTGGCCCAAGCTGACAGATAAGTCAAAACTTGGCTGCGAGCAGAGGATTTTTTTTCTCCTTCAAACCACTGGTTCCTCCCTCGAGTTGCTGAGGGCAGTGAAAGTCCAATCTGTAGATACTTCAAAGGCTTCAAGCAGCAGACACTCTGGCTAGGTCTGAAGCCGAAACAGACGGTTTGACAGAAGCTAAAGATTTTGGGGCCTCCCAGTACTTTTCTGTGCATTTTAAAGCAGATTAAAATTGCTATAAAATGGAAAGAAATGTGTGTAAGTCTTTCTTCCTTTTTCTTTGCATGTGATCTGGATTTTGCAAGAACATCTGTCTACCTTCATTTCTAAGTGAAGGTCTTTCCAGTATAAAACATGAAGAAATCTTCAGACAATCAACTTTACAAAACCAAATATCCAGTTCCACTGCTTGAATTTGCCAGTTTAACTGGTTTACTATTCAAATTTCTAGTGATAGCAGTGTTCATTTGAAGGATGAAAGATTTAAACATAAACAAAGGGGACTGAAAAATACTCTGCACATGGGGAAAACATTTATTTATATCTTATATTTCATAACGTCCTCTTACAATAAATTAAAATATTGTAATTTTTATTATTTATTTCTGTTTCCAACTCAGACAAGGAATGAGGATGATGGTAGCTGGAAATTAAACTAGGTCTTGAAAATTTTAATTTTTTTAATTATTGGTATTTCTCTTTTAAGGATTTATTTCCTTACTTACACATTATAGATAAGATAGTCTGTCTACTTCCAGCTGAATGGATTTGCCTACACCTTTACTCTTATAAAACTGATTTACATGTTAGTGGAGAAGTTGCCTGTTTATCATAATATGAAACTTGACTTTAAAATAGCAAGGTGGATATGAAAGAAAAAAAATGAGGCTGATCTTCTGACTGAGCTGTTTTCATTAGACACTACAGCAACTTTCAAATCCAGTAATTTTTCACTGTCATTAAACCAGTGCATAGTTACGTTATTCAGTTAAAGGTGAAAATCTTAGCAAGTCATTGTCAGTAGCACAACTTATTTAGTTATGTGGTGTTACTGCAGTTAATTTTAAGACAAGGTAAACTTTTTTTTCTTAAACCTGGGTTTGGGCCTTCTCAAAGTTGCTCCTTCAGGCCAAGTTAAGTGACTGACGCAGGGCTGCAGGCCATATACTTTATTCAAGTGCTCTGTCCAAAACAGTACCATTAATAGATGACGTGCTGCAGGTAAGATCCACCTCCAGTATGTCCTGGATCAAAGTAGAGGAATTTGTCACCTAAGAGTTGAAAATCAATGATCTTCAGTCCAGGGAGGTTGGAAGATGAATCAGGCTGTGGAAGCCTTGTCTCAGCTGAGCAAGAATCCAGATCTGCCCTCCATGACATGATAGCTCCAAGAGAAAAATCTTCTATCCAGAAAACAGGTGTTCATGCAACAGTGCCCAGCCCAGAAGGAGCAACATGCCAGCCTCTGGCCGGTGCTGATGTGAATTTCATTTTAGTGACAGAAGGTAAGACACAGAAGCTTGTTGAGGACACCAAACCACAGCAGCGAGGGTAGCCAGATCCCACCATGTCTCCTAGCAGGAATGGTTCTGAGGGAGCCCTTGGTCACCCCCTGGGCAGCTTTACCTGCTTTACTGCTGTTTTAATGGTTGTTCCTGCTACCTGCACCACCTCATAGTGTTAGGCATGGCAAAGTGTCATTCTGCGCTGCATTCTTCACTCTGGAGTGCTGGAAGTAGCACAGATTGGTGGGAAAGAGTGTTAGATCTCCACTGCATTGAATAATAGTATTCTGATATCTGAATACCAAGCAAATTAAAAGTACTATTAATTGTCTGTTATTTGGGGCAGGCATGACAATAAGCCAAGTAGAGTTGGAAGAACGAACAGAAAGAATTGCATTCAGCATATAAGCTTAGATAAGGAACAGTCTGATTCAGACATCTGTAAATGGTAATTTAGGTCTTTTACTGTTTGGGGGTTTTTTTAATATATTTTATAGCAAATTGTCAGCTCTGCTTAATGGCTAGTGACCTGAATGTTATGGTTTTGTTATAATGAACTCTTTTTGATTCTTGATAGTTAACAGTCTTTTGAAATACCAGCTAAATGTGGCTTGGGTGATAATATAAATTTAAACACTGAAAAAGTTTCCAGATGTATCTGGATGTCAGATGTACTGGCAAAGACTTTGCACTGGGGAGAAATGCATTGAAAGGTATGACCAGAGGCAAAAATTCCACACTAAAGAGGCTTCTATCTCACACTGTATTCTCTCTTTTTTCACAGCTCCTGGGTTGAATCAGTATTCAAGAAAGAAACATATTTTTGGGCAGGGAGAGGTGTTTTCTTTTTCATCTCAGAAGAGATACAGGAAATAATTTCTTAATAGTCTGTCATGGCATGGATGCTGGATATGCTTCACAATTTGCTAAGATGGTCTTATTGCCAGTCAGCAGACTTAAGCCATAGCACCTACTTGGTGTTGTAAGCAGAACTGGTCAGAACCTGACACAAAGTTGTAGTGAGCTTATTCTGCTTGTATGGCTTCTAAACCAAATGAACAAATAAAAATGGAGGACGGGAAGGTCCTCAGTATCATTTTACAGTTTAAAACAAGGCACATGTCCCTGGTACAGACATGGTTCCTGTTTCCTGAGGACAAGATAAATATATTTTTCTTTTTTTCACTAGTTCTTACTAAGATTTTCGCTAGGTAAGGCTATTAAGTTGAAAGGTTATGAAAATTACATTACTCCAGTACGTGATGTAGAGAATAGGTTTCAATAAATAGAGAGGGTAGTGCAGGTTTCAGTAAGTAGAGAGAATTTTACAATGTAAAGACATAGAAATAAGGACACAGCAGCCATATCGCCACTGTGTGAGTGATGAGAGATGAGCTCTTCCCCATCTACCTATAGCAAAAAATACAAATCTTTTAAAAAGTAAAGAAAATAAAACTTGCACTTCTAGTACTCAAACAGCTCTAGAGACAGATAAGATTTGGTGTCTGCTTTGCACTGCATTCATGTTTATTTCTCAGCAAACCCTGTAGTGAGCAGTGAGAGAAAGTTTAGAAACAGAAATAGAGCAAAACTCTCGTTTAAAACTCTCATTTTGCAACAGAATGTTTAACCCAAGTGTTCTCAGGTTTCCTGTTCCTAGGTTGGTCTTCTGAGGAAAAACATATGCAGCAGAAAAAGACACAAATATTGTCCTTATTGAAGGAAGCTCTACAAATTAGGCTGAAGTAGTCACCTGAGAAACTGCACAGGAAAGTGCCTGAGGTGCTAATATGAACTACCCCTACCATGGGAAGAGGGCTCCCATTCATTTCCAGGGACTCACAAAGGCATGAAAGGTTACTAGAAACAAAGCTGCAATCAAGTACAAATATAATTAATAGGGTTGGTCTGGAATCAAGGTATCTGAAAACAAGATCAGCATGTCTTCTGATGTCTGTATTACTTTAGAAAACTGAAGAAGCAGATGACAATATGAAAAGGGTTAGAACACACATAAATTATACTGGGCGTTATTTCTGGTGTGGATGTGTACCAATAATATTGATATGATTGCAACTTTAATAAGCACTTAAATAAAAATATCATTGAATAGTTCAGCATGGATGATGTGTTGGTGCACAAATGAGAACTGACTGCAGTTCTGCTCATCTGTGTGCATCCAGAGAAAGGACAAACCTTTTCTCATTTGTCCCAGCCCTGCAGGCTGGATGGGAAGCATCAGTCCTCTGCTGACATGGGAGACTGGTGTTATTTCTCTCCTCATCAAGGCCTTAGCCTTGCTGAGACCAAAGCCGTAAAGACAGCAAAACATGTGGAGTTTTGCTGAAACTATAGTTCTCAGCAGAATGAAGGTGAAAGTATGGCTAAACTCTCCACTCAGGGACCTCAGTATTTACAATTATCAGATTAGAAGAGTATTTCATGGAGTGTTATAGATATTATGGGAGAGCTCTGTCAATGACAGACAACTGCTGGGGTTAGTAAATAATGACTTCATTTGAACATGAATCTTAAATAACAGCAGTAAAATGTTTGAGTCAGTCTGAGTTCCCTTATTTGTCCCTGTGGTTCTTCTCCTTCCTGACCAAACTGTCTGCTGGGCCTAATGCATGACGTGTCTGTCTTTGCAGTACACAATCATGCCATGAGCTTTGTTCATGGCTGATGTTTTATTTCTAGGCAGACATGCAGATGAGTGGCACTTTCTGAATACCAGAGAGAGGAATTCTTCCCTTCCCACCACATGTTACTGCTCATGCTGCTCATCCATCCTGCCTTTGGGCGTCCGTCAGCATTGCTGCTAATCGTGGTTGCAGTGTGTAATTCTCAAAGCCTGTCCATATTAGTATGGCTGTTGGCAGAGATGGTCTGAGTGCTCCTTTGAAACGAGTACGACACTCCTTAGCCCACTGACTCATGTGCATCTGGTGGTGGGAGGAGGGTTGAAATCTATCAGAGAAATTAATTTTCGAGAGAAACTACTGATTACCATCGAGTATGTTAGATGTTTTCAGGCAACACAATTATCTTGACGAATCTTATACTCCATTTTTCAATGTGATACTATAGGCCTTCTGAATACTGTTGTCACATCCTGACAACTAAATTACCTGAAGTACAGTATTAATAGCAGTCATGACATTCTGTAAAAGCCACAAGTTGACAGTCCTTTCAGTTATGCCTCATTAATTTGCTAGGTTAGAAATGAACAATCTGTGTATGACTGGCTTCAGCCAGTAGCACATTGCTTAACCCCACTTGTTTGACCTTGTCTTAGCTTCAATGCCTGCCACTGCTGTGGATTCTTTCATGGAGAAATGAAATCTAGTTAACCCTTTTTTGAAAATACTGTATTTTCTCTTCTGCCATTATTTTATTCACAATGAAGTAAGTTGTAAAGTAGATATTGCTTTCTTTTTTTCCCCATTCACTGAAATATTCCTAATAGCAGCATCTGCTTGTTTGAAGAAATTACCTCTTTTGTGAAAAAAGCCCTGATTTTCCCTGGGTGAAATCTACCCTGTCCTGGCTGGCAGCAGTAGGATTACAACCTGACCACTTGGGCATACACTCTGCCATGGAAGCACTGACCTAAACGTGGGTTGTTGAGATCCTGCTGTCCATTCTACCCTGGCATCTGATGACCCATGCTGTCCCCGACCAGCACAGGGCTATCCTGAGTCAAGGGTAAGTTGATTCAGACAGCTATTTTGGACAGTGTTCTTGTCTGGGGTGTTGTTTCAGGGTCAGAGAAGTGCCAGCACCAGCACCATGAAGAGGCGTGCTGTCACAAAATGTGGTCATTGAAGTTATTCATACTGCTCCAGTGAAAGTCCACTGGCCATTTTTTTGACAAGTTTGATAAATTGGTAAGACTTTGCAAGTCGTATTATTTTGCAGTTATCTTAGATTTGCATTTAAAGGGGAAAAAATTACAGATACTTCAGCCTTAAGAGAAGGGATTAGTTTTCTGCTAAATGAAATTACTTTCATAACTTTTTGATGTCTTTTATCACATAGCTCTACATAAAATTGCATAAAGTGATGGCCAAGATCTAATCAAAAAATACCAGCCTATGGGGCACTTTTATTATTCACTTCTGGAGACTAATGCAATAGAAATTGGTGTAATTCTTGTAGGTAATAGCAAGGAATTTTTTGTGTGTTCTTTGAGCAGTGACAAACAGTCATCACTTACTGCAATTTATCTGCAAGATTTTGTCAACAGTAATTGCTTACATTTGTAGTGATTTCTTCATGACAAAGGAAAAAGAGCATGGAATGTAAAAGGATTTGACACAAATATGAGTGCAGCTAATATACATTAGTTTTGTTAGCTACATCAACATATGCCTCTGACAACTCAGGCCCTGGAGCTACTAGAAAGAAATCTGAAATTTCTGCAGTTGCAGGTTGCCTTTTATAATTAATCCAGACATAAAACAGCTACAAGTTGGCTTCATCTTACTTTGGTATTATAGAATGTCATGAGGTATTACTTTCTCTAAAACGAAGCCTTCTTCCCTTTTTTTTCTTCTCCTTCTTTCTCCCATGTTTTTCTATCTTCAGATATTGAATTATTTTGAACAACTTCCAAAACATTTTTGCCTCCTTCTCTCATTAGATCTTGTCATAGCCAGGAGTGAGATTTTGATTTTCTAATGGACAGATTTTTCTCATGACTGAAATTATACACCTGTGCATGAGAAATGGCTCAATTTCGTTCTCCATGTATCAACAGTTTCCTTGATTTGTAGCTGCATCACCATTTTAAGTAGAGCTGGAAGCTCAGGATGCCTAAACATCCTGTGTCACAGTGATGATATGCTGCAATGGGGAATATAATTCACACGGTGTTGCATTCTGCTTTGTTATTAGGTTTCACCCTTAATGTTATGGGCATTCATTTGAACATTCCCTTATTGATAATCAGGACTCCAAGCTAGAGTTTGCCATTGGGTTTTGTATTTTTCTCCTAGATTTTCCCCTTTCCTCTAAAAGCAGCATGGATTACTGTTACCCCAAGAAGTAAGATTTGCACAGAGCATGATGATTTAATTTCAGTGCTACAGTATACACTGTAGCTGTTGAATGCTAAAAACAATTTTATTTCTTATCACAGGTGATGGGAACTGAATTGTAGAACAGTGTGAGAACTGACTCCACTCTACAGTATGTGCATTTCTATTACATTTGCGGACATCTAGAGGCATCCCCTAATTTTTAATGCCACTTCTCTTTGATAGACCTAAAATCACTTTGCCTGTTTTGACTGTTCCACTTCTTGAATAAAATTTTCAGCATACGTTGCTATCTATTTGCAGAAGATGGAAAAAGAGAAGGGAACATTTATTCACTGACAGCTACATTTATTTACTGTTCCTAGTGTTTTAATGATAAATGTCTATTGAAATGTCTTCTCTTCTGATCAGTGCATCAGTAGGCCTTTGAGCCCAGCTAGGGGCAGGACTGGTATCAAAATTCCCCATAGAATTAAAGTTTTCTTTAGGTATCTTAACAAATCCAATTTATGTCAATGAAAGGGATTTAGAATAAAACCCTTCTGCTGCTATTAGGCAGTTTGAGAATATGGTGTTGTTATAGCATGACTCTGCTCCTGTCTACATGTAATTAGCAGAGCGCCTGCATGATCTTTCTGATATTCTCTTTAAACAGTCATAAAAATGAGAAAGAATTAACATCTTACTGCTTACTTCTCTATTCCTGGGCACACAGATTTTACCATTGTCCATTTAAATAGTTACTTGGGAATTTATTTTCTTTTGCTTCGATTGCTTCATTTCTTTCAGGATACCAGCTGGTAATTTGGAAAAACCTACAGCTTGAGATACCAGGAACTGAGCAAAGGCCTTTATCTCCTTACCTACCTGATAATTTTAGAAAACCTTGAACATCACAGGGGGAATTTAGCACTAGACAAATACTGCAGAAACTTCTGAATTTCCCGATGAAGGAAATGGGATGATTTGGATTGCCTTTCTGTGTAGGACCACGGCCTCACTATCATATCTGCATTTGATCACCACACATACACATCATGTTTGCAGTTGGTCAAGGCAGGATTGGATAGTTCAGACTTCACTAAGACTAGGTCAGCTGCCAAGCAGCCCTTAGTATGAGATATGGTGCAGCTGCCTATAGCCATGGTCAAATAGTAGTTGTTTCCACAGTTTTGCTCAGCTGATTCCTGTCTCTGCAGACAATGCTCACTCACAATTTTCCTGTGTTACCTGAGTGCCACAGACATCACAGAGCCATTTCACATATTTCTGTGTTACCAAGTGCAGAACTGCAGTATATTCTTCCCAAGCAGCAGTGAAACTAAGAGTCAGAAAAAAAATGATGAAAGGGACATCTTAATAAGTCTGTTTTTTGCTGACAGACAAAATAGGAAAAACATATTTGTGGAAAAATTAAAAAAATAGTGTGGAGCAAATGTCTCTCCAAGAGCCCTGTTCTGCTCCCCATATACTTCCTTTTTTATCTTCTTGCCTAATCTTTCCTTATGCTCTGCTTTATCTGTAAAAAAACATGGGAATAGATTTTTTTGACATGAATTCAAGCTTGCCTCTCCTCCTTCATCGGGTATTCTGCACTCACTGTAATTAGGAAACAAAATGAAATTATGGTTGGATTCAGATGTGCACCAGCATTTGTCTGACTCAGTCAACCATTAACAACATCATTATTTTCCATGCGAGAAAGAAATTAATTGTACAGCTCTACATAATTTAATTGAAATGGTATATAAAGGGTCCAGTTAATTTTAGTTGTGGCAGGAATTGAATGTGGTGTTTTCTGGGCCTGTGGAATAATAACAACACTTAGACAGAGATCCTTTTCTTGTTAAGAGGCGGCTGATTGTCATCTCTCCTGTTCCAGTACTGGCATGTTCATGGTATCTGTCCTCCAGGAGAGCAAAATTAATGGGACATAATATATTACCCTGGGTACCTTGTATTAGTATTAGGCAGGGTGACTCAATCACAACAATTTCACAAATCCAGCATAGTAACTGAAATAACAAATATAGCAAGAAAACTGAAATTTACTCCTATTTTTACTTAAAATTTAAAAAAAAAATGCTTAGTGATAGTAAGCTATCACTAAGGGAGTTCTGTGTCTCTGTGAAAAAAAATTTAAGTATATATGAGAAGACAAAATTAATGAAAGAGGAAAATAAGAGTCATACATGCATTATATGCCCTTGCTCTTTCCTATTTCTAATGTCCAGCACTGAAAAAGAAAATAATGCAGATTTAAATCTACTCTTATTGAGTCAGGGAAGCTTCATGCAACTGCTTGAAGGTGAGACAAAAAGCCCGTTTTCTGTGTCACTTCAGTTCCATCTCAGTTAATTCTTCAGTGAGTTTAATGATAGCCTTTCTTACAGTAGAGGTGCATTATGCTGGCCTCCTTTTTCTCCTTATTTCACCACCACCCACAACACTCTTTTCATTGTCAGAAAGATGAAGAAAAAGTACTGCTGGTGGGACACAGATTGGTTGGAATTGACTATGTTGTGGTTAGAGCAGGACAGTACAATCAGAATCAAGCAAACAGATATTAGAAGACTTCTGCTGTGCTCTGTGTCTAGAAGAGAGCATCATCCTGAAAACAGTGGCTCTCAGACTGGAGAACATATAAATATGTTACTGCCATCAGTGGAAATTATGTTTGACTGATACCTACAGTATTTTCAAGGAAGTTTCAGACTGTGTGCTCATAAGAACATAAAGGGAAGGGTACATGACCTTCAAATTTGTAGGCAACGTAGAAACAGGGAGAATAGGTTTTACTCTGCGTCCATAAGACAAGAATCAGTGGGTTTAACTTAGAGCAACAATGATACAGCCTACATACCAATGAAAAGATTCATTCCAGTGAGGACAGAAAAGTAGATTATTAATCTGTCAAGTCTGTGAAATCTGTGTCACTGAATGTCTTTGCAAATATATTAGATGAGTGTAAGAACTAGATTATTTTAAGGTCCTTCCATGGCAAGCAGCTCTTTGATTCTGTGAAGGTCAGTCAAAAATGTTAAATTTCTATTTGTTCTAAATGAGAAAGCTAAATACTGAGGGACATCTTACAAATGTTTTCCAGTTTGTGACTCCATCATTTTGGCTACAGTTTCACAGGGCTTAGTCAACTATTGATGGTTTGAGATATAGAGAGACAGAGAGAAACACCAGGATTCTTTTGTGTGGTGCTTTCTAAATGTTCACTGAAAAATTGCAGAGCAAGCCAAGAGAAAGCATACATATTGGTTACATTATAACTGGCGGCATTTTCTGAAATAGAACTATGATTTTTTTGTAAGTAAGCATTAAACAATCAGATTTTTGCTATTAAGTTATTGATGTATTACATGTACCATAAAATCTTGGCGGTTTCTTGCACGTACTGATTATTTTTATTTATTCTTACAGCACCATAATTTTTCTTCAATATTCTGTGTGTTTTCTATACTGGTTTTGCATTTTGTGAAATATTATCATACTCTAGTTATCAGGATGTTGGGGTTTTTTTTACATTGGATAATGTAAAAAAACATTTTGAAGAGGACTTCAAAGGAAAAAAGTGCAGGTTTCTATTTTGGCGATGACTTAAGGAACAGTTTTTTAAAAACTAGTGAATGACACTTGCGCATCGCTTGCTACAAAAATCTCAGTGGAATTAGATTTCAGTAACGTATATATTGCTGGTAATTATCTCAAATATGAACAGCCTTTCTTATTTCTTTATTGAGCTTTCCTTAGCTGAATGCTGATTAAATAAAAATCACTGAATTTTATGTATTGATCTCTGCTATCTTTTTGGCCAAATGACTAATATGTACCTAGGTTTTTCTGTAAAACGTGGCTAACTTAGTGAACAGGATAAATAATACTTTTTTGAAAAAAAACCATAATAGATTTCTTTGTAGCATGTTGATCTTCTCAAAAAAATCATAGAAATTTTTTTTTTTTCTCAAATTAGTCTTTTTAGTCATATGAAACTTTCAATGAAATGGAAGTTTTTAAGTCATGATCTGACTGGGAAAGCTGGAGAGGGCTCTTTGTCCCCCCATTCACCCCACTATACAATCCCCTCCTGTGCTACCAGCAGCTTTCACTCTTGGCTGGAGTTCAGAGCTCACCATCTCTCAGTTCCTCCAAAACCAGCCGATGCCCTGCCCCATCCCTGTCCTGCAGCAGCTCTGAAAAGTGTGGGATGTATGCCTTGCCCTTGAACTTTCCACATCCTCTTTATGTCAGGCTGCATTTGCCTCTCCTGTATTGCAAAAAGTACTAAGCCCAGCAGAAACACATATCCAAAATTCTCCCATTTCTCACCTCCAAATCAAAAGCTGAATTCATTCTGAAACCACTGTTAAGCCCAAAAGGTCTTGCTAAGACTTGAGTACTTCCTGTCTTAAGAGAAACAACTTTATACAAAAGGCTGAGAAAAGAGACAAAAACCTGCCTATAATATTAAGTAGCCATTTATAAAATTGAGTAGGCATTTTCAGGTTGTATACAAATAAGGAGTCAATCTCATTTAGAGTACAGTACATAATACAGATTTCATTTCCTTATAGGTATGTAGCACTCAAAGAATAAATCAAGAATCACATCCTAAAATGTGATTCTGGATATCCATTCAGTTTTATGTTGACTGAGATATATTTTGATATTGTTTCATAGTCAATGGTACTAAATTTCAATACTGTTATCTGCCTTTCAACCACTCTCTCAGTCCTGCTCATAAGATCAAACATTAAAAGAGAAAGGTATTTACCAGAGTTTTAAAACAAATACTGCAAGAATATTTTTTTCATGGAATGAAGATATTAAGTATACTTTGAACAAGATACTGGCAGTTTACCCCAGGCAAATGTCACCATAGAGCCATCTGGTGCATTTTTCCTGCAACTTCACTGAAAAAGTACTGATGTGACACAAAAATCAAGATTACATTACCAAAGAAAAATAAAAATAAAATTATTCTTTACAGGAGTGAATAGCATAGAGAGCAGCTATTTCATATTGTTTTGGGTAGGCAATGAAATTAAAAAAAAAGCCAAAATTGTTTACTGTCGTTTGTATTTTAAGAAACAGAGATATTAAGAATCCTTGATCCAAAAGGTCTGACCTGTCATTCTTCCCATACATTTCTCAGCTTTTGCACCTAGAGCTATTCTTAAATTCTAATTCAGCTTGTGCTACACATTTGGAGAACTGATTACACATTAGTGTATAAATTCAGGAGATGACGGTTTTGATTTTTGGGTTCGGTTTCTTTTATTAATAGAGCCCACTTCGGGAGGCTCGTGTGTTGGGAATGCTAGCGAAGACAGTATGAGCTTACAGATTAATTCAAAGTCATGGCATCAATGTCAGCAATTCTTACTTCCTCTTTGTTTCTCCTCTGGATTGTAAATCTCATCATAAATATGGTCAATGTCCTGAGGAAAAGAGTAATGTGCAGAAACAGAACTATAGGAGCGTGAGATTCAGATAACATATAAATCACACAAGAGTCTGTGCAGGTGATCCACGCATTCGTTGCAGACGCAGTGTCGTTTGTGTTGTTTCCCTAAATGCACAGAGAGAATGACATCAGAAAAGGCTGACAAAAATAAAGCTACAGAAGAAGGTCTGTGAGGGAGAAGTGGAAAGAAAGGGCTTTGTGTCATTTAGAATGGGGTTTATTTAAGGGTCTGGTTTCAGTGTAAAATTAGGGAGAAACTATATTTCTTCTAATACTCTTGGATACCAGCGTTGGATAATTTTGTTACTGTAACAAAAGAAGGGATGTTTTCTTTTGGTCTAATTGGAGTCAGCTGCTGCTGTGCTCAGTTTTAGGAAGCTCATGCCATTCAGTGTGAACCTCTTTTACCATCTGCTGAAAATACTAAAGATCAGTCATCTGCAGTTTATTTTTGGATAGGTCATGTTAGGTAAATGTGCTGATGCTTCTTGTCTGCCAAGGATTGAATGTTACCCAAAAATAGGATGGAGGAATGGGAAGAATATACCAAAATAAAGCAGTCATAATTTTTGTAGCACTGTGCCATGAAACGGAACCATAGGGGTAATGTCTTGCACTAAGCTACTTCCCTCGGAGCTCTGTGGTGACTGGCTCATGCTGGATTTCAAGTTTTTGTGCATTTATTCTGATACTGCCTGAAGGATGCATTGACTTCTCTGAAATAAAAGTGTTGTTCCTGTACTTGAACAGCATAGAATGGCAAATGATGTCATTTCATGCACCTTTAATTTCTAACAAAGGTTGGAAAGCTAATAATATGTTATTTTTTCCACTTACACTGTAGATTCTTCTTTCAAAGGTGAATATAAACTCAAATCAACAATCTCAGGGACAGCTGAAAAAATAGCAGTTTGGTATCTGAAACAGTGGCTAGTGCATTTACCTCTTTAAAATTCCTGGATTGTCCAAAATTGAAAACTATTTCTCTTGTTAGTTCCTCAAACCCTCTCATTCTCAGAGAGTGTTTCTGAATCTAAAATCAATATTACAATTATTAATTACAAAATTATCATTACAATTTAGGAAACTGAGTGGGAAAATTTACATGCCTACAACAGAAATTTTCTAGTGCTGTGTTTTCAGAGGATGATCTTTTTTCAGAGGAATATCTTTATCAGTCAGGTTTTTTTGCATTGTTAGGATCCAAAAAGTTAGGATGCTCAAAATGACAGTCACTGAATCGTTAGGGTTGGAAGGGACCTCTGGACTCCACCCAGTCCAACCCTCTCGTCAAAGCAAAGTAACCCAGAGAAGGTGACAAAGGAATGTGTCTGGGTGGGTTTTGAGTGTCTCCAGAGATGGAGGTTCCACAACCTCCCCAGGCAGCCTGGGTGCTCTGCCACTCTCAGTGTAAAGTTCTTCCTCTTGTTGAGGTGAAACTTCTTGTGTTTTAATTTAGAGCCATTATTCCACATTCTGGATTGGGGCAGCACTAAAATGAGTTGGGGATCTTCCTCCTGACACCCATCTCTGAGACGTTTCTCTGTATTGATTCTTCTCCACACTACACACCCATCTCCCACAGTCTCTCCTCATGAGAGAGATGCTCCAGACCCCTGACCATCCCTGTGTCCCTCCACTGACCCCCTCCAGCAGCTCCTTCTCTCTCTTGTGCTGAGGAGCCCAGAACTGGACACAGCACTCCAGAGATGGCCTCACCAGGGCCCAGTAGAAGGGGAGGATCACCTCCCTCAGCCT
>CM019236.1:31433438-31518591 GCA_009741485.1 Malurus cyaneus samueli
AAGAGAGAGAATTTTATATTGCATTCTTGTCAACAGTAGTGAGAAGAGCTTCCAAAACCACTACTGTAAAAAAGACCGTGCAAAAATTTGGGTCAAGTCATGGAATTTGGGCTCACTGGTAGTATCCTGTAGGGCTAAATTGATTCTAACATGAATCTTTGCTCTGAAAACCCTTATATTTATCCACATCTTCTGATGGCTATCATTTTATGAAATACACGTGTGATTTATGTAATTGAGTCATCCTAACTTTCAAACATAATTAGAGAACACACTCTCGACTTTTTTTATTAGGAATGTTTGGGAGCAGTGGTGGCTATTTTTCCTGGGGTTGTTCTTGGCGTACTTCTTGGTATGCTTTACCTGCAGGGTCACCATAAGTCAGCATTTAAAATAACAGGGCAAGCAAACTGAAAATAAACTAAAAGCAATTATGAGTTGAAGGATGTGAAGCAATTTTAAACTTGAATTTTTTTTTAGATAAAATAACTTACTTACTCATTAAGTATCCTACAAAATGTTTGGACGCTTGATTCAGAAGCCTGGACAGTTGCAGCCGTCCGCTAAAATGACTCTTTTGGACTCTGGAGACTCTTCCTTCCCATTTTTTTTAAAAATGTTTTTTTTTCTACCTCCTTTTTCCCTTTTAATTTCTAGTGTAGGTGCTTACCAATTGTTTTTAAAACCAGAAAGGTGTAGGGATAAGAGTAATGAAATCCTAGTGGTTGAGGAATACAGGCCTTGTCTTCTCTGTTGTTTAAAGCCTACAGTTGTACATACCTACAAGTTGAAGTCTGCTATAAAATAGTAATCAAGATCAACGTTATTTTTCCTTCAATTGTTGTAACTTTGTATCTTGGTCAACTTTCATTCCTGTTGAGAGTAAGAGTGCTATTTGGGAAATACTTTTGCTTTTCCACTCCAGAAACGGACTCTAGAAAACTAAGAGGCGTACCTAAGGTGTTTTCTTGAAAATATCTCATCTCCTCAAGAATAACAATTTAGAAAAGAGCTGTTATGCACCTGAGGAAGATCTTTCTTTTGGTAGGAAGAGAGGTAAACGGAAGTAATGGCCTGTGCCCTTTGCCTCCAGATATGCTATAGCTGATATTTTCACTGCACTTTCCCTGTGTATCAGTTGCTGAAAGAGGACCAGTCATATCAATTATTTGCTTTCCATTCTGGTACTTTTTAATAATACGAATACAAAGATTTTAACACCATAAAATAAGACTTCTTTTCTTCTGATTACAAGAATAATTTAAATTTTGATTTAATTTAGTGACTGCTTTTCTTAAAGGTATTTCTGATTTCTACTGAAAAGAACTTCATTAAAAGTTTTTAATCATTTTTCCGCTGTTCAGGGTTTTGAAACATTCTGGTTTTCTATTCTTATCAAAATGCATCTTGGTTTTGCTTCATCTCTCCTCCACACTTAATATTTTTTTTCCATGTAAAGACAAAAATTTGTAAAAGTTTCTTCATTCTTGGCTTTCAGTATCAAATCAATAAGAAAAAGCTAACTAATCTCTTTTAGAGTGGAGCTCGCCACTAGGTTCTGCCCTTCAGAAAGCTGTGGGAAAAGAAGTGACTCTTTCTTCAGGCCTTGAGCCTTTATACTATTGAAGGATTTTATCTGGACAAAAAGGAAATTTATTTAGTAATTTATATAAAAGTGTTCCTGTTCTTTTTTTAACCCATCTGATTTTCCCAATCTCAATAGGCAGAAAGAAACTGCAGAATACTTCTTTGGTCAGTTTGCGGTCATCTGTTCAGTTATGCTTCCCTCCCAACCTTTGGCTGCTCACCCATTTTACTGGCCTTGTTGGGGATGCCAGGTGTTTGTGGGAACCTTGATGCTGAACAACTCATTGCTCAGCCCAAGCAAAGTGTTATCAACACACCTGCGTTTGTCCAAAAAGCAAAGCCACAGCACCGGTGCACACTGGCTGTGAAAAGAAAGTTAACTCCATCCCAGGCAACAACTCAGTGCATTGTGGAATTGCTCAGCCAGCTGGTGGTATTGGTTATTACCACTAAAATGTTGAATGGGAGAATGCCAGAGGTGTACCTGCAGGATGAAAAGAAAATCCACGAGAGATCATCGTGTTTCACACTGGGACTTTATTGAAATCGGAACTGTTTTCCCACTTAAACATTGGTATTGGAAGAGTTAGCCATAGTTAAGAAGTGATTATGTCCTGCTTACCCAATTCGTTCTCAAGCTATGGTCAATGCATTTTACCTTCTGCTTCAATGCCATAAGCTCTTCATTAATTTCCATGTTGTCATTAAGTGTGGCCACTGTATCAGTCGGAATCTGGGTGTAGCAGGAAAGTAGCATGTGCGTGGAAATTAAATGACAGTATTTCTCTGCCTCATCAGCCATTCTGGCACTGAAGGGAAATCTGCGTAATGCTTCGTCTAATTAGACTGTTGCCATTAATACCATTAAACCACAAGTGTTGGTTGAATGGCCAAAAGTGTTAGATTGATTGATGAATCACCATCTCAGATTCTCCCAAAGCATGTTCTAAATAATAAACTTTTTCTTTTTTTGCAACTGTATCACATGCCTTTCCCAAGCTCTTTTTGAAATGCATGCCATGTCTTTTACACTGTGTACTATGTTTACAAAATTTAGGACTTAAGTGAATTTAACTGACTGGAAATGACAAATCCTTCTTCCCTGATGGGGAAAGCCATGTCAAGAATAAAGATCGGCCATCCTTTCTCTGTTTCCCTTTCTAGATTTTTCCAGTGTTTTGATAATAATAACTGAGACACTTTGAAATAATTTCTTGTGCCTACTGACAAAGCTTTTTTGATGAAAAACGAGAAAATATCTTAAGATTAAACACTTCTTTTCGAAGTTTTCCAGACAAGTGCTTGCAAGTATACTCCAGATTTGGCTACCTACTGGTAAACAAAAGTTAGTCTGGAACAAGATTTTATTTGCTTATCTCATAGCTTGCAGCAAAGTGGTGCAAACCACAGGATTGGTTTTCCAGCAAGCAATATGAGCACATTGGTGGCGGTGATACACCAAACAAAAACCCACAGACACTCAAAAAGCAGAGACTCATCAAAACCTTCATGCTTTTCCAGCAGCTAGACAGGCTTCTGTGCGATGAAAGCGCTAAAAGCCCTAATGTAAACTTATCTCCTCCGAAGTCTGCTGGTAATCAGATCTCTGAGAGGTCACAAAAACTTTGTGGACACAGATGGAGAGTTCTAGTTCATCCTCCTGAATTCCACCTAGCTGAAATATCTTCTTTGCCTCCTACGTTTCAGAGAAGACTGAACTAAACTTCCACAGGTTTTTGCCTATATTCTCAGAATGAGCTTTTCACCTCCTTAAGTTAATTTCACCACCTTAATAACAAAAACTGTATGGTCAGAGTTACACAGAAAATACTACCTGCACCTTTCCCATTTTTGCAGGATTTTTTTTTCAATGCAGAAATCAGTTTTCCCTTTTTTTCCTGGAAGAGGAAATATTTTTATTTGCCTTGATGTCCGGAGGACTTGGTCGTTTTAAGGACTCAATTAAACCAAGACATCCTTTTCCAAACTAATCAGTTTCTGCTTTATTCTAGGAACAACTTCAGAACAGGAGACGACAGAGAGAAAATTTTCTCAATTGGATGTACCTGGGTATAAGTTGTTGTTGGGATATTACAACTAGAGCTTCACTTTTCCTTTGCTGTTCGACGGCCAGGCGGATGGAAGATTCAATGGCCAACCAAAAATGGCCTTTGGCCAAAATGACCTCTTTTTTCTTGTTCTCACTCGTCACTCACAAAGCTCTTCTAGTAAAAAAAAAACTTAAGCCAAAACAAAGACACTGGCTTAGTTAAGGAAGATTTGGAATTCCACATTTATTCAGGATTTTGCTTTAAAATTAGTGTTTTTTTTGATCGAAGTCATTGTGTTAAAATGCTGGCTGTATATCCTGGTAGTGCGAAAATTGCCTGAGAAATTAGGGGAGAAATGAGCCAGATATTCAATCAATCTCAATGTGGGTTTCAAACACATCAAGGATCCCTGTGTAACAACATGGATAAGCAGTTGACTCACTTGAGCTCAGCAGTGGGGTAGCAAGGCCCAGCTTTAATCAGCACCTGAGGCACACAGTTATCTTTTAAATATAACTTTCATGTTGTTTTTCACAGATAGAACAGAGGTTTATTAAACGTGAACCACAATTAAGTAATTTTTCTGCTTGTCACGTGTCTACCTGCTTCTAGGTACATTTTTTCAAGTACACCGTATTGCAATGGGATAGAAAGGAGTTGGAGTAATAATATTTAATTATATTACTTCATTTTTAATCCATTCACGTGATTTAAATTTTGGGGGAAATGTTATACTGAGTTCTGGCTCCTGAAATCTCCAAAGTCAATTCAGCCCAGCCACTGGTGTCCTGCACTTCGAAGCCTTTTGAAGTAGCTTTGGATTTGCGCCAGCTGACAGATTAAGTCAAAACTTGGCTGCCGTTAGCATGAGGATTTTTTTTTCTCCTTCAAACACTGGGGTTCCTCCCTCGAGTTGCTGAGGGCAGTGAAAGTTCTCCATCTGTAGATACTTCAAAGGCTTCAAGCAGCAGACACTCTGGCTAGGTCTGGAAGCGAAACAGAGACGGTTTGAAACAGAAGTAAGATTTTGGGCCCTCCGCAGTACTTTTTTCTGTGCATTTTAAAGGCAGATTTAAAATTTCTATAAAAATGGAAAGAAATGCTGTGTAAGTTTCCTTTCTTGCCTTTTTCTTTGCAATGTGATTCTGATTTTTGCAAGAACATCTGTCTACTTTCATTTCTAAGTGAAGGTCTTTTCCAGTAATAAAAACATGAAGAAATCTTCAGACAATCAACTTTAAAAAACAAAAAACCAAATATCCAGGTTTCCACTGCTTGAACTTTTGGCCAGTTTAAACTGGTTTACTATTCAAATTTCATAGTGATGCAGCATGTTTTCATGTTTGACAAGGGATTGAAAGATTTAAAAACATAAACAAGGGGACGGAAAAATACTCTGCACACTGGGAAAAACATTTTATAATTTATATCTTTATATTTCATAACGTCCTCTTCACAATAAATTTAAAATATTGTAATTTATTATTATTTTATTTCTGTTTCCAACTCAGACAAAGGAATGAGGATGATGTAGCTGGAATTAAAACTAGGTTTGAAAATTTTTTTAATTTTTTTAATTATTCGGATTTCTCTTTTAAGGATTTATTCCTTACTTACACATTATAGAAATAAGATAGTTCCTGTTACTTTCCCAGCTGAAATGGATCTTGCCTACCAGACCTTTACTCTTATAAAAACTGATTTAACATGTTAGTTGGAGAAGTTGCCTGTTTTATCCAATCATACGAAACTTGGACTTTAAAAATAGCAAGGTGGATATGAAAAGAAAAAAAAAAAATGAGGCTGATCTTCTGCCTGAGCTGTTTTCATTAGACAGCACAGCATTTCAAAATCCAGTAATTTTTTTTCACCATGTCATTAAAACAGTGCAATAGTTACGTTATTCAGTTAAAGGTGAAAATCCTTAAAGCAAGTCATTGTCAGTAGCACAACTTATTTAGTTATGTGATGTTTTACTGCAGTTAATTTTAAGACAATAGGTAAACTTTTTTTTTCTTTAAACCACTGGGGTTTGGGCCTTCTCTAAAGTTATGCTCCTTCAGGCCAAAAGTTAAGTGACTGACCGGCAGGCTGCAGGCATATACTTTATTCAAGTGCTTCTGTCAAAACAGTTAAACATTAATAGATGAACGTGCTGAGTAAAGATCCCACCTCACAGTATGTCCTGGATCAAAGTAGAGGAAATTTGGTCACCTTTTAAGAGTTGAAACCCTCAATGATCCTTCAGTCTCAGGGAGTTGGAAGATGAAATCCAGGCTGTGGAATGCCTTGTTCTCACTGATGCAAGAATCCAGATCTGCCCTCCCATGCCAATGATAGCCCAAGAGAAAATCTTCTATCACAGAAACAGGTGTTCATGCAACAGTGCCCAGCCAGAAGGAAACGCAAGCATTGCCAGCTCTGGCCGGTGCTTGATGGTGACATTTCATTTTAAGTGACAGAAGGTAAGAACACAGAAGCTTGTTTTGAGGAAACCCAAACCACAGCAGCGAAGGGTAGCCAGAACTTCCCACCACTGTCTCCTAGCAGGATGGTTTCTGAGGGAAGCCCTTGGTCACTCCCCTCGGGCAGCTTTAAAACGCTTAAACTGCTGTTTTAAAATGGTTGGTTACCTGGCTCTCCTGCACCACCTCAATAGTGGTTAGGCATGGCAAAGTGTCATTCTGCGCTGTCCTTCTTCACTCTGGAGTGCTGGTAAGTAGCAATCAGATTGGTGGGAAAAAGAGTTTAAGATCTCCCCACTGCAGAATTGAATCAATAGATTCTGATATTCTGAAATACTAAGCAAATTAAAAAGTACCTATTAAATTGTCTGTTACTTTGGGGCCAGGCCATGACCCAATAAAGCCAAGTAGAGTTGGAAAGAACGAACAGAAAGAATTGGCCTTCAGCATATAAGCTTAGATAAGGAACAGTCGATTCAGACATCTGTAAATGGTAATTTTTAGTTCTTTTACTGTTTGGGGGTTTTTTTTAATATATTTTAACATAGCAAATTGTCAGCTCTGCTTAAATGGCTAGTGGACCCTGAAACTGTTTATGTTTGGTTATATGGAACGTCTTTTTGATTCTTGGCAATAGTTAACAGTCTTTTGAAAATACCAAGCTTAAAATGTGCGCTTGGGTGAATAAATATAAATTTTAAAACACTGAAAAAGTTTCCAGATGTATCTGGATGTCAAGATGTACCTGAGCAAAGACTTGCACTGGGGAGAAATGCATTGAAAGAATGGACCAGAGGCAAGAAAATTCCACCACTAAAGAGCTTCTAATCTCACACTGTATTCTTCTCTTATTTTTTCCACCGCTCCTGGTTGAAATCAGATATTAAGAAAGAAACATATTTTTGGGGCAGGGGAGAGGTGGTTTTCCTTTTCAATCTAGAAGAGAACAGGAATAATTTTTTCTTAATAGTCTGTTCATGGCATTGGATGCTGGATAACTGCTTCCACAATTTGCTAAGATGGTCCTTATTTGGCCGTCAGCAGACTAAGCCATAGCAAACCTACTTTGGGTTGTAAGCAGAAAACTGGTCAGAACCTGACCGAGAAGCAGAAAGTTAGTGAGCTATTCTGCTTGTAATGGCTTCCTAAACCAAAATGAACAAATAAAAATGGAGGACGGGAAGGTCCTCAGTATATTTACAGTTTAAAAACAGGCAGCATGTCCTGGTACAGATGGTTCCTGTTTCCTGAGAACAAGTATAAATTATTTTTTCTTTTTTTTCACTAGTTCTTACTAAAGAATTTTTCGCTAAGGTAAAGGCTATTAGTTGAAAGGTTATGAAATTTACATTACTTCCAGTACGTGAATGTAGAGAATAGTTTTCAATAATAAGAGAGGTACGTGCACGGTTTCATAAGTAAGGTAGAGAGAATTTTACAAGTAAAGACTAGAAATAAGGACCACAGCGCCATAAATCGCCACTGTGGTGGAGTGATGGAGAGATGGAAGCTCTTTCCCGCATCTACCTATAGCAAAAAAAATCAAATCTTTTAAAAAAGTAAGAAAATAAACTGCATTCCTAGTAATCAAAGCTCTAGAGGACAGATAAGATTGGTGTCCTGCTTTGCACTTGCCATTCAACGTTTATTTCTCTCACGAAACCCTGTAGTGAGCAGTGAGAGAAAAGTTTAGAAAACGAATAGAGCAAACTCGCTCGGTTTAAAAATTCATTCTTGCAACACGAATGTTTAATTTAACCAAGGTGTTCTCCAGGTTTTTCCTTTTCCTAGGTTTGGTCTTCTGAGGAAAAAACATATGAAGCAGAAAAAGACACAAATAATTGTCCTTATTGAAGGAAGCTATAACAAATTAAGGCTGAAGTAGTCACACTGAGAAAACTTGCACAGGAAAGTGCCTGAGGTGCTAATATGATCTACCTACCATGGAAAGGCTCCCATTCATTTCCAGGGGACTCACAAAAGGCATGAAGGTTACTAGAAACAAAGCTGCAATCAAGTACGAAATAATTAATTATAGGGTTGGTCTGGGAAAATAAGGTATCTGAAAACAAGTCAGGCATGTCTTACTGATGTCTGTATTACTTTAGAAAACTGAAGAAGCAGATGACAAATATGCACAAAGGGTTAGAACACACATAAATTCATAACCTGGCGCGTTATTTCTGGTGGTGGATATGTGTAACCAATAATAATTGATTGATTGCAACTTCTAATAAGCACTTAAATAAAAATAATGCATTTGAATAGTTTCAGCATGGATGATGTGTTGGTGCACAAATGAGAACTACCTGCAGTTCTGCTCATCCTGTGTGCATCCAGAAGAAAGGACAAATCCTTTTTTCTCATACATTTGGTCAGCCCTGCAGGCTGGATGGGAAAGCATCAGTCCCTCGCTGACGATGGGAGACTGGGTGTTATTAGTCTCTCTCATCAGGCCTTAGCTTGCCTGAGACCAAAGCCGTTAAAGAACAGCAAAAACACTGTGGAGTTTTTGCTGAAACTATAGTTTCTTCAGCAGAAAATGAAGGTGAAAGTATTCGGCTAAACTCATCCACTCAGCGGACCTCAGTATTTACAATTATCAGATTAGGAAGAAGAGTATTTTCATGGAGTGGTTAATAAGATATTCATGGGAAAGAGCTCTGTCAATGACAGACAACTGCTGGGGGTTAGTAGGTAATGACTTCATTATGAACATGAATCTTAAGATAATCAGCAAGTAAAATGTTTGAAGTCAGTCTGAGTTCCTTATTTTTGTCCCTGTGGTTTTCTCCTTCCTGACCACAACTGTCTGCTGGGGGCCTAATGCATGACGTGTCTGGTCTTTGCAGTACACATCATGCCATGAGCTTTGTTTCATGGCTTGATGTTTTATTTTCTAGGGCCAGACCCATGCAGATGAGTGGCACTTCTGAATACCAGAGAGAGGAATTCTTCCTTCCCCACCACATGTTACTGGCTTTCAATCGCTGCTCATTCCATCCTGCCTTTGGGCGGTCCGTCAGCCATTGCTGCTAATTCGTCGGTTGCAGTGTGTATTCTCACAAGCCTGTTCCTATTAGTGGCTGTTGGCCAGAGATGGTCTGAGTGCTCCTTTTGAACAAACGCACCCGTCGACACTCCTTAGCCCACTGACCTCAATTGGTGCATCTGGTGTGTTTTGGAGGGGGGTTTGAAAATCTAACATCAGAGAAATTAAAACATTTTCAGAGAGAAAACTACTGATTCCATCGGAGTATGTAGATGTTTTAAGGCAACACAATTATCTTGACGAATCTTACATACTCCATTTTTTTCCCAATTGTGATACTATAAGGCCTTCTGAAATACTGTTGTCACATCCTGACAACTAATTACCCTGAAGTAATCAGTAATTAAATAGCAGTTCCATGACATTCTTGTAAAAAGCACAAGTTTTTGACAGTCCTTTCAGTTATGCTGCATTAATTTGCCAGTTTAGAAATGAACATCTAGTGTATGACTGGCTTCAGCCAGTACACATTGCTTAACGCCCACTTGTTTGACCTTGGTTCTAGCTCAATGCCTGCCACGCTGTGGATTCTTTCATGGAGATTGAACCACCAATCTGTTACCTTTTTTTGAAATGGACTTGTATTTTCTCTTCTGCCAATTATTTTCATTAACACCAATGAACGTTAAAAGTTGTAAAGTAGATATTGCTTTCATTTTTTTTCCCCCCATTCAACTGAAAATATTCCTAATAGCCAGCATCTGCTTTGTTTTGAAGAAATTTACCATCTTTGGTGAAAAAAAAGCCTGATTTTTCCCTGGGTGAAATCTACCCTGTCCTGGCTTGGCAGCAGTAAGGATTACAACCCTGACCACTTTGGGCATACACATCCTGCCATGGAAGCAACTGACCTATAAACGTGGGGTGTGTTTGAGATCCTGCCTGTCCATTCTACCGGCATCTTGATGAACCCATCGGCGTCCCCGACGACAGGGAATATCCTGACAGTCAAGGGTAAGTTGATCTCAGACAGCTATTTTGGACAGTGGTTTCTTGTCTGGGGTGTTGTTTCAGGGTCAAGAAGTGCCCAAACCAAGCAAACCATGAAGAGGCGTGCTGTCACAAAATGTGGTCATTGAAGTTTAATTTCTACTGCTTTCCACGTGAAAGTCCACTGAGATATTTTTTTTTTGACAAGTTTTGATAAATTTGGTAAAGCTTTGCAAGTCGTATTTATTTTTGCAGTTATCTTAGATTTTGCATTTAAAGGGGAAAAAAATTAGCAGATATCTTCAGCCTTAAAGAGAAGGGATTCAGTTTTCTGCTAAATGAAAATTACTTTCATTCATAACTTCTTTGATGTCTTTTATCACCACGATAGCTCTACATAAAATTCGCATTTAAAGTGAATGGCCAAGAATCTAATCAAAAAATCCAGCTATGGGGCACTTTTATTATTCACTTCTGAGACTAATGCAATAGAAAAATGGTGTAATTCCCTTGTAGTAATAGCCAGGAATTTTTTGTGTGTTCTTCTGAGCAGTGACAAAAACTAGTCATCAACTACTGCAATTTATTCTGCAAGATTTTGTCAACAGTATTGCTTTACATTTGTAGTGATTTCTTTCATGACCAAAGGAAACAAAGAGCATGGAAATGTAAAAGGATTTGACACAAATCATGGAGTCGCAGCTAATATACAATTAGTTTTGTTAGCTACATCAACATATGCCTCTGAACAACTCAGGCCCTGGAGCTACTAGAAAGCAAAATCTGAATTTTCTGCAGTTGCAGGTTGCCTTTTATAATTAATCCAGACATAAAACAGCTACGTTTGGCTGTCAATTTACTTTGGTATTATAGAATGTCATGAGGTTTACACTTTCTTCTCTAAAACGAAAGCCTTCTTCCTTGTTTTTCTTCTCTTCTTTATCTCCATGTTTTTCTATCTTCCAGATATTGAAAATTTATTTTGAACAACTTTCCCAAAACATTTTTGCCTTCCTTCTCGTCATTAGATCTTGTCATAAAGCCAGGAGTGAGGATTTTGATTTTCTAGATGGACCAGATTTTTCCTCGATGACTGAAATTATAAGACACCACTGTGCATGAGAAATGGTCAATTTTCGTTCTCCCACATGTAATAAAAAGTTTCCCTTGAATTTGTAGCTGCATCACCATTTTAAAGTAGAGCTGGAAGCTCAGGATGCCTAAACATGCCTGTGTCACAGTGATGATAATGCTGCAATGGGGAATATAATTCACACGGTGTTCTTGCATTTCTGCCTTTGTGTTATTGGTTTCACCTTAATGTTTTGGGCATTTCATTTGAGGAACATTCCCGTTATTGATTAAATCAGGACCTCTCAAGCTAGAGTTTGCCCATTGGGTTTTGGTATTTTTCTCGCGCTAGATTTTCCCTTTTCTCTAAAAGCAGCATGGATTACTGGTTACGGTCCAAGAATTGCCCCTTTTTGCACAGAGCATGAGATTTAATTTCATGTGGCTCAGTATCACTGTAGCTTGTTGAATGCTAAAACAATTTTATTTCTCTTTCAACAGGTGATGGGAATGAATTGTAGACAGTGTGAGAACTGACTCCACTTCTACAGTAGTGCATATTCCTATTACATTTGCGGACATCTAGAGGCTCCCTTAATTTTTTAATCCATTTACTCTTTGATGAGACCTAAACCCAAAATCACTTTGCCTGTTTTGACTGTTACCCACTTCTTGATACAATTTTTCAAGCATCGTTCTATCCTATTGCAGAAGATGGAAAAAGAAGAAGGGAACATTTTTATTTCACTGACAGCTACACAGCTTTATTTACTGTTCCTGTGTTTTAATGATAAATGTCTATTGAAATGTCTTCTGCTTCCTGAATCCAGTGTCTCAGTAGGCCTTTGAGCCCAGCTAGGGGCAGGACTGTAAATCAAAAATTCCCCATAGAATTAAAGTTTTCTTTAGGTATCTTAACAATCCAATTATGTCATGTGAAAAGGGATTTAGAAAAAACTTCTGCCTGCTATTAGCGCAGTTTTGAGAATATGGTGTTGTTATAGCATGACTCTGCTCCCTGTCCTACAATGTAATTAGCAGAGGCGCACTGCATGATCTTTCTTGATTATTCTCTTTAAACAGTCATAAAAATGAGAAAGAATTCACATCTTACTGGCTTACATATCTCTATTCCTGGCACAATCAGATTTTACCCACATTTGTCCATTTAAAAAGTTACTTGGGGGGAATTTATTTTTTTCTTTTGCTTTCGATTGCTTTCATTTTCTTTCAGGATACACAGCTTTGGTAATTTGGAAAAACCTACAGCTTGACGATACCAGGAACTGAGCAAAGGCCTTTATTCTCTTAACCTAACTGATTTAATTTTTTGAAAACCTTGAACATCACAGGGGGGAATTTAGGCACTAGACAAATACTGCAGGAAACTTTCTTTGAAATTTCCCGATGAAGGAATGGGATGATTGGATTTGCCTTCTGTGTAGGACCACGGCCTACATCATATCTGCATTGGATCACTCCGCACACAATAAACATGCATGTTTGCAGTTTGGTCAAGGCAGGATTGGATAGGGTTCGACTTCACCTAAGACTAGGTCAGCTGCCAAGCAGCCCTTAGTCAGAAGACTATGGTTGCAGCTGCCTATACCATGGTCAAATAGTTTAGTTGTTTTTCCCACGTTTTTGCTCAGCTGATTCCTTCTCTGCAGACAATGCCTCATTCACAATTTTCCTGTGTTAACGGTGACGTGCCACAGACATCACAGAGCATTTCAACCATATTTCTGTGTTACCCAAGTGCAGAACTGCAGTATTTCTTCCCAAGTCAGCCGTGAAACTGAAGAGTCAGAAAAAAAAATGCACTGAAAGGGACAATTTCTTAATAAGTCTGTTTTTTTTGCTGACCAGACAAAATAGGAAAAACGATAGTTTGTGGAAAAAATTTAAAAACCAAATAGTGTGGAGCAAATGTCCTCTCCAAGAGCCCTGTTCTGCCCCCATATTACTTCTTTTTTATCTTCTTGCCTAATCCTTCCTTCCTCTCTTGCTTTTAAATTTTCTGTAAAAAAACACATGGGAATAGATTTTTTTTTTGACAATGAAATTCAGCTTTGCCTCTCGCCTCCCTTCATCGGGGTATTTCTGCAGCTCACTGGTAATTAGGAAACAAAAATGAAATATGGTTGGATTCAGATGTGCACCAGCCATTTGTCTGACCTCAGTCAACCTTTAACAACATTCATTATTTTCCATGCCGAGAAGAAATTAATTGTAACAGCTCTACATAATTTAATTGAAATGGTATATAAAGGGTCCAGTAAATTTGTTTGTGGGCAGGAATTGAATGTGGGTGGTTTTTCTGGGCCTGTGGATAATAACAACACTTAGACGAGATCCTTTTCTTTAGTTAAGAGGCGGCTGATTGGTTCCATCTCCTCCTGTTCCAGTACTGGCATGTTCATGGTATCTGTCCTCTACAGGAGAGCCAAAATTTAATGGGACATAATAATATTACCCTGGTTACCATTGTAATAGTATAAGGCAGGGTGACTCCCAATCACAACCATTTCACAACAATCCCAGCAATAGTAACTGAAATAACAATATAGCAAGAAACTGAAATTTACTCCTATTTTTTACTTAAAATTTAAAAAAAAAAAATGCTTAGTGGATGTAAGCCTCCCTAAGGGAGTTCTGTGTCTCTTTGGTGGAAAAAAAATTTAAGTATATAATGAGTAGAAAATTAAAATGAAGAGAAGAAAATACAGAGTCATACATGCATTATATGCCCTTGCTCTTTCCCTATTTCTATGTCCAGCTACTTTGAAAAAGAAAATAATGCAGATTTTAAAAAAATCTAACTCTTTATTGAGTCAGGGAAAGCTTCATGCCAACTGCTTGAAAGGTGAGACAAAAAGCACCGTTTTCTGTGTCACTTCAGTTCATTCAGTTAATTTCTTTCAGCTGAGTTTAATGATAGCCTTTCTACAGTAGAGGTGCATTATGCTGGCGCTCCTTTTTCTTCCTTATTTCACCACCACCACAACACTCTTTTTTCAATTGTCAGAAAGATGAAGGAACAAAGTAACTGCTGGTGGGAAACAAGACAGATTGGTTTGGAATTGAACTATGTTGTGGTTAGAGCAAGGACAGTAAAATCAGAATCACAGAAGCAAACAGAATTAGAAGACTTCTGCTTGTGCTCTGTGTCTAGAAAGAGAGCATACTCTGAAAACACTGTGGCTCTCAGACTGGAGACATATAAATATGTTACTGAATCAGTGGAATTATGTTTGAGACTGATACTTACAGTAATTTTCAAGGAAGTTTTCAGACTGTGTCTCATAAGAACATAAAGGGAAGGGTACATGACCTTCAAATTTTTGTAGGCAACGGTAGAAACAGGGAGAAATAGGTTTTTACTCATGCGTCATAAGAAACAAGAATCGTGGGTTTAACTTAGAGCAACAATGATACAGCCTACATCACCAATGAAAAGAATTCATTCCAGTGAGGGCAACAGAAAAGTAGTTATTCATCTGTCAAGTCTGTGAAAATCCTTTTGTGTCATGATGTCTTTGCAAATATATATTAAGATGAGTGTAAGAACTAAATTATTTTAAGCTCCTTCATGGCAAGCAGGCTCTTTGATTCTGCTGAAGGTCAGTCAAAAAATGTTAAATTTCTTATTTTGGGTTCTAAATTGAGAAAAGCTAAATACTGGGAGGACACATCTTACAACTGTTTTCCAGTTTTGTGACTTCCAATCATTTTGGGCTAACAGTTTCACAGATAGGGCTTAGGTCAACTATTTGAAATGGTTTGAGATAATAGAGAGACAGAGAGAACACCTCAGGATTCTTTGTGTGGTGGCTTTCTAAATGTTCACTTGAAAAAAAATTGCAGGCAAGCCAGAGAGTAAAGCATACATATTGGTTACATATAATGGCGGCATTTTCTGCAATTAGAACTAATGATTTTTTTTTGTAAGTAAGTGCATTACAACAATCAGAATTTTTTGGCTATTGGTAAGTTATTGATGTATTACTGTACCATAAAATCTTGGCCGGTTTCTTGCCGTACTGATTATTTTTTATTTATTTCCTTACAGCACCCATCAATTTTTCTTTGCAATATTCTGTGTGTTTTTCTATAGCTGGTTTTTGCATTTTGTATGAAATATTAATCATACTCTAGTTATCAGGATGTTGGGGGGTTTTTTTACATGGATAATTAAAAAAAACATTTTGAGAAGGACTTCAAAGGAAAAAAAGTGGCAGGTTTCTATTTTGGCCGATGGACTTAAGGAACAGTTTTTTTAAAAAAAAACGAGTGAATGACACTTTGCGCATCGCTTGCTAAGCAACAAAATCTCACCACGTGGAATTAGAGTTTCAGTAACGTATATATTGCTGGTAATTATCTCAAATATGAACAGCCTTTCCTTTCATTTCTTTATTGAGGCTTTCCTTAGCTGAATGCTGATTAATAAAAAATCAACTGAATTTTTACTGTATTGAATCTCTGCTATCTTTTTTTGCCAAATGACTATTGTACTAGGGTTTTTTCTGTAAAAAACGTGGCTCACATTAGTGAATCAGGATAAATAATAACTTTTTTGAAACAAAAAACCCATTAAAGATTTTCTTTCTGGTAGCATGTTGATTCTTCTCCAAAAAAATCTATAGAAATTTTTTTTTTTTTCTCAAAAATTAGGGTCTTTTAGGGTTAAGCATATCCAACTTTTCAATGAAAATGGAGCAGTTTTTAAAGGTCATGGCACTCTGACTGGGTAAAGCTGGAGAAGGGCTCTTCACTTGTCCCCCCCATATCACTGCGCCCGACTATACAATCCCCTCTGCTGTGCCTACCAGCAAGCTTTCACTCTTGGCTGGAGTTCAGAGCTCGAACCATCTCATCAGTTCCTCCAAAACAAGCCGATGCCCTGCCACCATCCCTGTCCTGCAGCAGCTCTGAAAAGTGGTGGGATGTAGCCTTTGGCCCCTTGACTTTCCACATCCCTCTTTATTCAGGCTGCATTTGCCTCTCGCTGATATTGCAAAAAAGTATACGCCAGCAGAAACCAATATTCCAAAATTCTCAGTGCCATTTCTCACCTCCAAATCAAAAGCTGAATTTCATTCTGAAACCACTGTTAAAGCCCAAAAGTCTTGCTAAGACTTGAGTACTTACTGTCTTACAAGAAGAACAAATATTATACAAAGGCTGAGAAAAGAGACAAAAACCTGCCTATAATATTACGTCGCCATTTAAATAAAATTGAGTAGCATTTTCAGTTGTAGTAATACAAATAAGGAGTCATCTCATTTAGAGTACAGTACATAATACAGATTTCAACTTTTCCTCTATAGGTATGGTCGCACTTGTCAAGAATAATTCAAGAATCACATCCTATAAATGGTGCATTCTGGATATCATTCAGATTTTAATGTTGACTGAGAATATATTTTAGAATATTTGTTTTCATAGTCAATGGTACTAATTTCAATACTGTTATCCTCTGCCTTTCAACAACTCTCTCAGTCCCTGGCTCATAAATCAAAACTTAAAAGGAAAGGTATTTAACCCAGAGTTTTAAAAACAAATACTGCAAAGAAATATTTTATTTTCCATGGAATGAAGATATTAAGATACTTTGAAACAAGATCTGGCAGTTTACCCCCAGGGCAAATGGTCCACCATAGAGCCATTCTGGTGCATTTTTTCCTGCAACTTCACCCTGAAAAAGTACTAGATGTGACACAATAATCACAGAACACTTACATTACCAGAAAATAAAAATAAAATTCATTTCTTTAACAGAGTGAATAGCATAGGAGAGCAGCTATTTTCCATCATTGTTTTGGGTAGGCAATGAATTAAAAAAAAAAGCAAAATTGTTCTGTCGTTTGTTATTTTAAGAACGAGATATTAAGAATCCTTATTCCAAAAGGTCCTGACTGTCATTCTTCCCATATACATTTCCTCAGCTTTTTGCACCTAGAGCTATTTCTATTCTAATTCAGTCCTTGTTGCTATACACATATTGGATAACTTGATTACCCATTAGTGTATAAATTCAGGGAGAGATGAACGGTTTTTTGATTTTTGGGTTCGGTTCTTTTTATAAATAGGAGGCACTTGGGGAGGGCTCGTGTGTTGGGAATGCTAGCGAAGACAGTAATGAGCTTACAGATTAATTCAAAGTCTGGCATCAATGTCAGCAATTCTTACTCTCCTCTTTGTTTCTCCTTGGATTGTAAATCTCATCATAAATATGGGTCAATGTCCTGAGGAAAAGAGTTAAATGTGCAGAAACAGAACTATAGAAGCGTGAGATTCAGATAACATATAAATCACGACAAGAGTCTGTGCAGGTGATCCACGCATATCGTTGCAGACGCAGTGTCGTTTGTGTTGGTTTCCCTAAATGCCACGAGAGAATGACATCAGAAAAAGGCTGACAAAAAAATAAAGCTAAAGAAGAGGTCTGTGAGGGAGAAGTGGCAAAGAAAGGGCTTTGGTGTCAATTTAGAAATGGGGATTTATTTTAAGGGTCTGGTTTCAGAGGGTTAAAATTAGGGAGAAACTATAATTTCTTTCTAATACTCTTTGGATACAGCCGTTGGATATTTTGTTACGTACAAAAGAAGGATGTTTTCTTTTGGTCTAATTGGAGTCAGCTGCTGCCTTCGTGCTCAGTTTTTAGGAAGCTCATCATGCCATTCCCGTGTGAACCTCTTTTACATCTGCTGAAATACTAAATAGATAAAGTCATCTGCAGTTTACTTTTTGGATAGGTCATGTTAGGTAATGTGCTAGCATGCTTCCTTGTTGCAAGGGTATGTGAATGTTTACCCAAAATACGGATGAGAAGGAAATGGGAAGAATTACCAAATAAAGCAGTCTATTTTTGTAGCACTGTGCCATGAAACGGAACCAAGGAGTATGTCTTGCACTCAGAACTACTTCCCTCGAGCTCTGTGGTGACGTGGCTCATGCTGGATTTTCAAGGTTTTGTGATTTATTCCTGATAACTTGCCCTGAGGAATGCCATATGATTCTCTAACATAAAAGTGTTGTTCCGTGAGCTTGACAAGACATAGAATGGCAAATGATGTCATTCTGCACTTTAAATTTCTCTACAAAGGTTGGGAAGCTGAAAACTATGTTATTTGTTTCCAACTACACTGTAGATTACTTCTCTTTAAAAAGAGTGACTATAATACAACCTCAAATCAACATCTCAGAGGACAGTCCGAAAAAATGCAGTTTGGGTATCTGAAACAGTGTGGCTGTGCTTTACCTCTTTTAAAATTCCTAGGATGTCCAACATTGCAAAACTATTTCTTCTGTTAGTTCCTCAAACCCTCTCATTTCTCCAAGAGGTGTTTTCTGACATCTAAATATCAATCTTCACATTATTATTACAAAATTATTCATTACAATTTAGGAACTGAGTCGGGAAATTTACATGCCTTACAACAGAACATTTTCTAGTGCTCTGTGTTTTCAGAGGATGGATCTTTTTTCAGAGGAATATCTTTTCATTCAGGTTTTTTTGCATTAGTAGGATCAAAAGTTAGGATGCCTCAATATGAATCACTGCCACTTAGGGTTGGAGGGACTCTGGACTCCAATGCCAAGTTCCACCCTCTCGTCAAGCAACAGTAAACCAGAGACAGGGTGACAAAGCGGATGTCGTCTGGGTGGGGTTTTGAGTGTCCTCCAGACGTGGAGGTTTCACAACCTCCCCAGGCAGCCTGGAGTGCTCTGCCAACTCTCGTGTACAGTTCTTCCTCTCTTGTTGAGCGTGAATTCTTGTGTTTTAATTTAGAGCCATTATTCCACATCTGGATTGGCTGGCAGCACTAAATGAAGTTGGGGATCTCCTCCTGAAAACCCACTCTGAGACTGTGTTCTCTGTACTTTGATTTTCCCACACTACCAACACCATGCTCCCCGCTCTCTCTCATGAGAGAGATGCTCAGACCCTGACCATCACTGTGTCCCTCCACTGGACCCCCCTCAGCAGCCTCTCTCTTCTCTCTCTTGTTGAGGAGCCCAGACTGGACACAGCACTCTCAGAAGCTGGCACCTCCACCGGCCCAGTAGAAGGAGTTATATCACCTCCCTCAGCCTGCTGGCCACAGCTCTTTTCCCGTGCAGACCTCCAGGATGCCATTGGCCCTCCGCTGGCCACAAGGCACTGCCAGCTCCATGACATCAGATTGTGATCCACCAAGAGCCCCAGGTCTTCTCTGCAGGAGGCTCCTCTGCAGAGGCCTTCAGCCCAGCCGTGCTGGCCCTTGGGTGTTCTCCCAGTGCAAGGAACCCCACACCTGCCCTTTTGAACCCCATTAGGTTTCCCTGTGCCCACCCTCTCCCAGCTGATCAAAGAGCCCCATGGAAATGGGCAGCACAGCGCTCAGGTGGATCAAGCCACTCCCCCTGGTTTAAGTGTCACCAGCAAAACACTGCTGAGGCCGCTGACGTTTGATCCTCCTCCAGTCATTGATAAACAAGAATGAATATTGGAAAGTGGACCCAGATTTGTGCATACTCTGATGATATTCCTATAGTCCTCCAATTGATCTGTCCTTTTTTGCACATCCATAATCTTTCTTCGATTGAGGATTATTAGTCTACCTGTTCATCATTTGGTCTCCTGTCCCCCCTTACCCTGATTTTGATCATGGGGATGTTACATCGGTCACATGACTTAAGGACACAGCGATGGACTTTGGGGGGAATATTAGAAACCGACTCTCTTGGAACCCCGTTCATCTAGAGCCCTATCCCATGGGGTTTCTCTAAGCAGTTCTTTGAAGAGGCCAAGGTTTGCTCTCTGTAAGTCCAGGGTTCTAGTCCTGCTTTTCTTTCTTTGTGCAGGATCCTGATTTCCACCATCTCATGGTCACAGCAGCCACAGGCTGGCCCCCAGTGTTCATAGTCTTAGCCAGTTCTCCTGGTTTGTTACTAAAGGTCCGCACACACCCTTTCCTCTTGCTGGTTTCCACCCACTTGCATCAAACGCATCACGTATTGGGTAACTTCTGGCTGTGTCTGCTGAGCTATGTTATGCCTCTACGTAGATATAGTTTGTTGAATTCCTGAGGAGAGCCGAGGCCTGTGATCCCAAGGCTGTTCCAGCTGCCCACAGAAGCTTCACACGCAGCTTCCTCATTCCTACCATGGTGTCCTGTAGTGTAAACACCCACAACAGTGTCAACCCATATTTAGCTGTGGCCTTATTCTACCCATAAGCTCTCAACCTCATTTTGTCTGTCCCTGGGCAGAGCTTGAGTCCAGTACAGCTAGCTGCCTCTTCACAGAAAGGCCAACTCCACCAGCTACCTTGCTGAACTGTCCTGTCCTAAAAAAGCACCCGCGCATCGATTGCAACATTCCAGTTGATGAGCTATCCCCCGTCCCAGTCACTGCCGTGAGATCCGGTTTCTGCTGACTGCTCAAGGGTTTCCAGTTCTTGTGATTTCCCTCAGCTTCTGTGCATGCCGTTGGCGGCACTCCAGAGGCAGGCAGGGGGCGCGGCCAGTTCCCTAGAACGGGGTGTGAGAGGATTCCCATGGCCGTGCCCACCCTTGGTGTGCTTAGCCTGGGACTTCAACTGGAGGCGCCAGGTTTGCCCTGGTTGGCTGGCCACTCACCAGGGGAAAGCAATGGCCAGGACGCATCGCCACTTTGTCGGATCCACACACAAGCGTTTTCAGTTAAATGGCCCATCTCAGACCAAATACTGCAGCTCAATCTTGAAGAATTAGAAGAATTTTCACAGCACCTGAAATAATTCAGAGGTCTAAGTAAACTGGGAACTTAACTCTCATTTTAATAATAGTTTAGGTCCAAGCAACTTTAGAAGAGAATTCACACTACTGACTTAGGAGTGCAGCTCCACTATCTTTATCGACACGTAGTCGGACTTGCATCCCTAAGTCACAACATACACTTAAAGTGGAATTTTTGGATATTTTACCAGCTTGTTAATTATTTGTCTTATTTAAGAGTGCCATAATCGTGGTCTGTATTCTCCAGCCGTCAGAGAACACGCACCCTACCAACGGCACGGTTGAGCACGAAGACTACAGAGATGATACAGGCCTAAATTTCCAAAGTTAGATTATTTCTCCATTTGAGGACAAGGCTGAGGGAGTTGAGTGTTTAGCCCTGGAGAGGGAACACTGGAAGATGCATCTCATTGATGTCTGTAAGTAATCTGAAGGGCAGAGTTGTCAAGAGAATGTTTCCAGCTCTTCATTTGCAGCCCAAAAATAATTGGACAGAATGAAATGACAGGAAGTTTCATCCTGAAAATTTAAGAAGAGCTTCTTTTTGTTATGATCACTGAGCGAGAATAGATTGCCACCGAGTTTGAAGAAGTCATTCTCACTCGGAAAACATTCACAAAGCCATGTAGACACTTTCTGAGCTTACGCCTAGGGAAGCCCTTGAGCAGGATTTTGGACGTAGATGACTGGGCCACTCATTCATTTCCAGTCTTCTCATTCTCTGTGATTCTGCTTAATTATTATTTGCTGTTTTTTCTTATTTATTTTCTTTGTTTTACCATTTTCCCCTTTAAAATTTTTGTATCTCCTTAAAAGCTCCATGAATTAAGAGACGATTGAAACGCACTTGTAATAGACTGCAGAACGGTATTTGCAACACCATGGTAAGGTTACAGCATGATCTATGTTGGCATTTATTTTAATAAGTTTCTATTTGTGTCCAGATTCAGCCAAACTTAACAAATGTAACATGTCCTCACAATCCACTGAAACATGATGCAATATGACAACAGCTGGAAGCATCTTCAGTGCTGAGCTGAGGCCCCTGCCGGAGGGGGGACGAGGTGACCAATTCTTATTGTGATCACTGATTGACATGGGCCCGTTTCCTGGCGAGCTGAAATTCCCTGTGTACTGGCCATATTTTAACGTGCTAAGAATGTGGTGACAGCTAGGGATGCTATTCCTCATATCTTCTTTGCTTTCTGAAAGGGCAGCAAAGAGATCTAGTTAAGACACCTGCTGCTCCTTCCCTTTAGCATAAATTCTGCAAGCTTTATTCACTCTTTGCAGGCAGGGAAGACAGAGCATGATCAATAAATTTTCTTTGATACTCGAGGCTTTTTAAAATTCTGTAACACTTGTTGCTTCATTGACATGAAATAATTTTTCGTCATCACCCATGTGGATAAATTTTTAGGTGTCGCCTCTTCCAGAACTTGCTATCTTGAAGGAGTTCAGTACAGGAGTATTTACGTACATTGCTGGCTGGATTTTTCTTTTTTCCCCCTCTTTAATGAGAACATATTGAGAGTTGCTGAATGATTACATACTTATTCTTGTTCTCTCATTGTATTTTGCAAGCAGAATTGCAACTAAGAGTTGTTCTGTAGCTTTTTTGTAGGAATATCCCTTGGGGAAAAGAGATAAGTACAGGAGGAAAGTTTAAAGAATGAATTTTGATGCTGAGCCACTGAACTACGAACAATTGCTCCTGCCCAGTTTAAGTAGAGACCTTAACCAATGCCTTAACCAATGATTTGACTCTTCTACTTCCCAAAACTTTTTAGCTTAAGGTGTTTCCCACCCTTTTTTTCCCCTCCCCTCCCTCCCTCCAAGGAGGAACCTTGGTAGAAGACAAATGCTACTTGATCTTTTTATCCTTATTGGGCGAGTTATAAGTGTAAGTTAGAAGAAGCTTCATTTTGTTGCAGGTTTACATCCAATGTGTATATTCTGAACCTGGAGAGGCCCCTCTGTTGTGTCTCACTTATAAACTGAAGTAAAATTTCAGAGATTGATGAACAAACTGTTGTAGAAATGGATACACTCAAATGCGGAAATGTGAGACTAAAAACATTCAGGCCCAAAACGGCAATTTTACATCTCCCTATCCATTAAATGTCACTTCCATGTTTTTGACAGCTCCAGTCTCTTTCAATCTATTTTTAATTTCCATAGTGGGACACATTAGCAAAACAATGCTTTTTTTTGGATGTGGAAAACACTTACTTAGTGAAGAATACATTTTAAGAAGTGATTAAGTTATCCTTTTGTAAAAACAGGAATGTGATCCAAGTCACACATTCTGTTGTAATAGTTTCCTACAGATATTGCAAAAATAACGTTTTTTTTAAATAACTGTGAAAAGAACATATCAGTCACTTCTTAGCCTCTCAAGATATGCTCATGCTTGTTTTCTTAAACCAATTTAGACCACTATTCCAAAATGTAAGAAATCCAATAGGCTGAGGCATGCCAATACATGGTATTGATCCTCAGTCTTAAAGGAGCTTGACTCCAGAATAATTTGGCATCATCATGTTATCTCTTGGAAGATCTCAGTTTGGCAATAACCTAAGTGGATTTTTGTGTCACCTAGTTATTAAGTTCTTGCTTTCAACTTCAGGTGCTTATTCCCTCTAAAAGTTGTGTGAACTTGCTAATGGGCCTCTGACAGGGGTTTGCTGTAGGTTGCTTTTTCTGCTTCTCAAGTATTTTCTAGATTTCATTATCAACATATATAAGATTTATATTATGGCAAATCACAGCAACGTACTATATTTATATTTGTTTTAAAAACCTGATTTATGATATTTTGTCCTGAATTTGTGTTCTGAGAAATTCTGCCTGAAGTATTTTTACTGTGTCACATTCTTAGCTAAAATGCTGCACATCACAAGGTACTCCATTAGAGGGTCCCATAACACTGATGTAAGCAGAATAAGGTATCATTGGTTTAGATTGTTAAAATTATCATTTAAGTGCAAGTGTCTGGGATGAACACTGGTATTTCAGTTGTAATATCTAAGAGCAGATGTGGAGCAACACACAGACATCAGAAAACAATGTAATGACTTGACACAATACCGATATAAATTCAAATTAGTCATGGGTAACCATTAATTATGACATTTTTCCTTTGGTTTAGAGTAGTTGTTTACTTCTTCTAGCACAATTTATTTTTCAGCATGTATTGGACATGCTGACTTCCCATCACATCTTAATATTAATGTCATGTCTTTTCTTTGAGGCTTATCATATGTTCCATGTGTATTTCAGGCCATGGAATGCCCTTGTCCACATTATGTGATAAAATCTCGAGATTTTGGAAACTAACACTTTTTATATACCAAGCAATCTCTCATTCTTTTTTAACTAATTTGTTTCCTTTGAAAATGCTAATATCATATTATAAATGTTTTTAAAGTTAAATCAAGTTAAAACTTGATTCCATTTTACCAACCTAACGACTAGATTTCCCATAATGTGAAGTAAATTTATGTATTAGGTACATTTTAAATTTGAGCCATCATTTAACTAAAAAGTAGACTATTGTCAAGCAATTTTTAGTATTCTAAAAATTATTTCTGATCTGCCTCTTTTTGGAAGAATTACGGTACTCATGAGAGGTTCAATATGAAATAATTGCTGTTGCAACTTGAATTGTACCTAGATAATGATTTTATATATATTTTATATTTTATATATTATATATTATATATTATTTTTTATATATATTATTCTAAGAGTTGCACTCTAATGATTGAAACATCTATGCTTCAGCAGGGAGGATTTCAGTCAGGATAAATATTTTATCCGTAGATCTTCAATGAAACTTTTACCTGGAAGGTGCCTTGAATATAATCTGGGATCTGACAATTATGTTTTCTTTTACTTGATCCAAAGACTGCTGTGAATAGGATTCTGCTGGCTAACTTCAATAAGCTTTTTTTCAACCCTGTAACTCTTAAGGTAGCTAGAGCATTATATCATTTTTCCTGTGGAACGGCAAAATTCACTTTGAGTACTATTTTCCTCTATTATGTGCACGGAAGCGTCGGAAGCTGTGTCTTATACTTCACTTGCCAAAACTTTCAGGCACTGGAGTGAGAAAAGGATACTGTGAAGTCTGTGAGACTTAGAAACACAATTTCTTGGAGGAGGAAAAATGGAGGAATATTATCTTTAACTTGAAATTTCAATTGGTCAGTATACAATTTTCCAGCTGGAAGACATACACAGAAATTTTTAGGGTAAAACTGTCTGAACAATGAGAAAGTTGATTCAAAATACATAAGAGCCCTAATATTTTATACTAGATCTAATTTTCACATGACAAAACTTCAGCAGCAAGACTTCAAAGGTTCAAAGCATCAAATCAGGGGTATAACTTCTCTCTGTTAAAATGAACTCTGTAAACTTTATCTTGGAGTACAAACATATGACTAGACATCCTGCAGTCTGCATGTGACAAGGACAGACTGATGTTATCTAGTTCATTTTCATCATCCTTTCATCACCATTCTTTTTCTTCAGCTGTCCAGTTTCAGACTACATACACAATTCTGTTTTCCTATTATTCTCTAAGTTTGAGAAATAAACATTTGAAATACAGTTTTTCTTCTGTAAAGCTTGTGTAGAATTTGTTGTTCTTTATACTAGTATTTCCTAAATGTGAATATCTGGCAACTGAAGCTTCTAAAATTATTATTACACTGGATGTCACACTCGCAAAAAAACAATTAAATAAGATTATAGAGGACTTAAAGGGTTCCAGATGACAAAGCTTCCCAGCCTTTATGTTTTTAGTTAAAAAAAAAATGCACAGATAACAGTATACTGCACTTATAAATCTTTATATTTAGAGTATGACATTTAACTGCTGAAGTATTTAAAGATAAGGTATGTTGAGCTGCCTCATTTTAGAAATGTTTCCTGCCTGAATTGTGAGGGGAAAAAGCATATCCATAATTATTTATGGTTTCAGATGGCAGTACAGAAAATAGGTTGAAAGTATTGTCCATGAAAGATTACAAAAACCCATACAAGAGCAAAGTGAAGGCAGTGAAGGATAACAAAGTCAACCCTTCTGTAAATTTGGCCACAGGATACAGGTTTACAGGAATGATTTTATATATCTATATTTGAAAACTTTAGTGTAAAAGTAGAAGTTGTGATGGCTCCTTGAGAACTTTTAGCTGTCTGCTGTAACTTGGGCTCCTCCTCATTAGTCTTCATGCCTTGGAATATGGACAGGTCTTTCAGCTAATTGGTGATCACAGCTTTCATCACATTTGCTCTGTTTTTTCTTCATCAAAAATAGTTCATTTATAAAGAACAAAATTAATCAAATTGGAAAGGTTTAATCTGAAAGTTTAGAACAATTTCTCAAGAAAGGGGGAGGATCAAAAAGTCAAAACAAATTTGACAAAGCAGCATTAGTAAAGTTTGTGAACTTTTCTGCCAGGAAGTGCTGTTTCTGATTCTCATTAAATGATCCTTGAAGTCTAGAAGAAGAATCTTCTGCTGCCTTGAAGTAGGAAAAATAACTCTGCATATTTTTCAAATTGTCATCTCTTTCTCTGAGATGCCACATCTAATCAAAAACTTGAAAATATTTTTGACAGAAACACATTATTTTCTGTATTATCTGGAGGCATAACACAGCCTTTCTCCATGGGAGTGTAACTGTATCAATCTGAGTTGTAGATTCTGGAGAGTCAAATCATGTTTTCATGTTTCATTGAATTATTGAGATAATTTGCTGAACATGAAGTTTAGAGCCCATATCATAACCATTAGGTTCAGATCTGTCACAATATATGCCTATGTGAGACTGTATAATTGGTCTCATGAAAGGTTTTTAATGAGAGTCCTTTAACCTGCCTAGGGGCCAGTTACAAGACTATCACTGTTCAGGATAAAAAAAATAGCTAAATACAATATATCATTGTTTTTAAAGCAGAATATGTCAGCTTGAGTTGTCTTTTGTTTTGCAGCATCTCATTTTGAGTTTGAAAGTAAATGATCTGGGTTTTTATCTAGGCCAGGAAAAAAAAAATCACAGTTGATAGCGTAAACTGCACTTGTTACTTTAATTAGTTCTTGTAATTTAGGCAGCTTCATCCTTCATTTCATATTTTTATAAAACCTAAACAAACACAAGAATAAACAAACACAAACCTAAACAAACACAAGAAATATCAAGCCAAGGGAGACTGCTTCTGAGATTGGCAATTATGCATTTTAGATGAATTCTACAGTGTAATGAATGTTAGTTCATAGAACTGGAAGCTTGTGAAACCATTTCCTACCTAGCAAGGCACCGACAGTGCCTCCTGACCATAATTGTATGTTTTTCTCCCTAATGTGTTCTTCTAGCCCCCCTCTTGCTGTGCTTAGATGATGCATTATGTTCAGCTTTGACTGAGACACAGAGACGTTCATGGGGCATTTAAAGGCTCATGTCATGCTTGGGTTGCTACAGCTCACTGCTCTTCAGACCAGGGCCAATCTGAAGGTCATGATGGAAAAATCAGAACTCTTTCAGGTTCATAATACCTATTCATGTCCCTTCATTTCCTCCTAGTTATGTTTTCTACTGCATGAATTTTATCTTGGCTAAAGGCACTGAGGAACTGAGTTTCAAGTTTTATGTTTTTAACAGCTAGATTAACAGTTAATGCTAGCATATGGTTTGTGTATACATGTATATTGATCTTAGCCTATATTGTAAGAAAAGAACTTCAATATGATCTTATCTTCTTTCAGAAGCTTTTACATTTTTCAATTTGATTTTTTCTTAACATTTTATGGAGAATGGCAGTGTGTTACATTGGCCCTGTACTTATAGTATCAATGTTTGTGCTTTTCTCTATTTTTCCCTATTATTAATTTTAAAGAAAAATTTAATTCAAAGGCTTTGAAAATGATGATTTTTGTTTTGATGGCTGTAACTGATCAAATTGGACACTATGGGGTGCTGTTTGATATTCTTTGTGTGCACTGTCTCCTGTCTGCACATGCATATATGCACACACATGCTGCTGCTCTTTCACTGGCTTAGCACCTCTACAAGTTCATCACCACGTTAAAAAAGACAACCCGAAATACAATCATGTAAGCTTTTTTGGTCATATACATAACATCTGACTAGCACAGAGTGAGGACTGTAGGATTGGTTTCATCTGTGCTGCAGAGTCATGGTAGTGTTGAAGATACTCAGCATATAAAAAAGGGTAGAATAAAGTGCTTATATGATATGGTGAAGGGCATGTGCTTACACTAGAAATCCAAAAATGCCTGTGTATAATGGCAGAGGAGATTTGTGAAATGGGAATCACCAACCTAAATTCACCTTGAAACAAGTAATTAATGAGCTATGGAAGAAACTTTTGCCATCTGTAACTAAAACTTATGCTGAATCAGATCTGTGAAAATATGTGCTAGCTTCTAGAGATTGATTGATTGGAATGGCTGTAGCTGTCTTTAAAAAACTTCAGCTAACGAAAAAACATAATATCCCGCAGGTGCATTAAGTATTTCTGTTCAATTGTGTGAGAAAAATATATGGACAAATATTGCCAGAAATATGATTATAGCTATTTCTTGAAAAACAGCATGACCACATTGTTGTTTTGTTTTGTGTATCTCCAAGGGTTATTGAGCTAAATGCACAAACCCATGACTAACAGGATTAGGCAGGTGAGATAAGTTACTCTGTAGGAATATAGTATGAAACTTAGGTGTTGTATACATTTTTGTGAAAACAGTACAGATTTTGTGTTCCCTGTTTATCTGCTAAAGCTCAAAAAGGCACATGCTTTCCCTATTTGGATGTTCTTTACCTTCATCACACTCTGTAACTATACATCATGGAGTTTTGGCTTCATCCATCCTGAGAATTTGTTCTGCAGAACCATTCTTGTTTTTGAACTTACCACCTGTGTGGAAAGGAAATGTTGCTGTACATGTATGTAGGAGTTATCATCGAGCATTCTTACTGCCTCCTGCATTTCTACCCCTTTAGGAAATCCTGGCCCTGATTCTAAAACTGGTGATTTATCACACATTGCATATAGCTTTTCCAGCTTGCACGTGACTTGGAATTCTCCTACTGAAATAAATATGTCTTGCCACTCTGAACTTGACTAACCAATAATGTGATTAACTCAGAATTTCAAACTGACATCTACATTCTATGCCAGTTTTAAAAAGGAAAAATTGTGCATTTGCACCAAGGAATGATTTAGTAAGTTACTGAGGTCCACTCTGATGACCTCGTAGCTCCCATCTGCTTCTGTTCTTGCATTTTATCTTTCCCACCAAGTGATGAGCATGGGACTTCCATCCTGGAAACTAAGCTTTTGAAGGCATTCCATATTGCAGGTATACTTGTCCAATTGCCACATGGGATAAGCTGGATGGTAAAGAAGAAAGTAGCCCTGATCAGCCAATAACTGTATCCAGAAGGAAGAGTCATTCATTGGCAGCTTAAGAGTGGCTAGTGTCTGACTAGATATTCAGGTTTTGGCTTCTTAGCTTTTTGGTTTACTCTCAGGTTTAGTTTTCTCCACAAGGAGTCTGGATTTACTATCCGAAATTTGAGTTTCTTCAAGGTATCTTAAGTGGTGGCATCAAAAAGATGTGTTAAATTAGAAAAAATAGCAGAAAAATACATATTCCAGTTCTGTTCATCCTCTAAATCCAGCAAAATATGAATAAATTGAATAAATTAATGAGATATTTCTAAGACAAAGAGTCCACTATGGAAAATTAAATGGAAAAATCAGTTAGTAAGCATTTAATTTCTGATAAGCGTTGCTCATGAAGATATCATGTGGTTAAAGATTTGCTCAGTAAAGTACAGACTGGAAATATGTATATAAACTCTACTGCTCTAGGGCAGAAATGTATGAACAAGCTATACAGTCTTGCAGACTTCCTGGAGTTTATTTGCCTGCCTATAGAGTACATTGCAACCTTCTTTTGTAGCCATTTTTATACTAATGTTTCAGCTCTCTTTTAGAAAAGATTGTGAATAGTTTATTCTGCAGTCCATTCATCCAGACCATTGTTCATCAGTTTTCTTTACGAGAACTTTCCAGGAAAAACATGCAATTGAATTAAGCTTCCTGTTGCTGGCAATGATGTGTTTCACTTTGGTTTTGATAAGACTGTGCTATATGTCATCTCTTAGAACCATCTTCTGAAACACAGAGACTAAAAAAAAAAATACTTTGTTATTTAAATTCAAATCTGCTAATACAGCAATTTCATTCCTGTACTGTCCAAGAAATTGGCATTCCTATGCACTTTGGTATAGAAAATACGTAAAAGACCAGTTAATTTTGGATAAATTTTTGGTTTCCAACAAAGATATGGAAGCTCTATGGTCTTCGCAACTATTTGTTTCATCAGCAGTTGTTAATTTTCTTTTCTTGAATTATTGGATTGAAATGGCAAGCCAACAGACAAGTAGGAAAACTCACACTGAAATAACGAAAGCAGTATTTTAAAACAGATGCTTGTAGAAGCCACAGTGTCTGTAGATTCCAGATATAGCTGCAACAAAGAAATGTGGTCTACAGTGCAGTTTATCATATGGCACAAGGGAAAAGGTTTAAAATATGAGTTGTTTGGCAAACAATGAGATGAAAAGAAGATTCCATCTATGACAAAATAGCTTTCAGGATGCAGACTGAACAGACATAAAAATCCACGATTTGTCTTACATTTCACATGCAGCAATGTTTTGCACAGCTGTCTTAGTTTTCAATGAGCATTGTAAAAATATTATTTTCAAGATGTGGAAGTATGTGCAAACCCTCTATCATGTTTATTTTAGTAGTGCTGGGGAAGAGGTCATCCATGCTAGAAATGCTTCCCCCTGTTATCTGATGTCTGCTTTACTTTATACCATCTGCTGGTGGCTGGGCCCTTCTCTCCTGTGGACAGATGATCCATTTCAGATGCCTGCCTTCTCTTTGCCAAGGCCAAGCACTGGCATGGTCTAATTGCCCATCTGGTTGCTTTCTTGTTGCCTTTGGAAGGCTGTGCTCTCGCTGCGGCTTTTGTGGTTGTTTCCATCAGGCAGTGTGGTCCCTCTCAGAGGCACAAGCATGCCAGACAAACCTTTTTGAATCAGTGCCAGTCCTCTTCCTTGGGAGGTGAAGCCAAATATCATATATTTAAAATTGTAATGCTTTACTTGTCCACCTAGCTCCTGTCTCCTGAAGTCATTAGTTGTGGTTTTACTTCACTGTCAAAATACTCTTCAGTTTTCTTCCCTCTCAGCTCTACCTATTTTCAGCTCTCTGTTTAGCAAACTCTGTGTAGGTAAAATAGAGAGATTCTGTTGTTCTACTTAAGACCTTTTTTTTTTTATTCCTTTCTGTGTTGGAAGTAGGAAGTAGAATGTGTTTCTTATTAAATGTGAAATGCTGTTTAAATAATGTTTAGGAGCTGTCATAAATCAGCTAAAGCCAGGCTGCTTAAAATTATTTTTAACATTCTGTGTCTAGCAAGTAACGATACACTATAGTGGGTGATGAAACCTAAATAGTGCTGCTTATGCTATTTTTTAAAGTATTAAATCAATGGTCCTTTCAAGGTTTTGATGCTCATCTGCATACAGTGTTTCCCTAATATGGTACAGATCTGACCCATGATTGATTGCATTTACACAGCTTGCTCTATAGAGAGATACCCTGACTCACTATTAAACATTAGTCAGTTAAAGCTCTTGTTCTTACTATTCTAGGTTCACAGTCATTAAGTTCAAGTCATCTTTTCACAACAGATACAAATACTTGAGGTCAGGTAAGAACAGAGTTGGTCTTAACTTTCTCTTCAGGCTTTCTGCTCACTTTGAAATAAATTTGTCAGTCATGCTTCAGTGACATTTCAGTTAAATGACACAATCCACAAGAGATGGATTAACTCAGAATTCATCTTGTATAGACCACTGGATATGTACAAATAGGCACAAATAGCCTACTTTAGTTTAGCTCCAAATATGTTTACTAAAGTAATCTTGATTTTCAAGATGGAAATATTCAAACATCTGCAGCAGAAGGGAATGCCTTCAATTACTATCGAGCAACAGTCTTTCTTGTAATACCATGAAACCATATTACTTCAGCAAGTCTGGTTGCAGGACAAGAAATTAAATCTCTTACAATCTTCTTAAATCTTCTGGTTATCTTAGGAATTGAGAAAAAAATAGCATATTTATATATTAATATATGTTAACCACAACAACTTGCTTATGTTTCTCTTTTGAATGTCTGTTTGTTGTTTGGGTTGGTTTGTTGGTTGGGGTTTGTGGTTTTTTTCCTCACACATTCATATATGTTGAATAAAAGGGAATGGGCTTTTCTCATGCTATACTCAGTGTGACATAATTGGGTAATACCAGCATGTCATGATACACTATTTGACTTTGTTGGTCTTAATTAAATGCTCTGGCAGAAAAATCTGTGTACCAGCAACACTCTTGGATATTTCCTAACATTTGGGCCTAGTTTAATTTATTTTTTATTCTAACAAGTAGACAGTGCACACCTACAGTACACTGTGTACTCTTGTAATAAACTACCATGATAAATAAAAACTTACTAAGACATTCAATAGACACAGAAGCAAAGACAATTGAAGGGGTTGTGGTGGTGCATCCCCCCTCCACCCCCAATCTTTTCCAGGCTGCAGTGTGATCTGAGAGATGCTTGTTGGGCAGTGGGAAATGAGCCTCACTGGGCGATCTCAACCACACTTATTTGGGACAGGGGTGAAGAAAATGTTTGCATGTTGTGTTGATAAAAAAACAATATTTAAGAATTATGTTTTAGGACTGAAGGATGCACAGAATATCAAAATAACTAGGCCACCAATGCTGCACTGAATATCTCAAAAGAAGTGGATGAAGATTGGTCTGTCACTAGGACTGCTGTCAAACTAGCTGTGAATGGCAAAAGAAAAAAAGGCAGTAAGAGGAGACAGAGATATGGGGCTGGAATGCAGTTTACCTACCACTAGCTCCTTAAAACATGGCATGGAAATGTGGTTATACATATCCCAACTTCTTAATAACTTTAGCTCATCTAATCTCTAGAGACTAACTATTACGTATTGTCTAAGTGACCTGTAAATGACATGGTTTAGGATTCATACTGGTGTTAACGCTAGCAGCACTTTAAAAATTTTTAAGATAAAAAGTTAAGAATGTTGAAGAAGAAAAGAATTAATGATCCTATTTCAGCATAATGCTATTTTATAGTGTAGAGTAAAAATGTAGGAGGAAGTTTGCTTTGAACATACAGATCTTGCTTTCATTCATGGTGCCACATAATATTTGCTTATCCTCAAAGGAGGAAAAAAGCTCCTTGAATTGACAGACAATAAGAAAAGGGATTTACTGCTCTATTTACTTTTATTAAGGAAATTCTATTTCAAAGAGCTAAAGGGTTTAGTTATATTGGTTGCATTCCTTTTGGAAGAAGTTTATAACACTTCTCTAGTCAGTCATACACTGTCTATTTTAGAAAATTGTTTATTGATTTACGCTTATATTTTCCTATTTTTATACAGCTAAATTGGTGTTTTAGAAGAAAAAAATTCTATTCACTTTTACGATCTGGAGCAAAGATAATATGAGTTTGCAACTTTATTAATTTTTGCCCTTCTGACATTCTGTTTTGAAGGCCTTATGTGCACTAAATGTCTACACTTGTCCCACTTTTTCTTCTTTCCCTCTTGGTATCAGAACTGCTTTTTACTGATGTACATGAGGAAAAAAGAGAAGATAGGCACATGACTGAATTACATGACTTTGAAAGCATTTTTTTTTTCTTATAATAGGTCCCAATTGTCAAACATGTGCACAGTATTTATACCATATTATTAGTCTATATTACTTTGTATTAGTTTTTAATGTTGCATGGGAAATCAGTGAAAGCTGTGGTACATTACTGTGCTCTGTTGATCAGGTGTACCGCTGAAAAGGCAAGGACTTTATTCTGAGACTCAGTGCAGACTTGTAACCAGCAGAGTATTTGTGCCCTTTGCAGTGTTAAGGAGTCCCCTTTGTCCCCCTGGAGTCCTTTACACTCCAGGAAATTGTATTTTGAATATGATTGTTTATAGAATCTTCAGTTTAGGAGGGACACTTACTTATACACAGAAATTAAAAATAAATATATTTATTTGTGAAATACACGATTTGTGGTTGTTCATGTAGTCAGGGAGAAAGAAAGAAAATACAGCTCTCTGTAATGAGGGCTAGTTTTGTTTGTAAACAAAAATACTTTTTGATGTCAGTAATCAATTTCTTCCAAACTATTATAGTTTTTTCATGGCAACTACCTTAGCCTTCTCCGTGTGATGGATACAGATACCTGCCTATTTCCAAATTTTTAGAAACTCTTTGATTTTAGCCATCCTACTAATCATCTCCTCCTTTATTTTTGAGTTTCCTTCTGTAGTTTCCAGCTTCCTTCAAGTGACCAAAAGCTCTGTCCTCTGCCTTCCAAGACTCATGATCATGTGTTTTCCTGACTTTCAGGTTTTCCCTGCTTCTATACCGGGCAATTTCAAAGACACAGGGTAATGGGACTTCTGATAAGTCTTTGCTATTGACATAAGGTTTGTAATTCAATTATGTGTGTTTGCCTACTTAATCTATGATGAGGGTTAACCAGTCTCCCCAAGTGCCCTAATTATATTAATATTTATTACGTTTCCTTATGAGAATGGTAAGGATGTCAAGTTCCCATGGTCAAAGGTGCTATAATATTTCAAAATGACCACAGAAATATTTTCTTCCTTTTACTGCAATCTGAGATTTACCCTTCCAACTACAGCAATATATGGATTGAGTGAACCTAAATTAGTTCTAGAATTGCTACATTTGCATATTAAAATGTTATTTAAAGATCTGTGTAGAAAAGCTTGGAATTCTTGTATTTCAAGTCTATTGAGTAACACAATAAATTCAATATTAGAAACAAAGCTATATGCAGGATAATCTCACTCCTTCTTCTAGCTAAATTCTAAATGATGCCTGAATTATTTTCCTGTATAATATACATTGTTAAAAAGAGATGACATCAGCACATAAAGGTTTGATTGTTGCTTCTTTGGTAATACCTGGAAAATCAGCTCATAACTTGTCTCTTGGGAATTCTTGTGGACTTCCCAACTCATGCTGTGCCATCATGTGTCTCTCTGTAATATTTATTTTTGGTATTTTATAGTCTTGCATAAAGAACTTGCCAAAGAAAATCTGACCCTCTGCTTTATGTGGTTGACTAACTGCCACGAGTTTGTGTCAACAGTTTCTCTAGGGACAGCTATCTAATTCTGACGAACTTGAAGCATCAGCTCAGAAAGTGCTTCTGGTCTCATCCACTGTGATTTCATGATAACGGATGTCACAGCTCTTCCTCGGTCTCTCACATGTTTTCCTCAAGTGAGTTTTAAGAATTTTGAGTGTAACCTTCCATCAAGGTATATTGATGCAAGCCTTCCATCAGGCATATTTTCATCACCTTGTGTGTAATTCTGGGTCTGAAGGATTCCTGCAGGACTCTGTTCTTGTGCTGCTGTAACTGAACACATTGCTGAAAAAAGTATTAAGTGCATCTTCTGGAAGACAGCTCTTCACTGTCATTGCTCCTTAGAGGCCTCAAATGCTTAGGTTTGTGAAGTGAGTTAATAAAACTCATCCTGCTCTGTTGCAGCTTCCTCCTAGAATGTACATGCTATCAGGGAAAGCAAGGGACATGTAATAAGGGAATTTTAAATCAAGGCTTATCTATGTTAAGTGAGTAACTTGCAAAATCTCAGTTTCTTTAATCCCAAAAGGGTTCCTCCTAAAAAAAAATATAAAAAAAAAATTAAAAAAAATTTAAAAAAATAAATAAAAAAAGTTCTCTTTCAGACCATGAAATGAAATGTTCAAGGCTGAAAATACTTTTTTCAAAGCATTGGAGTTCTCTAGCCCATCTCAATGAGTGTTTTGTTTAATTAAAAAAACCAATGGTAATGGTAGCAGGGCATTGGGGAAATAGTATTACATAGACAGCATTGTTTCATTGTAGATGTAATTACCTATTTGTTTTCTTTTTCATAAGGTATTTCGAAATTTTGGTGCCTTTTTTCAGTTTTTTTTTCTGCCTTAAAAGACTGTGAGAGATGGACAATTTTCTTTGAATAATGACATCTCTCTGTTAATTTATTATCTTTTCTTTCACCCTGCCTGAGTAACAAATACCACGTTTGCACCTTTAATGCTATGATGCTGGGAAGGGCTATCAGTTGCCTGACATCTCACATGTGTTTCGCAGAAGTGCTTACCTGGGTAGGAGTGTGTAAGTAGCCCATGCTTGTCCATCCTGGTGCCTGGAAACGTGCCCTGGTCCATGGGAAGCAGTCTTCTAGGCAGCTCATGTGCAGTATGCCAAGTCAAGTCTCTTGCAATTGCTTGTCAAGAGCCAGTCAGCACACAAGGTGACCTGCTTTTCTCTAGCTGTTTCATCTTCTCTCCTTGGTAAAGTCTTTCCTTGCCTAGGAAGGTTCATTCTTGCATCTAGGCCAGGGTCCTGTCATCTGTAGAGTCAGACTGCTTGGAACAGGGTCACAGGGGCCTGTCAACAGCAGCTGCATGCCAGACAAGATATCATAACCAAAATCCTGTCTTGTAGGTGCAGATGACAGGAGCATAATTGTGTTTGACAAGCTACTAAAAGAGGAGGGAGGCAAGCCACAGAACTCTGCTTTCTCTTCTCTCAGTGCTTTATTCACATCCTTGCTGCTTCTAACGTGCTCTGTTAACTGATCATTTTAGGTTGCCGACATAATGGGAGCCCTGGGGAATTAGTCTGCATGAGATGTAAGGGGCCGCTTCTTGGTAATGTATTAGTCATTTCAAAACACTTTGCGAAGGAAGCAGAAAAAAAAAATGACAAGCTAATTCTGTGATATATTTCAGAGGTATTCAGGCCCCTGTGAGAACAATACCTCTATTCATGTCTTGGCACCATTGGAAATTCATTTTTCCTTCGTTCAAGAGAGTGGCCTGAGCAGAAACAGAGAGAGAAAGACTTTCCTAAGACAAGTTTTCTGCAGTTATCAGAGAGAATGACTGGCAGTTTTCACTGACTATATAAGGAGAGAGCCCAGGGATGCATTACCTTTACAGAGTGTTATGTTTTCAGTCTGTCCTCTGGAATTCTTCTCACCTTGATGTAATACGCACAGGTATCAGGCAAATCTGACAAGCTGTGTTCTTCTGAAACATACACTTTAATATGTAGGGCAGTAAGTTTATGAGGACTGTATAACATTTGATTTATTGGGAAAGTATGTGTAAAAAGGGATCATCTAGCTGTCTGTTCCATGTAGGAAATGGTCGTCAAATGAAACAAACTAAATAGTATCATAGCATGCTGTGGGGATAAGGGTTGGCTGTTATCCCAGCACTGTGTTAGCTTGTTCTACTCAAATGGACAAAGGTAAAAGCAAACATTCTGTGATGGAATAGGGCATGGTAAGTAGAACTGTGAGTAAACTGTCATTAATTAATTAGAGAGGTGGCCATTTTCAAAATTAGGAGTTGTGATTAAAATTGTGATTATATCATAGTTGCTGATAGAAAAGTTCTGAAAGTGTTACAATACTTTAAGTGTATATAATTGTTGAAGAAACCTTCAGTGTAGAGCCAGTAGCCACTGAAGAAACCTTCAGTGTAGAGCCAATCAGCATCAAAGGGTAGTAAACTGTACAAATGCCATCTCAATGAGTAAGGTTATAGACAAGGCTTTGAAAATTTGAGATGGGCTTCTTTCAAAACTCAGGCCATTCAAGACTTCCCAGAACTTGAAATAAGCTGATTTTTTACCACAAACCAAAGTAGGAAATTCCACTGAGAGATAATTTCATCATTTTCTTAGTCTTTTATTGTGCAATCCAGATATATATTACCTCATTCTGTTTCCACATGTGAAATAATGTCATTATTCTCTGTGTGACTCAGAAAACTCCTTTGCAAGTGGCAAAAACATTGCTTAGACTTATATCTCTTCTGGATGCTACTTCTCATCTTTGCAAACCAAGGAAGTTAATGGAGTTATTTAAAACTATAGCTATGTCTTCCCCAGAATTTTATCAAACTGATTTGGCAAAGTACTTAAGCAGTTAACACCAAAAAATGAGTGCTCAGTGGTAAATGTGGATTGAGAAATGTGCCCCTTCTGGAACTGAAACTCCTCCCTGAAGAGGGCCAGGAGTTCAATGCCTCATTCAGATCAGCCTTGTATCAGCATACATGAATTGCCCAGGCCCTGATAGCCCATGAAATTTCAGAGCCAGGAATGCTTGCACTCACTGGAGGCGGATCAGGTTAGGAAGTTTTTAAACAAACTGGACACAACCAGAACATTTGCTCTGATGGGAGGCACCTGGAGGGGCTGAGAAAGTTGGCCCACATCACTGAGAAGCTACTCTTGGTAAACTGTAAGTTGCCATAGCAATTTAAGATAGTAAATGCCATTCCTGTCTTGAAGCATGATCTAGAAATATAGAGGAAGGTCAGAGAAGATGATGGAGCAAATAATCCTGGAATCAATTTCCTAAGGTAATGAAGGATTAGAAGATGACTGGGACTAGAGATGGATTTACATGGGGGAAGTCAAGCTGGACCATGTGATAACCTTTTACAATAAACCAGTAGATAAAGGGAGAACAATAGATGCTGTTAAATTTTGGAAGTTTTGCACACTGTCTCTCATTTGCAAGCTGATGAGATCAGTGAGGTGCACTGAGAACAGGTTGAGGTACTGCGCTCCTAGGGCTGTGATCAGCACCTCCAGGTCCAGCTGGAGGCCAGTGTGCAGTGCAGTACCCCAGGCATGGTGCCGGCAGTGTCCAGTGTGCCTTCCTGAATAATTTGTATGCTGGTCCACAGTGCACTCTCAGCAGCTTCACAGGGGATACAGAATTAGGAGAAGTGGTTGATAAGACTGATAGACTTGCTGCCATCCAGAGAATCTTAGGATAGAAAAATGGTCAGCGTGAACTTCTGAGGAAGAATATATAAAATGTGGGAAGGATATCCTCCTGTTCATCTTCTTGAACCAGATCTAAAAAAAATTAAAAAAAATTGTATGTTGTTCTTCAAAGCTGAATGTGCAGTTGGGCAATTGGTTATCAATAGTCTTCCCCACCTTAAATTTTGTACACTTTTTACTCTGCTCTTTGTCATATTAACTAAGTAACTAGAAGGCTTAGAATAACTCTTAGATGTTAACAGCCTCAAGATTGTTTTGGCAATTTACCACAAAATAATGAAAATAAGTGTCCTTTTGAAAACCTGGGAATCAAGTAACAGCTGAGTAAGTGGCAATAAAATACAATTTGGTGATCAATCCCCCCATGAAACAGTCAATATTGAATTTGGTGCAAATAAACTCAAAACAGTATCAATATGGCTTTAAATCTGAAACTGGTTATGAATAGATTTAACACTATGTACAAAGCACGCTATAAGCATGTGCATCTTTGTTATTTAGGAATTTCATTTTGGAGTAAGCTATTCAAAAAACCCCTGCAAATTGCGATTCAGGTAAAATTAGCATATATCTGGTTTACTATGGTAATTTGCTCATGAGACTTTTAAGCCTAAACTGAGGTTAGAGTATTTAAACCTTAAGGCTGACCACTACAAGGTTTGTAGTGAGCTAGGTGTTTTGTAAAATGAAGCTGGCACCCACATCAACTTACAAATCAAGAAAAAATTGTTTAGTTTTATGCTTGTTCACAATGGTATAGTCTGTGCATTTTATTCATGCAACTCATTTTGCCATTAAATTTTATAGCAACTTTAAATTTCCTAACCCTATATTTTAATAGCTGAGTACAACCCAACCATGTAGTATAATGTGCTAAAAATGTTTGACAACATCAGTGGAGGAAGAAATCCAGGATGTCTTAACTCAGTTTTTCCTTTTGTGTATTTTTCTCTTATACTGTAGGTTATAGGATAAGACCAATGGCCTGACAGTTTATCTGAGCTCTTGATTTTGCTTACCTTCTTTCCCTTATTTTGTGTTTTAGTATTCTGTGGGTAACTGAGAAAAGGGCCGATTGTAATACTGAAAGCACAAAGAAGAAGAGAGAATGGTAAATTCTTGGCTCTGTAGGTATGTAGTAAATTTAGAGCTAGCAGTTATTGTGAAAATTTAGAAAGGAAATACGATCTGGACAAGCTGTTTGGAAAATAGTGCTGTATCTTTGAAGAAAGTCTCTTTTTCCTGAACCTCCAAAGTTTTGTTTTCTCTTTTCTGATTGTTCTTAATTTCTAACCCATGGACCCTTCCCGAGAAATCCCAAGAGCAGCCCAATATTCTCCCCTCACACTTGTGCTGTTCTAAACCACTTACTGCCCATCGTAGTGGTATTTGAATGCCTGACAGAGTCACAGGCTTCATAAATAATTGCCGTCATCGAAATAGTTTCCTTTCCACACTTCATCTGTTCAGTGTTTCCTCATCTTGTAGAGCCTACACTCAGGGGAAAGCCTGGCTTTCCAACAGCTCCTCAGCTGTTTCGGATGGCTGAGCACGCCTCAAGAACTTTTCAATACATTTTCAAGAAGTCAAGTAACAATGAATATACAGTAAATTATAAAGAAAACGTTTTCAAAATTGTTTATCATTTTCAGGAATTATATCCATGTTTTCATCTTAAATTTGAATGATTATCAGCAATTGTACTCCACCATCCAGAGCACTGCAATTTCTACGGTAAAAATACATCTTTGTTGCTTGCAAATTCATTAAGGTCTTTCACTTATTCACTGTGAAAATAATGACCTTTCACTTATTATCTAAAAATTTGAGTGATGTGCCACTTCTGCAAAGAAATTCTGATCTTGTTTTTCCCTAAATATTATGGTTTTGTTCTCTATTGAGCAAATGCCATTGTGTTTAATATAGGACATTTATATATAATGCCATATACTGCTTATTCTGAGATCAGCCCTGAAGGAAGGACTGTTGACTAGAAGGAAATTTGGGGTTTTTAGCATCTCCTGCCACAGGAGAAAGCAATAGAAACACATACAAGCATAGTAAAACACGGAAGGTGGAAGGAAATTTACTTCCTCTTTTCCTTCTCCTTACTACCACTTTTATTACCATACAGGAATGACAAGTATAAAACCTGATCACACACATGTCATGAAGAGATTTGTTAATAATTAAATCTGAATATTGTGAGCTTGAATTATCATTAAGAGCACAAACATTGTTTTAGGGTGAATAAATTCTTAATAAGCCTCCAGTTTGGTCCTTCTTAGCTCTTTTATCCCTGGGCTGAATTTGACTTCAGGAGAGAAACTCAGAGTGGAGTGTTCATTCTCAGCTGACAACAACACAGGGCTGTCAGGGTAGTGGTGGTATCAGGCAAAAAATGGCACAATAAAGGCCATTTCTAGTCATGCTCAAACTGTAAACTGTTCTTTACTCCCCGTTGCCAAGTTTATTACAGAGTTAAATAATTTGGCTTCTGGAACTTTGGAGGAAGGGCTTTGTGACTGTGAAACTGAAAAAGTACCCTTTCCATCCATCTGCTGTGGGCGCTGGAAAGGTAAATGCTTGAGAAGTATTTAAACATTTTTCCCATAGTAAGTGAGTTGCAAACATACTTTCTACAAATTTGAATTATAAATAATTCGAATACACATAATAACATAATAATCCTGGATTATACATTTCATGCTCTGAATACAATGCATGTTATTGAGTTGTGAATCAGCAATTTCATGCCAATGTCTCAATGTCTGCATAAACAGTCTGAACATACTTTTTGTGGTTTATGGAGGCATCATAATCCTGAAATTGTATTACAGATCTATAATTTATAGCTGCCTTTTGTTCATTTTCTGGGCATATGGAGATAATTTACATAATTTACTTTTATTTTTATTTGAGCAGTGCTATAAAATATTAAGGAAACCCAGGAATAATTTTGCAATGGGACTTCTACTGCATTGGATATTGAATGATTGTAAATGAAAACCACTTAAAAATCTTCTAATGCAAGCATGACTATTATCAGCTTTAGATGTGGAGCAAGAAAACCTGTGTATTTACTTGACTTCAGCATAGATGTATTCTAACGTAGGTGAAATAACAGCAGAGTAACTGTAATGTAATCATGAACCAATGTCAGATACCCAGGTCTGGCAGCAAATTAGTGAGATATCTCAGCCAAATTAATGAAAACACAGTGCTTTTGAGATCTATTCTCTCCTTATAGTGTTTTAAGAAACATAAAGAGATGTGTATATTTGCAATTGTCGATCACTGAACCAGGGAGGAAAACAAGGAAATGCACTTGCTCTACACTATTTCAAGACTAAGACTAAGGTAATTATTTTGACTATGTGCTTCATGCCTGCAAAGAAAGTCTATGAAAAACACTTTTTTTTGGGCTTTTTTGACTGTTATAATTATGATTCTTTATTTGGCAGGTTAAAGAAAATACCTTTTTTCATTTACCTTAGAATAAAACCAGTACAAACTATTTTGTAACCAGCCATGAAGTAGCCATGGGACCTGCTTTCAGTTGTATTTCTCTCCTCTATAGTTCACATTTCATGTCCCCCATACACCTTCAGCTGTTAGAATTGGATCTGTACACATGGTTGCACATGAAATAATTTTTCCAGGGCTATAGCAGGGTAAAAAAGCATAATAAAATCACAGTAGCTGCTGTGTGTTTTCTTAAGTTGCAGCTAATAGTAGGGTAGTTAATAAGAGTGTTGGGCTGTATCTATGTGTCTCATGGTGAAAGGCGATAGGCTCCAGCTACCAAAATACATCAAGTGCTAACACCCCTTTCACTATGCATAATCTAGAAAATGTATAATACAAGGCATGAGGAGCACAATGTATCTCTTATTGTATGAGGCTCATTGCAATACCATGGACTTGTTGGCAGAGTGCCTGGAAAACCTCCTGACAGGAAAGGACCTGGGGGTCCTGATCCACAGTGGCTGGACATGAGCCAGGGTGTGCTCAGGTGGCCAAGAAGGCCAGTGCCATCCTGGCCTGTGTGAGCAACAGTGGGGCCAGCAGGATAAGGGATGTGATTACCCACTTGTACTCATTGGTGAGGGAGACCACATCTCAAACCCTGCGCTCACTTCTGGGTCAGGAAAGACATTGAGGTGCTGAAGCAGGTCCAGGAAAGGGCAATGGAGCTGGGAAAGGGTCTGGAGCAAAAGACCTTACTGCTCTCTAAAACTGCCTGACAGGAGGCTGCAGTGAGGTGGAGGTCGGTCTCTTCTTCCATTTAACAATTGACAGGACAAGAGAAAATGGTCTCAAGTTGTGTCAGGGAGATTAAGATTGGATATTAGGAAAATTTCTTCACTGAGAGGGTTGTGAAGCGTTGGAACTGGCTGCCCAAAGAAAGTGTTGAGTCACTGTATTGAGGGTATTTGAAAGCCATGCAGATGTGAGACCTGGTTTAGTGGTGAATTTGGCAAGGTTACATTAGTGGTTGGTCTCAATCATCTTATAGGTCTTTTCCAACCAAAATGATTCTAGTGATTCCATGAGAGAACCAGGACTGTTCAGCCTAGAGAAAAATGGGCTCGAGGGGATCTCATCAATGTATGTAAATACCCGACAGGAGAGTACAAGGAGAACGAAGCCATACTCTTTCCAGTGCTGCTGACTGGCAGGACCAGAGGCAGTGGGCACAAGCTGAAATAAAGGAATCTGTGTCTGAGCACCAGGAAATACTTTTTCAGTGTGACAGTGACTGAACACCGGCTGAGGTTGCCTAAGGAACGCATGGCATTCCTTGGAGGAACCAGCTCTAGATGACCCTGTTAGAATGGGAAAATAGGAGGAGATGACTTCCAGAGGTCCTTTACAACATTAACCATGCTGTGAAATCTTTTATAATCAGTTACAGATTTCATGGGAAATAGAATTAAAATCTTATTACAGGCACATTTTGAATTGATCACAACTCAATGTTTGTTGCCTTGCAACACAGATGGAGGAAGAAGGAAGTACAAAGGTGAAATTAATTGCAGAGTCTCTGTCTCTGTCCTGCATAATACGTTGGTGACTAAGCCAGCTTCCTTTAAATTTCAGCTCATCAGTTATATAAAATATGGTGCTAAATAGTAGTAAACCATATGGCCTTCCACTAAAGAAGCTGAGTGTCAGCAGCCCAAGTATAACCCAGAGCCTTCAGCTTTTCATCAGCTGAACTAAAATGAAAGTCATATTAAGCATTTAATATCTTATAATACTTTTACTGTATTAGTTGCCCAGACAGAGGGCAAGTGAATAGTAGCATCAAATTGCAATAGTCTTGCCTCTAATTATTTTTTTTTATAGGACATTGGCAAGCAGCCAAAAAAAATATTGATGGTAAGTCTGATTTGCTAGTACTGTGGAATTTCTTCTGTGTTGGAATACAGTGGAGAGGTATGAAAGTGTTAGGCAGCTGCTGTAAGGAGCTGGAGGAGAGAAACAATTCCTCTGGAGAAACCCCTAGAGTTAATATATTATATGGTAGTACAGACTGTGCTATCTTCTGCATATGCATGCATATATAACCATCAGTTCTTCACTGATTTGGGCACACAATGATTAAATTTTGTCTAAAGTGAACTAAATGACTGCCTTATGTTAAAAAAAAATCACTTTTTTATGTTATTTTTCAATGAGACTTTGCAGTGACACCACTTAATATTCCAAAATAAAATCATTCCGTAAGAAAAAAATGGTACTCTTAAATCCAATTACACACCTCTTCATCCAAAGAGGTGCATGCCTTTAAACCTTAAAGCCAGATTTACCATGTCTTGCATTCATTTGCAGCTTTAGTCTCTAGCAAATCACTGAAAGATATAACTAACAAAACACGGAATATATCTCTGCCGATAGCCTCCTTCTTAGTAAAAGGTACAATTGATGTGGATTGATGTCGATCTGCAGCTGATGTGGGTCATCTGATCTCAGCTACTGTGTTGTCATGTGGGAAAATGACTTTTGAGGCAAAAAGTATGACTTTTTAAGTTGTAAAGCTTCTATCCTGGCTGGAAGAGTGCTTAACCTTCAGAAGTGTACGGGTGGCTTCTGCAAGAGCCACTCCATGAGACACAAGCTGCAACAGCATTTCTTTAAAAGGACCATAAACAAAAGATTTTACACAAAATAGTCACAGAGTCATCAAGGCTGGATGAGACCTTTCAGATCATCAAGTGCAGCCAACAACATAGCATCTCCATAATCACCCCTAAACCATATCCCCAGGTGCCACATTCAGATGCCTCTTGAACTTTTCCTGCCAGTTGTGTATAAATATCTATTTGTGTGATCTGGATTTCTTAAATTGAGCATCTTATAGCTCAGTTTTACAATTTCATGCACCACAGCCCAAAGCGACTAAGATGACTGCTTAAATGTAATGTAGCTCTCATCGTGAATCAGGCGTGAGCCAAAAATTTTCATATATCTTTCACTTGTTGTCTACCTTCAAATCCTGTAGCTGAGCTTATGGTGCTTATTGCATGAGGTAAAACACAATAATGCGTTGAATTAAAAGTTCAATTGTTACTTGATAGGTGTGTAAGGCCACAGAAACTATTCTGTGGGAGAGCCCATGGAGAGGCAATTCAATCACTCACAGAATGTAAATCTCAGTTTTGCTTTCCTTCTCATATCAATTGGTGTAGGATTTTTCTCTCTTCTGATAAACGACTCTTTTAATTGAATTTGTTTACAGAACTTAGAAACACGTATGGGAAGAGTGTAGAGAAAACTAGTGCTACCAGTGAGAAAGTGAACCAGTGATTTTAAAATGTTCTTATTTATTTGAATCTATGCATATAAACTGAACTTCCTTTTTTTACTACAACGATAAAATTTGCTCTTTACAAAACTTACATTATATTACATTGTTCGGTTCTCAGTTGGTTTCATACATAATTGCTATAATGACTTCTATGGCATATAACTTCCACTAATGCCTTTATTCAAGTATTTTTGTCTAGGATGTGTCATAGTAAGAATCACCTAAACTATTTTACCATTTTATATTCAGTTTTGATTGTTTTGAAGTATTTCACTGGATTGCTTCTATCATCAAAATTCTCACTTTGTCTGAGGGTTGAGGGAAACACCTAGAACCTGATATTTTTAATAAGTAGGCTAATTTTTAATTGTTAAGATTTTCAAACAGGAAGGAGTGAAATAAAAGCAGAGTTGAATATGATCGTAAAAAAAAAAACTAACAAAAAAACCCATGAAAAAATCTATTGCTAAATTGAATATCTACAGGAATTTGCTGTACAGGAATTTCCAGTTTGATATTGGAAGCTTTTTGAGCTGGCTAATCAAGATGAGGAAGTAGTGATATTAAAGGAATTTGAGTCTTCATGAGTCACTGACAAGCTCAGAGTTTAGCTGTCAGGGTATCTGAATGGATAACCACTGAAATGCTACAAAGTACTGTGTAAAGTTAGGGGCTGAAGGCAATTCAGATCACCTAGACTCAATCCCACCCTGCCAGGGGCAGGGGCATCTCCCACTAGACCAGATTGTTCAAGGCCTTACCCAACCTGGACTTGAACACTGCCAGGGATGGGTCACCCTGGGGAGCCTGTTCCAGTGCCTCTCCACCCTCATTAAGGATTCTTTTCCTAGCACCTACCCTAGATTTACCCTATTTCGATCTGTACCCATTCCCCCTTGTCCTAGTATTACAGTTCCTCTCCAGCTTCCCTGTCATTCCTCTCAGATGCTGAAGGTTACTGTGATGCCACAACTTCTCTTCTCCAGACTGAACAGCCCAGCTCTCAGTCTGTTTTCATAGGGAAGGTACTCCAGCCCCCTTACCAACTTCATGGACCACCCTTGGACATACTCCAGAAGTACCATTTCCTCCTGTGCTGGGACCCAGAGCTGGTGCAGTGTCAGGTGGGGTCTCAGCAGAGCAGAGCAGAGGGGCACAATTCCCTCCCTCCCCTGCTGCCCCACGCTGTTTTGGATGCAGCCCAGGACACGTTTGGCTCTCTGGGCTGGATGCACACATTCTGCCTCATGTCGATTTTCATCCACCACACCCCAATCCTTCTCCAGACTACTCTCAATCATCTCACCACCTGTAGTGTTAAAGAATTAGGAATTTTTCATGTAGTATTTCAGGAAACAAATCCAAATTAGCAAAAAAAAATCTCCAAGTGAAGCCTTCAAGGAATTTCAGGGGAAAGCTTATCAGAAAAGTCTTACAGAAGAAGTCCTGAGGAAACATGACATGATCTGAAGATCTGGTAGCTGCTAAATATGAAGCCAAAGTTAAGTCAAAAACAGAAGTGAACATATTAGCATTATACTTCGAATTTTGTAGTTATTAACCTTCATTATTTCCAGTAGCTCATCTTAATACTAGAAGGATTAATCTGTTATTGAAATTATACATTTGTTTCATGAAAAAGTAACTACCAGCTGTGAATAACCTCCTGATTGTTTCACCATATTTAAAAATTAGCTTGGTGTTGATGAAGGAGACAAGCAAACAAGCAAGACTGTTTGATTTAACTGGTGTGTAAATCGTAAGTGGTGTAAGGCAGAAACAAACACAGGAATGAGACTAATATTCAGATTAGAGGATACAAAATAAAGATTGTAGTTTGATGTTCCTCAAATAGTCTTTCAGTTAGGATACTGAGCAAGCAACGGTTTGGAGCACCAAACTGCTTTAGAGGGCTTAGGATCACCTTAATACCCTGCATTAATCCATTCTTCTGAGTCTAATTCCACTCCAATTCTCTTTTGTTACATGTAAGGACCATTCTTTTACTATTCTTAATTCACTCTGTTCCGCACCCCCAATTATGTTATTTGAAATAATACTTCCTTCTCCTAGATCATTGCCTGAGCAGTGATAAATGAAGTGAACATTAATTGAGGGTTGTAGCTCAACAGGAGCCAGTTTGGCTCAAGCCAACCTCCCCTGGCAAAGCAGGGAAATAGATAATCCTGACTGATTATTCCCAGAGAATATTTTTGCCATTTTCAGAGTATGTATTTGAATTTCAGCTGTTCTTTTTCTCCCCAAGGTTTTCTTCCTTAATATTACAAAAGGGAGGTGGAAAAAAGAAAGGTGAAAGCTTGGTTTGTAGATATGCAGCAGTAGGAAAATACCATCCAGGCTGCGGTCAGAGATGAGCCTAGCTTTTATTTTATATGGAATAACAGGATGTGATGGATGTTAGATGGCAACTTGTCTCAAAGCATTTATGCTTTCCATGTATCAGATGTTTAATTCTTTGAAATGTCCTAAAACTTACTAAACAGCCTAGGCGACCAATGCTTCAGGTCTTGGCAAAACTAACATTCATCAGTGGTCTCTCAGCAAGGAAGAATGAACTTTCATTTTGAAAATCATTGTATGCAAGTTCTTTTACTTAATATAATGCTAGGCATTATATATTATATATAATGCTATTATATTATATATAATCCCATATATTAATAAACTTTTGTAGCTAATAATACAATACACTGAGATACACTTACACAATAACACAATACCCTGAGATAATTAATACAATACAATATCATATCTATTAATTAATATATTTCTATTTAGAAAAGAAAGGCCACACTCTGCCACAGTGCAAGTGCATGTCAAGCAACAATGGTGCCAGTAGCAATACAAGATTTTAGCCCTTGAATTTGACACAATAATGCTGAGATAATTTAGGTAAAGAACTGTGTTGAAAGAGTCCTTTGCAATACTTAAGTTACAGCAAGAGTGAAACATATGCACTAAAACCACACACAGTCTTCCTCAAAACTGAGGACTACACTGCAGAGCTCAGATAGTGCAATTTTGAAATGTTGTTAATCAGCATTTGTGCTGGTCCCACAATTAAAAATTAGAAAACACAGAACATGATGGTAAGCAGAACTGACCTGTGTCTCTCCATGAAACTGAGAAATCCTTGTGCCTACCTGCTTCCAAATATGTGTGAAAATTAATGAAATTATGCAGAGGAAGGTTAATGCATAACTCTAAAAGTGTTGTCTTTGTTCACCTTTTCACAAAATTTTTCCTATCTGTTTTGCCACAGGAGGACTTTTAGAAATCTTCCCAGATCTGGATGTTTTCCCTAAGTAAAAATTATCTTTTCTTATATCCTTTCTTTTACACAGTTCTATGATGAAATGCTTCAGAAATATAAGTACTACAAAACTGAGAATAAAATTAATAAGTGAGAGAAAAAAAAAATGAAGCAAAAAGATAAAATATTTGTAAATATTGTTGATTTCTATGGGAAGAAATAAGCAAAGAATACAGGAGAAGTATCCAGAATGCTCTTTCTTTAAAATGAAAGCAATTTTTTTACTATTATCCTGTGCAATATGAATCTTATGCAGGAGCTAGGTGGCCATCATCAGCCTGCCCTGAGGTTAATGACATACTTCAGAAGACTTCCACAGTTCTTCTCAACATGGAAGTCTTTGACATCATATAAGAGTTAATCATTCAAGTACTTTGTAAGTTCTACCAAAAAACCCACAAGACTGACTAGGAAATTAATCATTGTTTGAAAATTTCTTACGCTACTACAAGGATATAAAAGGCAGAAAAAAGGCAAACCAAGTATTTTGGTTTCTTTCCATTTTCATCTCTTATTTACTCATCATGACTTAACATAAATAAGGTACATGACATGTCAATGCTTTCTGACATTCTAAATATGGATATCATGGCCATTTGATTTGCTGTAGTCTGTCAAGTACTTTTATTTCGGGGGGGGGGAGTAAAATATGCATTAAAATCTAGAAAAAATACTCAGTACTTCTGCCTGTGAATTGCAGTTTAAATGAGAAAATTATTTTAATTTTTATGAAAACGTACTTTTAGGAGAATTTTTGCTTGAAATTGTACCATGCTATTTTGTTGTCACAGAATGTCTTCAGTATTTTATATGCACCTTTCCTTTATGTCTTTGGAGAGTTTTCCCTGTATTTTTGGCTTTTTATTGCCAACAGACATTTCAGGAATTTCATTTCCATTTCCGTTTTGTTTTGTTTGCCAAGACCACTCTTCATGGTTTTATTTAGCAGTCATGTTACCTGTCCATATAACTGAGCAGGGGTTCCTGTGTCTTCTGATGGGCATGTGAGCTCCAGACTGTCAATGCATTTTCCTGATAGAAACTTTTAGCTGTATTAAAAATTTAATTCCAAACTCTATTACTGAAGTAACAGTATTTCTCTGTTCCTGAAGACTGGTGGGTCCAGGGTAAAAGACAGTTCAACCTTCTTTAAAAATAGGCAAACAAGTTTGGTGGAGAGCAGCTTATGCTATTTATATTCACAACTTATGCTATTTATATTCACTTAGCTGCCTATATAAGTCACCTTGCAGACCAAACCCAGAGCTGCTGGTATGATTAATTTTGTGAAAAAGTTGTACATTATCAGTGTATCATGTGACTGTGACAAGTGAAAACTTATCTCTCTTCAGTGGAGTAATTGCTTACATCAGTTTCTGTTCCCCTCCCTCCTTCATTTTTTTGTCTAAGAGAAATTACACATTTCATAGCGCTTTAGAAAAAGAGTCAAAGGTGTGCTGACAGTCTCCTAAACATGTACATTGCTGGAGTTCACAGACCTACTGTGAAGAGAACAATGTGTGTTTTTTAGTGTTTCCAGGATAGCTGTTAATAGAAAATTCCTCTATTCAGCTGGGGATGGACTTCCCTGGCAAATCTTACAGGGTTCCACTGGCACTGTCTTCTGTCACATGATGCTACTTGCAGACATTTTCATCTTGCTTTTAACATGAATTTTAAAAATTAGGAAATTGATAGAGGAACACTTCCTACATTCTTAATGAGCATCAGACTTAGGTGCAAAACTCTGGTCTGCTCAAAGTTGCTGGGAAGCTTCTTACTGGCCTCAGCAGGGCCAGAATTTATCTTTTAAGACTCCATTGTCAGTGGAGTCTTTATCCACTGAAAGCTGTGGTAGCTTTGCATGAGGGGACTGATTTTTGCCTTCCCAATTTAGCAGAAAACCTAGGCAACATAAAATGTTTTCCTTCTGCAGATCATAAAGCACTTTCCAAAATGGGTAATTACTTAGGCATAGACCAGTAAAATTATTACTCCGTCTTCACAATCAGGTAACCTAAACAAATAGAAAAATGGTCTTCCACTGAAGTTACTCTATGTGAAAAACCAAACAAACCAAATTGTATCAAAATATCCCACTCCAAGAAACTCAGCCTTCCTGACTAAACCTCTATTTTGTTTCTGCTGACTAATGCCATCAAATCTGATGTTTTAAAGTTGCCAAACTTTCTTTATTCTTAGGTACTTTTAGTAAGTATCCTTGGGAGAATGGAGGGACAAAATGGAAAGACATATTAGGAAAACTTAAATGAAACACCTAGATCAGCATTTGAATTCCTGATTGTGACATATTTAGAGGCTCCCCAGGGAAGTGGTCACAGCACCAACTGGACAGAGTTCAAGAAGCATTTAGACAGTATTCTCAGGCACATGGTGTTACCCTTGGGCATGGTTCTGCGAAGGGCCAGAAGTTGGACTTGATCTTAGTTGGTGCCTTCCAACTCAGTATATTCTGTGATTCTGTGATATCTGGCATGATTTAACTCCCTGGATATTGTTACACAATTTGGAAGTTACTTCTGACTACAGACAGTTTTGCTGCAGAAAATGTAGTGATTGATAAATCCCTTTTTGTATTCATCTCATACATTCCTTGGATTTCAAGACAGATGTGCTGTAGTATGAAATGAGGGGCTCAGGGACACTGTGTTTGGAATCAGTACCTGAAGTGACTTAGGAACCGTATTTGCCAGTCTCTTCTCTAGGGACCATCAAGGAGGTGGGGGATGGACAGGAGGAAAGCAAAGGGATCAGTTCCCAGCCTTTTGCTGTCATCAAGATGATTGTCTGCTTTCCTATGTAAAATAATAATGATTTTCTTTTTTTGTCTTTTCTGTTGACCATACTTACAATTTTTAGTTGCTTATGCTGCTGAATGTGCTTGAGGGGGAAAACCCAGGAAGCCAGCATAGAAGTTCACGTAAATGTGTATTAGAAATTTTCTCTATAACGAACATGGAAGAAACTCCACAGTAAATGCTGTAAACATAACATATATTAGTCAAGGTTTTAACAGGTTACACTGGAGTTACATGTATGGTTTCTTAAATAAGTTTTTTTTACTATGCTCTGCTTTTTGTCTCTTTTAGTTCTTATAATTTGCAAGAAGAACATGAGTATCTCCAGTTGGTCAAAATCTTTTTTTTTTAAATCATAATCTTTTTCAGCACCCAAGTCCTGATTCATTTACAAGCTCTTTTCGGCTGCTATTATCAATTCTCTGTGTGTCTCAGAATGTAAGTGCTTGTCAAGATCAAACATTAAAGTACTATTCTCTGCAAAGTAAACCTAACATTCAGATTTAGTCTTTTCTGTACTAAGTATCAGACATCTTTTCGTTTTGTTTAAAAATAAGAATTAGAATGTGAAGACTGATAGGTTCCAGTTTCCGGCTTCACAACTTGGGAAAAAAAGATGGGTTAGGAGGGAAGGTTAACAGAGTTGCATCTGATTTAGTGTCACTGCTATTCCTACCACTGACTGACACAGACAAAGAATAGTACATGTTCTGGCGTTCATGCAGTTAAAGGATCCAGATTTAGAGTTTGGTTTAAGCATTATACTGAGACAATCTGTAAGTGAGGGCTTTATCCTCTTGCTGAGTGAAGAAAAGTGTGAGACCTGTGCAAGAAGTGGACAGAATGCTGACCAGGCACTCTCTCAGTAAGATCTAAAAAGCACTGCTGTTTTTCTCTCCGGGCTGAGGTACAGGTGCTGAAGGCAGTACAAGGTGTTTGCCTACATTCCACAGAGCCTTGGGCATATCTCTCAATCCTGATGGACTTGAGCTCCTTTTTCCATGCTTTTGCCTGCAGTATTTTTTGGGCCAAATGGAGGGAGGATGAAACAGCTCATGACAGGGCAGAGAGGGAGCCTTTTTACTCAGCTTTTCCAACAGATCACTACAAGCATCAGATTTTGGCACTGAAATATGACTCCATAGAATGCCCTGCAAGTTCTTCCAGTACCTAGAATAAGACCCAGGAGATCTGGGGAAATTCTGTGTTAATCTAGGTGTTTTACAAGCTTGCACCAGTGGTAGCCCTCCTTCTACCTTGTCATAACTGATCAGTCCCTCAGAGTAGAGGATGTGTTAGTCCTTTCTAATGTAGATTGACATTTCCATTAAAGATCTGGCTAATGTTTCCTCACCCACCCTTGTACTCCTTGCTGCTTTTTACACAGGCTCACTGTTTTTGTGATGCTTGGTCATTCCTTTTTCATTATTTCAGTAAGAGCTCTGTGCCCTAGATAATCTGGTTGTTGTATCAAACAGATTTCCAAAACACTGAAACTGCTAATGCTCAAGAGTGCAAATGTGACAGTGATATCAGAGACACAAAAGCAGTGGCTAACCATGCAGACTTGGGCAGTTATCTGACAAAACAAAGGAGACAAAGAAACATACCATCAGAAGCCCATATGGGCAATGGAAAATAACATCTTACATTTGAACAACCTTCAGTCTGAAGCTTTGCCATTCAAGCTCGTTTTGCTTTTCTGAGAGCAACATAGTTAAATAATCCTGTAGTTCTATTTCCTATTATATAGTTTTCATCATAAGTGAAGCAAAAAATAAAATGAGAATTAAAAATAAGGTTGATTTTTTTTTCAGAGTTTTTTCCCAAATTAAAAATTTATCAATTACCTAAGTAATTGCTACCATTAAGATAAAGGGAAAAGTAACACAGTATTGTAATCGTTATTAAGTATTTGTCGTCCAAACAATTTTAGAGGCATGTGACAATTAATGTTAGCCAGATAGGTGATTGTGGGATTTCATAGTATATCACAAAGCCTTCTTCCACTGAATGTCCCAAATGAGAGGGACAAAGCAACAAGCATAAAACTGATTCCGTTTGTTGTGTGGAAGGCTCTTTGGGGTTCAAATATTTTGAGAGGAAAAAAACTTAAAAGGCTCCAAAGAGTTTGTAGTTTAGTGACAAAAGTACTGAACACAAGCCAAGCCAAGCTTGTGGTCTCAGCTGAGTTTCTAGCAAACTCTAGGCTGCACTGCAAACTCATCAGTAACAATTATACATAATTTTGTGAGATTGCCAGCTCATACTAGGAGGCCCTTTATACTGAACTACAGAAGAGACTGTATTACTTCCCGTACCTACTGGGTGTATTAATCCTTGCACAAGGGCAATTCATTAATACAGGCACTGCTGTCATATCCTCACTGAGCAAATACTAACCCTCATGGTGGACTTTGGGCAGAAAGTCTGTGCTGATATTCAAGAATCAGAGTAGGTTCCTCACAGCAGGTGTATTTGCTTGACTTTGATGTCTGGCTGTGATGCCCAGATGTAGTCCTAAGAGTTTGTGTTTAAGATACATGCATATATGTACACTGTCCTTCAAACCTCAGCATTCCTAGACTGGAATTTTCAGGGGAGTAAACAGCACTTAGGTGTCTCAAATGTAGTGAAAATCCATTAGTCTCTTATCTTTAACGTGTACAAACACCTATGTAGCTGCCACAATAAAATGAGGTTAAAGCTGGCATTGGCTGGCATTCCCCAGGAAGACCAAGACTTTGAACTTGGAAAGACACAAGTATATAATCCATGTGATATCATCTCAGGAACTTGAGTGCACACAGTTGAAACAGAAATTCAACTTCTTTGAATATTAAAGTTTTATTTTCTGAATATAAGTGTGTCTTATGAACTCTGTTGTTTATGGTCCTTTAAGCTTTAAGAGATAACCCGACATACTGATTTCCTGAATGAAATAGGTTCGCTGAATTTTGGATTAAACTTTTAGAGAAGCTGGAATTACTATTCCATGCAGATTAATTGCAGTTTGTTCAGTCTTTACATCATTACTCCTTGAAATCCAGCATGGTCTTCCCTGTGCTGTTTTGACCAGTACTTCCCTACCTTCTGTGTATACAGTCCTGTGCATTTCTTTCACTTGAATACACTAGGTCTGCTAAGTGTTTAGAAAGTGCACTCCTCTGCCCTGCAGAATTAGAAGGTATGAAAGCAGATAAATATAAGAGCATCTACACATATCTATGATAATAAATCACAGAAAAATAGTCAGACTTTTATAATTAGATGAAAGAAATTTGGAATGTTAAAGCAGAAAAACTACAGAGGAAGAAGAAAAAGGTTATGAAGTGTCTGCCGTAGAAATTTGCTGAAGACTGTACGTTAGGTTAATTTGCTTTACTTATTAGATTTTCCAAATAAAACTTAGTTGTAAATGTGTTGCAAGGCACTAATAAATGCTTCTTTTCCATGCTGTCTAGTTCACAACACAAGTGTGCTGTGATGTGACATAAAACATAAGACATAAATATGATTTCTTAGAAAGCACCAAGCAATGCTCCCTCAGATGAAGGAATCTGAGCTGGGAGCTGATGGTGACTCCAGCACAGCCATTCCTTGCACTGACAGGCACAGTTCTTCAGGGCTGGACCACAGCTCAGTGCTGATGACAGGGTCTGTCAAGATCCCTGGCATGGCAAAGGGATGAATCCAGGCCTGAGTACAACCAGAGGCTCAGCTGTAGCACAGTCAAACCTTACACAACAGCTTTGATCTTGCTGTTCTGCTAACTTACAACTCCTGACAGGTAAATGGAGACCTTGTGGTAGCTTGTGATAGGCTTGCAAGTATGAGTAGATAAGGGATTTATCATGGTAATATTTCCAAACACATGTACACTGTAGTCACTTCCACTTGGCCATTTTGCAACTGGAGAAGCACAAGCAACTGATTTCATTGCTCTTCTCAAGGCGCCTAAAGCATGTTCTCATATCAGATGTAAAAGTAGAGCCACTGTAACAATCTGCATGAAGGGAATTGACAAAATACTTGTTGGATCGGGACAGCCCATAACATGCCTGATTGAGGAGAAAACAGAGGCTTTAAACATCAAGCCAACACAAGGCAACAGGCCCCGTGTGCTGCTTGTGTGCACCAAGGTCAGTGCGAGGTGACCTCAAGGGCAGCTGAAAGAGTGGAAGCTGTGGCAAAAGGCAGGAGGACCGTGGTGGGTAGGGCTCCAATTTCCCAGCACCTCAGCGCCTTGCAGAGAAGTTTGACAGTATCCACCCCCAGCTCCATTGCTGTGAAGCATCAGCTCCACTTTCCAGACTGTGACTGATGTCTGCATGTAATGTGCAAAGTGATGGTGATATCATTTGTACATGCTTAATGATAATTTTCCATTGTCATCACAAATTAAAATTTCCCAATAGAAGAACTGTATTTCAAAAGTGAATGAGTCCATTTTTGTGCACTAAAAGACAATAACTGCCAAAATATGTGGCTGCCATCTTCCTCCTCTGAGCCAAAATTGGATATTCAAGCCAAAACTATGTGGCAATACAAGGTCTAAAGGAGAGGTCAATTAAGGCCCTGTCAATTGCTTTCATTAATTGATACTGAAGATTATTGCAAACAATTATATCTTTTTTTGGGGACATTTAGGTTTTATTTTCAATAATTGTGGCAATTATTTAATAGAAGATTAATTACAGAAAAAAGTTTTAAAATGTAGATTTAATATTATATCTAGTAAATGCTTTATATCTGCCCATTCAATCACTTTACAGCCTTTTCTTATTATGCAGGCTTAATTTTTATTTTTTTTTTATAGCTAGAGGATGTGCTTTTAATCTAAACTTAGAAATTAATTGCCCATTACTTGCAAAAGCCAAGTTTAGCCAGGCACAGCATGTCTGCCTGACAAGGCTTCTGGTAAAATCTCTGAGAAATGTGGTCTGCAATGAGATGAAGTATCTCCTTTTAATAAAGAACATTTAAAGCTGGATGAGAACTGACAGGCTATGCATGATCAGGAAACCTGAGCTTTTCAAAGAAAAACTCCAAAAACCCACCAATTTTAGTAATCTCAAGAGAGGGTACAAAGAGACAGACAAAATTTATGAGAGTGTCCTTTACTACTTGTTAAAGCCAAGGAGTTTGAATAATCACAGGGTAACAGAAATTTGTGCAATAACCAGCAAGATGAATGTGAGCAAACATTTTGTGAGAAGTTTATTTGCTGCTTGTTGTTCCATTGGCTGAGCTGTAAAGACACGGTTTGGCCAAGTGTTCAGGTTTTTGGATACAGCACAACACACCAGTATCCTATTAAAAGAATTGCCTTTTCAGATTTTTTTCTATGTTTTTTTTGTTTGCTTTTCTTGTAATTGTGTGCAGTTACTATTATGCTATGCATAGCTTTTCTGTTCTGTCTTGCCTTCTGCTGAAGATTAGACAAAGAGCCAAGACTCCCAAAAGTTTTGACCAGGTTCCAATGCCCAATGAGACTTTTAAAATACTGAGTCAGATACTTAGATTCTCTTTTGCTTTTTACTTTGATGTTCATGTTGTGTTTATCTTCATGGCTCAGGTTTATATCACTGGCTGACACCATAAAGATCCTAGTAATGAAACAACACATTTTCTAGATCATATTAATATAGGAGGTAATATAAAAGCTGGTCTTTATTGGAGGCCTCCAGGGGCAAATATGGAAAATTGTCCACAAAAGCCCACCCTCCACGGGATGAATACAGTTTCATAAGTTTAGCAAATTGGCATAATTGCAAAGAATACCCAATTAGAAGCACGGGTGATGAGGTAATCCCCCCTTCTGGTTCAGCCCCTTTCTGGATCCCATTCTTGGTACTAGCTGTACTTTGTTCATGAAAATGTCTCAAAGAGCTGATCTCGGCCTTGGTTACCAGGGAGAACCAAGAAAGGATAGGGATCCTGGAATATATTTTGTCTTTCTGCCTAGGGAAAAGGGTAGTGAGGACTACTGGGACAAGCTACTAATACAATAATAAGCTACAAATATATGTGTAAATAATACAGAGAATATATTTTGTAAAAAAGACAAAAAAACAATCCAGCATCAGGCTACTAAGGCAAGATGAGAGACCTGGTGTTGAAGCACTATGACCAAAGCCATGCCCCCATATAATCTTGTTGGGTCATTTATGCAGCCATAATTATTTGAGTTGGTGCTCTTCTGTCAAATGGGAGTTCTGTTCTGAGCTGCTGAAACATGGAATTCTTGGCCCAGTGTTAGAGAAAGTAGGGATGAATTTCACAATTTTGTGCTTCCTGGTTCTGGATCATGTGTGGAGTGATGAAAACTTTGTTAGGTGTATCCTCCAGTCTCTCTCTCAGAATGATCTCCACTAACTTATGTGGCACACCTCTTGGAAAAAATTCATGAAAGTTAATGAAACACTTATAGGCTATTCCCTATGTCTAGAATGGGAGTAATCTTTCCTGGCCAAAACAAAGAACTTTTAGATGCCATTTTTCTGGCTTTATACCATGTGCAACATTGGTTAAAAGGAAGACTTCATAAGTACTCATAACATATTATCTTCTAAAACTGTGTTGTAATCAGCGCACTGAAGCTCCTTATTTCCCATTTGGGAATTGCAACCTTCCATAGTAGCCCTGGCCCTCTGCTTCTTGCATATTTCATGGAGTTGTGGTTTGTGATTGCTTTGCCATTTGATCTTATACTTTGGTGAAATATCCAGCTCAAAAAAAAAAAAAGGTAGGGTTTCTGCTTTAGCATGTTGTTTGTGCGCTAAAAGCAATTCTAATTTTTGTTTTTATTATTCAAGGCAGGTTTGATTTGACTGATAAATTTAGGTCCTACCTTAATAAAAACACATTAATGTATAAAAATAAGCTCTTTGTTTATGTAGTATGGTTTGTTATTGACTTAGGCATACTTTAGGAGATCTTTGCATTTTGGGGGTGAGTAACATTACTTCTTTGATCCATGACCAGGCCTTGATGTAAAACTTCTTTGTTTCCCCTCTCTGATGCATTTTAGGGAGAAAGAAAAGAATCTTCTAGTACTTTATTTTCTCCAATTTAAATTTTGGCTTCAGAGGAAATCTTGGCTTCAGAATTTAAGCTTTTACATGTTTGGTTTGAAGACACATCAGTTTGAAAGTGAGCAGAGAAACATTGCAGATGAAGGCCAAAGGAAAAAAAAAAAAAAACCAACCCAAGTTTAACTGCAGCTTTGCATGCAATCTGTTCTCAAAAATGCAGATTCATTCTGACTACTATAATTTGCTTCATTGTTTATCATTGATGCCTGTGATCAGTTAACGATGGTATCCACAAATTCTAAAAACACACAGAACAGCAAGTAAGTTCATTGATGCATGAGATCAGAAGCAGAAAAAATACAGTCCAACTCACAAAGCTTACAGCTTTTCTATCCCACAACTATCCTAAGGAACATGAGGTTTGGTATAAACCTGTCATCTAACTAGGAGTTCATGACAGCTTCTGGCTGACTTGTATCTCCTTAACACTGGAGATTTCTACTTCTCTTCCATATGTTTTGGTCAGCTGGTGAAAAATGACAGTTCTTGGTGTATGTCAAGCCCTAAACTGATCTGTGTGTTTGGTATACAGTAAGCACTGCAATGTGCTTGGGCAGTCAAGCTCAGTCATTGCAGGCTGAGTGAAAGCAGACTGCCAGATGCACAGACAAGGATTTATCCAGGGGAATGATGCACAGTCATTGCCTCCCTGCCAAAAGGTGCCATGATATGATCATGACGAGGCTGTGGGCTGTTGGGGAAGTGTTTACCACATGGCGATATCAGAGAATTTCAGCCTTAAATAACTGTTTCTGGTTTGAACGAACTCAAATGGAGGAACACTCCCAAGTTCCAGCAAACCTCCCCCCCTCTCTTTCCCCACCCAGGTCCCAGAGACAAACTTTTCCACAGAGAGGAAAGTGAAAAGAAAAGAGACAAAACACTATTTATTTAAAATTATAAAAACAAAAGAAAAAACCTGTGGAATCAGCTGTTAGATCCCAAGCCTTTCTCTTCCCTCCTGGGAGTAGCTTCCCCTCTGGGGCCCCCAGAGGGGTTGGACAGAGTCTCTCTCCGATAGTTCACTGAAGGATCTTTCTCATCTATCATGCCATGGGAAAAAATCTCCAATTCTCAGATGATGAAAAAAAAAAAAAAATCGAGGAAAAACAAGTCCAAAGAAGGGAGAAAAAAGGAGCAGTCCCAGAGAGCAGACAGCTTCTTTTCCACGCTGATCCCGAGAGAGAGAGGCTCCCAAGAAAAAAAAAAACCTGTGTGCCTTGTCCCTTTCCCTCCCATTGTCCTTGAAGGGAGGAACATCACCAAACAAACCAGAGCAGTCTCGACTAATGTATAGTTACAGAAGGGTTGTTTAACTTTCCTCTAACATAAGCAGATGATAGGAATACAATACTCAGCTAACCTAGGACAATAACCTGTGAGCGTATCACTGATTTTAAAAGAAATCAGGCACAGAGATAATTTCAAGGCATTTGGATGAAAGCATATTAAATATACTTGGGCCTGAAAGTTGAAATTGTCTTTGGTTCTCTTACAGTAATTATGAAATTGAATGTTTCTTAACTTTTGTCCTGATCTGCAGACACAGAAGTAACTCCTAAATAGGTTTAGGAGTAATTCCCTGCAAAATTTTTCATGAAAAGAAAATCCATGTCATTAAAACTTCACTTACATTTTGCATCAGATTTTTCTTAGTGAAGATTCTCTCCTAATATCCTGGTTACTCAATGGAAAATTCAGTCTGACAGGCTGAGCTTCAGAAACTGCCCCAAGGTCTACTGAAATGTCACAAATCACTTAAGTCTTTGTTAGAGCACAAATGTCTTTTTTGCATTAAAAAGTTAAGCATATTGCACTTAAAAGATACATTGTATGTGTAGGTAATACACACTATTCTATGGCAAAAGTAACTTTCTCCTGAAGGGCTAATGGGTAATCTCAGTTTTATCCTGAGTTTGAAAAGACCTGTGCTTTTCACAGGAGAGAGAAAAAAAAAAAAAAATCCTAATTCATAATTTTTGATATTGGCAGAAAAAGAGATTTTTAGGATAGGAAATATGCCAAGCTATATACTTGCTCAAGATGTCACACCGCTGTGACTTGGTCTCATTGTTTTCAGCTGTGGATTCTTAGAACTGAGGCAGCTGTAGCAAGTATCACACTTTTTATTTATTTGAAAGATGTACACAGGAGTTGTGGTGGACCTAAGAGATCAAGTGAACAGACACGGGAGATGATGGGTGGGGATGTGAGGGGAGAGGCAGCAAAAAGAGCAGAGAAAGTGCTGTAGAGCAGATGAGTTGTTATCTCTCCTCACCAATGACCATTTCATTGTCACTGACGTTTAAGGAGTGTGATACCTGTGTTTGTTTTCTCCTGATTCTCTCCTATCAGTGCTTAAGGTGCACTGCACATTTTTCCTGTTTGCTGAGTGGTTGCTGATGGCTTCAGATGTAAAGATTTTTAAAAGCTACCATGCCTGAGCTTATACATGGATAATATATTTTAGAATATTACCTTTGAATTTCATTTTGTACAGGAAATTCCTAGCATCTAAAGCGATGTCTTTTTCATGTGAGTTAAGGCTGAAAAATTGTGGGGGAAACATCAGATGAGAGTTTAATACTCAATCAATTTCCCAAGACAGAAGTATAGGTTTTATTTTAGTCAAAAATGTGCAACCTCCTGTGCATCACACAGGAATCACACTCATTACAGTTGTGTTGTACCAGGAGCTGCGCAGCACTAATTACAATTCTTATAATATTTATTATTCGACTCCTGCTTTTCAGGATAGGTTTGCTGAGAAACAAGTTCTAGTCTCTTCCTGTTTTGTGCTTTTCTCAATAAAAGAAGGAAAAGCAAGTGAAACTAAGGATATAATGTCAATTCAGTTATAAGAAGCATGTGATACATGGGAGTAGTGAGAATTAAAAGTTACTTCTTACCCAACGTCTTTGTGTATGTAGTCAATTTTCTGCACGTTGATAAAAGGTGTATAAAAATTTCCTGTGTTAAGTGGCTTTTAATGCATTGACAAGTTCTTCTATGTCATCCTTTGTGATTAATAAAAGTTAGCTGATCAGATTTTGACTGGAGTGGGGATTGATCCATAGAATATTGTATCTTAGGGGATACAACAGTGAAGACAAAATAGAATATATACTTCCTTTTAGTATCAGTTGATTGTCACCTGCATTTAGTATTTTCCATCTTTTTTAGTCTGCCATTTGTTGAAGATCCTATGTGATAAACATACACAGCAAAAACTTGTATGGGGCACAGGTGACAACTCAATCTCTCCCTCTCTGCTTTGACAATACTTCTTTGCTGTCAAGACACCTATGGTGTTTATAGACTGATTTAGTATTATTTTTCACTGGTGTTTTGTGGAAACATTTGGCTGGGATCACATTGTTTATGTAGCATTTGCTTTGTCAGCTGCCTGTTGTTGTGGTCTGAATACTTCTAGCTCCTTAGGTTAACTTCCCTAGAGATGACTGGGGAAGATGTTACAATGGGAATTTGCAACAGATATGGAATGGGTGGACTCTCAATAGGGGGAGAGAACTGGAGAGATTTTTCACTCTACTTATATAGATTTGGTAGTGATTGAAATAGAGCAAAGGTTTCACCTCACTCAAACAAGTGGAAGTGTTCAAAATTCATCCATGTATTTTTCCATCCTGTGAAGCATTTTCAATTGTCAAACCAATAAATTAATATGTTTTCTGACTGATTTCAATTAATATTTTTCCCTGTGGAGCTGAGATTCTCTCAGCTTTCTGACAACTGTAGGTTGCCTTTGAAAATTGGAAAGATGCTGTCATTGTGGGCTCTCTACCACAGCTATTAGTTTTATACTATATTGCTAGTAAAGTTTGGCTTATTTTGTTATTTTTGGTAGCACATGCACTTCCTTTCTCCACCCTTTTCTTTGTTATAAATGCTTATGTGGGTAATTGCTGAAAGCAAGCTTCCACTTTCCACTGTTGGCAGGTGCCAGAGACTTAATTCTTCACTACAGGAGCAAGTGGAGATTATTGAAAAGTCCAGAATTTAGCAACTCTGTCTGCTGCCAAGATTCAAGAACTGATCCACGCTATTAAAAGCCACAGGATCTGTTGTGGCTATGGGAACATTTTCTGGGTTATTGTGGGCATAAAGAAGGGACAGCAATCAGAGGCATGTGAACGCTTAGAGGATGAATAAACAAAATGATTGCCTTGAGCTGTGAGGTATTAACATTCTGTTTGCCAAACCCATTGCTGCACAGATTATAGAGCACATGTTGACTTCTTTACCCTCTCCCTCCCCACTCCCAATTCTTTTCAAGAATAGTACAATTTTTAAATCTAAATTCCAGTGTGGGGTGGGTCTGGAATGAGATCTGCACCCAAAATTAACATCCAAGTTAATTCTGAACTATTCTATTTTCTTTTACTATGGACACATACAACTTCACTGTCCATTCAACGTACATCTACTTGTGCTTAATTTCATAGAGTCAACACAAACATATAAGGTTGGCGAGTCTGCAATTTCTGGGGTTTTTTTCTTTAGGAGAAGAAAGCTCATTTATGCCTACAAACCTGACTTTTTGTATCCACTCACACATAAAAAAACATTACTCAGAATATGCATAAAATTAAAAGAGAATCTAGAGCACATGTGGAACATTTGCAGTACTGTAATGAATGACAACTGTTTCAGTGATTTGAATAGATACAAAATTAATTCCCAGGGCAAATGATCCTTCGTTTATGTCAGAGGACATAAAAGAGAACTCTTTTTTTATTTACCTTTTTGTTTTGGCATGGATAACATAGGATTTTTTAAAACAATCAGTGTGTGACATTGCCTTGGTAACAATGATTGGAAAGGGGTATTTTAACCCATACCCATGAGAAAGGACCTTATAGTGTCACACAGCATGTAACTATTCTGTGGTTTCTTATTCTGCAAGAACAGTATCATGTTTTGTCAGGCAAAGGCATAATTTCATTGATTATTTACAGTGATTTGTCAATAAATGCCATAGGAATTTGTTTTCATGTTTGTTGGGATTGTTTGTTTCAATTGGTGTTTTGAAGTGGCATTTTGAGTAACTTTCATGCTGACCTGTATTTGTAAAGCATAGTACATTTCTGCATCTGTTCTGTTTGCAATTATTATGGTTATACCATGTGCTTTTCAAGGTCCAAGATTGTTTTCAATTTAGACAATTTTTTTACCACCCATGTTTCTCATGATGTATTTCATGCATATTATACTGTGTTATAAAGATTGCTGAAAATAACAAATGCTATTTCTAGAGGCATTTAAGCTCATTTGGAGACATTGACCTTTTATTTTGTAAAAAACATGATGTTTCCTCTACTCAAGTTTCAACAGCCTGAAATCATTCAGTTGTCTAAAACTCAAATCAGGCACTTAGTTGTCTTAATGAAATTAATGACATTGCACAAGCCATATCAAAAGGCAAGTCTCTTGTGGTGGGAGGAACAGTTTTTCCTGATTTTTTTTTTTTTTTTTGAGTAAAAGCTAGAAAATTGTCTCATATATTTGGTCCATTTTTCTAATAATACGAGAGAAATTTAATACCATTCTATACATGTAACAGCTTCTTTAGTGAGGCACCTCAGGATACCTCAGAAACTAAAATGAATTGCTAATAAATATTGTAATGAGAATTGATCTAGGGCTAGTCAGTCCTTTCAAAGAAGTATAACTTCTTCAATCACTGACTGCAAATCTTGGAGTGAGCAGAAAACTATTAATTACATGTAAAACAAACAACAAAAAAAACCTCATTTCCTAGCTTTCAAGAGGGCCATTTTGGTTCTTGTTTTGACTTTACCACTAAGCAGAACTTGGCTGACATTCTGCTTTTTCTAATGCTTGCCACAATCAGAGCTGCTAACTAGCAACACATGACATGAGAGAGAAGCCCTAAGAAAACAGTGGCAGGGTTTTTGCCTTAATGATTTGTGAATGTCTGTCACTTTGTACTTTTGACCTGAACATTTTCTGTTAGCTGTCCAGCATCTCTCTCTCTCCCACAAGCATTCATAACCCCATGCTGAAATAAATGCATTCGTATGCTCTGATGAGTTGCCAGTCATGTGCTTGCATAACAGAGCACCAATATAGTGCCCAGTTCTTAATGAGGTAATCGGCTAGCTTCCTAGTCCAGAGGAGAACTGATAACCTCTGTGAAGCCCAACTGTGTATGGACACAGTGAATTTACATGATCCTGACTGCAGTGGAATCATGTTCAGAATGAACCCAGAATAGACTGCAGCATCAGGCTGAAGAAGTTACCACTAGCCCTATCCTAAAGATTTGGATGTATTATCTGTGTCTATGCATGAGAAAGAAAACAAAGATGGGATAATTTCAGTACTGCTGCCACCTCCTTGGTGTCATTTGATTCTCAGAAGTTTTGACAGAATGTACTGTAATTTATACCATAAAGTTTTTCTTAGACATCATTTTTCTTAGTTGTGCTGGAGGGACAACACAGAACTTTGGGATGACTAAATTTTAGACAGATCCGTGTGTAATTATTGTATGCTATTGAGACGAAAGAAAGTATTCACCAAGTTCTTGTCCTTCAGATTCCTTTTAAAAAAGTAAATATATTCCTGGAGTCTTAAATATATTCCTGTCAACCTTTCAGTGTGTACCAAAAGAAAAACCCTGAAACATTGTAATAAATCCTCTAAAGGGGTCTACTGTATGTCTCTTAGAAATATGTTAAAGTGCAGTTGTTCCCAGGAATCTTGATGGAGTGATAGTATCTGTTAAGTCAGGAGAGCTGGCCCTACTGCTGGGTCTGGGTTATAAAATTACATTTTCTTTCTAAAACACTGTGTTTTCTTAGACATGGGCTTAATTCCTCTAGGATTGGTTGCTACTAAATATTCATTTCTTCTACTACAATTTGTACATATTACATATCACATAAAACATATTACATATGATTACATAAAAGATTCCTACTTGCTTAACAGACACTGAGATACACCATGAGAATGAAGAGAACCAACTCACTTTTAATTCATGTTCTCAGTGGCACCAATTATTATTAAACTTTTTTCCTCTGTTGTTTGGTTTACACTAAGTTGCTGTTGTTGAAATATGATACAAAATATTGTATGAAAAAAGTCTTTAGTTACAAATCCACATTCTCAAAATGAGAATACATTAGGCTCTATTTTGAAGTTGTCATGGTAGAAGGGTAAACACCACCTGCATACTAGGCATATAACTTCTTGAGTTTATAGTCAAACTGATCTTCACCTCTGCCACTCAGAAGTTAACCACTGTCTAATGTATTGGACAAACCAGTAAAATTCTGTGTAAAAGCTGGTTCCATTAATGTACAGATTATGTGGAAGTAAGAAAGCAACTGAGTCTTGAACAATTTCCAGAGTTGGTTTAATCAAGGAGAGAAGGGAAGGTGAGTAAATATTACTTCATGTAAGATGCTGCAGTGCACTACATTGTATTGTGTGTTAGGGCAGAATTTGTAGTATTTTTTGTATTATAGGATGAAGAAGAGGCAAGAAAACCCATGGGGAGGAGGGGTGTGCATGGGGTGCATGTGTGTGCTTGCTATGTGATATGTGCCCATGGGGGTAACAAAACATTTCTGCTTCACTTGTGCATTCACCACTCTCAGTTCTGTCAGCAATTTGCTGTTGTGAGTTAATGTAGGAAATTACAATCATGCTTTCCCAACTAATTTGAGTTAAGGAGAGGATCTGTTGTCTTATCCTGTAGAGAAGAAGGAGCTGAAGTTAAATGGGAATATAAGAAGGAAGACTCAAAAAGATGGAGGATTTCCAGCCTGAACCAAGTTTCAATTAAATAGTTGCATTCTTTTTACTAATTAGGAAAAGGCTCTGAAGTTTGGGTAAACCTAGAGTCAAGCACCTGCTGCTTCTTCTGTTCGAACCTGACATCGTTTTACCTTGAACCTTCATGGTTTTTTTGTCAGCGATCAGTAAAGATAAAGGGACGTTTTTTAAATGCTCTGCTGTTTGTTCCCAGTATTAGAATGTACAATGGAGAAGTTTGGTCTGTCTGTTTTCCTCACACTGGTACTGCAGAGCACTCCTAGAGGGACAAAGTGTGGCCTAAGCTCACGGATTTAGCAGTTCTCAATCACTGGGCTGACGCCAGGGAACAGGCATTTTGTGGGTTTGTTCTGTAAATACAGCTACCTTGCTGTGGTAAAGCCAAGGCATAAACCTCTTTTATATTTGCTTAGAAATGCCCTCTCGTTTGTCTAATGCCCAAGTTTAAATGTTGAGCCAATGTCTCTGTCTAGTTTGACATCAAGGCGCAGAGTCTTTGCAAAGTTTTGGCTAAGTAATTGCTAACTGGGATGATGTCACAATCTCTTTCACTCACTGGATCATCAGAGCCTCAATTTTTAGTAGCTGGATTTCAAGGGACAGGTGATTTAAACATGGGAACTGTTTTGCAGTGGTAAGCTAGTTTGGTTTCAACAGCCAGGCAGCTATACAGTTTCCCATCTCAAAAAAAGGAGCTGCCATCAGAGCACGTCTGTGTTATTTTGTGTTGCTGGCTCAGCATTTCCCCCATGTCACTTTGATTTCTATGGTTAGGCCTCTCCTTGCAGGATTACTGGCTCAGTAACCTAATTTTATTCATCTAGTGTTAAGATCTAGTAAAGGAGAAAACTGAGTTGCCCCCAACAGGACAGAGCTGGTCTCGAGGCACAGGTTTCACAGCACGTGATTTGATGTGCTCGGTTGGCATGCTTGAGCAAAGACATCTTCAGCTGCTCAAGACAATATCTCTTCAACTACCCTATAGTTCACCTGTTGCAAAGAACTTTGTCAGATCCTGAGGTTGATTTTTTTTCTGATTAGACCACTGTTTTCAAGACTTCATACAACCACATGACCAGCCGATTCTTTGCAACATTCTGACAGACAACTGTGCATTTGGAATAAAACTAGCATTTTTCATTTCAATACCAACAGCTGGACCATGTACCTAGAGTTAGATCTTTCTTCTGTATTTATATGATTTCACATTTTTGTGACTCAGTGTTCAAATGGATGTACTTGCTCTGACACTAGCTGCACCCATACTGCATCATTTGAGGATGAATATATGCATCACATATGAAAGCTGATTCAGGTATCTGTGGAGACAGAAAAATCAAAAGAAATCTGCTTTAAAATGGTGTGGTTACTGGGGCAGTGGTTTGTGGGAAATAACAGATGGCAAAGCTGGATAAAGACAGCAGGTAAGATGTTTGGCTCTTATAGTATTACTGAGCAAAAAGCTTACCTCAGTGTACCATAATTACATTACTCCCTTTGATTCAATGCAGGTTGTACATGTGCAAACAAAAGAGCTGAGAATTCCATTTGGTCAGAAAAGGAGCAGGGGCCTTGTTTGAAGAAAGCGTTTTTTGCATCGTGTTATTAAATGGAACATTTAATCAGCTTCTTTGCCAAAAGAAATCCTCCCATTATACTTATTATATATAAACTACAATAGAAGAAAAACATAGAGGAAAACCGGAGTGTTGTAATGCTGAATATACTCTCCATGGTTTATCTATATGCTTGTCTAAGGCACAAAGAGCAGAATGAACATTAGTATTTGAAAATGTAACTTTAGCTAGGGCTATGTGTTCTGGTAGGTTTGAGTTTCAGCTTTTGTAAACAACTCAAGCACATTTTGTAAACAACTCAACCATTCACAACACCATGAATGGTTTTGTTAGTCAACTTTCTCCCTTGCACTTTTTCTGAACTTTCTCCAGGTTTAGTATTATTTCATCCAAAATAAATTACATCATGGAAAATAAGAAATACTGTCCTGTGAAGCTGGTTTCAAAACATAGTTCACATTAAGTTTGTATGAAATTATGCAGGATTAATATAAGTCTGTTCTAGATTTTACCATCTAAGTCTGTTTGGATATTTCCAAGTCTGCTTTGATCAAAGGAGGCAAAAAGAGTGGGAAAATTATGTATCAGTCTAGTTAGAGCCAACTAAACTCTGGTTTGCCTTCAGAGACACACAAAAAACAAAGTACTGCATGTTATCCTTCGTTTTACCCAAAAGCACTTCTTTGGCAGTATTATTTTTACACACTTCTGCTGGGCAAAACATCTACTTGGTTTTCTATGCCAATCAAATGATAGTAAGACCTTCAGCAGTATTAATTAACATAATTTGGTAAATTAGTGGAACTTACTACTGATCTACGCCAGATGAGAATCTGATCTTTCCCACCTTGCTGCACCAAAGAGAAATCATTCAGGCTGTGAGAAGCTGGGACAAAGGTACCTCAAAACCACATCCAAGGCTGTGAAGACTAACCTTTTTCTGACTTCTGTGGCATGCATCCTTTTGTGTACTCTCTCTCTGTTTTGTAAATCACTTTTAAGGGGACAATCATCTTCCTAATGTCTGTTAAGTTTGCTGTAGGCTTGGAGTAGAAATGCACAAGAATTTGGATTGAATTTGCTAAAATGATGAATGTTTCTAAATAGATTAGAGAACATATGATCATGGCATGATGTAACAGATGAGAGGAACCATAAAAACACACTTTGAAATAGCTAAAGAAATTGTTTTTGCTGAGGCAGTAGTAGCACACCTTTTAGGTGTAAAGGAGGTATAGCTCTAGTATTTGTTTAACCTTTCAAATAAATGTACCTTTTTTTAGTGTTCTAAAATTTTCAAATGCTACTTTTTATTCATTCTGTAAGCACAACTTATTGACACCTGGCATTAAAGGAAATTGTACAGCAATAGCCTACAAGTGTAAAATACAATCCTCCCCTCCCTTTCCCAGAGGAATTGGAGACCAGTGTAATTCCTCACACCTGCAAGCTATATATTATTATTTATTTATGTAAACTCTGTATAATATTAATGTATTTATGAGTGCCCTGTGGCACACCTTTGCCAGCATAAAACCAATCCCAGTGCTGTCCCATTTGGGAGATAGAGTTTTTCTGTCATTTCAGAGGTGTGTGGTAAGCCTGCTGGGAGCTCACAATGGTTTGGTGCATAACATATAATGGGAATGTGCAGTTTGACTGTGGAGAAAGGAGCAGAGCAATCAGAGAAAGTAAACATCTCACATTTAAAAAGAGCAATTACGGTTTATGCCTATTAAGAGAGAAATTTTGATGTGGAAGGAAAAGGAATCTTGCCAAAAAGCAGAACATTCTTCTTCAGCAGTAACTTGCTCAAAACTGCATAATGTGCATGGATTTGCGTGTCAGGACATTATTGAAGTACCTAAATTCATATATGCATGCAGAACATATCCACCCACCACCCTTTCTGTAGTTTGGAAAGCTCTTAAAGGATGCCAGTCATAATGGGACTTTGTTCCCATGTTTCAAATAAATGCAATCACACTTCAAATCAAACACTCAAGGGCATGTAAAGAATTACTCCTGCATTGTTGTTAAAACAGGTAACAACAAAGGTTTCTTCTATTTCCTGATTATTCATTTTCCTACAAGTAAGCGACACATATATTTTAAATTAATATTTATGAAAAAGGAAGCCAGGAATAACTGAAACTTGTAAGCAAGGCCATATCTGCTAGAGATTGTCCAATTCAACAGAAACAACCTTTCCAGTTCTTACAGTATAAATGCTATGGTTGAATGCTTTCCTTAAGGTCAGGCAGCGTGCATTCTGACTAAATTTTTTTTCTGACCTGGATTCAAAGCATAGAGTTATCACACATTTGAAGCAGGGTCTAGAAAAATCACTTGGTATGTCAATCTCTCATGTAATATTTGGCAACAGAACAGAAGATATCTGATTAAAAAGATCCACAGAACAGCTATGTGCTGGAAAGCATCTGGCAGAAGCACCCTTCCAGAAGTGTTGATTTCATTACTTCTGCCCTTATTTCTTCTCATCCTAATTAATTCACCTTTATTTCTTTACATGTGTACCATTTCACATGCCTCGTGATATCTTTAATAGATACTTTGTCTTCTGTGTAAAAATTCAATTTCATCTGGTTTCGTTGCTCAGGAGTCTTGAATTGATAGACAAATATTGCAACTTCTCACAAAAGGGATGGGTAAATTATTACTATTTGTAAAAAAAAGCAGAAACGGAGAGATTAAATGAGGAGAGATTATATGGTTTGATGTAAACATCATTTGAAAAATAGAAATTAGCTCTATTCCCAGAATAGCCTAGTGCCTTCTCATGCTTATACTAAATAATGATAATTTATGTAATATTAAACGATGATGTTCTGTTGATCCTTGTGGAAAAACCTTTTCATATTTGGAAAAAGCAAAGAACGTAATAAGGCAAACAAGACCATTCCTGTCCTCCATTTCTGAGATTTTAGTGGATAATTATGTTTCAAGATTGTTTTGTTTGGGATTAAGAAGGCAAGATTTGATCCATTCTGGCTACAGGCAAAAGTTATATGGCAGAGAAATCTTTAGACTTGTGTCCATTGGGTTTTGGGTTTTTTTTTGGTCCCGTGTTGTGAATGAGTTACTGCTCAGTAATACTAAATGATCCCTAAATAATTAGGATAGACACTGTAACACACAGATTTTGAGAGATAAGCAATGATACCTTCAGAGCAAGTGATGATACTTTGAGTAGCAAACCTTCTCACATATTGAGAAGTAGTTTGTAATTGCTCATGACTATTAATTGAAAAAGAAGCCTAGCAGAAACCCTCCTGCCTTCTATGTAGTTTTGAAACTCGCTGCTACTCCTTTTCTACCACTCGTTTCATGCTTGAAAATGCAACTTGTTTGAAATACGAAATCTCTGTATGCTGCTTGCTCTCTGAATTTGAAGGTGGCTTTCAGTGTTATCTTGGCATGCAATTTGGCATTGGCATGGAATCTCAAGAGACGTAATCCTCAAGGGTTTCATTGGGTATTCAGGATTCACTGTTACACTATGATATGGAAGCACATTATCATACAAAAGCAGAAAAGGAAGGCAGAAAAGGGAGCATGAGGTGGGATCACGTAAATTGAGCAATCCTGCTGCATACTCTAGGCCCCAAAAGCCTCAAGTTACTTGGCATTAAACAGTGTTCACATGTTCAAACACTGTCTGGTTTGGACTGTGCTGAAAGCCAAAAAGCACTGCACCCACGACATTCTCTCCTTTACCTACCGGAGAGGAAGAGAAGGAGAGCAAAAGCCCAATTAACAGAAAATTTAAGGCTTCAGATAATATAACGTAATTGAGAGAAAGATATGTAATATGCTCCAGAAAATGGTCAGACAGGCGAATAACTAAATTGCAAAATAGATTTATTACTACAAACTACTAAGAAACTACGGCACTGGGAGGGAAACAGAGAAAGGACAAATTTACAAGGAGAAGAAAAAATAAAACAGACATTTTAAAGCCCCTGTTATCCTTTCCGGGACCCTCCCTTTCCCAGGTCCTCCTCTCCATCCCCCATGTTTCCCGCACACACAGGGGACAGGAATGAAAGTAACATAGATCAAACCACTCATTACAGTTGTGTCCAGCATCCCATAGGAGAGTGTTCTTACAGTCCAAGCTGTGGAAGTTCTTTTCCCAAGAACAGTCAGTATATAACTGCTGGTGGCAAGGAGTATTTCCTTTCATAGGAGAAAAGAAAGAACTGTTGTTGGGCGTAAGACCACTATCACAAATCTCCTGGCAGACACAGCTTCTCTAAGCATCCACTTATTCTTAGCATCAACTCGCTTCAATCATCAGGGGGAGCGGGCCAAGCCTCTTCCCCTTTGGCTCCTGATCAGTTCAGTCCAGTCCTCAAAGGCCAGGGTTTTTTTTCCCAGAGCAAGATTGCTCTCCTTTTCTATACAGGCTCTCATTGATGAAAAGTCTTTGAGAACAGCTTTGTTTCTCCATGCTCGAGAACCACAGCAAAAGCACAGCAACCAATCCCATCTTCTCCTCACTGTGATCTTGGGTCTCCATTTTTCCTCTTACATCTCCTCACCCTCCGCTCTGTTTTTCCCGGTGCATGATACTAAAACTACATACTAACAACCTAAAATACATGCGGCCACCCCCTACAATGTATTGAATCTTCTTAAGTACAAGACAATACGTCATCACAGAGATGTAACCAACTTGTGCAATTGGCCCAGGCCTGATGGTCAGCCTGTCTGTCAACCTCAGAGCCATGATGGATTGGTTCTAAAACACAGGGGGTAGGACTCCTTTTGCTGGAGAAGAAGGAGAAAGTTTCTAGAACTTCCTCACTGGAGCCATCTTTGTGGTTTCTTGGTCCCATCCCCCCAACACCAAAAATCAGACCAAGTAAAACCATAACACACACTCAGAGCTGATGGACATCAGTTTGGAAAGGAATATTCAAAACATTTATCTGTTGGGGTAGGGTGGATTTAGTGTTAGTATGGTATAAATCAGTTAAGTGTAAATTTCTTGTTTGCACTCTGTAATGACATGTTCATACCAGCATAGGCAAAGACAAGTTAGAATCACAGAATCACAGAATCACAGAATCACTGTTAGTTTTCCCCTGAGACTTAGGTAAAGCTCAGCCCTTAGACAGATAGGTTTGAAGCAGTCACTTAGTAACTGCTTCCCTTTCTGGGTAATGGTATACAGTGACTGTAAGCTTTCAACTCTTTGCTTTAAGCTGAGAAATAAGGTCTATGTTTCTTTCATAAACCATATCATGGGAACTATAATAAAATGGAACAACAGCGTCAAACATTTAATGTCTAATATTAATTGTGCAAGTTATAGTTGTTATTTCAAATTTTGCATTTGTAAATTAATTATTGGCATTTGCATAGGCACTTTGAGAGGCCGTCTTGGCTGTAACATGAAGGAATAGATTAAAAATATGAAGAAGCAGAGAGCAAAATATCAGATGTAAGATATCAGGAAATTCTGGTTTGCGACCAAAATAAATTAGCTGGTCATGTCTCTACTAGATGTGTCCAAACTGGAAAATACTCTTCTTTCTGCTTCCTCTTCAAAAAGTCCTAAATTTGTGTAATTTGACCAAGCTCTGTGTCAGTTTTTGAACTCAGATCTGGTCTGTAAAATTGAATACATTTTTGCTGTGTTTTACTTTTGTGTTGCTCGGGACAACAAGGAAATTTAAATTATTGATGAAAAAATGAAATATTCATAATCAGTATTGATTATGAGTACTAATTATATTAATGGCATGCTTGGCTAAGGAACACATACATGTACACTTACATTTGTTTCTGTGTTTATCTTCTTTTCTAGACAGCAGCTATTGGCTGCTTTGGAGGCAGGATAGTGAAGAAGACCTTTGTTGTGGCCCAGATAATTTTTAATATGTTCCAACAGGAACAAATCTTCTATGAAAACACTGTATGTCTTTTTTAGATTTTTAAGGTAGGTTTTTAAAAAAAATTGACAAGCATATTATGAAAGTGAAGATAGGCAAAAAATACACATGCACATGTGTGCATTATTATATTGAAAATTGACTTGATATTCTGCATGATTTAACATACTATAAGAAAAAAATACTCTCAAGAGGTCTGTGCTGTTCTAGAAGAAAAACATGACTAATAAACAGTAAGTGTAAGTGACTAATAAACTGCAAGTGGTGTTTTATTGTAGCCTAACCAAAGCAAAACTACTCAAAGTCCTATGCGTTCAGGTACTTTTTTTTGTTGTTTCAACACAGGATCTGTTTTGATTTTTGATTCCAAAAATCTTATAAATTTGCCCTATTTGGAAGCAATTTTATAATAGTTATTAGTGAATAACTGAAAGAGTACAATAATTTTCTGACATTAAAAAGAGAAAACCAATCAGTGTAAAGGGGTCATCAGCTGTGATACATGTAACATGTACCCATAGCTAGTGGGATACATATCTGTGTGTCACACTTCACAAGAACAAATAGGACTGGCAAATAAGTAAACGTTCTGTAAACTTCTGCGCTTCTCTACTGAAAGCAAACGCCCCTGTAGCTTGATGTTTTACACAGAATTATTGATTGTCAAATACAGCTTCTAATCTCTTCACTCACTACACTCGTATTTCAGTAGAGTAAGAATATTCCTTACACAATATAAGCCATTATAGGAAATTAATAAGATTATCGTATAGAATTTTTGTAGATAAAATGTACGTACAAGCCCCAGTTTGAAACAAGTGGCTTAATTTTTTTTTGTTTAGTTGGTTGGTTTTGTTAGTAATGTTAACATTTCCTTTGAGAAAAGGCAGGAAGTATTTAATGGGAAGAAGATGTGCTGCAGAATAGGTCCCAGCTATTTGTTGGTTACACTACTGCATATATGATATAAGGGTTAATGAACCAACCAGCCTTTGTGCCAGACTTTTGCATGTCATTCCTGTGAAAGCCTTATAAGTGAGCTCTATCTCTCTTAATTCATGGTGTCTAGCTGTATCAGCTCCCTAGTTCCTCCTGGAATCCACTTTTACCAATTTCTTCAGGGTGTTTCACTTACATCCTGACAGTCCCTGGGAGATTTGTGTTATAGAAAAAAATCTGGTCATATGCCCAGTTCTCATGGTGTTTTTATTCTTCCATAGAGATAAATTGCTTTCTGCATAATTTAAACAGGAATCCACATTTCTGCTTTGTTTCTGGAGAAACAAGATAATATCAAAGAAAAAAAGATTTAATAACACTAGAAGTGAAGTCAGTGATATCGTTCTCTGGTCTTATCCTCCTTTTTAGTCTGATCTTTTTCTTTAGCAAGGAAGTCCTCAAGTCTAGATATGTCTTTCCTGCCATTTGGAGAAAGGCAGTCAGGATGTCAAGACAAGATTATAGATGGTATCAAAAGACAAAAGATTTTCATCTTGGACTGTCTTAACCCTTTCAGTTTCGGTTCATCTTTCTTCACATACTGATCTATCATTTGATGAGCTGTGTTGGTATGACATCAGAAAAATGGAGGGCTTTGCTTCCTTTTTCCAGCTCTCTCTCTGTCACTCTCTTTCTGTCCACCTCTATTATCTGATCTTCTTCTGCTTGCCTCAGTGAATAACCAGTAATGTTTCCAGTAACCTGCGGATTTCAGTTTCCCTGTATAACCAGTGTCCTCTTCATGGGTCCTTGTGGGTGATGAAGACAAGGAGCAGGATATGGATCCTTCACACAAAGGGAATAGATCTGGACTAAGATGGGGGTCAGGCACTGAAAAAGGCATCCCATCTAAATGACATGTAGATATGACGTGGTGTCTGACGTGGCACTGCTGGTCTAATGGTTGCACTCAATCTTGATGATCCTAAATGTCTTTTCCAATCAAAATGATTATATGATTCTTTTCTCTTACAGATAAATTAAGGTTTTGTATTTTTGCCAGAACCTTTGGGCCACCTGGCTGACAAGGTCTAATCCTTTTTACCTCATTTTATTAAGTCTCCCTTACGCTGCATGTAATCCTTGAGTCTCGTCTCAGTACATAATTGTATTTTCTATCTTTTTCATCTAGAATCAGTGAGAAATAAGGGTAACAAGAAGTCTACATCAGCCTAGCTGTTTCAGAAATGTTGGGCACAGTTCAGGAATTTCCAGTAGGATCATGTTTAACTGATGACAAGTGAAGTTCAGAATCACACAATACTTCTCTGTGAGCTGCATTTTAGCATTTGGGGCTGTGGAAACTGTATGCTTTTATAATACATGAGCACAGACCTGCTGTGCTTCTCAGGTATAGTTTGCTCATTTTAAAATTGTTTTTCCTGTGCAGCTGAGTTATTTTTAAACACACTGAATTAATTTACCTTTTTAAAAAGTGTTTGGGTACATAACACTGACATTTTAAAACAAACATAACTGCTGCAGAATTGGGTAGTATTTGTGATTTTAGGGAACACAAAAAGATGAAAGGAACACTAATATTTCAGTGCAAAGAAATTATATGAATTTAATTTCTATCAAAAGAAATGGGAAACAGTCTTTTTTCAGATAATATTTGCTGATTTTTCTTGTATAGGTAAACGATCAAATACACAATACTGTGCTGTAATATGATTTCTCAATATCCTGAATCTCAATCATTCTTGACATTCTTATCAGTGGAGCTTATGTCAGGGTAGATAACAATCATTAAAGTAGGTGGGACTAGTATGGAAAAAAGCAAGTCAAATCTATTATTTTCAAGAGAAAACATGATCTTAAATAATAACTGAACTAATACAAATATGGAAAAAAAGAACTTGAATTAATGAGCATATGTGTGTATAAGATATTATTGTTTGTCTCTTCAAATCTGCAAGCTGAATGAGGAGAGCAAACATAAAACACCACATGCAGAAGAAGTATGTGGATTTGTTACACTCCTTAGATGACTTTAGACCTATGAATGTGAATGGATTAGCTTGAGAAATGGATAACATTTCCCTATGTGACAGATATAAGTTGGTCATAATATGTCAGAGAAAACCATACTCACTTTCCTCAAAAGACAAACACTTTTATATCTCAAGTGATAAAAGGCACTTCAAAGCAGACATAAACTGAGAATATTTATGACACTTAATCTGTCATAATCTTTTAAAGCTGTATGTAAGAGCAGAGTGGTGCTGTTTATTATTTATGGTTTTACAGCACTGTGTGGGCAAAAAATGTAGAATTTTACTTACTCAGAGTAAGAGATGAATTTCCCAAATATTACAGCATGTCTTGGATGTAGCAGTCATATTAGAAATTATATGTCACAATGAACTAAGTGGCACCCACAAAATTGTAAATCAATGTAGAACAATTTGCCAAAATTATTAGACAATAGTCTTTTCCCTTACCACCATGTCTGAGTTTAGTGCTGTTCAGAATTACATGGTGAGGTAATTAGAACATGCTGAGGATACTCTAAACCTATTTTACCTGTTTTTGTTCCCTTGGTGTGCTAGGCAGCTGTTGCACAGGCAGAAACCGTGGGTCATTCTCAGGCAAGTGAGAAGTCCCCATTGGAGGCCAGCACCCATGGTGGGACTGTGCAGAGTCAGGTTTTAACAAACCTGCAATCTTCAGTGCTAGGTCTGGATGGCACAACTTCCTCTAAGCAAAATTTTAGGAGTCCAAGCTGCTAAACCGTCTGTGGAATAAGCTATCAGAACCAAAGTTTCAGCTGGCCATTACTGGAATAACTGTGTACAACAATTCTGATGACGATATTTATGTTGATATATTCCTCTGTTTTCTTTCTTTCCAGATACTAGCATATTTTCCCCTACCCAAGCACTGTAATGTTCTTTATAAAATGATGCCCTTTTATGTTATGTTATGCTGAATTGCATTTAGATTTGTTTTCTTGGACTTAGTAGTTGAATATAATGCCTGAAACCTCACAGTCCCTGTTAGTGCTCGAAACACAAGTGAAAATGTAGGTATCCTTGTTCAAAGAATTTGCAGTTCAGTTACCATTTTTCTTTGCTAGTTCAGTATATGCATTTTGTGACTCTTAAAACCCTGTCACAATAAATCAAAAGCAATATATTGAATTTAGGGGTTTGCCAATATTTTTTTCTTGCTGTGTGTTGCATGTCAAGTTCTAATCTCATACAATTGTGTACAAGTTTACTGGAAGAAGCTCTTCATTTTCCTATAAGTAAATAAATTTTTTGTCCATTGCTGCTAGTGTACAGGAAATATTTTAGACAATATTACAAAACTGTGCTTTGAATTCACAAGTATAGACTTTCTAAATTTGACTTAATGTCTTTTACAGCTTCCACCATGTATTATATTACTTTTTGCAAAAACTCTGTTTTCCTTGCTTAATAAATGACCACATTGTGGTATAATTGAAATCTCTACCATCTTAAAAAAAGCAGTTTACATTCTCCCTGTGGAGAATTTTTTTTGTGGCAGGGGTAGGAAAAAGGGATGTTGGATGGGGGGGTGGGGGAAAGGTGATGAATTTAAATTAAATGACATTTCTGCATTCCTAGTTCTCTGGCTACTATTTTGATTAAAGTTGAATCACACTTACAGAAGCTTTCAGGGTAGCTCCCTCTCTGTTCCATGAAGTAAGTGAAATGCTTCAGGTTTCACATGGAAAACAACAAAAAAAAATCTAATGCTTTTACATACCCTTTTGCATTTGCTTCTGTGAGCATTTCATATACTGAACTCCAGCTGATATGGATGCAAATTCCACGTATGGAGGGCCTGGAGAGTCAAACCCCTTGCTTTTCACATGTTTTTCCCTCTTTCAAATATGCAGGAATGCAGGCATTGTACTGGTGTTTTATAAATTTTATGACTATTTCCAGAGCTAGCTCCAGACTTCTCAGCAGCAAAAGCAAAGCCCTAACTTCCCACCCCCCATCCCTCAGGGGCAAAGGCAGAATGACTTTATTCTCAGTCTTCAGTCAGAAAAATCTGACTATCTCATGAGAGATAATCAGCTGAGTGGTTTCTGGGAGAGGCAGGAGGGGGCGGGAGAACCAGCCTGGGTCACTTAGGGGGCAAGGGGCAGTGAAGGGTCAATGGGTCCATGCCTTACTGTCTCTCTTTTTGTTTTCTCCTCCTCACATGCTCCCTCAGCTGCCACTCTATTACCTTCTCAAACCCCTTAACTCTACTGTATCTGTAAAAAAATTGTTATGAAATCTCCATAACTTGAGATGCAGTAAAAGGTGTAAGGGAAATAGCTATAGGAAAAGCCATCTAATGATGAAAATTGCATTTAAAAATTTTTTTTTGAAGACCAGTGAGGAGATCTGTCGAACTGTGTTAAAAGGAAGGACTAGTACAGAGAGTCTAGTTTTGACATTTATTTTGAATGATCATAAGAGGGTAAAACCTGCAGACATTGAGTAAGGATGTTCACCTTAAAATCTGTATTCAAACAAAAATATTGAAGTTCTGATTCATAGAGCTGTATGTAGCAGTCATAAATGAATACAATTGATGAATTACACATCACTGAAGACAGAGATATTCTCTAATTTAAAAATTTTTGTCTAGATGATATTTGACTTTTTTTTCTGGTACTGTTCAATATCAAATTGTTTAGACAATCAGTATACATACCCCTAGTTTGCTTTTATTAAGATAAATGTTTTGCAATAATACCTTGGTAAGTGACATTTTGAGAAATTTCAAACAAAACCTGACCAGTATAATTTTTGTTTGCAGTTAATGCCTGCAATCTGTAAACTTGCAGGCTGTATGCTTGGCAGTGCCAGCAAAGAACAAAAAGTGCTCTGCTCCAGAGAGCTGCTGATACACCATGCCTCAGTTCTCAAGTGAATTGCAGTATGTAACTCATCAGAGCCCATAAACTGTCTGTGAGGAAGGCTTTTCCTGATTCTACGAGCATTTTCAAGCTCTTAGGTCTTCCACAGAGGAGCGTGTCTAAGCAGGAAAATTTCTTTTCTGGCATGCATGCAGGTCTTGTCCTGCTGGGGGTAGCGAGACACCTAGCAACCACCCAGCCCAACATCTGCTGGAGAAGTAGCACAGCAACCTGTAGGCAATCCATGAGACCCCTGGAAGGCATGGGAGTTAACTTCCTAAGCCAGGTGATAGATAAACCTACCAGGGGAAAAGCGATACTGGATACAATAGTCACTAACGTAAGTGAGTAATCGGAGATGGCAAGATTGGAAGTAGCCTGGGTTGCAGTGATCACACACTGATGGAGTCTGCAGTCTTGAGGATTGTAGGTCAGGTAAAGAGTCAAATGGGGCTACTGAACTTTAGGAAGGCAGATTTCCAGCTCTTCAGGGAGGTTGTCAATGGGATCCCCTGGGAAACTGCCCTCAGGGACAAGAACAGAACTGGCAGATCTTTAGGGAAATCTTCCATCGAGCACAAGAGGTTGAAGGCCTCAGGGGCAAGAAATTGGGCAAGGAGGGCAAGAGGCACCAGGGAACTACTGGTCAAACTAAAGGGAAAGAAGCAAATGCAGACAGTGGAAACAAGGACAGATGCCCTGGAGAGGGTATAAAGCATGATTGTGTAGGGAGAGGGGTGAAGACGGCCAAAGCAAAATGAGGGCTTCTACAAGTATGTGAATCTAAAAGGGAAGATCGAAGAAGAATTTATCACTCACTCTGATAAATAACACTGGTGAACAAGTAACAGCCGATGAGGAGGCAGCTGAGATACCCACAGACTTTCTGCCTGTCTTCAATGGCAACTCCTTTCCCACACTTCTCCAGTGGATGAGCACCTGCATGGGACTGCAGGGTCAAAGTCTCCCAGCTGAAAACAAATACCAAATTCATGATCACCTGAGGAATCTGAGTATACATAAGTCTATGGGAAATGATGAGCTGAATCCCAGAGTCCTGAGGAAATTCACTGATGTCATTGCCAAGCCACTGTCCTTGATATTTGAAAAGTGGTGGCAGTCAGGCAGGGGACTGGAAAAAGGGAAACATTGTACCCATCTTAAAAAAGGATGAAAGGAGGGCCCTGGGAACTACCACCCTGTCAGCTTCCCCTCTGTGCCTGGCTAGATCATGGCAAGATCCTCCCAGATGCTGTGCTGAGGCACAGGGAGGACAGGGAGGTGACTCGAGACACCAGCACAGCTTCACCAAGGGCAAATCCTGCCTGACCCAGCCCAGTGGCTTTCTGTGATGGAGTGATGGCATCAGTGGACAAGGGAAGAGCTGCAGGTGTCATTATCTGGACTTCTGTAAAGCCTTTGACCCAGTGTGCCACAACATCCTTCTCTCTGAGCTGGAGAGCAGCAGATTGAATGGGTGGACTGGTAGGTGGATAAGGAATTGGTTGGACGGTTGCATGCAAAGAGTAGTGGTACAACAGCTTATGCAGCAAGTGACAAGAGGTGTCTCTGGGAAGTCCATACCTTGACAGCTGTTTATTTCAATATCTTCAATTTGACACCAGAACAAGAATGGGATTAGTGAATGAATAACCACTTAGCATGTCATGCAGAATACAGCTGCAAGCTGTAGTGCTAGCTGCACTATCTTGAGCAGGACAATATGCCAAATAGATCTGGGACCGAACTCAATGTCAAGCTTGCTATGGGAACTCTTCATGATTGTGTCCTCCTGTTGTCCCAAGACCAAGTGCAAGGAGCTGCACTCTGAGGTCAGCGATCCCCGGCTCCAACACAGTTGTCTGGATGAACTAGATGGAGAGCAGCCCATGGGGAGAAGCCATGCTGAACGCTGAGGAGCGTGTCACTACTGGCATGTGGTGAGAAGCTCTTGGACATAACCCAGCCAACTGATGACCACCCTGCTAAATCCCAGCCGCAGAGAGGACAAAACTGTCCTGAGAGCTGCATCCAAACGCAGCGTGGCATGGCAGGAGGAAGGGAGGGATTGTGCCCCCTCTGCTCTGCTTCTGCTGAGACTCCCACCTGGATAACACCTGACCCAGCGCTCATTGAGGTCCAGCACAGAGGATCAGGTAGCTCTTGGACCAGTCCAGAGAATGGCCACTGAAGAAATACAGAGGATGGAAGAGCGTAGCTCTCCCATGAGGAGGTCATATTCTCATTAGAGGCTGATAAAATTGGATTATTCAGCGTAAAAGGAAAAGGCTTTGAAATGAACCTGATTGTACTGTCCTATACTGAAGAGAATTTTACAGGAAAAGATGACGGCAACACTATTTACAACAGCATGTGGTCATTGAAATTTATAAGCAAAACTAAGAAGAATCGACCGAGGAATGTGTTTGTGAAATAAAGAGAGTAGGCGCTTTTGTAGATGTTAGAAAACTTTTACTGTGAAGGTGTTGAGGCACTGGAGCAAGTTTGCATGCGAAACACGTCTGGGATGTCCCATCCAGAGATGTCTCAAAGGACAGATGCTGGCATGTTGGTCTCTGTGCAGTCATCGGTGTGGTCTCTGACCTGTGGAAAATAAGTATCACTGCCTGTGGCAAGGGGGGTTGGAACTAGATGATCCTCAAGGTCCGTTCCCAGTCCAAATCATTCTATGATTCTATGACTTTATCCACCTATGATGAGGCCAAACTCTGTGCTATGTCCCTTTCTGTCTAAATTGACCTATTGAACGTTCATTGAAGAGCAAATAAATCTGAACCTTGCCATATTAACGCATTGATAGCATTATTGCTAATAGTGGAACATTTAACACTCCCTACAACTTTAGTAGTTTAAAAATCGCTAAGTTCTTTCACTTCTCTTGGTGTGACTTCATGTGAGCACCTTGTATTTTTGTTTTTTAAGAAACGAAATGAATTCAAGTGCCACCCAGTTAAAGACATGTAATTAGTAGAGATATATTTGAGAAATTCTGACACAGTTAATTTTTCCCTGGTTAAAGTGGCACATAGTACTACTTCTTATTGTTATTCTCAGAAGCAGTCTTTTAATTAAAAACACAACTATTGACCTAACAATACAATGCAATGAGAGGCATGATAATAAGTACCAGAGGACCATGTGATATTTGTGTTGCTCAGTGCTGCTTAGAAAGCAGCAGCCATGTGAAACACAGGCTACTCTGAACCCTGAAAATTGCATGCTCTCAGCTGTTATTTTTCCTACTCTCTCAGTGAAGGGAACATGTCATTTTCAGGCTATTTCATCACCTTCCTCGGATTCTTGAATTCTTTGAGAAAGGACAAGGATAGGAGCCCACTGTAAGAGTTTTACTGACCATTTTGTAACTTGAACACTTTTGCTGTTTTCACCAGGAGAAACAAATGTGCTACCCTTAAAGAGAAATCTACCCAGGCTAGCACAAAGCTTGCTACTCATTTCAAGCAGCTGGGAATAAATTACCCAGTTGAGTATAATTAAATTAATATAGGTATTTTCACATTCCTGTGGTGGGGATACTTTTTTCAACTGCCTCTTGTCTTTCCGTTCTTTAATCTGGACATGATCTCATTTTCACTCTGTGACAACCCTGGCCCTTCCTGAGGTACCAAGGGGACACTTCAGGGGAGTGGTGGACCTTGAGTGCCAACATACCTGGGGTTGCTCCTTGTTGGAGGGGTGAGTCTTTCTTTCTTTCTCTACAACAGAATGCTGGGGATTCACTCTTGGCTGGTCTGGTAGGTTTTCTCACAACCACTCCAGGCTGGTTCTGATGCAGGTGCTATGCCCTGTCTGATCGTTTAGGCATACCCTAAAGGGGCCTGCTGCACTATGGCCTCTCTGAAGCAGTCAGCTGCTAATCTGAGTACTAAGCCAGCCCATCACCATCATCACATTCTAGCGCTTTCCTCTGGCATACAATTCATATGCCTAAACTTGTATGCCTGCACGAAGAGGAGCAGGATTAATCCCTGACTGGCTCCTAGTGGCCTGTTTTGAAACCATTTCAGGAATGAGTGAGTGTAATTCAATGCACAGTGACTTCGTCATTCAAAATTTAAACAAATGAACTACTCCTTAAAAATCAGTGATCATGCCTAAAAGTGTGAGCAATCTGTATGGCAGTGGGCATGCAGTAACATTGCAGGAGTTTCAACAGTATTTTCCACATAACAATGCAACAAATACTGTAAAAATTGTGAAAGCAATCACCACAATGAATCCTTGCCACAACTCTGCCCCGTTCTGCAGGGCCCTCACTGTTAATGAGGAATGCGGTTTCTTACAGGCGCACATTAAATATTCTGTCTGGGTTTGAACGGTTCTGCCCACAGAGTTTAATATGCAGGCTTGATGGTACTAAACATACTGATGATTTGGTTTGCAGATTACTAGTTGTTGTGGTTGTAAATCTGTTGTCATGCAAATGCCTAGATTATCCTGTTTATGAAAGCAGCTACTTTTTCATTTTCTCTGGGGCTGTATTTCAAAGATGAGACATTCTTCCCAAAGAAGCTTATTACTGGAAATGTTTAGCAGGAGTATAGAAAGCATATAAAGTCTGATCCTAATGCTGCTCAGTGGGTTTTCGGAAGAGCTCAGTATCTCCTATAGAGGCTTTTAGGCAGACAGGTCAGGTCAATGTGAAGAACAAACTACGTAAACACAGGCCACCACCCCTTATCAAATCCACTTTTTTGAAATGTGTTTCAATGAATATACATTTGCAAATCCTCTGGGTCAGAAAAAATCTTGTATTATTTACTACTTAAGTGCCTTGTATCTGTGGCTTAGGACCTGTAGGGGGAATATGACTTTGGACCTTTTTGGGAAATATGTTTTACTGTCTT
>CM019236.1:31519295-31532484 GCA_009741485.1 Malurus cyaneus samueli
TGGTTGCCAGCTCCATGTAACTGAATTGTCTCTGTACCTCTCTGCCTCCTTTGTTGTCTACATGAAACCAGTGAAATCAAGAACAGGTCAGTAAAAATTACTTAAACTGCTGTATTCAGTTGTTCAGTTGACTATTCTTGACAAGGTCTTATGTCATGTTCTTACTTAGGATCAAAAAATGATTCTCTGAAATGCAATCAACCATCCCTGTTCCTGAATCAGAGATTATTTGACAACCACTGCTTGAAAAATGCTTTCTGGAACAGAAAGAAATTGTAAGAGATGGGAAATAGAAGTATTAAAATTTTGCAAAAAATGTCATTAGGGATCGATATACGCTGTTTACCTAAACTCATAATTTTTTCTCCCTAATAAATCATCACTTAAATTGCTTCCCCTTCTGCCAACAGCCTTGAACAGTAATTATTTTTTGTGCACAGTATTATATAAACTGGAGAAATGGCAAGCTCTCTGCTGTGCAGCACAGCCCAGTGTTTTGTGGAACAGTGGCAGTACAGTGCACACGTTATGTGGTGATGCCATAGCAAAACATTTGTACTCAGTGCTCCCCAGAAGAATGAAAGAAAACATACAATGAGCGGAAGAAAAATATAGATGAAAAAGGATGTCTTTTTCCTCAAGCACTGAAACTTAGCTGCAGAGTTTAACTATGCCCTTAACAACACCACTCCATTCTGACTGGAATCACTAGGCTGTTTGTCAGGCCAGAATGAACTGCTATTTTTTATTATGTGGTAAAGAGTTCCTTTTAAACTCTTTTTAAAACATTAGAATGCATAAGGGAGACTCAAGTGAGCCCTGTCCTGTCTCTCACAATTTAGGTAGTGGAGCTACTGCTATATTCATATTTCAGGAGAGAGATAAAAGGCCAAGGCTGAGAAAACTCAAACCAGTAATGTAACTAGTGTTTTATAAAATGCTAAAATGCTATCCTTGGATTCCTTAAAGGAAGCTCTGGGTGTCCCTTGACAAGATGGGAGAAGAGGGCTCAAAATTATATCTTCATGTTACATACATAAAAAATTAATTATTTTTATTTTATCCCACTACACTCAACCATTACAGAGGAACAGTAGATTTTACCTTCTTGGGTATCAGATAATAGGTAATCAAAGCTGTTTTTTAATTAAAGTACCCCTGAGCAGCTTTACCTCAAACACAGAGACATCTGGGAATATGCTCAAAAGAATTTTCTTTATTTACCACTAAGCCAGTTGGGCAGAGAGTGGTTTTGTTATTATTGGCCAAGATTTCAATAAACCAGAGAATTTTCATGTAACTGTCTATACCATGCACCTCACTTGTCTGTATCTCATATTCTCCCATCTGAATGTGGAAAATAAAAGATGCTTTTGAATCACATGGCAGTAGCAATGCTAGTGGGTAGAGATACCTTTAAATTGCAAAACCTCTGTTTACTGTCACTTACACCAAAAATACTGGCTAATTTTGTAGTCAGTTAGGAACACGGTTCAGTGTTCCTAACACGTGTATTATATTCACCAGGCACCCTCATTTGTATGTGGCATCTTTGTCAGGGAGGTGGACGTCTCTCTGGAAGGGCTGCCCTACTGTGAGCGTTACTGGGACAGCAGCATTAATGGCATACAGCTCTCTTCCCAAAAAAGGCTGCCTGTCAGTCAATGGAAACAAGACTCCATTGGACAGAAAGGCATTAGAAATGTAAAGCCTAATGATTATAGATAGCACTGGAGGAAATGTATCAAAGACATGTAAAAAAACTCTTACAGCCTCTCCTGCTGTGTCATACTACAAAACCATAAATCTCTAATCTTACCCACTGCTGTTGCTCAGCATTTCTGAGCACTTTTCCTCTCCCCACCAGATTACAGGTTTTTAATTAGCATATATATTTCCAGTTACATACAGATTTTAGAAATCTGACCCTTTGCTGTGTTTCATACAAATAAGGAAATCTATATTATAATAAACTTTATTAAACATATGGTGCTGTATAGCTGGGTCAGTATGAAAGCTCTTATTTCATCTCTAGTTTCTTCCAGCCTACCTACTGTAATTCTTGAATTGTTGATGGCATCACAGGAAGTTATTGACAAGCTGACACGATGCAGTGAATGCCATTTTCTCTCTCCATGTAGTAAAAAGCTGTGCTCAAAAACGTTGAAACATTACAACAAAAGAAGCCAAACCCCTGTCACTGTTCACAAAGATACAATGTACACCTACAACAAAACAAATTGGTTCTGCTTTATCTTTTACTCTGAACTTTGACAGAAGAACAGGACAATACACTTGGTCAAAGCCAGGAGGGAAGTGAGAAGAAGGAAAAGTAACATGTAGCAGGGAAATGTAAATCTTAACAGATAAATAATGATCTAAAACCACAGAAAGCAATTAGGATTGCTTAGGTAATCTCCACGGTCTTTCATTATTTAGACACAGCTCTTTCTTATTATATCAAAAGCTTTTTTTTTTTTTATTTCCAAATAAAAACTCCCAGCCAGTAGCCCTCTTTCACTTCACAAAGACACAGTCCAGCCTGAAAATATGTCACATCAACTTCAATGATGCTGTGCAGGCAAATAAAATTACAAACCTACATGGTCAGAACAGCTATTAATGTCAAAGATACATAAAAGCAACTTTTTAAAATCAGTATTCAAACAAAAGAAAGAAGGTAAACCCAAAATTGCATTAAGATATCCCCAAGAAAGTATTTTAAAGTTAAATATAGGAGAGATTACGCATTGTATCACAAAGAAGTACCTTTTGAAAATAAATATGCATGAAATACAATACCTATTTCAGTGGATAAACTGCTTAAATAAAACAAATGGTTTACAAACCTGGTTACAGACAAACTGTAATGATTGTTCCAAGAGAGTTTTTAAAGAGATATATAGGAAGGTATTTTTGTTACAGCTGTGACTTCAGGCAAGATAGAAGTTGTCACAAAAATAATGGCCAGTTTGTTACAGACTGTCAAGTGAAGTGGCTAAAATGACACTGTAAAAAGATCTCACAGAATTTGTGACATGTAAAGATGCTGGGACTTTAGGCTCCTCTTGTACAGATCAAGGAAGTCCTTTCATTGTCCTACATTTCTTATAATTATTTTGATTAAAACCTGTGTGATGCAGTAAGATACCTGAAAAGAGTAGAGTCTCATGAGAATTCATCTGGAAAATAGCCTTTGAGGTTAAAGCTCTGAATTAAGTAGGATTCAGAACTCAGTCTTGTGTGCTTTTCCAATGTAAAAACGATGGCACGGCAGGCTTTGAAACATTGAGTGTGTAAATAAATGATGGTTCTAAATAATCTAGTCTGAAATTCAGTAAGAGATAAATTGTTTCCTTATTTGCTGGCAAAGGTGTTGTAAAACAGGAATGCTACACAAGTAGAGCATTTGACTTCTGAAAGGCTTTTCATTTTGAAATTCTGATTATATAAGCACACATTACTCTAACAAACTTCAAAGAATGCACTGCAGAAGTAATTATCATAAAAATTAAGGTTTTATTCAATTTTGCTGTTTTGATTTGTACAAGACTCGACTGAGTTCATTTCCATAATTTCTGAGTTCTTCCATGAATGAGAGAAATATTAAGCTCTTAAGATTCTGTCATCTAATCACACATCTGGCACAGTGCAAGGTAGTCAGATAAATTTACCAGCCACATTCTTAAATGTTTTAAAAAGTTTTTCTGTGATGACTCAGTCCACACATGGCTTTGAATTTTGAGTTGCCAACTGTAATAAATTCAAACTAGAACATCACTAGATCCTACTGTAAACCCAAGAAATAAAAATTATTTCATTTTTTTCACCTGTTTCTCTGATATGAATATTTTCTGCCTAGCTCGAATGTAGAATCTGTCTTGTTCCGCTGCTTCCTGTATTTCTACCATTTTTCAACTGTTTAATCCATCAAGTAGAAACTGCTGCTCTTTGCATAGTGAGCTGCAGTGCTGAGAAATGTAATATGGAACATGATAGCCTCCTAGTTATTAACATCATAATCTCTTTCAGTATTTTTACTAGTTGCTTAAAAATACATTTTTGTTACAACATAATAGCGCATTCATGGTCACAATTGTACACAGGTAGGAGTTGTTCACTTTTCCCAAATATTTGCAGGAAACATAAACAAAAAACATATGTTTCAAATATTTCACTGAATACCTTTTTCCACTCCTGTGTGTATGTTGCAGCCATTTGAGCACTGTGCTGTTTCAAAATCCTACCATTGACTGTCCTGATTTATAACATATTCTTCTCTACATTTTAATATGTGCTTTGTGTCCTGAAGATTTCTTTTTCCTCAACACTGAATTTCATATCTTCTCCATCTCTGTGATTGTCGCAAGAGCAATTCCAGCTTTCAAATATGTCATTAGGTGTTTTTGTGCTATAATTCTTGCTGTTTATCTGCACTGTTAATGTTTATTAACTTGGGCAGTTTGGGGGTAAGTAATCTGTGCCTTTTGCTTAGGCACATTGTGACTGGGTGGGTGTTCATCCACGTGGCATCTTCACTACTGTTTTGATATTCAAAACTCTCTCACTCAAAAAGAAAGGTTTCTCCAGTGCTCAAATATCTTGCTGGCTCAACATTTCAAAGTATGCTTCACGCTGTCCAGAAATTTTCATTAATTGCTAGCAAAAGAGATGGGCCAAACCCAAAAGACTTTGAATCCAACTTCTCTCCTTCCTCCACACCTCCTCTTGTGGAAACTTTGGAAAGCAGAATCCAGACTGCAAATTGGCCAAATTCAAATCCCACCTCCACCTAAGGGGTTTTCCAAATCCTGCTCCAAAATGTACTTCCCAGTCTTATTTTTTATCTCATTTCTTTGTAAGATTCTTATAACTTGCATATTCTTTCCTTCATGATACTTTGGCTCTTTCTCATGATTTATTTTAGGTTAACTCATGACCTAAGCCTGCTTTTGTGGAATCTCAATTTTGATAAGAAAATGGAAATGTGATTGAATCCAATTTACATTACAATATGCAAATAAAAATAATTAACTATGCATTGCTTTCGTAGAAAGAAAAATGAGTCAAGACAAAAAGCCTTGCATATTAGAGACCAAAGAGATTGAAAACTATGAGATTTTTTGTTTGATGTGAGTTTGTCTTTATCAGTAAAGAAATTTATGACTCATACATCCTCAACTGATTTCCAGATACAAAAATACAAGCTCTGCTTCTTCAGTATTCAAAGGCAATATCATCAGCCCCAAGTGCTGCTGTGACATCTCTCTAAAATTACAGGCTTCATTCTTTGAATAATGAGACTTTCTATTACATGTCTGTTTGTATCTTCTGTCAATATCTGAGTCCTTAATGACTCTGTTTTCTGGTTATGTTTTGCAAACAGTAAGCCTAGAAACTTTTATGAAAAATGGAAGTCACGTATTGATTTGACATCTGAAGATGGGCCTATGACTTAAAAACCCAACAATGGCTATAAAACTGTTTATGGATTTGCAAGAGCTGTTGACACAAAATAAGTCTCATACTTGCTTGAAGTTCATTGCAAGTTCTGGGTGTTTTATAAGGTAATGAAAATGCTCTGCAGTTAATGTCAATTTGCCATACATATTTAAATGAGATTTATTTTGACATGATTTCTTGTGAAGCTTAACCACCATATTGGTAAATATAGCTACAGCTGCTTGTTGGCAGCTTTAGAAATAATCAGTTCTGTCCTCTGTTAGCCTTCATGGAAAATAGCGGGCAAGTTACTTAATTTTACCAAACATAAACTGATTATTTACTGTACTTTGTGGGCTGCTCTGAGAGAAGGGCAGGTTAAGTTTTAGAGCAGTCTGAGATACAGCACTGGCTGAGAGGCAAAAGGCAGGGAAAGAGTGGAGATAAATGAAGCTTCCTGAAAAAGCTTCTGAAAGTAGACTTCAAAAGGAGCACACAGCAGAACAATAGAGGAAACTGTCCTGTGTGAAGAAATAAATTGGAAAGTATAGACTCAGTTTCCAGAAAGAGAGTGTGAGCAGCCCAGAGTCATGTGAGAGCTCACTCACAAGGACTGAGAAGATTCTAAAAACAGGGATCCACTTCAGTCTGCCCATAAGAACATGCCAAAAAGTTCAGGATGGGTATTAAAGGTATGGAAGTGGTAGCCCAGGAAAGAGTTAAGCTTGAGAAATGAACAATGTTGGGAAAATTATAAATAAGTGGTTGTCTTTCTCACCTGGAATTCTCTGTCAAAACAGGATGAGGAAGTAATTTTGCATCTCCTGTTGCAGAATTTCCCTATTTTGTTTTTGTAATTTAGGATCTCAAACATGTCAGTTCAAGATGTTTGGCTCATCCACTGAACTGCCACACCCTTACAATGAAAAAATGTGAACACTCTGTTAAATTGTTGTAAAAAACACTGCAAGAGTCTATAACCTTTTAGGTATTTTGGTGAATTTTTCGTTCCGATTTTTTTGCTGCCTAAGGTCCATTATTGAGATGAATACAACAGGTATCATAATTCGTAGGATAAATGGTGACAAACTAGCATAGAAGGGGGGAGGTCTCTATCACTCATCACTGCAATGAGCACAGTTGCCTTTCAAGAAAGAAGCAGTCCCCATATAAATATTCATTCCAACTCTTTTCACAATTCCCATGGAGGAACCAACTGTTCAGCTTCAATATTGAAAGCTCAAGAATGTTTCATGTGGAAGCATCTCATCAGTCTGATTTCTGTTCAGTCAAACAAAATGGATTAAGCCATGTCGCATATCATCCCTTTGTTGAGCCTTCACCTCACATTAGACGTAGAGGTTGATGTGGGTGCTGAACACAGAGAGGTCACAGCACACCTGTTCCACAGTGACATCATTTCACTCCCGTGCTCATGGCAACCAGTCTCTCCTAAAGGGCAAACACCTGACGAGTCTGCAGGCTGAACTATGCATCTATTTCCCTGCTAGATTTGAATAAGGAATTTCTTATTCAACACTGCTCAGAGCTGTGTTGTTCCTTCTGCTGAACTTGAGTTTTATCTCAAGTTGGAGGTCTAGGTAAATGTTCGTATGCAGCTGCACCTTAACTTTGAGGAAAGTGCTTCATAATCACACATCATGTGTATCTGAGTGAGCTCTACCTAGACTGCCAGAGTATTACAGGCCTTATAACTTACCTTCTAGTTTCTTGCACATCCTTAGAAGGCACAAACAGACACACATTTAAATGCAAATCCTGTCTATATCTCCTTATAAAGCTCTGGTTCCTCCCACTTCTCATTTTCCATATTTGCACAAACTTCCAGGTTCCGAGAAATCAATCCAGGCATACAAGAGAAAAACTATCTAAGAATAACTCCTAACAGAAAAAGTAGAAAGAATTAAAAAAAACCTGGTTGCTACAGACCGTATGGGAAAAAAAGAGGTCCAGCTACCAGGAAGAGACAGGTGGCTTCTAAGTGAAAATGGTAACACATTGTCCCCAGGGAGATCAGCTACAAAGCTGAATTCACTCTTTCCTGCTATAAAGCATATGGATGTTAACAGTTTTCTTCTGCCTGCACGTGTGTTTTTCAAATTAAGTATTGTTAGATCTGTGGAGCTTAAAATATTGCTTCAGACGCCCTCTTCGCTTCTACTTCCATTTCATTTAATCTGTCATAGGTAGAGTACAGTATGGATAACCAATTCTGTTTCTCTCAAACAGATGCAAAATGACTTAATTGAACACCTGTTAGAGGTAAAGGAAAACTGGAATGATAATCACTTTGGAAAGTAGAAGGGGTAATTTTCAGGACACAGAGTAGTGTATCTGTGCACTCTCCCTTGAGATGGTGAAGGGCATGTATTTGCATGGTCATGGCTTGGAGGTGACATTTTTGCATATGTATACTCAGAAAATGATGCTGAATGCAATCCTAAATTCACCAATCTCCAGTACCAATTTTTGCAGTTGATTTTGAGTGTCTCAGGGCTCCATCTGTAGCATTAAGATTTTGCTAAAAACAATTTCTCTCTTACTAGGGAAACAAAAGTGCTGCGCACATTAGGCACCATCCCCTTTAGCTAGCACATCCCTTAAAATTTCACTATTACTTCTGCTACAGATAGCAGTGTTCTGTTGGTGTGAATTCTTGTGTTCACTTGGGGTACCTGACAGAGAAAATCTGGATATGAACGGGCCCTGAGGTTTTGCACTGTTTGGGTAATGTTAACTTTGCTTAGAGCATATTTTCCTTTGTAATGTAGGCTTTATTTTTTATATATATGCATCCAAAGAAGAAATACCACACTCCACACTCCGAAACTAGTGTTCCATATATAGAATGAGCCTTTCAGCAAGACAAATAAATGAACTCCATACAAATACATATGTGCAGTATAATAAAGTCCTGGACTTAAATGGCAGGATATGGAGATGTTCAGCTCCAGAGCACTTTCAGGCACTTGATGCCTTAAAGTAATTTTTCAGTAAATCTATACTTCTTTTTAAGGTTTTTTTCCCTCCCCCCACAGTTAGGAATAATTCAAATAAGCCTTTAGGTAGATGCAATACTGCTCTGTAGAAATTGGCAGATATTGGGCATGACTGCTCATTAAAGCTATATGCAAGAATTTGAGTAGACCTTTCCCTTGGACTTGATTCATGTGAGTTTCCATTCCCTGAATTTCACTTTGATTTCTAGGTTCAACTATGTGCAGAAAACTGAAAGCCAAACTGTTGGAAGAATGATATTTATGTGGTTTCATGAAAAAATTACAGGGTTTGCATGAGCTCGTTGTGAAAACAAAATTCAAGCTGCATTTTAGAATCTGGTCTAAATTTTAAATGTGCAACAAAATATCAGTCCTGTTGAATTTCATACATATTGCAATTTTATTATGAATATCATGCTACTCTGCTATTGATTAAACACATATCTTGAATAAACAAAGCTCTTTAAAGCTGAGTCACCTTTTTGACATTGCAGGCCACATAATTTTGTGACATTACTGTAAGATGTTCAACTCATTACAAGAAGTTAGAGAACTGGAATGCATCCCAAAAAGAGCAAGGGAGCTGGTGAAGGGTCTGGAGCACAAGTCCTGTGAGGAGCAGTTGAGGGAGCTGGGGGTGTTTAGCCTGGGGAAAATAGACTCTTGTCAGTATGTAGTAATTGAGCAGGGCCTTGTAACATATAACTTACCTTCTAGTTTCTTGCACATCCTTAGAAGGCACAAACAGACACACATTTAAATGCAAATCCTGTCTATATCTCCTTATAAAGCTCTGGTTCCTCCCACTTCTCATTTTCCATATTTGCACAAACTTCCAGGTTCCGAGAAATCAATCCAGGCATACAAGAGAAAAACTATCTAAGAATAACTCCTAACAGAAAAAGTAGAAAGAATTAAAAAAAACCTGGTTGCTACAGACCGTATGGGAAAAAAAGAGGTCCAGACTGCACCAGGAGAGACAGTGTGGCTTCTAAGTGAAAATGGTAACACATTGTCCCCAGGGAGATCAGCTACAAAGTGATACTCTGTCTGATCACTATTTAACTGCTATTAAAGCATATGATGTTAACAGTTTTCTCTGCCTGCACGTGTGTTTATCAATTAAGTCATTGGTGTAGATTGTCTTGAGCTTTAAAATTTGCTTCAGACGCCCTCTTCGCTTCTACTTCCATTTCATTTAATCTGTCATAGGTAGAGTACAGTATGGATAACCATTCTGTTTCTCTCAAACAGATGCAAAATGACTTAATTGAACACCTGTTAGAGGTAAAGAAAACTGGAATGATAATCACTTTGGAAAGTAGAAGGGGTAATTTTCAGGACACAGAGTAGTGTATCTGTGCACTCTCCCTTGAGATGGTGAAGGGCATGTATTTGCATGGTCATGGCTTGGAGGTGACATTTTTGCATATGTATACTCAGAAAATGATGCTGAATGCAATCCTAAATTCACCAATCTCAAGTACCAATTTTGCAGTTGATTTTGATGTCTTCAGGCTCCATCTGTAGCATTAAGATTTGCTAAAATTTCTCTCTTACTAGGGAAACAAAAGTGCTCGCACATTAGGCACCATCCCTTAGCTAGCAATCCTTAAAATTTCACTATACTTCTGCTACAGATAGCAGTTTCTGTTGGTGTGAATTCTTGTGTTCACTTGGGGTACCTGACAGGAGAAATCTGGATATGAACGGGCCTGAGGTTGCACTGTTTGGGTAATGTTAACTTTGCTTAGAGCATATTTTCTTTGTAATATGAGGCTTTTATTTTTAATATATATGCAGTCCAAGAAGAAATACCACTACCACACTCAACCGAAATATAGTTTCATATATAGAAGCCTTCACAAGACAATGACAATAACTCAAATCATTTGTGCAATAATAAAGTCCTGGAATTAAATGGCAGATATGGAGATGTTCATCCAGACACTTTCAGGCATTGATGCCTTAAGTAATTTTCAGTAAAATTAATTACTTTATTTAAAGGTTTTTTCCTCCCCCACAGTTAGGAAAATTCAAATAAGCCTTTAGGTAGATGCCATACGCTCTGTGAAATTGGCAGATATTGGGCATGACTGCTCATTAAAGCTATATGCAAGAATTTGAGTAGACCTTTCCCTTGGACTTGATTCATGTGAGTTTCCATTCCCTGAATTCACTTTTGATTTCTAGGTTCAACTATGGCGAAAAACTGAAAGCCAAACTGTTGGAAGAATGATATTTATGTGGTTTCATGAAAAAATTACAGGGTTTGCATGAGCTCGTTGTGAAAACAAAATTCAAGCTGCATTTTAGAATCTGGTCTAAATTTTAAATGTGCAACAAAATATCAGTCCTGTTGAATTTCATACATATTGCAATTTTATTATGAATATCATGCTACTCTGCTATTGATTAAACACATATCTTGAATAAACAAAGCTCTTTAAAGCTGAGTCACCTTTTTGACATTGCAGGCCACATAATTTTGTGACATTACTGTAAGATGTTCAACTCATTACAAGAAGTTAGAGAACTGGAATGCATCCCAAAAAGAGCAAGGGAGCTGGTGAAGGGTCTGGAGCACAAGTCCTGTGAGGAGCAGTTGAGGGGCTGGGGGTGTTAGCCTGGGGAAACAGGCTGAGTCTGAGGGGTGATTTTCTCTCTATACAGCTTAAGGGTGGTCGATCATTTCTTAACAAACAAGTGATAGGAGAAGAAACAACCTCAGGTTGAACCAGGAGATGATTAGATTGGACATTGGGAACTGAGGTGTTTGTGAGGAACAGGCTGTCCAGTGAAGTGGTCGTCACACCATCCCGAGAGCATTTAAAAAGAGGTGAAGAGTGTGCTTAGGGGCATGGTTTAGTGGTGGACTTGGCAATGTTAAAGTAACATTTGGATCTGGTGATCTTAAAGGCTTTAACCTAAATAATTACGTGCTTCTATTGTGTAATAAACTCCTGTCTCCCATCAATCTCCATGCAATATTCCCATCAGCTGCAATGGAGTTCTGTGATCAGAACACTGACAGAATACATGGAATCCAAATGTAGTTCCAAAAATGTTACTCCATCTTAGATTATATAATTGTCTATTGAGCCTTCTGTATTGGTAAGAATAATATGCTATATTTCCTTTTAAAAAATCCCTATTTTCCAAAGTTGAACATGAAATACCCCAAATGAGGTATTCAGAAATGGGGTTATGTAGTGTTAGTGCAACATTTCCATTCAAATGGACTGAGGAGAAAAAAAAAAAAAAAAAAAAAAAAAAAGCTACACAACAAAAACCCCAAGCATTGTTACAAAACATCTTTGTAGTTCTTCCATCTATTTGTCAGTCAGTTATAATATGCAGTAGGTTTTTTTCCTTAAATATAAAGTAGTTGTGATTCATCTATTCAATATTACAAATCTTGCTGTTTGCAAGTATTGAGAATTTAATTTACAGAATTCGAATACTATAACTTTCCAATGTAAGTCTTCTTATAGAAAAGGAAGAGAGTATGGTGGAAAACATACAATAGTAGGCAGCAGATGTATGTAAAAAATCCTTTTGTGTGACTCTAAGGTGTGTTGACTGCTGGTAAAGCAAAATATATGAGGAGTATGCTTGGGGCACCCCAAGTGCTTTGCTGGGGGGTTTTGCTTTGGGGTTTTGCAGGGCTTTTTTTATGACAGGTACACTAGATTTTTGTAGATTTATATATTTAGCTTCCGGTTTTCAAGGGCAATATGAGAAGTCATAGTTTGTCCCTTGGTGCCATCCTATGGTTGCTTCTTCACTTCCGATGATGCAAGTGGTCCATCCCTCCCTCTCTCCAAGAAGTAGCACTGAAGTTGCTGTAAGACCATAAAGATAATGAGATATCTTAAACTGTTTCAACTTTTTCTCTCCCTCTGATGCTCCAGTCTAGCAAGTGCAGTTTCATCCCCATAGCCCCTCTACGACCGGCCTTTTCAGTCTTCCTAGCCCTGCTTCCTTGCCTGCCAAGTCCAAAGGTACCCAGCCAAACAACTTCTTGGCAGTGAAGGCTGAAATCTCTTTCTTCCTCTGTTCCTAATTACTTTCATTTCTTATTTGAAGTTTCTTTTTTTCAGCCTCATTTCATAAAGCCCACCTCCATCTAGTTTGTATCTTTTCTATTTTGGCCTTCAGATGTCTTCCATGTTGATGTTCCTGCTCCTGTTGTACAAACTCTTCTCCTCCCATCTGACTTCTCAACATCTGTGACTCTTTTTTTTTCCTCTCCTCTCAGTCTCTTTATTTGCAAAGTCTGTATCACTCTCCATCTGTTCACCCAGTTTCCTCAGGCTGGTTTTATTTCTATTGATGTGCAGTTCATCTTCTTTGTAGTCTTGCTCCTTCTTCCTTTCTGTCCCCAGTCATGGCCTTTGGCAGAGTTTCCTTTTCCTTTGATAGCTTCTGACTTGTCACTTTTTCAGACTCATGCTAGCATACTGTCTCCACCCAAACATACATGTACCTATACACCATTTTATGAGCTTGCTGAAGCACCAGAATCACAACTTAAAGGAATACTGGCTGTCTGTATGCCCATCTAGATGTGATGTGCCCTGCAGCACCAACTGCAACAAGGCATCCAGCTCAGCCCATGTGGGAGAATGCCTACTGCAGTTAGGAAGTTCTTGGATCCAGTTTGTAATTTCTCCTTCAGAAAATAAAATAAAAAGATAGTTTAAAAAAAATAAAATAAAAAAAAA
>CM019236.1:31532509-31616554 GCA_009741485.1 Malurus cyaneus samueli
GTGTACCCACTTTTGATTTGTACAAGACTACGGCACTGAGTTAATTTCCTAATTCTCTGAGTTTCTCATGAATGAGCAGAAAATATTTAAGCTCCTTAAGATTCTGTCATCTAATCACACAGTCTGCACAGTGCAAGCTAGTCAGATAATTTACCAGCCACATTCTTAAATTTTAAAAAGTTTTTCTTGTGAACTCAGCCACACATGTTTAACTTTTGGTGCCAACTGTAATAAATTCAAACAGAAACATCACTAGTATCCTACTTAAACCAAGAATATAAAAATGATTTCATTTTCTTATTACCTGTTTCACTCTGATATTGAGATATTTCATGCTAGCTCGAATGCTAGAATAACGTGTCTTTTCCGCGCTTTCCTTATTTGTTCTCACATATCTTTCACTGTCTACATCTATCAAGTAGAAACTGCTGCCTTGTCATAGTGGCTGCAGTGCTGAGTAAGAAATTAATGGAACATATACCTCTAGTCTATTAACATCATTAACTCTTCGTATTTTACTAGTTGCTTAAAATACATTTTTGTAATCAACTCATAATAGCGGCATTCTATGTCACCAGATTATGTACACAGTAGGAGTGTTCCACTTTCCCAAATATTGCAGGAAACATAAAACAAAAAACAATATGTTTCAAATATTTCATCTGAATACCTTTTTCCACTCCGTGAGGTTGCACCATTCTTGCACTTGCTGTTCAAATATCCTACCATTGACTCCTGATTTATAAACATTATTCTTCTCTACATTTAAATAATGTGCTTTGTTGTTCCGTAAGATTTCTTTTCCTGCAACACACTGAATTCATATTACTTTCTCCATCTCTGTAATCTGTCGCAAGAAGCAATCCAAGCTTTTTCAAAATTCATTAGGTGTTTTTGTGCTCAATTCCTGCGTGTTTATCGCACTGTATGTTATAACTTGGCAGTCTTGGCGGTAATAATCTGTTGCCTTTTGCTAGGTCACATTGTACTGGGTGGTGTTCATGCACGTGATCTTCAACTACTGTTTGATATTCAAGAACTCTCCACTCAAAAAAGAAGGTATTCGTCCATCGTGCCAAATATTCTGCTGGCTCAATCATCTTCAAAGTAGCTACGCGTGTCCAGAAATTTCATGTAATGCTAGCCAAAAGAAGATGCTTTCCCAAACCCAAAAAGACTTGAATCTAACTTCTCTCCTTCCTCCACACCTCCATCTGATGGAAAACATTTGAAAGCAGAATCACAGACTGCAAATTGGCCAAATCAAATCCCACCTCCCACCTAAGGTTTTCCAAATCCTGTCTCACAAGATCTTCCCATTGCTTATTTTTATCTCATTTTCTTTTAAGATCTATAACTGATTCCTTATATTAATGATACTTCCTCATGTCTTAATTACTGGCTCCTTCTCATGAATTATTTAGGTTATTAACTCATGACCTAACGCACTGCTTGTGGAATCTCAATTTTGATATAGAGAAGAATATGTGATGTAATCCCAATTTACATTACAATATTGCAAATAGAAAAAATGTTAACTATGCCATGCCTTTCGTAGAAAGAAAACATGATCAACGACAAAAAGCCTTGCATATTAGAGACCAAAGAAGATTGAAAAACTATAGATTTTTTTGTGTGATTGTGAGTTTGTCTTTCATCAGTTAAAGAAAATTTAGCACATACATCCTCAACTGGAGATTGTCCAGATGACATAAAATACAAGCTCTGCTTCTCATGTATTCAAAGGCAAATATCACTCAGCCCATAGATGCTGCTGTACATCCTACTAACACTTAACAGCGCTTCATTCTAATAATGAGGCTTCTATTACATGTCGTTTGATGATCTCATTGTTCACATTCTCTAAGGACGTCCTTAATGACTCTGGTTTGTCTGGTTATGTTTCTGACTTAAAGAATCAATCCTACGACAACATACTAGAAAACATCGTTGACTCAAAGTGATCAGATAATGATTACTGACATCTGAAAGAGTGGACCTTATGACTTAAAAAACCCCGACACATAGGCTATAAACTTTTATGGATTTGACGAAAGTCTGATGACCAACAGAAATAAGTCTGCATACTTGCCTTAAGTCTCATTTGCAAGTTCTGTGTGTGTTTTCATAAGTATAATGTTATGCTCTGCCAGTAATGTCCATTTGCTATCTCATACACTACATGTAAATGAGATTCCTATTCTATTGACATCGATTTCTTGTGGAAGCTTAACCACACCTATTTGGGTAAATATATTCAGACACCTTGCACTTTGTGTAAAATGCTCTAGCCTCTGTCTTAAAATACTCCCAACGTTTACCTGTCTTCATTTAGCTACTACATGTGACAATCTGACGGCTTAAGTACTAACACTTTACTCATTCTAGTGTTCCTGTGTAAAAACTTTATACGCTCTTGTGGCTGCTCTGAGAGGCAAGGGCAGGATAAGTTTATACGAGCAGTCTCAAACAGCACTGGCTGAGAGGCAAATCAGAGGAAAGAGTCGAGATAAATGAAAGCTTTCCTGAAAAGCTCCTGAAAGTAGACGTTCAAAGACACACATCAGCAGAACAATAGAGAGAAACTGTCCCTGGGGAAATACACATACTTAATTCGCGGATAAGATAGAGTATCTCAGTTGTTCCCAGAAAACGATAGTGCTAGAGTCCAGTACTCGGCCAGCAAGTCAATCGTGTACAGGCTCACTACCACAACTGCACTGACAATATTCTAAAAAACTAGGGATCTACTTATCAGGTCTCCTGCCCATAACAGATACATGCCTAAGCTTCTAGAAGTTAGAATTTGGATTAAAGAGTATGAATGCAGCCCCCATGAAATATGAGTTAGCCTTTGAAGAATATAACAAATGTTGGGTAAAATTTCAATAAATATAGTTGTACTATGTCTTCTCAGCCCGATGCATGTATTCCTGCTGCATCAAGAGAAAGCAATGAGGCAAGTAATTTTGCAAGTCTACCTGTGTTGAGCAAATTGTTCCTATTTTTTTAGATTAAATTTAGAATCACTCAAATATGTACAGTTCAAAGATTCGTGTTGCTCAGTCCAGACTGCCACACCCTTACAATGAAAAATTGTGAACACTTCTGTATAAATATGTAGTCAAAAAAACACTGCAAGATCCCTTATATACCTTTTAGGCTTATCTTCTGATGTTTCGTCTCTCGACTTTTTTGCCTGCCTAAGCTCCATTAATCGTCAGTGATACACATAGCGTTATTAATTCCGGTTAGATTATCGCTGGTGACTAAAGTAGCACTAAAGGGGACCTGGTCTCTACTCTACTCATCACTAGCAATGAGTCACAGATGCTCTTTCAAGAAAAAGCTATCCCCTATATAAAATACTCTATTCCAACCTTCGTTCTCCCACAATTCGCCATGGATGTGAGACCAACTGTTCTAGCTTCAATATATTGAAAAGCTCAAAAATGTTTCATAGTGACGCAAAGCATTCTCATCATGCTAATTTCTAGTCGTCAGTCAAAAACAAAATAATGAATTAAGCATGTGCATCGACATTATCATCCCTTGTATGACCGTCACCTCACATTAACGTAGAGAGTTGAATGGGGTTCGACACAGACACGAGCATGGTCACCAGCACACCTGTATCCACGAGTAACCTGTCATTTACTTCCGCCGTCGCTCCATTGGCAAACTCATCCTCTCCTCATAGGCAAACTCACCTGGACGCGATCTGCAGGCACAATATGCACGTATTATCCCTGCTAGATTGAATAAGAATTTCTTATGTTCATACACTTCAGAGCTGTGTGTGTCTTGTGCATGCTGCAAACTTAGTTTATCTCAATGTGGAGTTCTAGTAAATGTTCGTATGCGACGGCACCTTACATTGAGAAGTCTACCATCATCAACTATGTGTACGAGACACTAGATTGCCATACGTATTCACAGCCTCATGTTTTTATAATAGCTTAATGCTCACGATGATATTACAGCCTATACACTACTCTTCTACTGTGCACAATCCTTAGAACAGCACAAAACAGCACACATTTAAATGCAAATCCGTGTCTAATTCATCTCACTTATAAAGCTACTGTTCCCTCCCCTTATCTATTTTCCATTACTGTGCACAAACTTCCAGATGGTGTTCCAACATAATCAACAGGCACTACAAGAGGATAATAACCACGTGAGTCCTATAGGCCAATAAGCTCCTAACCAAAAAAAGTAGAAAGAATTAAAAAAACCTGTTCTACAACCGTATGGGGGAAAACAATAAAGAGTGCCACTTACCAGGAGAAGTAGACAGTGGCTTCTAAGTGGAAAATGTAACACATTCCCCAGGGAGATCAGCTTACAAGAGGCCTGAATTCACTCTTCCTGCTATTAAAGCACCTGGGCATGTAACAGTTTTCTTCTGCCATGCCACGTCAGTGATGTTTTTCAAATTAAGTATTGCTGAGATCTGTGACGCTTAAAATAATCTGACTTAGACCGCCCTCTTTCGCTTTTCCAGTACTTCATTCACGTAGTGTATTATGAATCTCAGTCCATAGATAGTAGTATTACATGTTATGGATAAAACCAATTCGTTCTCTCTCAAACAGATGCAAAATGACTTATTAACACCCTGTTAGACGAAATGGAAAAACTGAATATCATCACCTTCGCTGTCGGAATAGTTAGAAGGGTTATTTTCAGGACACAAGAATGGATAATCTCTCACTCTCCCTTGAGATGAGTGACAAGGCATCCGTATTTTGCTAATTGTCGATGGCTTGACTGACAATTTTTTGCAAATGTTGTAATCACGAAATAGATGGACTGATGCGAATCCTAAATTCACCATACTCTCTGCGATACAATTTTTGCAGTTGAGGCTTAGTCTCAGGTCCATCCTGTATCATTTAAGATTGATGCTAAAAACAAATTTCTGCCTTACTAGGCTGAAACAAAAGTCGCTCGCACACATTAGCACCACCTCCTTGTTAGACTAACAATCCCTCTGAAAATTCGCACTATATTAACTTCTGCTACAGATAGCAGTGTTCTGTTGTCGATGTGAATCTTGTGTTCACTTGGGCACCGACAGAGAAATCTGATGGATAGAACGGGCCTGCAGGTTTGCACTGTTTGGTATGTTAATGTAATTAGAGACATATTTTCCTTTAAGTAGCTTTTATTTTATATATCATGCGTATCCAAAGAAGAAATACCACACTCCACACTCACCGAAACTAGTTCCTTATATGAATGACCTTTCAGCAAGACAAATAAAGTGAGACTCCATACAAAATACATATGTCCAGTATAATAAAGCCTGGACTTAAATGCAGATATGGAGATGCTATCGCTCAGAGCACTTTCAGGCATCTGATGCCTTAAAGTAATTTTCCATAAATCATACTTCTTTTAAGGTTTTTTCCTCGCCCCCACATTAGGCAATAATTCAAATAAGCCTTAGTAGATGCAATACTGCTCTGTAGAAATTGGCAATATTGGCATGACTCGCTCATTAAGACTACATATGAAGAATTGAGTAGACCTTTCCCTTGACTTGATTCATGTGAGTTTCCAATCCCTGAATTTCACTTTGATTTCTAGTTCAACTAGGCTGCAGAAAACTGAAAGCCAACTGTGGAAGAATGATATTATGCGGATTTCATGAAAAAATTACAGGTTGCAGAGCTCTTGTAAAAACAAAATCAAGCTGCATCTTAGAATCTGTTCTAATTTTAAATGTGCAACAAAAAATACTCATCCTGTGAATTTCATAGCATCATGCAAATTTTAGAATGAAATATCATGCTACTCGCTAATTGATTAAAACACATATCTTGCAATAAACAAAGCTCTTTAAAGCTAGTCACCTTTTGACATTCGCAGGCCAACATAATTTGTGACATTACTGTAAATGTTCAACTCATTACAAAGTTAAGAAACTGAATGCATCCCAAAAAGCAAGGGAGCTGTTGTGAAGGGTCCTGGAGCACAATGTCTTAGGAAGCAAGTTGAGGAGACTGGGGTGGTGTTAGCCTCGGGGAAAAACAGGCTAGTCTGAGGGGTGACTTATCTCTCTATAACAGCTATTAAGTGGGTGCCGATCATTTCTTACAAGAAACAAGTGATAGAGAGAAACAACCTCAGGTTGACCATGGAGATGATTAGATTGGACATTGGAAGCATGAGGTGTTTGTGAGGAACAGCTTCCATGAAGTGTCGAGTCACCACCTCCTGGAGGGCATCTTAAAAGAGGTGAAGATGTGGTGCTTAGGGGCATGGTTTAGTGGACTTGGCAAGGTAAAGTAACATTTGGATCTGGTGATCTTAAAGGCTTTACCTAAATAATACGGCTTCTATTGTGAATAAACTCCTGTCTCCCATCAATTCCATGCAATATTCCCATCAGCTGCAATGAGTTCTGTGATCAGAACACGACAGAATACATGGAATCCAAATGTAGTTCCAAAAATGTTACTCCATCTTAGATTATATAATTGTCTATTGAGCCTTCTGTATTGGTAAGAATAATATGCTATATTCCTTTTAAAAAATCCCTATTTTCCAAAGTTGAACATGAATACCCCAAATGGGTTTCAGAAATGGGGTTATGTAGTGTTAGTTGCAACATTTCCAGTTCAAAAGCTGGGAGAAGGTGGACTGAGAGAAAAAAAAAAAAAAAAAAAAAAAAAAAAGCTACAACAACAAAACCCCAAGCATTGTTACAAAAACATCTTTGTCAGTTCTTCCATCTATTGTCAGTCAATTATCATAATTCAGTAGTTTTTTCCTTAATATAAGTAGTATGTGATCATCTATTCAATATTACAAATCTTGCTGTTTGCAAGTATGAGAATTTAATTTACAGGATTCCGGAACTACTAAACTACTTCTCAACAATGTAAGTCTTCTTAATAGAAAAGGAGAGAGTATGTGAAAACATACATAAGTAGGCGCAGATGTATGTAAAAAATCCTTTTGTGACTCTAAGTGTGGTTACTGCTGGTAAAGCAATATATATGAGGAGTATGCTTGTGGGCACCCCCCAAGTGCTTTGCTGGGGGTTTTGCTTTGGGTTTTTGCGGAGGGGCTTTTTTTATGACAGTAACTAGATTTTTATAGATTTATATATTAGCTTCCTGAGTTTTCAAGGGCAATAGAGAAGTCATATAGTTGTCCCTTGGTGCCATCCTATGGTTGCTTCTTCACTTCCGATGATGCAAAGTGGTCCATCCCTCCCCTCTCCTCCAAGAAGTAGTCACTGAAGTTGCTGTAGAGACACATAAAGATGTAATAGAGATATCTTAAAACCTGTTTCCAACTTTTTCTCATCCCTGCTATGCTCAGTCTAGCAAGTGCATTTTCCACCATAGCCCCTTCCTACCGAGCCTTTTCAGTCTTCCTAGCCCTGCTTCCTTGCCTGCCAAGTCCAAAGGTACCCAGCCAAACAACTTCTTGGCAGTGAAGGCTGAAATCTCTTTCTTCCTCTGTTCCTAATTACTTTCATTTCTTATTTGAAGTTTCTTTTTTTCAGCCTCATTTCATAAAGCCCACCTCCATCTAGTTTGTATCTTTTCTATTTTGGCCTTCAGATGTCTTCCATGTTGATGTTCCTGCTCCTGTTGTACAAACTCTTCTATCCTCCCATCTGACTTCTCAACATCTGTGACTCTTTTTTTTCCCTCTTCCTCTCAGTTCCTTTACTTTTGCAAAGTCTGTATCACTCTCCATCTGTTCACCCAGTTTTTCCTCCAGGCTGGTTTTAATTTCTATTGATGTGCAGTTCTCTTAAATGGTCTGTAGTCTTGCTCCTTCTTCCTTTCTGTCCCCAGTCATGGCCTTTGGCAGAGTTTCCTTTTCCTTTGATAGCTTCTGACTTGTCACTTTTCAGACTCATTGCTAGCATACTGTTCTCCACCCCAAACATACATGTACCTTACATCCACCATTTTATGAGCTTGCTGAAGCACCAGAAATCACAACTTAAAAGAATACTGGGCTGTCTGCTATGCCCATCTAGATGTGAGTGCCCTGCAGCACCAACTGCAAACAGGCATCCAGCTCAGCCCATGGGGAGAATGCCTACTGCAGTTAGGAAGTTCTTGGACTCCAGTTTGTAATTTCTCCTTCAGAAAATAAAAATAAAAAGATAGTTTAAAAAAAATAAAATAAAAAAAAATATAATACTGGAGACTTCAGGCAATGCAGGAGCATAGGCAGGCAACCTGAGTGAAAGCAGTTATTTGAAACTCCTGTCTGTGGAACTAATCCTTAAAAGGCAGAATTCTCACCTTTCCTTAGGAGTGTCTTTGCTTTTCTGTGCAAAAGTCTTCCTCCAATAAGCTCACTTTTCTTCCAAAGCAGAATAGGTTAAATTTCTCCAAAGAAGAAAAATGTAGTAATAGAAACACTGTCACTAAGTACTGTTGGAAACATTTTTGCTTTACAATTTTTGAGTAGAGTCAGACCCCTTTATTGCTGAGCAAATGGTGTAAAAGAGAGCAGTTTTCTGTAAAGACTACAAGACTTCACCAAAACGCGCATTCTCCCTGGAGGATTTAGGCATTTTCCGATTGGTGCTTTTCACGGCATACGTTACGTGTTGACACAGATTAAGTTTCCCTCCTGTCTGGAACAATGCACGCTCAGGAGAGACACTGACCTAGCAATAAGCGTGAGCTGCTCGTGGCAAGTAGCGAAGCGGAGCTCCGGGAGCTGCCGGCAGAGCACTCCGTACATCTGTGCCATTCTCCCTCTCTCCTCCTCCTACTCCTCCTCTCCCGCTCTCCTTTTCCTTCCCCTCTGTCTTGAGCTGCTACGCTTTCCCCAGACCTCTTGGCTTTGTTGCGCTGCGTGTCTGAATAGCAGGAGGGGGATTGGCGGAGCGCCGGCTCAGGGAGCGCTTCCCTGCGGCTCACGCCAACCCACCCACCCACGCCTGGCTCAGGAAACGTGAGCGGGGCTCATGAAGGCGGAGAGGCAGCGCTGAGGGCTTTGCACCAGCGCTGGATGTGACAGCAGGAGCCGAGCGCTTCGCGGCTTGCGCGCGTCCGACCCCGGTCCCGCACGGACCCGACAATGGACTGCTGCCTCTGGACAACCGCTGGCACCCTGCTCCTAGCTTCCCTTATCCTGGTAAATGCCATTTCTTTCCTGCTAATATTTACCGCTTGCAGCTGATACTGTATCTGTGTGCATATATGCGGGTGGGCATGTTTTTAATCTCTTAAGGTCGCAGCCGGAGAGAGTTTGTTTTTAACAAGTAATGTAAGTCTTATCCTGTCTAAAAAACGCTGCAGACTTGGAGCTTTGATACTGTGGGTTGCTTGCAGGTAGAACCAAGTAGTTGATGTTGGCATCAGTTTTCTAAACTTGGAGAGCAATGACCTATGAATGGTGATTTAACTGCTTAGGATTCAGAGAGGAGCTGTTTCTCTGCTCTTTAAATCAAACTATATCACTCTGTAAGGTTCCTGGAATTTTCTTCCTTTAAAAAAACAATATATATATATATATAAAATTCAGTTTTGCACATGCAGAGAAAACAGGTACAGCATGTACTGAACTTTTTCCCGAAGCCTGCTTAAAATGAGCTCTCATTACTTCTGTAATTCATTACAGAGTCAAGTTTACAGCAACCTTTGAAAGATAAGTTCTGTGATATCTAGTATACTTCAGGGCAGTAAACCTGATCATTATTATATTATTTTCTTGCATACTTCCCCTGATTATCCTGATAGGATGCTTACAGCCGAGAGCTATAGCTATGCTGTTTGATTGACATGCTATGTTTCATTTTGACTCATACCTAATTTCATGAGGGGCATGTTGACAATTAGAATTTCTGCAGTAAGGATATTAATATGCATACACTTTTGATACCAGAGTCATCTTGGCATATGATGCCCTTTTCTTAAAATTTGATTCAACATAGTAGTTAGTTCAAACAGCAAAGCGTCACTAAGAAATACATTAATTTTATAGCAGCTTGCATCTTATTTATCTGCATAAACCAATCTATAGTAATTATTGTAAACTAATCTTAACACATTTTTGGTAGCCACAAGGGGACCTAAACAGTAGGATAACCCTATTCAAAATGCTTATTAAAAATTATTTTATTATGAAAAAAAACCCAGCTTTTTGTATAGAGTCACTAAATACTAATGGAGCACTAGAGAAAAGAATGCTGACGATCTAAAAGTCTTATTTTGTTTTAATGTCTCTTTTCCATTTATAATACTGAATTCACACAAAATGGCATAAAGTCAGCATAGATTCTCTTTTGCTTATGAAAATGAGATGCTTCTAACCTGATTAATAAATTATGAGCCAATTCTGCAGGAGTAATTTAGGGAATATCAACAGGAGATATGACTCAACAAGAATGTGTAAAGACTATAGGATTTGGCCCCATGTTAAGCTCATACTCATAATATTTGTACATCACTCTGCTGCTTGTGAATTAAGTTCTCAGTCCCTGATTCAGGAAAATAAATAGTGCATTCTGCTGCCAACTATTATGCATTATATTCCACACTCTACTAGTTTGTATTTGTATGACTTACCCTGCCTCAAGAGATTTCCCCCCACCTCCCACCAAATCTCTTTGTGCCTTAAGAATAGTGATGTGAAGCAAGCTTAACTTTCTTTTTTGAATCAGACCATTCTTTCGCTCTTTCCATCGTCAAGAAAATCTCTCACTTGCTTTCAGCAGGAGATTAGGTAAACATGCAAGTGTTTGACTTACAGCTTGGCTGCAGATAGGGATAAGTTGTAGGATGCCTTGGAATACTCATTCCTACTGTAGTTTATTGCAGCGTGAGTTCACCAAAGACGTAGTAGAAAGTTCACAGATATTTTTTGAGGAAAAAGGGTCACTGAATCAGGCTGTGAGCTGGCTGTTAGCATCCTAGATGTTAGCCTTCAGTCAAGTAGACAGAACAAGTTTGAAATCTATGGCAATTAACATTTGGATTTACGTGTATCACCTTGTCTCTCTTCTAAAGGTATCTTTCCCACAGTAACCAACATCAGCTGTTTCATGTCACGCAGCCTTCCAGTAACATCAGCAAAAGTTCACAGCTGTAAGAGTTAAGGTTATGCAACAAATGCTTACAAGATTGGTCTTAGAATAATTTATTACACGTTCCTAAATTTTCAGTAAGACACAGTGGAGCAAAGCAGCACCTAAAGTCTTTGTTCAGCATCCTTGCCTGAGGAAGGAATTGCACAGCCTAGCCGTATGTGCAGCCTATGCACTTGTGCTGCTAAGGCAATTGAGCCTTAGTATCACAGGCTGTGACAAGCCCACAGGCAACAACTGCAGTAATCCCTCCTCTTTCCCTCCCTAGCAACTATTTGGAGTGGTGTAGTAGTGAGCGTAGCTCACTACTGCATTGGGGTCCTGAACCTTCCTCAGAAAAAATTATATTCATTTTCATTGAGTGGTGCTTGAGTAAGGTCCCTGAGGGTCCTTAGTTTATTTTAACTGTCCTAAAAATTGCTCCATACTTAAGAGAGCTGGTATCCTTAGCATCTATATGGACTAAGCATTTCCATGGCTACTTTTGAGAGTCTGAGCCATAGCACTAGCTTGTCTTGAAAAGCTAGTATGAAAAGGCAGTTTTTCTTTCCAAAGAAAGACCAGATTTTGGAGAATTTGGGAGAATTTGGGAGAATTTGGGAGAATTTGGGAGAATTTTGCTTATTGTTCTGTGAACTTTTGGCATGGTAAGAAAATATTACCACACTACTTTTAAGAGCAACAAAAGAAAGCAGCCATTTTGTTCTGGAGACTTTCCTTTATATTAGTTTAAAAATAAAAGCCTGACACAAGCAAATCACAGTTTTCTAACTCAAAGGAATATGGCCAAAACCATAACCAACCATGTGTTCAGCCGAACTCGAAGTCAAATCACGTCATGTTGGAGGGCATTTAAACACATTTGCATTTGTTATTTGCATCCTTTCAGCAGCTTTTTTTAGCTCTCTTTGTTGCTGTTGTGATACTTACAGAAGTAACACTAAGGACTGTAATAAAGTACATGTGTTTTTCTGCAGGATTTCTCTCTTTTGCTGTGCTAATTTGTACATGGAAAATAGTCAAATACAATAGTCCACTCCTTCCAGGCTCTTTGGCTTTACACTCCCCTATTATCTGACTGGGTCTGTCTTGGATGACCACAAGTGCAATTAGACAGTGAAATGAGTATGTTTCTTGTTTACATCTGAAGGTACAAAGCTTGACAGTGTTTTCTTTCATGTATAGATAGGTCTACCTACTGCTGTGTGTCTGCTTGTCTGTCTCTACAATTGTAGGTATATTAAGGGTTTTTTTCCCAGTATGAGATCCAAAGAACATAAATATACTTTAATGCAGGATCACATATATGTACAGACTAACATTTGATCACATCAGCTGGGTAAGGATGAACTGAAATGCAGAGTTCAGCTATACTAAGCTGAGATTTATTCATGTTACAAAGTGAAAATACCTTGCAATTGAATACCTTGCAATTGTGGTTTGTGACCCATGCTGCTATACATATGTCATGTCTGTAAAACCATTTCTTATGTGAAGGTCTAAGTGCTACTAAGTATGTATGATCATAATTTCTTCCTATATTGCTCTAGAATTATGTGTTGGAACATATTTGCTGACCTCTTCCTTCATATTCTTTAAGTATGGAGGGTGTTTCTTCTTTTTCTACCAAGTGCAAAGGCTTGCATGAGCTAAACTAAGTTTGTGCGATGTAATTTTTTTTGGAGTTTGGATTTTAGTGAATGGAAGCCAGCACTTAATGTAGGCAGTTGATTTACTGGTCTGCTTTACCAGCATCACTGAAGTTTAACATGTTCTTAGAATGACTTTGCTAGATTCATAGGGCTGCAAAAGAATAATTAGATGTTGTGACACTGAACACCATGGAAAGGCTGAAGATTGGAATGTGGTCACCTATAGTCATGCATCTGTCAGCTAGACAAATTTCAGTATTCAGAAGGTTCATGATTTCATGTAAAGTCTGAGAGGGCACACATGACCAGACAAATACATCTGTAGGAGAGGACTATCAATCTCTGTATGACTGAATTTTCACTGAGGCAAATAAAAACTGGATCCTTTATAACTGTGTTGTTAGCCATGCCAATATAACCTCAGGGTTTCGGTTGTATTGTCAAATCTGAACACAGCAGTGTTGCTTCTATTGCTTTTTGTATCTATTTTCTTAACCTTGTAAGAAAACTCAGAATTGTATAGGAAACAATTATATGGGGGAGAAAAATGGGAAATTGCGGTGTGAGGAAAGGAAGAAGAATGGTAAGATCATCCTTATAGATTAAGGATGATTAAAAATTAAAAATTAGAAAGCTAAAGGTAGTGAAGAAAAAAGTAAAAACACACCAAACAACAGATGCTATATCATGATGGGTACCAGGAAAAAGAAAAAGAAATTACTTATCCCAGCCCAAGCCGAGGACAGTTATAATGTAAGTCTTCTCATCTGGTGGACAACAACTAAGCCAAAAATTGGCATGAAATGTTTAATTTAATCAGAATATCATACTCTGGTATGAACCACATCTTCTCCTTAATTATTACTCAGGAAAAGCTAGCTGTTGCTGTTGGTTTCTCCATCTTTTTGTATCATCCTGTGGACAGCAGGCTTATCATAACAGATGACTGCCCAGTTTTGTGTAGTCAAGGAGTTACAACATGTTCCAACTCTTAGGTGTGTGTCTAGGCACAACGGGGGTAGTAGGCAAGGGGTATGTATTTTGTAACATGAGAAGATTTTCTCTAGGTCCTTAGCCCTGTGTTGAACACGGACCAATGATTGTCAAAGCTTAGTCAATTCTGTCACTTAGATGTCCTTCTGTCTCAGGGAATATAAATCATTTCATCATAGGTCTGAGATTTCCTTTCATCTATATTTTAGGTATCTTGTTCAGAATTTCATTCTACATATGACAATCTTCTTTTCATTTTTTTCTGCAATAACTGAACTTCTACAAATTTCTTAAAAATGTAGTTAAAGTTGGGAGAAATTGGAGGGAGAGGGAAAACAGTGTATTTGTGAGATTTCATTTTCTTACAAAGCCATAGAAATCTTAGTAGTAATCTTAGTAGAAATCTTAGTAGTTTTTCCACCTGTGGACTTTATGGTCTCTTCTTATAGGAGCAGTTCTTCTGGCTATGCAGAGAAATAAGTGGCATATTCATTGATTCTACTGTACATTAATTTTTGCATTGTTTCCACTTTAGTCTTCAGTGCCTTTATGGAATCTCTTCCAAAGCTTCAACCTTTAAAATCTCTTCTTTTCAGGGACCTCTGATAGAGGAAGTTCAGCAGAGAGGGTGTCAGGGTAGAGGGAAGGGTTATGTGATAATGTAAGACATCCTGAAATGAATTCCAAGAGTGCTGAAGAAATAAGACAGGAAATTATGTGCAACTTATAATAAATTCAAACTGGCCCATAAAATAAATAGATTCATTTTGTTCCATATGTATATACTGTGTGGGTGTCAAATTTCCCCTTCTAGCTTTGTTGGATGTAATCTCAGTCCCTCTTTGAAGTTTGCTATTGTGTTGTTCAGGTTCTCTGCTGTATCAACAGATTCAGATATGAAAGGAAATAAAGGAATCTACAAGGTCTCCTACTGTTTTGATGCTGGCATCAGATGTATGAAATATTTATTTATTTATTTACTTACTTACAAAAATCCTGCATTTCTTTCAGTCTGAATTGGTAAAAGCATCAATTGTTTAGGACAAACATAATGGCCCTTAACAAGCCCAAGGCTGTCTTCTCTTGTCTTTTGGTTATGACATTTTCATTGTTCCTGTAACTTTTAAAAAGACACAGAATTTTGAGGTTACTGTGATGTGTCCAATATGTCCCTTAAAGGTCCAGCCATGTTTGAAAGACAAAAGATCTGAATTAGCTGAAGCGGAGAGGGAAGTATGAGAAATATGTGAAACTGAAAGCTTTAATTGTAAGATTCTGCCACTCCAAACTTTACCAGTCTTGTCATTCTCTGCTGGGCTCATCCACCCATCAGTGGTGGTAAGCACCAGGTCAAGAGGCAGTGTATTATCACCTTACTAGAGCTGAAGGCTGGTGCAGCAAACTGATTCAGAGTGTGTCATTTGTATTACTTGGCGACAGCAAGGGTAAAAAATATTTTCATCACACATGATAGAAGGTAGCATGAGAGTAGCAGCAGCTTATGTCCTGACAGTGTTCAGCTCATTCCATCTTTGCAGTTCAATGTAAATTCATGAAAGAAAATGACAATCTGGTATTGCTAAAAAACTCCTCCACCTTGGGACTGCAAACTCTCAACAACTGAGTGTGTTTTCCTTTAAAAAACCTTATTCCTTAATTTGAGATCAATTACTTGGTGATAAAGGGAGGAACCAATAAGTTAGACAAACTCTGGGTTTTATTGATATTTTCTAGGGTCTAAGGAGCTTTTTGTCGCTATCTTTGCCTGATTTTTGTTATGACATGGAATCTTGAGCTTTCTCAGGGATTCGTTTCCCTTCCCTTCCCTTCCCTCTTCCCTTCTTCCCTTCCCTTCCCTTCCCTTCCCTTCCTTCCCTTCCCTTCCCTTCCCTTCCTTCCCTTCCTCCTCTCCCTTCCCTTCCCTTCCCTTCCCTTCCCTTCCCTTCCCTTCCTCCCTCCCTTCCCTTCCCTTCCTTCCCTTCCCTCCCCCTATCTTTTACATAAATATTTCCCTTTTGGTTTTCATGCCTCCTACAAGGCTTAATGTTTCAACCATTTATGTGGCCCTTTGTTTTTAAAATAAACACATACACATCTCCATGAGTAAGTGAGGGAGATGGCAGAACCATCAGAAGAGCAGGAGGCTTCATTTGTTTTGAATAAACCTCATAATTGCAGATGTTGTCAGGAATTACACAAGTCTTTGGAAGCATCTCTTCTCTGGTCCGAAATGCCTCCTGACCAGGGTGTCATCTTCCTTTTGCAACCTCTGTCACCTTGCTTTTGTGCTGTGATCTCCTCCAAAGACCTGTCCTAGGGCTGAGGACCTCATTAAAATCCATGCTGATGTAACAATATCTTCTAGCGCAGACTTTCAGAAGCAGGGTTTCTAAACCGAGATGGTGTTTTGTAAGGGGACTCACTGTTGAACGTTGTGATCTCTATGGAGGGTTAGGTTAGGAGGGTGAATGTATGAAGTTTAAGGTCAGTTTACTGGAAAGGTGAATGGAAATATAAATTTCCTCCATTTAAACATTTTCCTCCTTGGGAGACACAGTGAAGCTTGCAGTGTCAGGCATTAGCTGGCCATTTTTTCTTAAGCTGATAAGCACAGCACAACCAGCACATACATTCATTTCTCACCACTTAGAAAGCACTTGGCATGCAATCCCTCATCACAGAATACAATTCTGCTTTTCTCTTCTCTCCTTTCTGTGTGCTTTGGGGGCTTTTTCCCTGCCCACAATTCTTGCTACGTGGAAGAAAAACTCGAAGTCGTCATGTGCAAGATGCACTTTTGAACCCATGCTGTTGGATGGCTTCCTAATTCTGAAAAGTGATTTCACCCATCCTGCATCTGAACCAGTCCTAGCCTTAAAAACCCTTCTGAGTCAGTAAGGCGACAACTCTGAGGCTGAGCCAGCTTGGACTTGCTCTGTATTGGATCACCCATGCCTGGTGTTTACACCAGCACGGCAGGACTTAAATACAACAAAATGTTCAGTCTGTGAGAGCAAGAAAGAAAACGCTTGTATTCACATTGCTCTCCTGGTGTGTATTTTCAAATGGGTAAGAGGAGTGAGAGATAGGACTGATCTGAGTTTTATGAGGCCCTGTCATAAAATGTTACAGGGAGCTCAGTGTGCACCACGTTGAAGTGATACGGTGTCAGCTCCATCCTCTGCCAGCAAACCCCCTTTCCTGCCCCTCCAGCTGGCTGCTACCCTTCTATGAGAAGAAATGAGCTCACGTTTGGCACATTTCTCCTGGGATACAACTTCCAGTCCAGGTTTAGGAATGGCTGTTTATCTCCTAATGTCCTGAGATGCCTGTTAATCGATTCTTCCCTGTATTGTTGCAGTCTAGAAGCTGTGTCTCCCATATACACACATATATAATTTGCTTCAAGGCAGTAGGAATCCCTTGGCACTGCGAGGACCACACTGGCAATGTTCTTCTCTGACTGAGATGAATTGATGCATGGAGACAATGACATGAGATGGTGCCACTATGTGCAACACTGAGAATACAGACAATGTTTTCAGGACATTCACACACACACGTTCAGTGTGACGCTTCTTCCTATTACTTGTGCAGTAGCCATATCAGATCATGGTTAGGAAGGGAGATGAGGTTATTTTCCCAGCAAGAAACCACACCTTTGCTTTCCTGTGCAAAAGAAAAATATATTATAATTTATCTTTTTTCTGTCCCCTTAGCAATGAGCCTGTCTTGGATGACTGTGCTGTTAAGAATAAGAAAAGATTACAAGCACAGAAAAAGACTACTAACGCAGGAAATATTTGCAAATTTCCCTTAACGAGCTAGCTGCATCTGTGTCAGAAGTTTTCCTTTAGGGTAAAGAAAACCACCTATTGCTCATTTCCTTTTGTTCATGTAGTACAGAATAAGCTTTGGAAAACTGCAAGAGTATCTTGGTGAGATTTCCTTTTCAATCCTCATCATGGTGTCTTCCCCTGTTTCTTTAAGTATAGATAGATTTGGGCAAGAAGAAAGAGTAAATTAAAAACTTCCCAGAAGATATTTTTATTTTTTGTTCATTCCTTTTTAAGGGACTGAAATAATAATTCGCCCATTTATCTACACTAACAAAGTCTGTGAGTATAATTACCTAAATCAGAATTTTATGCTCAATGCCTGTGCTCCTTCCTTGGGGTTTGGAGATGCTCAGATCAAGGGCTCCCTGTGGCAGGGATTTTCCGTAGGGAATACTCTCTGATCCCCTCAGGCCTTCTGCTTTGACTTGCAAGTGAAAAGGAGACAGAAATTCCTATATTATCCAGAGCTGTGAAACCTGCGAGTGGGTTGGTACTGATCTGGTCAGAGCTGCATCCCCAGGAGGAGGGAGCTGCTGCCTCCTACTGGATAGACAATGTTCAAGGAATAGCCTCTTCACCTCAAGATATCTTATGCTCATTGCAACTACTTTTCTTTCCAGGTTGATTGCCAAGAAAACTATTTGTTTGAACTGTTCTGTGGTCATCCTTTTGACCTGACCATATGGAAGAGCATGGCAGTTAATCATGTCAGCAGTGTTTCTGTGTGTGTCTCAGCATCTCAGGTGCAGTAAAGAATTGGAAACAATCTTTCCATCTTTTAGGTTCTGTGACAACAGAACTTCCGTTACTTTGGTAAGCATGTCAGGTGGACAGCTTTTTCTGGTTTTTGTGGAAGGTAGCCTGTGGCAGGTCTGGGTGCAGAAGTCCTTTTTTTGTTTACATTGGATCAGGCAAGACAAGGGAAGCAAGTATTTATCTACAGCTGAAGCATTCGTCTACCTGACCCTGAACTGAATTTGGGAAAGAAGAATAGTTGAATGCATTTCCTAAGGCTGACTTGGACTCTGGTTCATGAGTGCCTTAAATGGAAAGATAATCTTCTTGGAGCTGAAACAGCTATTTCATGGAAATCCTAGTGCCTCAAATGATCATGTCCTCGAAGTATAAGTTTCATAATTCACGTCTTCTTTGTGGGAAAGAAATAGTGTTGAAGGGGTGTTTTCTTTTCTATGGGTAGGTGAACTGGAGGGGTGGGGACCGCTGGTGTACGGGGAATGAGGTGCGCCGCGGGGGGAAGGGGAGGCGGGTGGAGAATGATGGGGTGCCTAGTCTGCTGCCGGGAGCTGACAGAACAGGCTATGTCATGGGAAATGCCTAGTGCCTCAGAACAGGACATCATGCTGCCTCAGAAGGATTAAAGATTACTTTCATAAGCCATTCGTCGGGTTATGGTAAAGGTTATTCTGAGAAGAAGTAAGATCGCTTTCGGTCATACAGTACCATTTTAAATTAATGTTTGCAATGTTTGCCTAGATAAATTAAACTTTTCTTGATGGCATTGCCAAGACGGATGTGTCAGAATATTTTACTTATGAAGTCTTCAAATACTCACTTAGAAAGTTTCGCAGTAGTCAGAAATGGATTCTTCCTGATTGAACATATTTTTTGACAGAAATTAACCAATATTAATTCAATAGGCTGTGAATTTTTTCTGCCTCACCTTTTTTCAAGTCAGACAGTTTCCAGACAGGTTCCTATGTGAGCTTTAGTTCACAGCTCTTAGCTTGGATGGCATGCAACAAAGATACATAACATTGTACAAATTAAATCTTACACAGCCATACTTTTGCATTGGTTGAAGCTGTTGAAAAATGTAGCATTAACCAAGAGTGAGGTGGCTGGCGCTTGTGCTTCCCACGTGTTACACACCTAGGGAAGTGCTGAGAGCATTTCTTCCCTGGTTCACTGCAAGACAGCATTTCAGTACTGTGTTAAAGTGATATCTAATATCAGTGACAAACTAACATCAGGGGGATGATCAGGATTACCTCAATGAAAGGTAATGTGTGGCTTGGCAAGATTCACACTAGGATGCACTTCGAACTGATCTGAACGAGAGGCTGAGCAAGAAGGACCATTATATAGGAAAACACAATGGGTTTCTGTCCCTGATACATAATTTTTACAGTAGCTAAGAACAATTTAGGGCAGTGTGTCTCAGAAGAGCCTTGATATTGTCACTGACACTTCATCATACCCTAAACAGTGGGGATATGATAAGAACCAGATGATCAGAATTTCTTAACCGAAAACTCAGTGGTCATATTATCTAGAAATAACTGGCCTAAGTTCGGTATCAGTGCTTTAGTTCCAACAAGAGTTTAACTGCATTTTCGCCCTCTGTACACGCTGGAGTGTTTGAAAAAAAGGACTTCAGCCAACGTTTATACTGAGATAGGAGGAAGACCTAGAATCCTCAGAACCAGGGGAGAAATAAACAACATGATCGCATTTATATGCACACTCTTCTGTTGTGATACTGACAAATAGTCTGGATTCTGATAGATAGCACTGTTCCAAATGATTTTTTTTTAAGTTCAATTCAGTATGCAATTAAAGATTTATTGTCTCAAGGACTGAACTTCTTTTTAATTAGCCTCAGGACAGGGACAGAGGATTTTGGTAACTCTTCATTTTTCCCCTTCTGTTGCACCCACATACGTGTATACACACGCTTTTAGAATAAACCGATCTTAAATCAGGGATGCGCTCCTGATGTCCAGGTAGCTGTTGTGAATTTACAGGATGTGTAGACATTTGTATTCCAGACTAGTCTGAATGATTTTACATACTGTGTGTAGGGAAAACAGGAGGAAATACCCCTGAATATAACATGAATGCGCTGAAACTCTTTGTAAATTCAGAAGTTCCTCATTAAAGATGAAGCTGGATTACTTTGCAAGAATCAGATTGGATACCTAGCCTCTTGTTAGTATTATTTGATTATGTCCTTTGTATTATGAAAAGTCCTTCATTGACTTGTACTTTAATCTTTTTCTTTATTTTTTTACTTCTGTAAGCATCTTCACCTGAGTACCCTATTTACTGAACTGTGATTATTCATTTTTTACATGTGATACTTTTTGCTTTCTGGTCCATAGCACAAGGTGTTCTTCCTCTCTCTCTTTTAAGGAAAGACTTGGGGAGATCTCTTGCCCATTCCCACTGGAGCTGAGATGCAGGTGATAGATGCAGGATCACGAGTCAGATTAAGGCATTGTATATTAAAAAAAAATATGGGATATAAGGAAAATTGGTTTTGAGCAATACTAGCAGATTTATTGTTTTAATGTCATATGATAAGCAAATTGCTTAAGGGTGACATTTTCCGACTTGTTGCTTTTCGTAGACATGCCTGAGTTTTGTCTGGATAAGCAATGAGTATTTACTGGGAAGCTCAGGCTGAGCTCCACCTGGAATGAGCAGAAGGGGTAAGGAAGGGCCTCTGGTAACAGCAACAGGGCAGAATGACCTTCGATATGGCATTTGCTTCTTAAGTATATCACTGGCATTTTGAGAACCATCAATCTGGTAGTACCTCTGCAGAGGTAACAGGACTTATTTCTTAATGATGGAAGTGTTACTTAAAGAAGGCTTTAAGTTGTGCCAGCTTCACTCTTTCCAGCCTTAAGGGCATATACAATTGTCCCTCCTCTTTTTTCCCCCTGTTTTTGTTCCTTTTCTTTACTCTGCATGACAGACTTTAGGGCTTTAAGCTCAACTACCAAAGTTCTTGCACTGAAAATGCTCTCAACTGCTACTTCCATTGATAAGATCTTCAGTTTAAGTTCATTTGTTGAAAGTTGATAGCAATTATTACTTTACCAGTGTAAATACTTTAGAAAATCTTCACTAAACAATGAGTTCTTTAGCTAATATATTGTCATAGATATATATATACATAATATCTTTTGAAGGTTGGCTATACCATATGGACAGTTGCCTTCAGATTTTAAAGATTACTTTTCAAGGTATTGCTAGACATTCAAGCTCATTCTGTAAACCATTGTAAGTTCACAGAAGAGAAAAACACTCTACTCTTCAACATTTAAACATGAATGGAAGTTGGAAATGAATCATGATCTCAATTGCACTTGTTAAAAGAAAACTTGGAACTTGTTCCAGCTTGAGATCACAAGTTTTTTGGGAATTATAGGTCTATGTAAACAAATTTTTGGAATGCAACGTAATAGGCTCACAGATACTCCTCTGGGTGGGAATTATCAATTTATGTCAGACAAAACTGGACAATAGAATGTCTAGTTTGCTGAGCTTTTACTTCTATTGGTTGACATAAGAGTGCTTGGTTCACATCGACTTATCCTATAGCAACCTTATGTTGGGATATTTATTTGCTTTCAAGCCTAGGGTGTTATGATCAGGTTCAGGCAAGTTTCAAGATACTTTTTCCATATAAAGTTGGAAAGTACATGGACATGTATTTCTATTTTGAGCAATTCAAATCAAATCTCAACTGTCTACATTTCATTTTAGATTAACTAATAGTCATTCAAAAAATCATCATGCTGACAGTAGCCTCGTAAATTGTTTGTGTCTTCTGCTAATCCCAAATGTAATCTGGGGACTGGTCACATCTAGTCATAGTCAAATTTGATCACTTATGAACTTTAGGTATTTACATTACCCTTGCAATTATTTTTTTGATTTTTTTTTTTGTATTTAATAAAGGTTAAGATAAAATGAGAGTATGCACATATTGTATGTAATTCATTAGGTACACTTCTTATTATCTCATAGGTGAAATTAATTTTTCATTTTCTACTCAATGGATTAACAATAATCAAGGCTGTGAGTATATTTCATGTATTTTATTACTAAACTTCTTTCACACGCTTATGAAGGTAAATTATTTCAGTTGTATATCTCTGTGTCTCAAATAATCCCTTATTATTTCCATCAACAAGAGGTCCTGATGATAACCCAATAATCTCCAGGAGGCAAGGGTGGGTTCGATCCTTGCTCTGCTCTGCAATGGCTGGCTTCACCTCGAGTGCTGAGGACTGCCAACACAAAAAGACACTGAACTGGTAAGTTCCAAAAGAAGCTACAAAGATGATGACAGTGATCTGGAAGGGAAACCTTGTGTGAAGTGCTGGGTCACCCTAACGGTCTGATATCAAGCCTGAAAGACTGAGGGAGGCTCTCTGGGGTCTGCAAACATTCCCTCCATGAGGGTAGAGGAGAGGCAGGCAGTGAATCTCCTGTCAGTGTACCAGTGGCAGCTTCAAAAATGGCATAAAGCTTAGGAGAGGACAGTGTTGCATATCAGGAAAAGCTTTTACCTGGAGAGGTGGCGAACATGAACACCTTCCCAGAAATGGCCACAGTACAAGCCTGACGAGCTCAAGAATGTATTGGGCAATGCTCTCAGGCACATGGTGTCTGATTCTTGGGGTTCCTGGCAGACCAGGAGCTGGACTTGATGATCACTGATTGGTCCCTTCAACTCATATATTCTATGATGCTCTAGAAAGCTGAAGGTTAATTCCCAGTAAATGAGCCAGCAGTGATGCCCCTCTGCTGATCGTTTCTCCTTTTAAGCCTGTACCTTTAAGCTCCCTCATTACTTATTTTGCCTTCTAATTATTTTAGATGCAGTTAGAAAACTATTCATGTGCTCGGCTCAGTAACTAGACAGCTTTGAAGGAGAGCACTGCCTTCCCATCAACAACAGGCATTTATTCGGGTTCACCTTTGGCCAAGGTGTGTCAGTTTTTCCAGCCAACATATTGCCCACTCAATATCAGAATATTGGTCCATACAAATCTAGTTTCTGAGGCCCTATATCTGAATAAATGAAAATGACATGCTGAATACAGGTAAATGACTGCTATTAATTTGATGCAAAGTACTGCTGTAGACTTGTGAATAACCTCGCAGAGCTGAAGCTGAATTGTCCATGAAGCCTGTTTGTGCACAGCCAGGGCATTACATACAGTGTCTGGTCTGTGCCTGCGACACTGGCAATTCCTGTCTTCAAGAAATTGCCTTTTCTTTTTTAAGCTAAGCAAACTAAAAAAAAAAAAGGGGGGGGGATGTGGAAACAGTTAAAGAGGAATGTTGCCACTTTCATTTTTGACAGAGAAGACAAATGATAGTTCCAATTCCTATGGTGGTGCATGAAAGCAATTATTATTTAATGCCTCTGTAGCACACCCTTTAAAACTCACATATAGTTTGTGTTGAGGGGTTTTTTTTTAGGGCATTTTGGAAGGCACCGTCAATATACCTTTTCACATGGTCTCTTACATAGCCACAAAATTTCAGAGCAAAAATTCATAATGTCTATAATACTGCAAGTTGCTTAATCAGAAAAAAAAAAAATCTCTTTTTTGTTTCTCACTATTGTTCAAAGAGCTCTTGGAGCAGTTCTCCTAGCCTCAAACTGAGACAAGAGTGTGCTATTCAAAGATGAAGTGAATTCTTAACCACTTCATTATTAAGGAACTGTTGTCAACCAGGTAGACATACCAGAAGAAACAGATTTATTCCAATTTATTGCGGAGTGGCGTTCAATAACCAGGCTGGTAATTCCAGGAAACGACAAGGTAAGCTAGCAACAATATTCTGACCTAAATATTTTTCCTGATTTTCTTCCTTCTCCTCTCCTCAGAGCTCCAGACAGCTCGCTCGAGAAACCGAGACTCCCTGTGGGAGGCTGAGGTCTCATTTACAGCGCATGTTTCACGCACTTGTGGAGGGGCCTCGCTATTCACTGAGACGCTGCCTCTTGAGCAGCAAAGTAAAGTGGCTGAATGATTTTTACTTTACTGATGCGAAAATTTCAACATTACTCATGATGTGTCAGACCATAAGAAGCTGACCAATGGACATTGACCTCATCGAAATTGTCATCACCAGTGGCAAAATTGGGGATGACTCGGTTTTGTTTTTTTAAATTCAGGCAAGCAGCCAAATGCTTATACGACATACCCTTAAAAATATAGCAAAGAACCCATGGGAGATGAAAGAGGTGGTTCTGGGCAGTTTACAGCTGCCAGACTCCTGAAACTGAAACTTGCCTGCAAGCTTTCACCATGTTATGCAGTAAAGCTGTCATTTGTTCATACCAATTCAGATAATACTACGTAATGTTTAACCCTCCAGCTCAGCCACATAGACTTTAAAGCATCACATTGATCAATATGGGCATCCTGAGCTACATTTAAGAAACTGATTACAATTCTCGGGAGGGATTACAAATTAAATTCAGTTGGAGTCCTCAATTAGTGGCTCAAACCCCCCCCACAGAAGCGAAATGTTCTGGACAAAGGGGAATTCTGGGTACCCAGTCAGGCAATCTGAGAGATTTATCTCTTACCTTGTTACTAGCTTGCAATGGAATGAACAGTCATCTTGACCTTTTTTCCACTGTATAGTGTATGTGTATTTACCTGACAAATATTCTAGCAAAATATATATTTCGGTATCTACTTTAGGAAAAAAAATGCAGTTGAACAATGGTGAACATGGTATATGTGGATAACATATTAACAGATTTCTGGAAAAGGCTAGAAGGGAAACTCCAGACCCCAAACTTATAACTTAGTATGCCATCTCATGATACTTATATATCTGTAGATATAAAAAACATCTATCACATTTCCAATCCTGCAATTTTCTTTCATATTTATTCATAATGCTATATAAAAACTTTATGTTAACTATAACGGAAACAGTGGCATGCAGAAATCCAATAATTCCTCTCGACATTATATTGTCAGTGTTGTTTGTGGACACGAGAAACCAGCATAAAGCATGAAACATAACAACCAGCATAGGATATTGTGTATTTTAGTTTTCCTGAACGTTGTTCTCCTAGATTGCGCTCAATAGTTTTGAGGGTGACTCTGTTGCAAAACGTCTCTGGAAGGGAAAGATGGGCAAAGGGATCTCGTTGAAATGGGGAGAAAACAATGTTTTGCATATTCCGCTTAGATAAAGAAAAAAGATTGGTTTTACATGTGGGCCACGTCTTTTAATATCTTGTTATTCATAGCAATATGTGTTCTGAATTCACCTCAATCTGAAATTTCAGGGAGGAACTTAATATTAATCACGTATATAATTGTCCATATTAAAAAAAAAAAAAAGTGACATTCAGTATGTTGCTTTCATGAAACATGTAACCAGTCTGTTCATAGATCTGAGAATCTAGCAATAGGGGCTTTCTCTGCTCCCAATCAGAAACTGTCCATGGTAGGTTATAGAGGCAAATTCAATTGAAGTTCTGAGTAATAGCACTTCATCATGAGTCTTCTGTAGTGTATCTTGATTGAGTATAAACTATTTCTTCTGACTATTCTGATATAGTGCCTGTTCAGCATGGTCCTGAAGTTTACACACCATTAAAAGAATAACCCTGAATAAACACACATGATTAAGTTTCCATACCCTGCCTTCGGTTACCCTATCAGGACATAAAGCAATGCCTTCCCTGCCGCTAAGAGAGAACCAACCACAAACATACAAACCCATTCAGACATGAAAACCTCCGCTTCGGATGGGAGCAGAGTGTTAATTAAGGTTAATTGCTTTTGGTAGCAGTAAGCAATAAATCATCATAGTAAGGTATTGTCCTGGATAGAGTCCTATCATATGTGATAGTTTTCTTTTTCGTGGTCTATATTGCAATTCTTAATTAAGAGCTTTAAATGATGAAATTTTTCCTGCTAGCAAGCATTTTCAAGCTATGTTAGTCAGAAAAGCGGTAAAGAAAGATTATCCAAGGTTTTCAAATAACCTGTACATAGAGTATTTTCAATCATGGCAAAACGCAAAGACCAACGTCATCTCTGGAGAGACAATTTTCTTGGTCAGTACAGTTTTCCTCATGTATTATTGTGTGTAATTTCACTGCCAGCATGAACGGAAGTTACTAGATGTTTCTGTCAAATTAAAAACTGCACACATTTATTGTTTTTGGAATAACATTAGATTTAAAATATTTTGATCCTGGAAGGAATGTTCATGTGCACTTTTGTCTATTATAGCACTGTATGAAGGTGACTAATTGCAGAACCACGATGAACAGGGAGCCCAGTGATGGCTTGAAAGAATCAAAGATTAATTGCCATTCCTAAACCACCTTAATATGTATAGCTAACAAGGAAACCAGCTTTCTTTTCCCAGCTTTGTTTTGCCAAAGTTATGTTAGTGCTGTGTTGTTTGTTCTTGGGAAATGTTTTGCTGTTTAGGCCCTTCACAGCTTGATGAGAATGGAAGTGTATGAAAAATTCGTATTCTAGTGTTTAAATTGCAAAACATTCCAGGATAGGGGCTGTTTAACAGAAATTTCTTAGGAAAACATTGCGTTGCTGATTATGCCTAAGGACATTTAGATAGTGATATAAAACATATGCCAGCTCTTTCACACAAGCAGAAACAGGCTTGTCAGCAAGTCAGTCTGGTACTTGTCCTCGTAATCCCATGCTGAACTGTTCCAGCAGAAGCATCTGGTTGACTCCAGGAGAATAAAGCCCAGGAAATAAAATTTTTTGCTAATTAGATTAGCGAAGTTAGAGTGCTAAAACTCAAAGGTTGACAGTTTTCATAGTCCTTTATTTGCGTAACCCTTCATAGCTTATTTGCATTCTTTGTTATTACACAGAAATGACAACCACCTTTAAATTTTACAGCGTTTGCCTCAAACTCACTTAAAAGTGAACAGTCCCAGACTAATTACGTCTTAAGTAACAGGTAACTATTTTTAATTCATTTTATCATTTGAGAGTGTTTTTACCCTTCATTTTCCTGTTTTAGTTGTTTTTTTTGATGAATTGCTATGCAGATACTCATCAACACGCATAGGGAAACACAGACACTCCTATTTTTTAAGGGCAAACTACCCATTGTTGAGAGTACAGCAGTTATGGTCTGACAGTGTTCAAGCTCATTCCATCTTTTTGGCAGTTCAATGTAAAATTCATGAAAGAAAATGACAATCTGGGTATTGCTAAAAAACTCCTCCACCTTGACTGCAAACTCTCAACAACTGATGTGTGTTTTCCTTTAAAAACCTTATTCCCTTTAATTTGAGATTCAATTTATTTGGCTGATAAAGGGGAGGAACCAATAAGTTAGACAAACTCTGGTTTATTGTATTTTTTCTCAGGGTCTAAGTAGCTTCTTTTGTCGACCTATCTTTGCCTGATTTTTGTTAATGACATGAATCGTTGAGCTCTCAGGATTCGTTTTTCCTTCCCTCTTTCCCTTCCCTTCCCATTCCCTTCCCTCCCTCCCTTCCCTTCCCTTCCTTCCCTTCCCTTCCCTTCCCTTCCCTTCCCTTCCTTTCCCTTCCCTCCTTTCCCTTTCCTTCCCTTTCCTTCCCTCCCTTCCCTTCCCTTCCCTTCCCTTCCCTTCCCTTCCCCCTATCTTTTTACATAAATATTTCCCTTTTGGTTTTTCATTGCCTCCTTACAAGGCTTAATGTTCAACCATTTATGTGGCCCTTTGTTTTTAAAATAAACACATACACATCTCCATGAGGTAAGTGAGGGAGATGGCAGAACCATCAGAAGAGCAGGAGGCTTCATTTGTTTGAATAAACTCTAATTTGCAGATGTTGTCAGGAATTACACAAGTCTTTGGAAGCATCTCTTTCTCTTGGTCCGAAATGCCTCCATGACCAGGGTGTCATCTTCCTTTTGCAACCTCTGTCACCTTGCTTATTGCTGCTGTGATCTCCTCCAAAGACCCTGTCCTTAGGGCTGAGGACCTCATTAAAATTCATGCTGATGTAACAATAATCTTCTAGCGCAGACTTTCAGAGCAGGGTTTCTAAACCGAGATGGTGTTTTGTAAGGGGACTCACTGTTTGAACGTTGTGATCCTATTGGAGGGTTAGGTTAGGAGGGTTGAATGTATTGAAGTTTAAGCGTAGTTAACTTGGAAGGTGAATGCGAAATATAAATTTCCTCCATTTAAACATTTCCTCCTTGGGAGACACAGTGAAGCTTGCAGGTCGGCATTAGCTGGCCATTTTTTCTTAAGCCTGATTTAGCACAGCACAACCAGCACATACATTCATTTCTTCACCACTTAGAAAGCACTTGGCCTGCAATCCCTCATCACAGAATACATTTCTTGCTTTTCTCTTCTGCTCCTTTCTGTGTGCTTTGGGGGCATTTTTCCCTGCCCACATTCTTGCTTACGTGGAAGAAAAACTCGAGTCGTCATGTGCAAGTGCACTTTTTAACCCATGCTGTTGGATGGCTTCTAATTCTGGAAAGTTATTTTTCACCCATCTGCATCTGAAACCAGTCCTAGCCTTAAAACCCTTCTGATCAGTAAGGCGACAACTCTGAGGGCTGAGCCAGCTTGGACTGTCTGTATTGGATCACCATGCACTTGGTGGTTTACACAGCACGGCAGGGACTTAAAATACAACAAAATGTTCAGTCTGTAGAGCAGAAAAGAAAACGCTTGTATTCACATTGCTCTCCTGGTGTGTATTTTTCAAATGGGTAAAAGAGGAGTGAGAGGATAGACTGATCTGATTTTATGAGGCCCTGTCATAAAAATGTTAAGGGAGCTCAGTGTGCACCACGTTAAGTGATACGGTGTTCAGCTCCATCCTCTGCCAGCAACCCCCTTCCTGCCCCTCCAGCTGTGCTGCTACCCTTCTATGAGAAGAAATGAAGCTCACGTTTTGGCACATTCTCCTGGGATACAACTTTCCCAGTCCAGGTTAGGAATGGCTGTTTATCTCCTAATGTCCTTGAGATGCCTGTTAATCGATTCTTCCCTGTTATTGTTGCGTCTAGAAGCTGTGTCTCCCTATTACACACATATATAATTTGCTTCAAGGCGTAGGAATCCCTTGGCACTGCGAGGACCACACTTGGGCAATGTTTCTTCTCTGGACTGAGATGAATTTGATGCATGGAGACAATGACATGAGATGGTGCCACTATGGCAACACTGAGAATACAGACAATGTTTTCAGTGACATTCCACACACACGTTTCAGTGTGACGGCTTCTTCCTATTACTTGTGCAGTAGCCATATCAGATCATGGTTAGGAAGGGAGATGAGGTTATTTTCCCACAAGAAACCACACCTTTGCTTTCCTGATTGCAAAAGAAAAATATATTATAATTTATCTTTTTTCTGTCCCTTAGCAAATGAGCCTGTCTTGGATGGGGACTGTGTGTTAAGAAATAAGAAAAGATTTAACAAGCACAGAAAAAGACTAACGCAGGAAATTATTGCAAATTTCCTGAACTGAGCTAGCTGCATCTATTGTCAGAAGGTTTTCCTTTAGGGTAAAGAAAAATCCACTATTGCTCTTTTCCTTTTTGTTCATAGTAGCAGAATAAGCTGGAAAACTTTGCAAGAGTATCTGGTGAGATTTCCTTTTCAATCCTCATCATGGGTGTTCTCCCCTGTTTCTTTTAAGTGATAGATGATTTGGGCAAGAAGAAAGAGTAAATTAAAAAACTACCCAGAAAAGGATATTTTTATTTTTGTTCATCCTTTTTAAGGGACTGAAATATAAAATTCTGGCCCATTTTCTACACTAACAAAGTCTGAGTATAATTACCTTAAATTTCAGAATTTTTGCTCACATGCTGTGCTCCTTCTTGGGGTTGGAGATGCTCTATCAAGGGCTCCCTGTGCCAGGATTTTCCGTTAGGAAATACTCTCTTTGATCCCCTCAGAGGCTTCTGCTTTGGACTTTGCAAGTGAAAAGGAGACAGAAATTCCCTTTAAAAGTTAATTTCAAGACTGTGAACCTGGGCAAGTGGTGGCTACTGATCTGTGTCAGAAAGCTGCGATCCCTAGGAGGAGGAGCTGTCTGCCTCCATTGGAACTGGGGAGACAATGTTTAAAATAGCCTTCTCACCTCAAGATAATTCTTTATGCTTCATTGCAACTACTTTTTCTTTCCAGCGTTGATTCCAGAGAAAACAGTTGTTTTGGAGTATTTTGAACTGTTTCTGTGGTCATCCTTTTGACCTGACCATATGAAGAGCATGCAGTTAATCATGTCAGCAGTGTTTTTCTTGTTGGTGTCTCAGCATCTTCAGGTGCAGTAAAGAATGGAAAACAATCTTTCCATCTTTTTAGGTTTCTGTGACAGCAGAACTCCCGTTACTTTGGTAAGCATGTCAGCGTGGACAGCTCTTTTTCTGGTTTTTGTGGAAAGGTAAGCGGCTTGGCAGGTCTGGGTGGCAGAAGTTCCTTTTTTGTTTTAACATTGGAATCAGGCAAGACCAATGGAAGACAAGCCTATTTATCCTACCAGCTGAACAGCATTCGTCTTATCTCTGACCCTGAATTCTGAATTTTTGGGAAAAGAAATAGGTTGAAGTCATTTTCCTAAGGCTGACTTGGGGACTCTGGTTTCATGAGGTGCCTTAAATGGAAAAGATATTCTTCTTGGAGCTGAAGAACAGCTATTTGTCATGGGGAAAATCCTAGTGCCTCAGAAGGAATCATGCTCCTCAGAAAGGATAAAGATTACTTTCATAAGCCATTTCGTCTGTGTATGGTAAAGTTATTTCTGGAAGAGTAGATGCGCTTTGGTTCATACAGTACCATTAAAATTATGTGCAATTGTTTGCCTAGATAAATTTAAACTTTTCTTGATGCATTCACTGTATGTGTCAGAATATTTTACTTATGAAGTTCTTCAAGATACTCACTTTAGAAAAAGTTTCAGCGTAGTCAGAAAATGTCTTCCTTTGTTAAATATTTTGGACAGGAAATTACCAATATTAATTCATAGGCTGTGAATTTTTTTCTGCCTCACCTTTTTTTTCAAGTCCAGACGTTTCCAGGGACATGGTTCCTATTGTGAGCTTTAGTTCCAGTCTTAGCTGGTGGCATGCAACAAAGATACATAACATTGTACAAATTAAATCTTACAAGCCATATTTTGAATTGTTGAAGCTTTGAAAAATGTAGCATTAACAAAGAGTTGAGGTGGCTGGCCTTGTCTCCCACTGTTACACACCTAGGGAAGTGCTGAGAGCAGTTTCTTCCTGGTTCACTGCAACAGGGCATTTCAGTTACTGTGTAAGTGTATATCTAATATCAGTGGACAAACTAACATCTAGGATGATCAGGATTACTTCCAATGAAATGGTAATGTGTGGCTTGGCAAGAATTCACATAGGGATGCACTCGAACTGATCTGAAAAGGCTGAGCAGAAGGACCATTATATAGGAAAAACACTGGGTTTCTGTCCCTGAACATAATTTTTACAGTAGCTAAAGAACAAATTTAGGCAGTGGTCTCAGAAGAGCCTTGCATATTGTCACTGACACTTCATCATACCCTGAAACAGTGGGGATATGATAAGAACCAGATGATATGAATTTCTTAACCAAACTCAGTGGCTCATATTATCTCAGAAATAACTGGCCTAAGTTTCGGTATCAGTGCTTTAGTCCAACAAGGTTAACTGCATTTTCGCCCTTGTACACGGCTGGGTGTTTGAAAAAAGGACTTCAGCAACGTTTTACTGAATGAGGAGGAAGACTGAATGCCTCAGAACCAGGGGAGAAATTAAACAACATGATCTGCATTTATATGCACACTCTTCTGTGTGATACTGACAAATAGTTGGATTCTGTAGGATAGCACTGTTCCAAATGATTTTTTTTTAAGTTCAATTCCAGTATGCAATTAAGATTTATTGTCTCAAGGCTGAACTTCTTTTATAGACCTCAGGACAGGGACAGAGGTTTTGGTACTCTTCATTTTTCTCCCTTTGTGCACCCACATACGTGTATACACACGCTTTTAGAATAAACCGGGATCTTATCAGGGATGCGGGACTCCTGGATGTCCAGGTAGCTGTTGTGATTTAAGGATGTGTGACATTTGTATTCCAGATAGTCTGAATGATTTCTACATACTGTGTGTAGGGGAAAACGGTAGGAAATACCCCTGAATAATTAACATGAATGCCTGACAACTCTTTAGTAAATTCAGAAGTTCCTATTAAAGACTGAAGCTGGATTACTTTGAAGAATCAGATTGGATACCTAGCTCTTGTTAGTATTACTTGATTATGTCCTTTGTATTATGAAAAAGTCCTTCATTTGACTTGTACTTTAAAGTCCTTTTTTTTCTTTTTTTTTTACTTTGTAAGCATCTTCACCTTGAGTTACCCTATTTTACTGACTGTTTGATTTTCTTTTTACATGTGATACTTTTTGCTTTCTGGTCCAATAGACAAGGTGTTCTTCCATCTCTCTCTTTAGACAAGACTTGGGGAGATCTTCCTTGCCCATTCCCACTGGAGCTGAGATGCAGGGTGATAGATTGCGGATCACGATCAGATTAGGCATGTTATTAAAAAAAATATGGGATTAAGGAAAATCTGGTTTTGAGCAATACTAGCAGATTTATTTGTTTTTACATGTCATTGATAAGCAAATTGCTTAAGGGTGACATTTCCGACTTTGTTGCTTTTTGCTGTTAGGACATCCTGAGTTTTGTCTGGATAAAGCAATGAGTATTTTATGGGAAGTCAGGCTTGAGCTCCACCTGGAATGAGCAGAAGGGGTAAGAAGGTCCTCTGGTTAACAGCAACAGGGCAGAATGAGCCTTGATGTGGCATTTTGCTTCTTAATATACACTGGCATTTTGAGAACCATCAATCTGGAGTACCTCTGGCAGAGGTAACAGACTTTTTCTATGATGATAGTTGTTAACTTAAAGAGGGCTTTAAGTTGTGCAGCTTCACTTCTTTTCCAGCCTAAGGGAGTATTACAATTCCCCCTCCTTTTTTTCCCCCGTTTTGTTCCTTTTCTTTACTCTGCCATTGACAGAAAACTTAGGCTTTAAGCTCAACTACAGAAGTTTCTTTGCCACTGAAAATGTCTCAACTGCTACTTTCCATTGTAAGATCCTTCAGTTAAGTTCATTTTGTTGAAAGTTGATAGCATTATTATTTAACCAGTTAAGCTAACTTTAGAAAATCTACACTAAACAATGAGTTCTTAGCTACTAATTGTATATGATATATATATACATATATATATTCCTTTGAAGTTTGGTATAGATCCATAATGGACAGTTGCCTTTCAGATTAAAATTACTTTTTTTCAGGTATTGCTAGAATTTCAAGCTTCATTTCTAAACATTTGTAGTTCACAGGAAGAGAAAAACACTCTTACTTTCTTCAACATTAAACATGCATGGAGTTGAAATGAATCATGTTCATTGCACTTGTTAAAGAAAACTTTGGAAACTTGTTCCAGCCTTTGAGATCACAAGTTTTGGGAATATATAGGTCATTGTAACAAATTTTGGGAATGCACGTTAATAGGCTCACAGATTCTCTGGGTGGATTTCCAATTATGTCAGAAAAACTTGGACACTTAGAATGTCTAGTTGTGCTGATGCTTTTACTTTTTGGTGACATAAGAGTGCTTGGTTCACATGACTTTTCCTTGCAACTTTTTTTGAATTATATTTTGGCTTTCCGCAAGGGGTAATGATCAGGTCAGGCAGTTTCAAGATACTTGTTCCTATAAGATGGAAGTACCAGACTGTATTTTCTTTTGAGAATTAAATCAAATTCCAAATGCTCATTTCATTTTTAAAGTAAAATTAGTTCTTCAAAAATCATTCATGTGAGTAGTAGCCTCAGTAAATTGTTGTGTTCTGCATCCCAAATGTAAATCATCTGGGGACTGGGTCACATCTAGTCATAGTCAGAATTGATCACTTATGAACTTTAGTTTTTACATTTACCTTGCATTTATTTTTTTGATTTTTTTTTTTTGTATTTTTAATAAAGGATAAGATAAAATGAGAGTATCAAATTAATTGTTTGTACATTCATTAGGTACACTCTGTATTATCTCCCATAGGTGAAATTAATTTTCTTTTCTACTCAATGATTAAACAATAATCAAGGCTTGTATATTTCATGTATTTTATTACTAAACTTCTTCACACGGCTTCACTGAGGTTAAATTATTTCAGTGTTATCTCTTGTGTTCTCCAAATAATTCCCTTTGATGTTTCCATTCAACAAGGAGGTCCTATTGATTAACCCAATATCTCCAGAGAGGCAAGGGTGGGCGTTCGTTCCTGCTTGCCTCTGCACTGGCCTGGCTTCACCTCGAGTGCCTGGGGACTGCCACAAAAAAGATCACTGAACTGTGAGTTCCAAAAAGAGGCTACAAAGATGATTGAAGTGTATCTGGAGGGAAACCTGTGTGGAAGGGTGGCTGAGGCACTCGGTCTGTTCAGCCTGGGAAAAGACTTGAGGGGAGGCCTCTCGGGTCTGCACTTCCTCATGAGGGCAAGAGGAGAGGCAGGCAGTGATTCTGTGTGACCAGTGACAGGATCTCAAGAAAATGGCATTAAAGCTTTCCTGTCAGGAGGAGGACAGGGGTTGCATATCAGGGAAAAGCTTTTCACCTGGAGGGTGGCTGAAAACACTGGAACACCTTCACAGGGAATGGCCACAGTACAAGCCTGACCGAGCTCAAGAATGTTTGGGCAATGCTCTCAGGCACATGGTGTCTGATTTCTTGGGGTGTCCTGTGCCAGAGCCAGAGTGGATTTGATGATCCTGATGGGTCCTTCCAATCTCCAATATTTCTATGATGCTTCTGAATAGCTAGGGTTAATTCCCGTTAAAATGAGCAGCAGTGATTGCTTGCTGATGTTTCTCCTTTTTAAGGTTTTACCTTTAAAGTCTCCCTCATATTATTATTTTGCTTCTAATTTATTTAAGTGCAGTTTGAAAAAGCTATTCATGTGCTGGCCTACAGTACAAGCCAAGGCTTTGAAGGAGAGCACTGCCTTTCTCCATCAGACCACAGGCATTGGTCCACCTTTGCAAGGTCTGGTTCAGTTTTTCCAGCAAAAACCATATTGCCCACTCAATATCTTTAGATGATTTGGTCCATACAAATTCTATGTTTCTTGAGGTTATATCTGCATAAATGAAAATGACATTGCTGAATACAGGTATGACTTGCTTTATTTGATGCAGGTACTGCTGTATGCTTGTGACTTAACCCTCGAAGAGCTGAAGCTGATTGTCCCATGAAGCTGTTTGTGCACAGCCAGTGGCATTAAACAGTAACAGTTCTGGGTCTGTGCCTGACCACTGCAAATTCCTGCTCTTTCAAGAAATGTGCCTTTTCTTAAGCTAGCAAATCAGGATGAAACAGTTAGAGAAATGATTGCCCACTTTCATTAGCAGAAGAAGCATGATAGTTCAATTCCTTATGGTGATGGTGGCATGAAAGCAATTATATTTTAATGGCCTCTGTAGCACATTAAATTCACTATGTTTGTGTCTGGAGGGTTTTTTTTTAGAGCTTTTTGGAAGGACCTTTAATTATACCCTTTTCATGGCTCTCTAACATAGCAGCAAATTTCAGAGCAAAATTCATAATGTCTATAATACTGCAGTTCTTAATTCAGAAAAAAAATTCTTTTTGTCCACTATTGTTCAAAGAGCTGTCTTGGAGCAGTCTTTCCCTAGCCTCAAACTGAGACAAGGTGTGATATTCAAAAGATGAAAGTAATTCTGTAACACTCATTATTTAAGGAACTGCGTTGTCAAACAGTTAGGGACATACCAGAAAGAAACAGATTTATTCAATTTATTCAGTCTTAAAAACCAGGTGGTATCCAGGTGAAAAGAAAGTAAGCTAGCAACAATATTTCTGACCCTTAAATATTTTTCCTGATTTTTTTTCCTTCTCCCTGCTCCTCAGAGTCCAAACAGCCTCAGGTAAGACGAGACTCCTGTGATGCTGGGGCTCATGGAGCGAATGTTCACGCACTTGTGGAGGGGGGGCCTCCTATTCACTGAGACGCTGCCTGAGCAGCAAGTAAGTGGCTGAATGATTTTTACTTTACTGATGGAAAAATTCAACTTACTCATGTGTGTCAGACCATAAGAAGTGACCAATGGAGGCCTTGACCTTCATCGAAATTGTCATCCCAGTGGCAAAAAATTGTGGTGGTGGTTTTTTGTTTTTTTTTAAATTCAGGCAAGCAGCCAACATGCTTGATACGAACAATACCCTTTAAAATATAGCAAGAACCCATGGAGATGAAAGAGTGGTCTGGGCAGTTTACAAGGCTGCCAGCTCCTGAAACTGAAACTTGCCTGCACTTTCACCATTTAAGCAGTAAGAGCTGTCATTTGTTCATACCAGATTCAGTAATTTCACTATTTTCAGTACCTCAGTCTCAGCCACACTGACTTTTAAAAAGCATCACATGATCAAATGTGGCATCCTGAGCTACATAAGAAACTGTACAATTCTGCGAGGGATGTATTACAAATTAAATTTCAGGTTGGAAGGTTTTCCTCATTAGTGGCAAACCCCCCCCCACAGAAAGCAGAAATGTCTTCTGGTACAAAGGGCGATCTGCGGTTCACCCAGTCAGGCATCTGAGATTACTCTTTACCCTGTTACTAGCTTGCAATGGAAAATGAACATAGTCATTTGACCTTTTTTCTAAACTAAGTTTGTGCGATGTAATTTTTTTTGGAGTTTGGATTTTAGTGAATGGAAGCCAGCACTTAATGTAGGCAGTTGATTTACTGGTCTGCTTTACCAGCATCACTGAAGTTTTAACATGTTCTTAGAATGACTTTGCTAGATTCATAGGGCTGCAAAAGAATAATTAGATGTTGTGACACTGAACACCATGGAAAGGCTGAAGATTGGAATGTGGTCACCTATAGTCATGCATCTGTCAGCTAGACAAATTCAGTATTCAGAAGTTCATGATTTCATGTAAAGTCTGAGAGGGCACACATGACCAGACAAATACATCTGTAGGAGAGGACTATCAATCTCTGTAATGACTGAATTTTCACTGAGGCAAATAAAAACTGGATCCTTTATAACTGTGTTGTTAGCCATGCAATATAACCTCAGGGTTTCGTTGTATTGTCAAATCTGAACACAGCAGTGTTGCTTCTATGCTTTTTGTATCTATTTCTTAACCTTGTAAGAAAACTCAGAATTGTATAGGAAAAATTATTTGGGGAGAAAAAATGGGAAATTGCGGTGTGAGGAAAGAAAAGAATGGTAAGACATCCTTATAGATAAGGATGATAAAAATTAAAAATTAGAAAGCAAAGGTAGCTGAAGAAAAGAATAAAAACACACCAAACAACAGATGCTATATCATGATGGGTACCAGGAAAAAGAAAAGAAATACTTATCCAGCCCAAGCCGAGGACAGTTATAATGTAAGTCTTCTCATCTGGTGGACAACAACTAAGACCAAAAATTGGCATGAAATGTTTAATTTAATCAAGAATATCATACTCTGGTAATGAACCACATCTTCTCCTTAATTATTACTCAGGAAAAGCTAGCTGTTGCTGTTGGTTTCTCCATCGTTTTGTATCATCCTGTGGACAGCAGGCTTATCATAACAGATGACTGCCCAGTTTTTGTAGTCAAGGAGTTACAACATGTTCCAAACTCTTAGGTGTGTGTCTAGGCACAACGGGGGTAGTAGGAAGGGTAATGTATTTTGTAACATGAAGAAGATTTTCTCTAGGTCCTTAGCCCTGTGTTGAACACGGACCAATGATTGTCAAAGCTTAGTCAATTCTGTCACTTAGATGTCCTTCTGTCTCAGGGAATATAAATCATTTCATCATAGGTCTGAGATTTCCTTTCATCTATATTTTAGGTATCTTGTTTCAGAATTTCATTCTACATATGACAATCTTCTTTTCATTTTTTTCTGCAATAACTGAACTTCTACAAATTTCTTAAAAAAGTATTAAAGTTGGGAGAAATTGGAGGGGAGGGAAAACAGTGTATTTGTGAGATTTCATTTTCTTACAAAGCCATAGAAATCTTAGTAGTAATCTTAGTAGAAATCTTAGTAGTTTTTCCACCTGTGGACTTTATGGTCTCTTCTTATAGGAGCAGTTCTTCTGGCTATGCAGAGAAATAAGTGGCATATTCATTGATTCTACTGTACATTAATTTTGCATTGTTTCCACTTTAGTCTTCAGTGCCTTTATGGAATCTCTTCCAAAGCTTCAAACCTTTAAAATCTCTTCTTTTCAGGACCTCTGGATAGAGAGAAGTTCAGCAGAGAGGGTGTCAGGGTAGAGGGAAGGGTTAATGTGATAATGTAAGACATCCTGAAATGAATTCCAAGAGTGCTGAAGAAATAAGACAGGAAATTATGTGCAACTTATAATAAATTCAAACTGGCCCATAAAATAAATAGATTCATTTTGTTCCATATGTATATACTGTGTGGGTGTCAAATTTCCCCTTCTAGCTTTGTTGGATGTAATCTCATCCCTCTTTGAAGTTTGCTATTGTGTTGTTCAGGTTCTCTGCTGTATCAACAGATTCAGATATGAAAGGAAATAAAGGAATCTACAAGGTCTCCTACTGTTTGATGCTGGCATCAAATGTATGAAATATTTATTTATTTATTTACTTACTTACAAAATCCTGCATTTCTTTCAGTCTGAATTGGTAAAAGCATCAATTGTTTAGGACAAACATAATGGCCCTTAACAAGCCCAAGGCTGTCTTCTCTTGTCTTTTGGTTATGACATTTTCATTGTTCCTGTAACTTTTAAAAAGACACAGAATTTTGAGGTTACTGTGATGTGTCCAATATGTCCCTTAAAGGTCCAGCCATGTTTGAAAGACAAAAGATCTGAATTAGCTGAAGCGGAGAGGGAAGTATGAGAAATATGTGAAACTGAAAGCTTTAATTGTAAGATTCTGCCACTCCAAACTTTACCAGTCTTGTCATTCTCTGCTGGGCTCATCCACCCATCAGTGGTGGTAAGCACCAGGTCAAGAGGCAGTGTATTATCACCTTACTAGAGCTGAAGGCTGGTGCAGCAAACTGATTCAGAGTGTGTCATTTTGTATTACTTGGCGACAGCAAGGGTAAAAAATATTTTCATCACAACATGATAGAAGGTAGCATGAGAGTAGCAGCAGCTTATGTCCTGACAGTGTTCAGCTCATTCCATCTTTTGCAGTTCAATGTAAATTCATGAAAGAAAATGACAATCTGGTATTGCTAAAAACTCCTCCACCTTGGGACTGGCAAACTCTCAACAACTGAGTGTGTTTTCCTTTAAAAAACCTTATTCCTTAATTTGAGATCAATTACTTGGTGATAAAGGGAGGAACCAATAAGTTAGACAAACTCTGGTTTTATTGATATTTTCTAGGGTCTAAGAGCTTTTTGTCGCTATCTTTGCCTGATTTTTGTTATGACATGGAATCTTGAGCTTTCTCAGGATTCGTTCCCTCCCTTCCTTCCCTCTTCCCTTCCTTCCCTTCCCTTCCACTTCCCTTCCCTTCCTTCCCTTCCCTTCCCTTCCCTTCCTTCCCTTCTCCTTCCCTTCCCTTCCCTTCCTTCCCTTCCCTTCCCTTCCCTTCCTTCCCTTCCCTTCCCTTCCCTTCCCTTCCCTTTCCCCTCCCCTATCTTTACATAAATATTTCCCTTTTGGTTTTCATGCCTCCTACAAGGCTTAATGTTTCAACCATTTAATGTGGCCCTTTGTTTTTAAAATAAACACATACACATCTCCATGAGTAAGTGAGGAGATGGCAGAACCATCAGAAGAGCAGGAGGCTTCATTTGTTTTGAATAAACCTCATAATTGCGATGTTGTCAGGAATACACAGTCTTTGGAAGCATCTCTCTCTGGTCCGAAATGCCTTCCTGACCAGAGGTGTCATCTTCCTTTTGCAACCTCTGTCACTTGCTTTTGTGCTGTGATCTCCTCCAAGACCTGTCCTAGGGCTGAGACCTCATTAAAATCCATGCTGATGTGAACAATATCTCTAGCGGCAGACTTCAGAAGCAGGGTTTCTAAACCGAGATGGTGTTTTGTAAGGGGACCACTGTTGAACGTTGTGATCTCTATGGAGGGTTAGGTTAGTGAGGGTGAATGTATGAAGTTTAAGGTCAGTTTACTGGAAAGGTGAATGGAAATATAAATTTCCTCCATTTAAACATTTTCCTCCTTGGGAGACACAGTGAAGCTTGCAGTGTCAGGCATTAGCTGGCCATTTTTTCTTAAGCTGATAAGCACAGCACAACCAGCACATACATTCATTTCTCACCACTTAGAAAGCACTTGGCATGCAATCCTCATCACAGAATACAATTCTGCTTTTCTCTTTCTCCTTCTGTGTGCTTTGGGGGCTTTTTCCTGCCCACAATTCTTGCTACGTGGAAGAAAAACTCGAAGTCGTCATGTGCAAGATGCACTTTTTGAACCCATGCTGTTGGATGGCTTCCTAATTCTGAAAAGTGATTTCACCCATCCTGCATCTGAACCAGTCCTAGCCTTAAAAACCTCTGAGTCAGTAAGGCGACAACTCTGAGGCTGAGCCAGCTTGGACTTGCTCTGTATTGGATCACCATGCCTGGTGTTTACACCAGCACGGCAGGACTTAAATACAACAAAATGTTCAGTCTGTGAGAGCAAGAAAGAAAACGCTTGTATTCACATTGCTCTCGCTGGTGTGTATTTTCAAATGGGTAAGAGGAGTGAGAGATAGACTGATCTGAGTTTTATGAGGCCCTGTCATAAATGTTACAGGGAGCTCAGTGTGCACCACGTTGAAGTGATACGGTGTCAGCTCCATCCTCTGCCAGCAAACCCCCTTTCCTGCCCCTCCAGCTGGCTGCTACCCTTCTATGAGAAGAAATGAGCTCACGTTTGGCACATTTCTCCTGGGATACAACTTCCAGTCAGGTTAGGAATGGCTGTTTATCTCCTAATGTCCTGAGATGCCTGTTAATCGATTCTTCCCTGTATTGTTCAGTCTAGAAGCTGTGTCTCCCATATAACACACATATATAATTTGCTTCAAGGCAGTAGGAATCCCTTGGCACTGCGAGGAACCACACTGGCAATGTTCTTCTCTGACTGAGATGAATTGATGCATGGAGACAATGACATGAGATGGTGCACTATGTGCAACACTGAGAATACAGACAATGTTTTCAGGACATTTCACACACACACGTTCAGTGTGACGCTTCTTCCTATTACTTGTGCAGTAGCCATATCAGATCATGGTTAGGAAGGGAGATGAGGTTATTTTCCCAGCAAGAAACCACACCTTTGCTTTCCTTGCAAAAGAAAAATATATTATAATTTATCTTTTTTCTGTCCCCTTAGCAATGAGCCTGTCTTGGATGACTGTGCTGTTAAGAATAAAAAAGATTACAAGCACAGAAAAAGACTAACGCAGGAAATATTTGCAAATTTCCCTGAACTGAGCTAGCTGCATCTGTGTCAGAAGTTTTCCTTTAGGGTAAAGAAAAATCCACCTATTGCTCTTTCCTTTTGTTCATAGTAGCAGAATAAGCTTTGGAAAACTTGCAAGAGTATCTTGGTGAGATTTCCTTTTCAATCCTCATCATGGTGTCTTCCCCTGTTTCTTTTAAGTGATAGATGATTTGGGGCAAGAAGAAAGAGTAAATTAAAAACTACCCAGAAAGATATTTTTATTTTTTTGTTCATTCCTTTTAAGGGACTGAAATAATAAATTCTGGCCCATTTATCTACTAAACAAAGTCCTGCAGCTAATAATTACCTAAATTCAGAATTTATGCTCACATGCCTGTGCTCCTTCCTTGGGGTTTGGAGATGCTCAGATCAAGGGCTCCCTGTGCCAGGGATTTTCCGTAGGAATACTCTCTGATCCCCTCAGAGGCCTTCTGCTTTGACTTGCAAGTGAAAAGGAGACAGAAATTCCTAAGTTAATTTCCAAGACTGTGAACCCTGGGGCAAGTGGGTTGGTACTGATCTGGTCAGAGCTGCATCCCCAGGAGGAGGGAGCTGCTGCCTCCATGGAACTGGGGAGACAATGTTCAAGGAATAGCCTCTTTCACCTCAAGATATCTTATGCTCATTGCAACTACTTTTCTTTCCAGGTTGATTGCCAGAGAAAACAGTGTTTTGGGAGTATTTTGAACTGTTCTGTGGTCATCCTTTTGACCTGACCATATGGAAGAGCATGCAGTTAATCATGTCAGCAGTGTTTCTTGTGGTGTCTCAGCATCTCAGGTGCAGTAAAGAATTGGAAACAATCTTTCCATCTTTTAGGTTCTGTGACAGCAGAACTTCCGTTACTTTGGTAAGCATGTCAGGTGGACAGCTTTTTCTGGTTTTTGTGGAAGGTAGCCGTGTGGCAGGTCTGGTGGCAGAAGTCCTTTTTTTTGTTTTACATTGGATCCAGGCAAGACAATGGGAAGACAAGCTATTTATCCTACCAGCTGAACAGCATTCGTCTATCCTGACCCTGAATCTGAATTTTGGGAAAAGAAAATAGGTTGAAGTCATTTTCCTAAGGCTGACTTGGGGACCTCTGGTTTCATGAGGTGCCTTAAATGGAAAGATATCTTCTTGGAGCTGAAGAACAGCTATTGTCATGGGAAATCCTAGTGCCTCAGAAGGAATCATGCTCCTCAGAAGGATAAAGATTACTTTCATAAGCCATTTCGTCGGTATGGTAAAGTTATTCTGGAAGAGTAGATGCGCTTTGGTCATACAGTACCATTTAAAATTATGTGCAATTGTTTGCCTAGATAAATTAAACTTTTCTTGATGTGCATTGCAAACTGGATGTGTCAGAATATTTTACTTATGAAGTCTTCAAGATACTCACTTAGAAAAGTTTCAGCAGTTAGTCAGAAATGTCTTCCTTGTTAACATATTTTTTGACAGAAATTACCAATATTAATTCAATAGGCTGTGAATTTTTTCTGCCTCACCTTTTTTCAAGTCAGACGTTTCCAGACAGGTTCCTATGTGAGCTTTAGTCCAGCTCTTAGCTTGGATGGCATGCAACAAAGATACATAACATTGTACAAATTAAATCTTACAAGAAAAAGAACATAAATAATTCAAATTGCAGGATCACATATAATGACAGACTAAATATCACATCAGCTGTAAGATGAAACTGAAATGCAGAGTTTCACTTAACACTTAGATTTATTCATTTACAAAGTGGAAATACTTTGCAATTTGAATACCTTGCAATTTGTTTGTGACCCATGCTGCTATACATAGTGATCATGTCTCGTAATACCATTTCTTATGTAAGGCTAAGGCTTACTTAATTCATGTATGATCATAATTTCTCGTATATTGCCTCTAGAATTAATTGTTGAACATCATTTGCTGAACCTCTTCCATTCATATTTTAAGTAATGGAGGGTGTTTCTTCTTTTTACCAAGTGCAAAGGCTGCATCTAAACTAAGTCTTTGCGATGTAATTTTTTTTGGAGTTTGGATTTTAGTGAATGGAAGCCAGCACTTAATGAGGCAGATTGATTACTGTCTGCTTTACCAGCACACTGAGTTTAACATAGTTCTTAGAATGAGCTTTGCTAGATTTCATAGGGCTGCAAAAGAATAATTAGGATGTCTTGACATGAACCACCATGGAAGGCTGAAGATGGAGTCACCTATAGTCATGCATCTGTCAGCTAGACACATTTCAGTATTCAGAAGGTTCAGATTTCATGTAAAGTTCTAGAGAGGGCACACATGACCAGACAAAACATCTTAGAGAACTATCAATCCTGTATGACCTGAATTTTCACTGAGGCAAATAAAAAACTGGATCCTTTTACTGTGTTGTTAGCCATGCCAATATAACCTCAGTTCGTTGTATTGTCAAATCTAAACACAGCGAGTGTTGTCTCTATTGCTTTTTGTATCTATTTCTTAACCTTGTAAAGAAACTCATATTGATATAGAAAAACAAATATATGGGGAGAAAAACTGGGAAAGCGCGTGTGAGGAAAGGAAGAAGAACTGGTAATCATCCTTATAGATTAAGGATGACTTTAAATTAATAAATTAGAAAGCTAAAGATAGTGAAGAAAAAGTAAAACACACCAAACAACAATGCTAATCATGAATGGTACCAGGGAAAAAGAAAAAGAAATACTTATCCCAGCCCAAGCGACAGTTTTTATAATGTTAGTCTTCTTCATCTGGTGCGACAACAAACTTAAAACAAAATGGCCAATGAATGTTTTATTAAATTCAGAATATCAATACTCTAGGTATAACACTCTTCTCTTAATTATTACTCAGGAAAAGCTAGCTGTTGTCGTTGTGGTCATCCATCTTTTTGATAATCATCCTGTACAGCAGGCTTATCATTAACAGATGATGCCAGTTTTGTTTGTAGTCAAGGAGTTACAAACATGTTCCAACTCTTAGTGTGTTGTTCTAGCAAAACGGGTGATAGCAAGGGTATTATTTTTAACATGAGAAGATTTTCTCCTAGGTCCTTAGCCCTGTGTCTGAACACGACAATGATTGTCCAAAGCTTAGTCAATGTCTGCAACTAGATTCTCTGTCTCAGAATATAAATCATTTCATATAGTCTGAGATTTCCTTTCATCGTTATCTTAGAGATCTTGTTACAGAATTTCTTCTACATATGACAATCTTCTTTTCATTTGTTCGCAAAATAACGAACTTCTACAAATTCTTAAAAATTGTAGTATAAATTTGGGAAAAAAAAATTGGCAGGGAGAGAGAAAACAGGTTATGTGAATTCATTTGCTTACAAAGCCATAGAAATCTTATATGTAATCTTAGTAGAAATCTTAGAGTTGTTTTCCACCTTGGATTTATGGTCCTCTTCTGTATTAGGAGCATTCTTCTGGCTTATGCAGAGAAAAAGTGGCATATTCATATTCTACTGTACATTAATTTTGCATTTGTTTCCAGTAGTCTTCATCGCCTTACTGGAATCTCTATCCAAAGCTAAGCCTTAAAATCTCTCTCTTTTCAGGGACCTCTGATAGAAGAAGTCGCAGAGAGGGTGTCAGTAGAGGAGGTTATGTGATAGTAAACATCCTGACATGAATCCAAGATGATGAAGTTGAAGAAATAAGACAAAATATATGTCGCAATTATTAATAAATTCAAACTGGCCCATCTAAAATTAAATAGATTATTTTGTTCACATATGTATATACTTGGAAATGCAATCCCCTCTAGCTTTGTTGGATTCAATCTAGTCCCTCTTGAAGTTTGCTATTGTCGTTGTCAGGTCTCGCTGTATCAAAGATCAGATATGAAAGGAAATATGAAGGAATCTACAAGGTTCCTTACGTTTATGCTGGCATCAATTTATGAAATGTTATTTATTTATTACTTACTTACAACAAATCCTCATTTCTTTTTCAGTCTGAATATGGTTAAAAGCACAATTGTTAGGTACAAACATAATGGCCCTTAACAACCCAAGGCTGTCTTTCTGTCCTTTTTGGTTATGACATTTTCATTTTCTGTAACTTTTAAAAAGACACAGAATTTTGATTACGTGATGGTGCCAATATGTCCCGAAAGGTCCCATGTTTGGAAGACAAAAGATCTGATTAGCTTGACGGGAGGATATTGAGAATATGTGAAACTGAGCTAATTGTAAGATTCTGCCACTCCAACTTTACCAGTCTTGTCATTCTTGCTGGTCATCCACCCAATCAGCTGTGATAATGGCACCAGTCAAGGGCAGTATTATCCACCTTACTAGGCTGAAGGCTGGTGCAGCAAACTATTCAGAGTATGTTTCATTTGTATTACTTCCGGGCGACAGCAAGGGTAAAAAAATATTTCATAACATATATGAGGGTAGCATGAGAGTTAGCCAGCAGCTAGCCTGACGGTCAGCTCATTCCATCTCTGCAGTTCAATGTAATTCATGAAAGGCACAATGACATCTGTAATGGCTAAATACTCCTCCACTTGGACTGCAAACTCTCGAACAACTAGTGTGTTTTCCTTTAAAAACCTTATCCCTTAATTGAGATTCAATTACTTGCGTGATAAAAGGAGATCAATAGTTAGACAAAACTCTGGTTTATTGATATTTTCTTAGTGTCTAAGAGCTTTTGTCGCCTATCTTTGCCTCTGATTTTGTTTGACATGATATCTTGAGCTTTCTCAGGATTCGTTTCCCTGCCCTCCCTCCCTTCCCTTCCCTTCACCTTCCCTTCCCTTCCCTTCCCTTCCACTTCCCTTCCCTTCCCTTCCTTCCCTTCCCTTCTCCCTTCCCTTTCCCTCTTCCCCTCCACTTCCTCCCTTCCCTTCCCTTCCCCCTATCTTTTACATAAATATTCGTTTTTGGTTTTCATGCCTCTACAAGGCTTAATGTTTCACCATTTATGCGGCCCTTTGTTTTTAAAATAACAACAGTACACACTCCATGAGGTTAAGCTTAGGAGATGGCAAACCCATCAGAGACAGGAGCTTCATTTGTTTTGATAAACCTACATAATTGCGATTTGTCAGGGAATTACACAAGTCTTTGTGAGCATCTCTTCTCTGGTCCGAAATGCCTCTGACCAGGTTTCATCTCCTTTGCAACCTCTGTCACCTTGCTTTTGTGCTGTGATCCCTCCAAAACCTTGCTCCTAGCTGAGAACCTCATAAAATCATGCTGATTTAACAAATCTTCTAGCGCAGGACCTCTCAGAAGCAGGTTCAAACGAGAACTGTGTTTGTAAGGGACTCACTGATGAACGTTTGATCTCTATGAGAGGTGTAGTTAGGAGTAATGTATGGTTTAGCAGTTTACTGGAAAGGTAATGAAATATAAATTTCCTTCAATTTAAACATTTTCCTCCTTTGGGGAGACACAGTGAGCTTGCGATTGTCAAGCATTAGCTGGCATTTTTCTTAGCTATAAGGCACAGCACAACCGCACATACATCATTTCTCACCACTTAAAGCACTTCATGCATCCCTCATCCACAGAAATGACAATTCTGCTTTCTCTTCTTCTCCTTTCTGGTGCTTTGCTGGCTTTTCCTCCCACAATTCTTGCTACTTGGAAAAAAATCCGAATCTCATGTGCAAGATTACTTATGAACCCCATGCTGTTGGATGAGCCTTCCTAATTCTTGAAAGTACTTCACCCACTCCGCATCTATACGATCCAGCCTTAAAAACCCTTCTGAAGTCAGTAATCGACAACTCTGAGGCTGAGGCCAGCTTGACTTCTCGTATGGATCACCATGCCTTCACTAAGAAATACATTAATTCCTTATAGCAGCTTGCATCCTTATTTATCTGCATAACCAATCATTAGTAATTATGTAAACTAATTCTTTTAACACATTTTTGGTAGCCAACAGGACACTAAACAGTAGGAATAACCCTATTCAAATGCTTAATTAAAATTATTTTATTATGAAAAAAAACCCAGCTTTGTATTAGAGTCACTAAATACTTAATTGGAGCACAATAGAGAAAAGAATGTGACGATCTAAAACGTCTGTATTTGTTTAATGTCTTTTTCCATTTACAATACTTGAATTCACACAAAATGGCATAAAGTCAGCATAGATTCTTCTTTTGCTATGAAAATGAGATGCTTCTAAACCTGATTAATAAATTATGAGCCAATTCTGCAGGTTAATTTAGAAATATCAACGTGAGATATGACTCATGAACAAGAATGTGTAAGAACTATAGATTGGCCCCATTTAAGCTCATACTCATAATATTTGTACATCACTCTGCTAGTTGTGATTAAGTTCTCCAGTCCCTGATTCAGGAAAATAAATAGTCGCATTCTGCTGCCAACTATTATGGACCATTATATTCCACACCTCTACTAGTTTGTATTTGTAATGGACTTACCCTGCCTCAGAGATTTCCCCCCACCTCCCACCAACTCTTTGTGCCTTAAGAAATAAGTGATGTGAAGCCAAGCATTAACATTTCTTTTTTTTTGATCAGGACATTCTTTCGCTCTTCCATCGTACAAGAAAATCTACATACTTGCTTTCAGCAGGCAATTATGGTTAAACATGCAAGTGTTGACTTACAGCTTGGCTGCAGATAGAATAAGTTGTAGGATGCCATTGGATTACTCATTCCTACTGTAGTATTATGGTTGCAGCTGAGTTCACCAAAGAGTAAGTAGAAGTTCACAGATATTTTTTGAGGAAAAAAGGGAGTCACCTGAATCAGTCTTGAGTGGAGCTGTTAGCATCCTAGATGTTAGCCTTCAGTTCAAGAGGACAGACAAGTTTGAAATCTTATGGCAATTAACATTTAGGATTTACGTGTATCACCTGTTCTCTTTCTAAAGGTATCTTTCCCACAAGTAACCAACATCAGCTGTTTTCATGTCACGCAGCCCTTCCAGTACACAAGCAAAAAGTTCACAGCTGTAGAATTTAAGTTATTGCCAACAACATGCTTACAAGATGGTCTTAGATAATTTATACACGTTTCCTAATTTCAGAAAAACAGTGGAGCAACAGCAGCACCTAAAGTCTTGTTCAGCATTCCTTGCCGAAGGACAGGAAATTGCACAGCCTGAGCCGTATGTGCAGCCTATGCATTGTGCTGCTAAGGCAATTGAGCCTTATATCACAGACTTGTGACAAGCCCACAGGCAACAACATGCCAGTAATCCTCCTCTTTCCCTCACCTAGCAAACTATTTGGAGTGGTGTAGTAGGTGAGCGTAAGCTACTCTGCATGTGTGGTCCTGAACCTTCCCTCGAAAAATTATATTCATTTTCAATTGGAGTTGCAGTCTGCTATGGAGTAGGTCCCTGAGGGTCCTTAGTTTTAATTTAACTTGTCCTAAAAATTGCTCCATTACTTAGAGAGGCTTGGTATCCATTAGCATTATATGGACAGGGCATCTTCCATGGCTACTTTTGATGAGTCTGACCATCTAGCACTGCAATGGCTTGAAAAGCTAGTTGAAAAAGGCAGTTTTTCTTTCCAAAGAAAGACCAGATTTTGGAGATTGGTGAGAATTGGGAGAATTTGGGAGGAAAATTTGGAAATTTGGCCTTAATTGTTCTGTGAACTTTTCACCCATAGGTAAAATAATTACCCATACTTTAAAAGAGAACAAAAAAAAGCAGCCAATTTTGTTTGAAAGACTTTCCATTTATCATTAGTTTAAAAAATAAAAGCTGACCCAGCAAATTACAGTTTTTCTAACTCCAACAGGGAATAATGGCCAAAACCCATAACCAAACCATGTGTTCAGGACTCCGAACTCGCAAGTCAAAATCACGTTCATGTTGAGGGCATCATTTAAACACTTGCATTTGTGATTTGCATCCTTCAGCGCTTTTTTAGCTCTTCTTTGTTGCTGTTGTGATACTATACAGAAGTAAGCACTAAGGACATGTAATAAAGTAAACATGGTTTTTCGCAGGATTCTTCTCTCCTTTTGCCGATGTAGCTAAATATGATACATTGGAAGAATGCAAAATACAATTAGTCCACTCCTTCCAGGCATCTTCATGGCTTTACACTCCCCATTATCGACTGGGTCTGTGCTGGGATGACCACAAGTGCATTAGACAGCTGAAGATGAGTAATTGTTTCTTGTTACATCTTAAGGTACAAAAGCTTGACAGTGTTTTCTTCATGTATTAGATAGGTCTACCTTACGCTGATCTCCTGGTGTCTGCTTGTCTGTCTCTACACAATTGTAGGATATATTAAGTGTTTTCCCAGTATGAGATCCAAAGAAACATAATATATTTAATGCAGGATCACTAATATGTACAGAACTAACATTTGATCACATCGCTGGTAGGAATGAACTGAAATGAGAGTTTCAGCATATTACTAATCTGAGATCTTATTATTTCATGTACCAAGTTGAAAATACCTATGCAATTGAATACCTTGCAATTGTGGTTTTTGTGACCCATGCTGCTATACATATTCATGTGCTGTAAACCATTTCTTCTGATTGAAGGTCTAAGTGCTACTATATGCGTAATGTCTATAATTTCTCCATATATTGCTCAATAGGAATTATGTTGAAGAACATATTGCTGACCTTCTTACATATTCTTAAGTATGGGGGTGTTTCTTCTTTTTCTACCAAAGTGCAAAGGCTTGCATGAGCCTAACTAGTTTGTAAGCGAATGTAATTTTTTTTTGGAGTTTGATTTTAGTGAAATGGAAGCCAGCACTTAATGTAGGCAGTGAATTTACTGTCTGCTTTTACCAGATCACTGAAGTTTTAACAGTTCTATAGAATGGACTTGTGCTAAATTCATTTAGGGCATGCAAAAGAATATTAGATGTTGTGACCACCTGAACCACATGGACAAGGCTGAAGATTGGGAATCTGGGTCACCTATAGTCAATGCATCTGTCAGCTAGACAAATTCAGTAATTCAGAGTTACATGATTCATGAAAAGTCTGAGAGGGCACACATGACCAGACAATACATCTGTAGGAGGGACTATCAATCTACTGTAATACTAATTTTCACTAGAGGCAAATAAAAATGATCCTTTATAAACTGTGTTTTAGCATCGCCAATATAAACCTTCAGGGTTATCGGTATGTAGTTGTCAATCTGAACACAGCAGTGTTTGCTTCTATGCTTTTGATCTTATTTCTTAACCTTGTAAGAAAACTCACGAATTGTATAGGAAACAATTATTATGGGGAGAAAAATGGGAAATTGCGGTGTGAGGAAGGTAAGAAGACATGGTAAGACATCCTTATAGATTAAGGTATGATTAAAAATTAAAAATTAGAAAGCAAAGGTAGTCGAACGAAAAAAGTAAAAAGCACCAAACAACAGATGTATATCAATGATGGTACCCAGGGAAAAAGAAAAGAAATTACTATCCCAGCGCCAAGCGAGGGACAGTTATATGTAAGTCTTCTCATTCTGGTTGGACAACAACTAAGACCAAAAAATGGCATGAATGTTTAATTTAATCAAAAAATTCATACTTCTGGTAATGAAACCACATCCTTCTCACTTAATATATTATACAGGAAAAGCTAGCTGTTGCTCGTTGGTTTCTCCATCTATTTTGTAATTCCTGTGCGACACGCAGCTCTATCATAACAGAATGACTGCCAGTTTTTACAGGTAGTTACAAACATGCTTCCAACTCTTAGGTGATGATGTCATATGCACAACGGGGTATAGAAAGGAGGATAATAGTATTTTGATAACATGAAGAAGATTTTTCATCTAGGTCCCTTAAGCCCCTGTGTTGAGAACACGACCAATGATTGCTCAAGGCTTAGTCAATCTGTTCACTTAGATGTCCTTCTGTCTCAGGGAATATATTTAAAATCATCCTAACACTCCAACCGGAATCTAAGAAGATTTCACAACTATACATCTCTTTAATTAATAACGGATATCTTGCTTCACGAATTGGAACAAATAATTACAAATATGCCAATCTTCTTTTAAGTTATCATATTACTACTGCAATACCCTCAACTGCTCACTACCAAATCTATCTTAAAGATAAGTCAATAAGTTGGTGAGAAATTGAGATAGGGAGGGAAAACAGTGTATTTGTGAGATTTTCTCATTTCTCTTACAAAAGCCATAGAAAATCTTAGTAAGTAACTCTTAGTAGACAATCTTAAGTAGTCTTTTCCACCTGTGGACGTATCATGGTCTTCTCTTATAGGAAGCAGTTCTTTCTGGCTATTCTATCTAAATAAGCAGAGAAAAATAAGTGGGCAATTCATTGATTCATACTGTACATTAATTTTGCCAAGTTGTTATCCATTTAGTCTTCTAAGTGCACTTTATGGAATCATCTTCCAATAGCGTTTTCAAACCTTTACAATCTCTTTTCAGGGACCTACTTGCATAGAGGAAGTTCAGCAGAGAGCGGATGTACAGGTAGAGGGAAGGGTTAATGTGATATGAAGACATCCTGCAAATGAGATTCAAGAGTGCTGAAGAAATTAAAGACAGGAAATTATGTGCAACTTATAATAAATTAAACAGGCCATATAAAAATAATAGATATCAATTTGTCCATATGTTCTACTGTGTAGAAAAGGTGTCAATTTCCCCTTTCTAGCTTGTTGGATATGTAACTCTCAATATCCCTCTTTGAAGTTTGCTAATTGTGTTGTGCAGTTATCTGCTATGTATCAACAATTCACGATATGAAAGGAAATAAGAATCTACAAGGTCCCTACTTTTGATGCTGGCATCAACATGTATGAAATATTTATTTATTTATTTACTTACTCACAAATCCTGCATTTCTTTCAGTCTGAAGTGGCTTAAAAGGCATCAATTGTTTAGGACAAACATAATGGCCCTTAACAAAGCCCAGGCTGTCTTTCTTTGTCTTTTAAGGTTAGACAATTTTCATTTGTTCCTGTACTTTTAAAAGACACAGAATTTTAGGTTACTCGTGAATGTGTCCAATTGTCCCTTAAAAGGTCTCCAAGCCATATTTGAAAAGACAAAAGCATTCGAATTAGCTGAGCGGAGAGGGAGTCATGAGAAATATGTATGAACTGAAAGTTTAATTGTATAAGAATTCTAGCCACTCCAAACTTTACCAGTCTTTTTCCACTTCTCTGCTGGGCTCATCCACCCATCCGAGTGGTGGTAATGCACCAGGTCAAGAGGCAAGTGTATTATCACCTACCTTAGAGCTGAAGGGCTGGCTGCAGCAACTGATTCAGAGTGTTCATTTTGTAATTACTTGGCGACAGCAAGGTAAAATGATTTCATCACAACCCAATGAATAGAAGTTTAGCATGAGATTAGCGCAGCTTAGTCCTGACAGTGTTCAGCTCATTCCATCTTTTGCAGCTTCAATGTAAATTCATAGAAAGAATGACAATCCTGGTATTGCTAAAAACTCCTCCACCTTGGGACTGCAAACTCTCAACAAGCTGAGTGTGTTTTCCTTATTTAACAAAACCTTATTCCTTAATTTGAGATCAATTACTAGATGATAAGGGAGGAACCAATTAAGTTAGACAAACTCTGGGTTTTATTGATATTTTCTAGGGTCTAAGAGCTTTATTGTACATATTCTTTTGCCTTGATTTTTATTGACATGGATCTTGAGCTTTCTCAGGGATTCGTTTCCCTCCCTTCCTTCCCATTCCCTTCCCTTCCCTTCCCTTCCATTCCTGCCCTTCCCCTTCCCTCCCTTCCCTTCCCTTCCCTTCCCTTCCCTTCCCTTCCCTTCCCTTCCCTTCCCTTCCCTTCCTTCCCTTTCCCTCCCTTCTCCTATCCCTTTCCCTTCCCTTCCCTTCCCTTTCCCTTCCCCCCTATCTTTTACATAAAATATTTCCCTATTGTTTTCATGCCTCCTACAAGGCTTAATGTTTCAACCATTTATAAGTGTGCCCTTTGTTTTTAAATAAACAATACACATGCTCCATTTGAGTAAGTGAGGAGATGGCAAGAACCATCAGAAGAGCAGACGAGCTTTCATTTGTTTTGAATAAACCTCATTAATTGCGATGTCTGTTAGAATACACAAGTCTTTGGAGCAATCTCTCTCTGGTACCGAAATTGCCTTCTGACCAGAGGTGTCATCTTCCTTTTCGCAACCTCGTGTCACCTTGCTTTTGTGCTGTGATTCTCTCCAAGCACCTTCATAGGTCTGAGACCTCATTAAAATCCATGTGATGTGAACAATATCTTCTTAGCGGCAGACTTCAAAGCAGGGTTTTCCTTAAACGAGATGTGTTTTGTAAGGGGGTCACTGTTGAAACGTTGTTATCTCTATGGAGGTTAGGTTTAGGGGGTGAATGTATGAAGTTTAAGGTCAGTTTACTGGAAAGGTGAATGGAAATATAAATTTCCTCCAATTTAAACATTCCTCCTTGCGAGACACAGTGAAGCTTGCAGTGTCAGGCATTAGGTGGCCATTTTTTCTTAAGCTGATAAGCACAGCACAACCAAGGCACATACATTCATTTCTCCCACTTAGAAAGCACTTTGCATGCAATCCTCATCACAGAATACAATTCTGCTTTTCTCTATTTCCTTTCTGTGATGATTTGGGCGGCTTTTTCCCCTGCCCACAATTTTGCCTTGCACGTGGAAGAAAAACTCCGAGTCTCATGTGCAAGCATGCACTTTTTGACCCATAGCTGTTGGATGGCTTCCTAATTCTGAAATAGTGATTTCACCCATCCTGCATCTCGAACGCAGTCATAGCCTTAAAAACCTCTGAGTCAGTAAGGCGACAACTCTGAGGCTGAGCCAGCTTTGACTTGCTCTGTATTGGATCACCCATGCCTGATGTTTTACACCAGGCACGGCAGGACTTAAATAACAACAAAAATGTTCAGTCTGTGGAGCAAGGAAAGAAAACGTATGTATTCACATTGCTCTCCTGGTGTGTATTTTCAAAGGGTAAAGGAGTGAGAAGGATAGACTGATCTGAAGTTTATGAGGCCTGCATTAAATGTTACAGGAGAGCTCAGTGTGCACGCACGTTGAAGTATACGGCTGTCAGCTACCCATCTCTGCCAGCCAAAACCCCTTTTCCTGCCCTCCAGCGGCTGCTTACCCTTTCTAGAGAAAATTGGCTCCACGCTTTGGCACATTTCTCCCTGGATACAACTTCCAAGTCAGTTAGGAATGGCTGTTTATCTCCTAATTCTGAGATGCCATGTTACTCGATTCTTCCCTGTATTGTTCAGTCTAGAAGCGTGTCTCCATATAACACACTATATAATTTGCTTCAAGCATTAGGAATCCCTTGCACTTGCAGGGAACCACACTGGGCAATGTTCTTTCTCTGACTGGATGATTATGCATGGAGACAATGACATTGAAGATGTTGTTGCACTATGTTGCAACACTGAGCATTACAGACAATGTTTTCAGGAACATTTCACACACACACAGTCAGTGTGACGCTTCTTCCTACTTACTTGTTGCAGTAATATAGCCATATCAGACATGGTTAGGATAGGGAGATGATGGTATATTTTCCCAGCAAGACCACACTTTGCTTTCCTGTGCAAAAGAAAAATTATTATAAATTACTTTTTTCTGTCCCGCTTAGCAATGGAGCCTGTCTTGGATGACTTGCTGTTCAGATAAAAAAGATTACAAGCACAGAAAAAGCTAACGCAGGAAATTTTGCAAATATTCCCTTAACGGAGCTAGCTGACATCTGTGTCAGAAGTTTTCCTTTAGGGTAAAGAAAAGCCACCTATTGCTCATTTCCTTTTTTCATGTAGTACAGGAATAAGCTTTGGAAAACTGGCAGAGTATCTTGGTGACGATTTCCTTTTCAATCCTCATCATGGTGTCTTCCCCTGTTTCTTGTAAGTATAGATAGATTTGAGGCAAGAAGAAAGAGTAAATTAAACTTCCCAGAAGATTTTTATTTTTTGGTTCATTCCTTTTTAAGGGACTGAAATAATATTCTGCCCATTTATCTACACCTAACAACAGTCTGGAGTAATAATTACCTAAAGTCAGGAATTTTATGCTCAATGCCTGTGCTCCCTTCCTTGGGGTTTGGAGAGATGCTCAGATCAAGGGCTCCCCTGTGGCAGGGATTTTCCAGTAGGGGAATACTCTCTTCCCTGCCTTCTGCTTTGACTTGCAAGTGAAAAGGAGCAGAAATCTATATATCCTGATGTAGTCTGTAAATCTCTGTTCTGAGTGGTTGGTTACTGATTCTGGTCAGAGCTGCATCCCCAGGAGGGGAGCTTGCTGCCTTCTCTATCTTAGACAATGTTTCAAGGATAGCCTCTTCACTCAAGATTCTTATGCTCATGGCAACTACTTTTCTTTCCAGGTTGAATTGCCAAGAACTATTGTTTGATGTTCTGTGGTCATCCTTTTGACTACCTGACCTATGGTAAGAGCATGGCAGTTAATTCATGTCGAGCAGTGTTTCTGTGTGTGTTCAGCATCTCAGGTCAGTAAAGAATTGGAAACACATCTTTCCATCTTTTAGTTCGTGTGACAACAGAACTTCCGTTACTATGGTACAGCATGTCAAGGTGACAGCTTTTTTGGTTTTTGTGGAAGGTAGCCTGTGGCAGGTCTGGGTGAGAAGTCCTTTTGTTACTATTGGATCAGGCAAGACAAGGGAAGACAAGCTATTTATCTACAGCTAGAAGCATTCGTCTATCCTGACCGCTGAATTCTGAATTTTGGGAAAGAAGAATAGTTGAAGTGCATTTCCTAAGGCTGAACTTGGGACTCTGGGTTTCATGAGTTGCCTTATAATGGGGAGAAAGATAATCTTCTTGGAGCTGAAAACAGCTATTTCATGGAAATTTCCTGGAGTGCCCTCATTAATATCATGTCGCTCGAAGTTTATAAGTTTCATAATTCCATCTGTCTTTCTTTTGGTGGTGGTGGTGTTTTGGAGGTGGTTTGTTTTTTTTTTTTTATTGTGGGGGTGGATGGTGGATTTACTTGGAGGGGGGGGTGGGGAGGGGCGGGGTAAACGGGGGGAGAGGAGGGCGGCCAGCGGGGGGGGAAGGGGATGGGGGGCGGGGGGGGGGGCTGGGATGATACTGGATGGGGGGCGGGGTGGGGCCCTAGTCGGCCTGGAAGCCGCGGAGCTGACGAGACACAGGGCTATGTCATGGGAAATGCCTAGTGCCTCAGAAACCCAGGGCATCATGTGCCTCAGAAGGAATTAAAGATTACTTTCTAACCATTCAGTCGGGTTATGGTAAGGTTATTCTTGGAGAAGAAAGTTAAGATCGCTTTTCGGTCATACAGTACCATTTTAAATTAATGTTTGCCAATGTTTGCCTAGACTAAATTAAACTTTTCTTGATGGCATTGCCAAGACGGAGTGTGTCACAGAATATTTTACTTATGAAGTCTTCAAATACTCACTTAGAAGTTTCGCAGTAGTCAGAAATTGGATTCTTCCTGATTTGAACAGTATTTTTTGACAGAAATTAACCAATATTAATCAATAGGCTTGAAATTTTTTCTGCCTCACCTTTTTTCAAGATCAGACAGTTTCCAGACAGGTTCCGTATGTGAGCTTTTAGTTCACAGCTCTTAGCTTGGATGGCATTGCACAAAGATACATAACATATGTACAATTTAATCTTAACAGCCTACTTTTTGCTTGGTATGAAGCTGTTGAAAATGTAGGCATTAACCAAGAGTGAGTGGCTTGGCGCTGGGCTTCCCACGTGTTACACACCTAGGGAACGTGCTGAAGAGCATTTCTTCCCTGGTTCACTGCAAGACAGCATTCAGTACTGTGTTAAAGTGATATCTAATATACAGTGACAAACTAACATCAGGGATGATCGGATTACCTCAATGAAAGGTAATGTGTGGCTTGAGCAAGATTCACCTAGGATGCACTTCGAACTGATCTGAACGAGAGGCTGAGCAAGAAGGACCATCTTATATAGGGAAAACCAATGGGTTTCTTGTCCGATGACATTAAATTTTACAGTAGCTAAGAACAATTTAGGGCAGGTGTCTCAGAAGAGCCATTGAATTATTGTCAACTGAACAACTTCATCATACCCTAACATAGTGGGATATTGATAAGAACCAGATGATCAGAATCTTCTTAACCGAAAACTCAGTGGTTCAGATTATCTAGAAATAACTGCCTAAGTTCGTATCAGTGCTTTAGTTCCACAAGAGTTTTAACTCGCATTTTCGCCCTCTGACAACACTGAGAAGTGTTTGAAAAAAAAGGACTTCAGCCAACGTATACTGAGATTAGAGAGGAGACCTGAGAATCCTCAGAACCAGGGGAGAAATAACCAACATATCGCATTTATATCACACTCATTCTGTTGTTGATACTGACAATAGTCTGGATTCTGATAGATAGCCACTGTTCAAATGATATTTTTTTTAAGTTCAATTCAGTATGCCCAATTAAAGATTTATTTGTCTCAAGACTGAAACTTCTTTTTAATTAGCCCAGGACAGGGACAGAGGATTTTGGGTAACTCTTCATTTTCCCCTTCTGTTGCACCCACCATACGTGTATACACACGCTTTTAGAATAAACCGATCTTAAATCAGGGATGCGCTCCTGTGTCCAGGTAGCTGGTTGTGAATCTTACAGGATGTGCTAGACATTTGTATTCCAGACTAGTACTGAATGATTTTCACATACTGTGTGTAGGCGAAAACAGGAGAATATACCCCTGAATATAAACATGAATGGCTGAAACCTTGTAAATTCAGAGTTTCCTCATTAAAAGATGAAGCTGGATTACTTTCAAGAATCAGATTGGATACCTAAGCCTCTTGTTCAGGTTTATTTGATTATTCCTTTGTATTATGAAAAGTCCTTCATTGACTTGTATTTAAATCTTTTTTCTTTATTTTTTTACTTCTGTAAGCATCTTCACCTGAGTACCCTATTTACTGAACTGTGATTACTTCATTTTTTACATGTGATACTTTATTTGCTTTCTGGTCCATAGCAAGGTGTCTTCTCTCTTCTCTTTTAGGAAAGACTTGGGGAGATCTCTGCGCCATTCCCACTGGAGCTGAGATGCAGGTGATAGATGCAGGAATCACGAGTCAGATTAAGGGCATTGTAATATATTAAAAAAAAAATTATGGGTATAAGGAAAATTCGGTTTTGAGCAATACTAGCAGAATTTATTGTTTTAAGTCATATGATAAGCAACATTGCTTAAGGTGACCGATTTTACCGACTTGTTGCTCTCAGCCTGAGTTTTGTGCTGGATCAGCAATGAGTATTTACTGGGCACTTCAGGCTGAGCTCACCTAGAATTAGCAGAAGGTGGTAAGGAAGGGCCATCTGGTAACAGCAACAGGGCAGAATGACCTTCGAATATGGCATTTGCTTCTTAAGTAATCACTGAGCATTTTGAAACCATCAATCTGGTAGTTACCTCTGCGAGTAACAGGGACTTATTTCTTAATGATGGAAGTGCCTTACTTTAAAGAAGGCTTTAAGTTGTGCCAGCTTCATCTTTCCAGCCATTAAGGGCATATACCAAGTCCCCCTCCTATTTTTCCCCCGTTTTGTTCCTTTTCTGTTACTCTGCCATGACAGCTTTAGGGCTTTAAGCTCAACTACCATAATTCTTCACTGAAAATGCTTCTCAACTGCTACTTCCATTGTATAAGTCTTCAGTTTAAGTTCATTTGTTGAAAGTTGATAGCAATTATTACTTTACCAGTGGGTAACAGATTACTTTTCAGAAAAAATCTACACTTAAACAATGAGTTTTTAGCATAACTAATTGTATTAATATATATATATACATAATGTATATCTTTGAAGTTGCTTATAGACCATAATGGACAGTTGCCTTCAGATTTAAAATTACTTTTCACGGTATTGCTAGAGGATTTTAAGCTCATTCTGTAACATGTAGTTTTCACGAGGAAGAGAAAACACTCTACTTTCTTCAACATAAAACATGAATGGAAGCTGGAAATGAATCATGTCTCAATTGCACTTTGGTTAAAAGAAAACTTGGAACTTGTTCCGCTTGAGATCACAAGTTTTTTGGGAATATATAGGTCTATGTAACAAATTTTGGAATGCACGTAATAGGCTCACAGATCTCCTCTGGGTGGGATTTCAATTTATGTCAGAAAAACTTGGACACTTAGAATTCTAGTTGTGCTGATGCTTTACTTCTTTGGTTGACATAAGAGGTGCTTGGTTCACATCGACTTTCCTATAGCAACCTTTTTGAATTATATTTTTGGGCTTTCAGCCAGGGGTTAATGATCAGGTCAGGCAGTTTCAAGATACTTGTTTTCCTATAAAGTGGAAGTCAGACATGTATTTTCTTTTTGAGAATAAATCAAATTCCAAATGCTCATTTTCATTTTAGAAAAATTAGTCTTCAAAAATCATTCATGTGAAGTAGCCTCAGTAAATTGTTGTGTCTTCTGCTATCCCAAATGTAAATCTGGGGACTGGGTCACATCTAGTCATAGTCAGAATTTGATCACTTATGAAACTTTAGTTTTTACATTACCCTTGCAATTGATTTTTTTTGATTTTTTTTTTTGTATTTTAATAAAGGTAAGATAAAATGAGAGTATCAAATAATTGTTGTACATTCATTAGGTACACTCTGTATTATCTCCCATAGGTGAAATTAATTTTCTTTTCTACTCAATGATTAACAATAATCAAGGCTGGTATATTTCATGTATTTTATTACTAAACTTCTTCACACGGCTTCACTGAAGGTAAATTATTTCAGTGTTATCTCTGTGTCTCAAATAATCCCTTGATGTTTCCATCAACAAGGAGGTCCTGATTGATAACCCAATATCTCCAGAGAGGCAAGGGTGGGGTTCGTCCTGCTCTGCTCTGCACTGGCCTGGCTTCACCTCGAGTGCTGGGGACTGCCACAAAAAGACACTGAACTGTTAGAGTTCCAAAAGAAGGCTACAAAGATGATGAAGTGTCTGGAGGGAAACCTGTGTGAAGGGTGGCTGAGGTCACTCGGTCTGTTCAGCCTGGAAAAGACTGAGGGGAGGCCTCTCTGGGGTCTGCAACTTCCTCATGAGGGGAAGAGGAGAGGCAGGCAGTGATCTCTGTGTGACCAGTGACAGGACTCAAGAAAATGGCATAAAGCTTGTCAGGAGGAGGACAGGGTTGCATATCAGGAAAAGCTTTTCACCTGGAGGGTGGCTGAACACTGGAACACCTTCCCAGGGAAATGGCCACAGTACAAGCCTGACCGAGCTCAAGAATGTTTGGGCAATGCTCTCAGGCACATGGTGTCTGATTCTTGGGGTGTCCTGTGCAGAGCCAGGAGCTGGACTTGATGATCCTGATGGGTCCCTTCCAACTCAATATATTCTATGATGCTCTGAAAGCTGAGGTTAATTCCCGTAAAATGAGCCAGCAGTGATGCTTGCTGATGTTTCTCCTTTTAAGGTGTACCTTTAAAGTCTCCCTCATATAATTATTTTGCCTTCTAATTTATTTTAAGTGCAGTTAGAAAAGCTATTCATGTGCTGGCCTACAGTACAAGCCAAGCTTTGAAGGAGAGCACTGCCTTCTCCATCAGACACAGGCATTTTTGGTCCACCTTTGCAAGGCTGGTCAGTTTTTCCAGCAAAACCATATTGCCCACTCAATATCTAGATGATTTGGTCCATACAAATCTATGTTTCTGAGGTATATCTGCATAAATGAAAATGACATGCTGAATACAGGTATGACTGCTTTATTTGATGCAGGTACTGCTGTATGCTTGTGACTTAACCCTCGAAGAGCTGAAGCTGATTGTCCATGAAGCTGTTTGTGCACAGCCAGTGGCATTAACAGTAACAGTGTCTGGGTCTGTGCCTGACACTGGCAATTCCTGCTCTTCAAGAAATGTGCCTTTTCTTTTTTAAGCTAGCAAATAACAGGGATGAAACAGTTAGAGAAATGTTGCCCACTTTCATTTAGACAGAGAAGCAATGATAGTTCCAATTCCTTATGGTGAGTGCATGAAAGCAATTATATTTAATGCCTCTGTAGCACATTAAATTCACTATGTTGTGTCTGAGGGTTTTTTTAGGAGCATTTTGGAAGGCACCTTTCAATATACCTTTTCATGGTCTCTAACATAGCAGCAAAATTTCAGAGCAAAATTCATAATGTCTATAATACTGCAGTTCTTAATCAGAAAAAAAATCTTTTGTCTCACTATTGTTCAAAGAGCTGTCTTGGAGCAGTCTTCCCTAGCCTCAAACTGAGACAAGGTGTGATATTCAAAAGATGAAAGTGAATTCTTACACCATTCATTATTAAGGAACTGGTTGTCAACCAGTAGACATACCAGAAAGAAACAGATTTATTCAATTTATTGCGGAGTGGCGTTCAATAACCAGGCTGGTAATTCCAGGAAACGACAAGGTAAGCTAGCAACAATATTCTGACCTAAATATTTTTCCTGATTTTCTTCCTTCTCCTCTCCTCAGAGCTCCAGACAGCTCGCTCGAGAAACCGAGACTCCCTGTGGGAGGCTGAGGTCTCATTTACAGCGCATGTTTCACGCACTTGTGGAGGGGGCCTCGCTATTCACTGAGACGACGCCTGCTGAGCAGCAAGTAAAGTGGCTGAATGATTTTACTTTACTGATTGGAAAATTTCACTTACTATTGATGTGTCAGACCATAAGAAGCTGACCAATGGAGGCCATTGACCTCATCGAAATTGTCATCACCAGTGGCAAAAATTGGGGGTGGTTTTTGTTTTTTTAAATTCAGGCAAGCAGCAATATTGCTTGATACGACATACCTTTAAAATATAGCAAAGATACCCAGGGGATGAAAGAGTGGTTCTGGGCAGTTTAAGCTGCCAGATCCTGAACTGAAACTTGCTGCAATTTCACCATTAATGCAGTAAAGCTGTCATTTGTTCTATACCAAATTCAGATAATACACGTATGTTTATACCCTCCAGTCTCAGCCACACTGACTTTAAAAGCATCACATTGATCAAATGTGGCATCCTGAGCTACATAAGAAACTGATACAATTCTGCGAGGGATGTATTACAAATTAAATTTCAGGTTGGAGGTCCTCAATTAGTGGCTCAAACCCCCCCCCACAGAAGCGAAATGTTCTGGTACAAAGGGGGATTCTGGGTACCCAGTCAGGCAATCTGAGATTTTACTCTTACCCTGTTACTAGCTTGCAATGGAAAATGAACAGTCATTTGACCTTTTTTCCACTGTATAGTGTATGTAAGTTTTACCTGCACAAATATTCTAGCAAAATATATATTTCTATCTACTTTAGGAAAAAAAATGGCCATTGAACAATGGTGAACATGGTATATGTGGATAAATATTAACAGATTTCTGAAAAAGGATAGAAGGGAAACTCCAGACCCAAACTTATACTTGTTGCCATCTCTGATACCTTATATATTCTTAGTATAAAAAACTCTATTACATTTCCAATCCTGCAAATTTTTCTTTCATATTTTTATTCATATGCTTATAAAACTTTATGTTAACTATAACGAACAGTGGCCATGCAGTCCAAATAATTTCCTCTCTGACATTTAATATGTAGTGTTGTTTAGTGAAGACCGGAAACAGCATAAAGCATGACCATAAAACAGATAGGATATTGTGTATTTTAGCTTTTCCATGAACAGTTTGTTCTCCTAGTTGCGCTCATAGTTTTGAGGGTGACTCTGTGCAAAAGTCTTCTGGAAGGAAAGATGGGCAAAGGGATCTCGTGAAATGGTGGAGAAAACAATGTTTTGCTATTCCGCTTAGATAAAGGAAAAAAAATTGGTTTTACTGTGGGGCCTAGCTTTTAATATTTGTTGAGTTCATAGCAATATGTGATTCTGAATTCAACCTCAATCTGAATTTCAGGAGAGAACTTATATTAATCACGTATAAATTTCCATATTAAAAAAAAAAGTGACATTCAGTATGTTGCTTTCATGTAAACATGTAACCAGTCTGTCATGGGATCTGGGGAATCTCAGCAATAGGGGCTTTCTCTGCTCCCTCAATCAGAACTGTCCTGGTAGGTTATAGAGGGCAAATCTTGAAGTTCTGAGTAATAGCACTTGCCATCATAGTCTTCTGTAAGTGTAGTCTTGTGAGTATAAACTATTTCTTCTGGACTAATTTTGATACTAGTGCTGTTCAGGATGGTCCTGAAGTTTCACCCATTAAAAAGAAATACCCTGATAAAACACACAGGATTAGTTTCCATACCCTGCCTTTCTGTTACCCTATCAGGACATAAGCAATGCTTCCTGCCGTAAGAAACCAACCACAAACTACAACCCATTCAGACATGGAAACCTCCAGCTTCCAGGATGGGAAGCAGAGTGTTAATTAGGTTAATTGGCTTTTGGTAGCCAGTAGCAATAAATCATACATAGTAAGGTTTGTCCTGGAATTAGCAGTCTATCAAATATGTGATAGTTTTTCCTTTTTCGTGGTCTATATGCAATTCTTAATTAAGGCTTTAAATGATGAATTTTTCTGCTAGCAAGCATTTTAAGCTATTTAGTCAGAAAGGGAGCAGGGTAAAGAAGATTATCCAAGGTTTTCAAATAAGCCTGTACATGAGTATTTCAAACTTGGCAACGCAAGACCAAAACGTCCATCTCTGAGAGACAATTTCTTGGTCAGTACAGTTTATCTCATGTATTTATTGTGTGTAATTTCACTGCAGCATGAAGGAAGATACTAGATTTTTCTGTCAAATAAAAACTAGCAACACATTTAGTTGTTTTGGAATAAATTAATTCTAAATATTTCTGATCCTGGAAGGAATGTTCATGTGCCTTTTGTCTTTTAGCACTGTATGAGGTGACTTTCAGAGTACCACGTGAACAGGAGAGCCCAGTGATGGCTTGAAAGAATCAAAGATTAATTGCCATTCCTAAACACCATTAATATGTATAGCTAAACAAAGGAAACCAGCTTTCTTTCCAGCTTTTGTTTGCCAAAGTTATGTTAGTGCTGGTGTTGTTTGTTTTGGGAACATGTTTTGTGTTAGGCCTTCACAGCTGTGATGAAAGAATGGAAAGTGTTAGTGAAAAATTCCGTATTCTAGTGTTTTAAATGGCAAAACATTCAGGATAGGGGCTGTTTAACGGAACATTTCATTAGAACAACTGGTTCTGATTATGCTAAGGACATTATGATAGTGATATAAATACATATGCCAGTCACACAAGCAGACAGGCGTTGTCAGCCCAAGTCAGTTGTATGTCCTCGTATCCCATGCTGACTGGTTGACAGCAAGAAGCACTGGTTGACTCCAGGGGCAGAATAAGCCCAGGGAAAATAAATTTTTGCTAATTAGAATTAGCGAAGTTAGAGTGCTAAAACTCAAAGGATGACAGTTTTCATAGTCTTTATTTGCGTTAACCCTTCATAGCTTTTGATTCTTGTTATTTACACAAAATGACAGACCACCTTTAAATTTTACAGGGTTTTGCCTCAACTCACTTGAAAGTGAACATCCCAGACTAATTACGTCTTAGGTAACAGGGTAACTATTTTAATCATTTTATCATTTGAGAGTGTTTTACCCTTCAGTTTTCCTGTTTTGTTGTTTTTTTTTAATGAATTGCTATGCAGCACTACTCATCAAAACCTGCATAGGGGAGAACCACAGACCACTCCTATTTTTTTAAGGGCCAAACTACCCATTGTTGAGCTTCTGTAGGGAACCAAATTTTATTAGCTATTGGCTGCTTTGGCTACAGAGATTATGGAAATACATAGGCAGAGCAGACAGAGGGTTACTGCAATGGAGTCTTTGCCCACTTGCTCAGAAACCAGGTATAACTTGTTGCAGTTTATTGTACAGCACAGCTGGCATTCGTCATCTAGCACAGAGACTGACAGTAACTCAAAAACCTTCCATCCGGGTGTTAATAATTGTTCATATTGATGCGAGCAAACTCGAACAGAGTAATTACAAATGTCTGAATTAGATATCTGAAATTAATGTGTCTTTATTTCATTTATTGAAATACATTTCCAAATTGTAAAAGAAATTGTAAATTCTCTTACTCATTTGTTCACACATACTGGTCTAAAAATATTGAATGTTTTCTGCAATTGTACTTTACATATTGACAAGTACTATGGTAGTAGTGATAATATTTTGCTGTTATTAGGCCCGGCAAGAAGATAATTGTGATTCTTTTTCTGTCATCTTCCAAATTTACCTTCACTTTCTTTTAAAGTCAGTTCTTTTAAAGTCTTGTTCTTATTTTAAAGTCAGGCTGCAGGTAGCAGAAGATAAGCCTGTCTTAGAGTTTTGCAAGTTATTTTTGCTCATAGTAGATAAGTAGTCTAGTTTTTAAACTGCTTTAAAAGTCTCAATGTTACTGTTGATTCTGTTTATGAAAAGAACCACAAGAATAGTTTGAGTGCTGAGCTTGTTATGGAGTCCCATGGATACTGCAATCTGAGTTAAAGGATCACGAATTGAGATAATCACTCATACTTCTGGGAAATAATGCATAAAAACTCTGAAATAGAGTGGAGGTTTTCCCCCATTAAGTGAGGGGTTTATGTTTAGTAGCAGAGGAAAGTCAATATTAACATTTTCCTGAAAATTTCTTCTCCAGCATAAGGTGTCAAGAGATAAAAAAAAAAAAAAAAAAAAAAAAAAAAACCAATTGATCAAACAAACAAATAAAGAAAAGTATACTTTAAAAAAATAAAAAAAATAAAAAAAAAAGAACAAACGTAAGAGAGTTAATCCCAGCATTGTTCATATGCTGTTCAGTGTCTGTGTCACTTACTGGAATATATATTTTTTTCTCCTTTTCAAATACCCCCCCTTCCTTCCTTCAGCTGGTGAATGCCTTTTGGTAAGTGAACCACAAATATGAAATAGCCTTTCCACTAGCTCGGCCTGCTAAATTAGCTGAAGTGATTCACTGTTTGGTTGTTCAGCCCATTGCCATTGCATTCTACAGGGTGAAAACTGTACATCTGCATAAATGTCTCTCAGCTTCATTGTTGCTTGACTTGGTTGATAGGATAGCAACCAAGACATACCTTTGAAAGTTAAGTTTAGTAAAGTAGCTAAATCAGCTAAAATTAGGTCCGTTTTATGATGGGTGCGTTTTTCATAAGACAGATAGGGCCTAAAATAAATTGGATCTTTTTTTGTTACATAGTAATATTTTCTAATTTTGATCATACATAGCATTTATTCACAAATCAAGCATCAAATGTTTCTGTCTGTCTGTCATATGAAGTTAGTTCAAAGTCAAATAAGAGAGCTAGTTAAAAGTCAAATAAGAGAATAAGAAACCATTACAACATTTCTGACTAGCATTGAAAACATGATATCAAATACTGTATATTTAGAAAATACTGTTTCAAGTTTCATCTGTGTACAACTTTGATACCAAAATATTGGCTACTCTTGCTGCTTCACAACTGAATTTAGAATGGAGTCCCAGCATGTGGAGGGACCCTTATTTTCAAGCTGCAGTCACAGACTGATCTGGCTCAGGGGCTTTGATTATCAGAGATTCTGAAGTTTTTCACATCTAACACTGATAAAATGTCCCTTAAAATTTCTGAGTGAAAATTACAGTGGAGCAGTTTTGTAGGTAAGTTTGGAGTTGGTTCTTTCTCAGATAGAAGCAATCATTTATCACTGTAATTATTATGTGATTATATAAATGCCTGCCCTATCCTGGCACTATTAAATAAGTTGGATTAGGCCACTTTACAGAAATATTCCTATATTGGTCAAAATGATCTGTTTAAATATTGTAAGGGTTTATGACTTTGAGAATAAGCCCTTTTCTAGTTTAAAGTCTGCGGAATAAAGAGCAACCCTAACCCTTACCCTAACCCAAAACCCTAACCCTACCCCTAACCCTAAATGCTATATCAAAGTTGTTGAATACATCCCCAAGAGTAAATGGCATGCTGATGATGTGTGGTAGAATGAACAGTAGTCTGCACTGTACCTACAGGTGAGTGATGGATGTGGTCTCCATAGATCCATCTCTCTGTTGAGAAGTAGCTATCATGCAAAAATGTCTCACTCAGATGATATACTGCTCATATGTCCAGTATTACTGGAAGGGCTCTTGGCTCTCCATAAGGCTTTCAATACCTATGCTCTGGGACTTAAATTAAAAAGCATTAAATCAGTCAGGCCTTTGCTTGATGCAGAGTCTTTGTAAAGCTTAATTCCTACAAGAAAGTTGTGCTTCTATAAAGACCCAAGCAAGAGATCATGCATGAGATAGCGTGCATTTCAGTGGAGGTGGGCTATCACACATGACTTAGGATGTAGGTTCAAACTTCCTCAAAGGATGAAGAACCTGAGATCATCTTCAGCACATTTGTTTTATAAGGCCAGCTGCAAAACCTGGATCCTGCTCCAATTTATGGTATCTTCACATTTGGGGTGTTAGTACTTTTGGGCCTGCAATGTGTTACATATGGTATTTATGTGATACAGCAGGACAGGTGAGATTTAATTTTGTATTTCTTTCCACTTGTTTTGTGAAGAAAGCTCTTGTTCTTATTTTGCTGAAAGGCATTTTATTTTTAATTTTCGCTTTTCTGCCTTTCTTGGATAAATTTGGTCTTGAAAAACATTCACAACTGTAATTGCTTTCTGTACATCTGCAATACAGATTATGTGTGCAAAGCTAAAGTTAAAGACAATTCTTAAGATATTCTTAAGAAAATAAAAAGTTTTGTGGTGATAAGCAAATATATGAGACTAAATGCTGAAAATAAACAGGTTCTGAGAGCACTCTGACAATTTTTTCTCTGTATTTTCTATTTTTTTTTCTTAAATTGGATCTTTGTTATTTTAAGTGCACTACCCAGTCATATTTTTCTTAGTTTAGGGAGTGTTATTTGTTTCCAGTTGTTACTTAGAAGACAACAATCAGTGACTTGGGAATGAAGCAAAAGAAAAGCTTGGGAGGAAAAATTTACCAAAAGGATACTGTGCAAACGCTATCAAAAGCTTTGCTAAATTCTAATAAAAATACATCTACCAGTCAACTAGATGGCTGGCCTCGTTATGTTAGGAAATTGAGTTGGTTAAACAGGACGTTCCCCTTGTGAGCTTATCTACAACCCTCACAATTCCCATTTTTTCTTCACAGGAGAGGTATTTCAGCCTGCTAATTATTTTTTGCGACCTGGATCTGCTCTAACAACTCAGGTTCTGTCACTTGCTAGGGACCCAGACTTGAACACACGTGGGGTGAATTCCAGGTGGAGTTTCATGAGACCATAGCAGAGGGAGAGAATCATGGCTCTTGACCTGGTGGCCAGGCTTCCCTTTATGCAGTCCAGGATAAAATTGGCTTTTTGGACTGAAAGTGCACACTGCCAGCTCATATTTAATTTTTCATCCACCAGTACCCCCAAGCCTTTCTCGGCTCTTTGTCAATTCATCACTGAGTCTGTATTTATACTGGAGATTGCTGCCATGCAGGATCTTGCACTTGGCCTTGTTGAGCCTCGTGAGGTGCATGTGGGGCCATTGATGCTAACTATAATAACATTATTAATGTCAGAATTATTGATTGCCTAATACCAAGGTTGGAAAAAGATTATTTATGAAAAAGTTGGCCTTTTGTGGCCCCAGATCAGTACACATGTTTTTATTTGCCTTGCTGGTTTTCTGCATGTAGTGACTGAAGTTGCTATTTTGCTTCCTGGTTGTTTGCTTTTTTGTCTGCTGAAGAATATGATCATATGATCTGTAATTAAATTTGCCAGGGAAACTTGGCTTGTGCATCCATGCCCACTTTTCTTGTCTCAAAGTTAACTATTAATGTAACTTTTCTGATGTTTCCCATTTTAACAACATGGAGGAGTTTGTGGGAGACCATGTTCTAAACGTAGAGAATGAAAGGTTTTTATAGCTGTATGGCAAAACATACCAGTGTATCTCAACAACCCGTGGTGGCAGACAAGGTGCTCGTGAACAACAGGATATGGAAAAATTTTCTAAAATCCTTGATACTTGTTGACTGAATGATTTAGACATGAGTTTAGCAGACCGAACTAGATAGTTGTAAAAAGTGAGCTTTCTAAAGTCAATGCAATCCTGATGCCTCTTTCTTATTCATTGCAATTTGATGTTCAGGGCCTTGCTTCTCATTTCTTTTACGAGAAAGGGGGTGTGCTGAAAGAGTAAAAGAGACTCACTTTTCCTCAGATGACAAACACAGAAATTGCATTGAGGATGACAGGGGGTCCTAACATCGTGCCACATTTGGGAATGATAGCAACGGGGTGAAGGAAGAGAGACACGAGATGGTGTTGTCCCTATGAGTGTGGCCTCATGCTACAGCCTGCCTAAGATCTCATAGGAGAAAACAGACCCACAGCAGACTTTCTCAGAAGTACAGTGCAGAAACCATAATCTGTCCCAGAAAGGTGGCTATGAAGGGGTGTGAAAATAAAGGAGTGGAGATTACTCAACATTGCAGCAACTTCCAAAACGCTGTAGTGAACAGTTGCATCAAAATTCACATGGACAAAAATAAACCACCCATGGCTCACCATTTCTTGTTTATGTGGAGCCTTGTTTCTTAAGGAAAGCATTTCAAACTGATGACTACTGAAAGTGGCAGGAGTTGATGAACTCCTCTTCTGCAAATCTCTTTCATAGTCTTTGGTAATTGCAGACAAAGGCAACTTTGGCAGTGGGTTGCTATTCTTTCTGGCATGGGTTTTTGCAAGGCTTCTAACCCTAGCTGAGCACAAATACACATCTACTTGAGACCTTTGAAGGGGGGACTTGAAATAAGTCCCTCTACAAACTGGAGCCGGGAGAAATAAATACCAGGGGCTAGGGTTGCTTACATTAAGAGAAGTGAATATTTTAATGTATTAAAAGTTGTTAACCTCTTTTAGAAACTTTACTGGAAACAAGTGACTAAGTTTGAGGAATGAAACGTGATTCCCAACAGCTTGCTTTTCCTTCATATTCACATGATTATAATTCCCTGTCAAGCCAAACCCTCAGCTACCTTTTTCCACTGAAAAAATCCCCAGCAGTGTAGATAACAGAGAAGGCTGGAAGTACCGCTCACTTCTCCCACTCTTTCTGTGCTCTTCAAGATGAACTTGGCATTTTGGTTGACTTCTGTGTTTTCCTACTTGCTGTGTGTACTCCTTGTTGATAGGAGTTGTCATTTATATCCTGCAGAGATCAGAGGATAAATGATGACTGTACCTCACAACATGGGCTCACTAATCTGCCACGGTCCTTTCTTGCATGTTAAAGGCTCAATGCTGTGGAATTCTGCAAAGCATCCATGCTGAGATGTGCATGGAAATCCCATGGATTTGAATCCAAAAGTAGGTATTTGTACTTGAGAGAATCTGGAATACTGTCCTGAAGCAGGGTAGATCTGAAACACTAACAGCTATGCAAATCTGTTGTGAAAATACATCTTGTAAAGCTGAAAGCTGTTCACCTGCTCTTGGTTGAAGAGTGATAACTGGAAAACTAATGGGCCTAAACAACCAAATTCCCAAGCAGGGTCTGCCAAGGAAGCAAGGGGAATTTTTCAAGAGAATTTCTTAGTGTCATTCATGAATCATGAATGCACTAGCTGCATGCAGAATTGCACATTTTATCTGAACATTCCTGGCCATTAGCCAAAATAGGAAAAATGGAGGGAAGAAATTGAATAATTTTTTGTCATATGTCTAATGAAAGAACCTCTTCTTTTCCCTAATGCAGAGGACATGTGAAAAGTTTTGGTTTTTTTTTCATTTCAAAATAGATAATAAGAAATCATGAAAAGAAGAAGAAACTGAGAGGCAGCTGATAGGCAGGAAGCTAAAATTTTCCAGCCAGTTCAGTGGTTCTAAGATTAATCAATTGATCTTTGGCATTGTGCTAACAGTGGGTCTGTGTGAAGCAAAGGAATGTCTGATGGATTAAGTGGCATTTCTGAGAGACACATGGGCACATACCAAGCTTGATGAGGAAGCTATTCAGTATGGTTAATAAGGCCTGCCCACGGCCTGCCCACATGCTGCATATGTTTTATTTTCCCTCTATCATTAGCAAAGTACCTTTATTAAATGGAATATACACAGGTTTCTACACTATTCTTCCAAGTTTGTCTGTACTGCTTAGGAATGACTGGAATAGTGGTGTTGGGTAGGGGTTGTTGCTTGGGTGATAGTGATTAATGATATTTCTATTCTGCTTTTAATAGCATTTTTAGATGCTAAATGCTGCACAACAGATCGTATAATCCTTCCACTTAGATTAATGCTGAAAATGTGTTGAGGTTTATTTACTTGTTTGTCTCCTCTCAAGATTGTTTAGGCAACTGTGATACATAAATTACTACTGGAGGAATTTCACAGTTAAGTCTTGTGGATAATGAAGACAAAGACAATGACTTAATAATTTAAAATGTTAGGAATTCTATTCTTTTGAAGGATAACTTTTAAAAGCCAAACCCTGCACTCTGATTTGTACTGAGGACCTCTGCAGAATCTCCTGTCTGAACTCATAAAACACATGAAACTTCACCTAAGGTCAAATATTTACGGTACATGCTGCTGAGTACTAAAAAGGTATCTGGCTGTTGACCTTTCTTTTGAGAGCCCTGCCAGCATCAGGGCTGCTCAGGGTCTGCTGTGGGAGAAAAGGAGGAGAGCCATGCAGAGCACACGTGAGGGTATGTGCTCTCCTTGACCTCGCTGGGCCCAGCTGCTCTCTGAATGCTGTTCTTCACAGTGAATTGAAGGGAAGTAGGTAGTCCCTTCCAACTCAAAGCATTCTATTATTTCATGCTGCTGCAGGCATAGCTCCTCCATCCCAGTGCCCAGTTGTTCCCCACAGGACAAAGCCTGCCTGCTCAGACTGTGTCAGTGCTGGTGTGTGCCCAGGTGGACATAGAGATGTGCCCTTGTGAAATCATTATGAGTTGCTTGGGTACACCAGTCATTATTAATGTGATTCAGATATTGTTTTCCACTTAAATTCTGTATTGTCACTTCCAATCTCATTTATAAGCTGATGCCACCTTCTGGAAAGTAATTTTTAAAGCAAAAGTACAAACCAAAGGAGTTGTGGAATTCAAAGCTCAGTAGGTTTGGTGAAGGGGGTTGGTAGCGGAATTGGTGATTAGAGATACATATGGGAAAGCGAATGACACAGTAAACTTTATGTGTTGGCTTTTTATATTCAGCTATTAATGGTTTTGGGTTTGTTTTTAATTTTTGGACACAGGACCTGTGAAGGGCGAAACATCCGGTACAGGACATGCAGCAATGTGGTAAGTGAAGTATAGCTTTGATATGATACAAATCATCACATATGATAATCACATCCATATTGCAGCACATAATTTGGTAAAATAGGTGATAGTGAGATTATTGTAGCCATGTAAACTGTGTTCATACCACAGGACCACAGAACCACAGACAAACATTGTCAGTTTCTTGGAAAGTAGAGAGGTTACAGCATAGCCTGACGCTTAAACTGTCTGGAAGGGATTGCAGTCACAGCCACCACAAACAGAGAGTCAGTGAAACTTCAGAGTTGCTTTTTATAACCTACTTGGCAGAATCAAGATATCTTGTGTTCCCAACCATACTTTGATAACCAGCTGGTTCACATCGGGTAGTGTGTTAGGCTGGAGGATTAAGCTGTTCAGAATTGAAGACAAGTTAGTAGAAGAGATGTGATTCGATGATTCTAATATTTTTCTGTACACTTGTGCCCTCACAGCATTTTAATTGTGTTGCATGTCTTAGAAAAGCAGTTTTGTGTAGCCTGTATCAGTGTTCTGGCATTTCCAAAGGCTCTTGCTGGGTTTTTTTATGTTGTGGCATAACTTATACGTTTTCAATACCAATAAGAGTAAGAAACTTCAATTTCTGTTCAACAAATGATAAGTGGGTGTTTTCACTGGTGAAAATTGAAATAGAGGCTTTCATATGGAAAGTTTTATTGGGTGCCAAGAATAGTAAAGGCTCTCAAGTTACGTGGAGAAATGTCAGTTTTACCAGTAAAGATGGAAAATGAAATCAAACGTACACAGGGCCAAGCTTTCTCATGCCTGATAGGAACATATTTAGAGACCTTTCAATACATGCTTTGTTTAAAAAGTTTAAAAGTTTAAGTTTAAAAAAAAAGGAATATGTTAGCTCATATTTAGCTTATCTTTTCTTCAACAGACCACAGTTCATAATGAAAGAAACTGCTTCCGAGTTTGTAGTGCTTCTCCTATGCGAGTGAGATTTTCTTCGAGTTCTTTAGAGCTTGGGCTTTGATAATCCTTGTGAACCCTGCTCAACTCAGAATATTCTATAATTCTGTGATTCCTCTGAAATCTTTTCTGATTATATTGCTTGGGTTCCTGAAACATCTCATCAGTCTAGCCTTCACCTTCCCTAGATGACAGCAACTGGTGTAGTTAATAAATAGATTTGCTGGCAGATTAGCAGTCCGGTTTTCATCTGAGGAACTTTGGCTACACCATGTCTGTGTAAGGAATGGGAAGGGTGATTTGTGCTAGTGAAGTTGCAGGCCATAACTCTGCTATGTAACACAAAAAGAAAAGAAAAAAAAAAAAAAAAAAGATACTGTTCAAGGCTATTTGGACTACAGTTACACCTATTCGTTTTGTTTCCTGTTGCTTGCTCATTGCGACAGTCCCTTTCTGTGTCTGACCTGCCCTTGTGTGTGTTAACACCAGTGAGACCAGCAGCATCCTGCTCCACTGTCCGTTGGGCTGCTCCTGGGTCACCCTGAGGAGACGCTGGAGCTTTAGCTGGGTTTCAACCTTTATTTTGGGATCATTGAGTTTAACTTTCCAAGATAGCGAGTATTTCTTTAGATGCTATTTTTTGCTTAGGTTCTGCTTTGCAAATGTGCACCTGAGCAGTTCTCCTTCAAAATAAACCCTTGCATAGTTCTGTCAGGCAATTCCTTTACGTATCTTGTATTTGGTAATACTGGCTCCAGAACTTCCAACCCAACAGTGAGGCATACAGCTGCAGAACTCAATTATTTCATACCAAATAATCCAAAATGAAGCCTTCAAGCTTTCAGCTTTACTATGCTGTCATCAGTGACAGTTTTTCCACTGAAATATGAAGACCCAGCACTATATTTATGATTTCAAACCATTTTTGGGGGGAGCATAAAGAATGGTTGTACAGTGAAAGTCTGAAGCTGTTTGGAAATCCCAGACTTGCGTGTCTGTTCTGAAATCCATTCTGTTACTGAATTGTGCAGCTGTAACACTGAAGTACTCTTTGTCTCTTTCAGAATAGCAAAAAAATTTAAATCATGTACTTTGTCTTCAATGAAGTCTACTCATTTGTCTCCACAAACCAAGGATACATACACACTAATTGGATCTTAGAAACAACTCATTCAGCCCAAAGCTGCTTGTGGAATTCTGCGCTAGAAAAGGTCCACAATATTGTGTGTATTTTTGTTAACTCTGATGTTGCCTTTGGAGATTTCATCCACAAAGATGCTGAAAATCCAGGAGATGGAAATTCCAGGCTCATTAGACCTATGTTTTCATCTGTTACATGACAGCCTTTGTTTTGAGGGCAAATAAGATCAAATCCCCCCATTCCACTCCTGCAAATGAACCTACCTATCACACATCATGTAAAATTCCTTTTTGATTCTTGTGAAAAACTGTGAGTCCTGAAATACAGCTTTCATTACCACTATGTGCATAACTTCAGGAATGATGTTCATAAAATAACCAAGTTTTTTGGGTTTTGCAAGCTTTCTGTGAACTGACATGTTTTTTTTTTATGCCTGTCCTCTTGCAGGAAATGATGGGTGGTTATATGTACTAAAAGTAAATATTTGAAATGTGAAAATGGAGAATTGGAAGAATACTTATCAGAGTCTGGCAATGAGCATGTTTTATAGGCACTATCATTTGCAAGATTTTGCTACAGCTGGTTTTAATTCATCCTGAAATTAAATTACAGAGGAGGAAAAAAATGAGATAAAGAGAGGCAAGGGGAAAGAGTGGTGTGCCTGTTTTTCCAGTGACCTATATTAGTTATTCCAGAGGTGCTGAATAATTTTGCATAATAAAGACTATAGGAAAGACTGATACTGCTGTCTATAAAGCTTCTGAGCAGTCCTTAAAAGACTAAATCCAGTCCAGTATGTTTGCCACTTGCATTGCCTGTTATAGATCAGAAACTGGAAAGATTGTGGGTATGAAGCCACATGTGTAAATAGTAAAGGAAGGAATGAGAGAATCTGAAGATGATTTAGGGTTGAATTGCATCTGCTTTTTTTCTTTTTATTATTCACATTGACTTCTGCATGCTTCCAACCATTTCAGAATATAATCATGGGAGGGAGAGAGGGAGTCATTTGTTTTTCTTTAGAAAATTAGTCTGAATGCAATGAAAACATGCTTTTGCATCTGGGTTGTTATACTCAACATTATGCAAAATAAACAAAAATGTTTCCAAACTCTGAGAAGGAATTTTTAACTTGTTCTTTTTCTTTTTTTTTCCCCAGCTAGCACACTCTTTAGTCCTTCCTTCTAGGTGCCTTCTCAGGTACTAGGTTCTCTCCAGCTTTTGTATCAGGTTGTCATGCTATCCCATATGCCCTTTCTCTTTCTGAGTCCGTCTGCCACTTGGCTGCCTTTTGCTTTCTCTTCCCATTTGAAAATAATTCTGAGGGAACATGTACTGTCTTTATGGCTTTCTTCTCAGTTATCAAACTCCTTCTTGTGACTGAAAATATTTTTATTTTCCTTATATTTTTTCTTTGCTGCACTGCTTTCTGAATCATGAAGAAAAAAAAAAAAAAAGAACAAGATTGCTGACACTGAAGCTGCACAACATTCTACCTCTTCAACAAGGTTCTGTTAAACCTAAGATAAATTTGTAGTTTGTAGATCCCAATCAGACAACCAAAGCTTGTAAACACACCTGCCTCTCCTTCTATGTACCAGCTGTAATGTCATCCCCCATTTTTGGCTCACATTCAGACAAGCTACTTCCATCTCTGTTTCTTATCAGTCATGCTGCATTTTGTATACACCAGCACCAGTGTTGTTCATTTACTTTCTACGAAATAACATTATCTTCTTTCCATTCTCGAAATCCCAGCCTGGAAAATGTCAAACCTAACTTCCATATAAGTGCATAATTCTCAGAAGCACTGGCTTATGTGTATGAGAGGATCATCACCAAGTAGATATTTCGACCTACAAGAATGATTAGCAGGGTTAATTTCTTTACACCAGTGTTATTAGAAACACCATTTTGTAATCAAACCTCCCAGTTACATTTTATAGTAAAATAAAAAAAAAATTAAAATTTATGCCTGAGACATTTCTCCTTACTAACACACAATTTATTTAATGTTGGTTTACTTTTTAAGTGGAAATTCTTCTAAACTCAGATAATTTATTGGGACTAAAGTCTGTTCTTCAAACTGCTAGATTTTAATAACTACTATCTTACTTCTGATTGGATGCATTTTAAAACCTCAGTGTGTCATCTAGAAATTATTTCTTCATACTTGGAAACAAGTGCTTTTAGTATCTAGCAAATGACAGAAGCTTGGACTTCTGGATCTGATATCTTCCCAGCCAGGGAACTGTGAATCTGTGACAATTAAAAAAATAGAACAAAGAACTCCCCTATTGTTGCCAGTCAATGTAAATGTATAAAGAACTTTTTCAGACCAAATAACCTCAATTGCATCCATTCAGTAAATTTTGCATGACTATTCAGACTCTTGATATTCACAGATTTAAATTCAGTATTTCTGATTTTTTTTTCTTAATTTGAATAGCTCATTTTCATTCATATATGGACCCTTGATGCTTTAGAAAGTGTGATTTATATTATGTACTTAAATTTTTTAGCCTGAAGTCTTGGAGTTTCATGCTGAATTAAACTGACTCTATCTAATTTAAACACTTTGCTTTAATATTTGAAAGGGTTGGAAGAAAAAAAAGAAAATTACATGGAAGGCTGCATGTTGATTATTTGCCAATGGACTATTTGAAAAGGCCTTTTGTAAAAATTCTTTTGTTAATATTTTATATAGAAATTAATGGAAGTCTGATTGTAGTTCACTAGTAATTTAGCTCTGTATTCACTCTGTGGTTATTTAACACGTAGGAGAACATTTGCTGATATTTCCCTATTTACTTTGTACCTATTATTTCTCTCATGCTTCACTCTGTCAGATATTGCAGTGCCTTGGGGTTGTCAGAGAAAGCTTTAGTATGAACTCCTCTCAATCTAAGCAACTAAGTGTGATCCTAAGCTATTTTCTAAATTCATGGGAGTAGATTATTGGAAAATCTGGCTGCAAGAAGCTTAATTCAAGCAGGGCACTCAACATGGCTTTCAGGCTGCGTGGATTTTCATTTAAATCCTAGATCTCCTAGGCCTCTGTATCTTCATCTAAAGTTCTTACTTGGTCTTAGACAAGCCCCGACTTGAGGACCTCAGGTTTTCTTTCTCAGTAGGGAAATCAGCTGAAACACCGTGAGTACCTCATGGAACCGGTTCAATAAGCTGTTCTGTCAGATGCTGCACAGGGTAGTCCACTTGTTAGTCATTTTTTGCACAGAGGAAAAGCTCCAGGTATAGTAAATCATTCTTGGCCTCTGCAAATATACAATCACATATATTGTAAACTGTTTTAAAGTTCCTCCACTGTTTCCACCTATCACAGCTTAGTTAGGGTCTTCTACATTTCACCCACTAAGTAAACTTTAAAAAGCCTGACCCTCTTTTGTCCCATGAAATCTGATCTACCTATCACCGGCAAGGGACATCTGGGATTCATCTTATCTTTTCCACTGGATTGTTGATTAATAGAAATTGTTTTGAATGGGATTCCAACATGGCAAAGCTCCATGGACCTTATGAATTATGTAGGGTAAAAGAGGAGGTCAAATTAAAAAAAAAAAAAATAAATGGATGTGAGGAACAAAGAAGCTAATTATATGGACCATATTAGGTGCCTAAGAAGTGAGGATGAAATCCCTATGTATATTTTTTAATGGATTTCATACATCAGAGGGGTTTTTGATCACCTTTAAAATTACATATATTTTCACTGCAGTAGAGGAAATCTTGACCTGATAGGTAGAATAGAGATTAGAGTAATTCAGGACAGGCTCAGTGTTTCAGCAATATCTCACAAGCCTTCATGAGCTAAAGGCCATGAAAGAGCCACCTAAGGCTCAGAGAGTTAAAGGAGGAACAGTTGTTTCCTGTTCACTGGTATATTTTCTTCCCTAAAACGTCTTAATGAATAGAAGCGTGAATATAAATGAACTTACACGAAACTTTCAGGTTTATTAGTTCTTTCTGATTCTTCAAAGAGTGCAATGGCAGCAGCTTCTCATACCTGCAGGGAACCACAGATAATTTCAAAAAAAAAAAACTGTCAATATTTGACTACAGTACAAAACTGGGATAACCTGGAGCAGGGCTGTAGTACTTTCGTGGCCAGATATCAGTGCTGCCCATGCTCCAAGCCAACACAGGCCATGCAGATATGGTTAGCAAAATTCCTCACAGAACTACACAGCCCATGCAGAGATGCACCACCTCTGCACAACATTACTACCTCTTTCAACAAGGTTCTGTTAAACCTAAGATAAAATTGTAGATTGTAGATCCATAATCAGACAACCAAAGCTTGTAAACACACCTGCAACTCCCTTATGTATACCTCACTTTCTTCTCTTGGCTGAAGTACCAGCTGTAATGTCATCCCCCATTTTTTGGCTCACATTCAGACAAGCTACTTCCATCTCTGTTTCTTATCAGCTCTGATGCATTTGTATACACCAGCACCAGTGTTGTTCATCTTACTTTCTACGAAATAACATTATCTTCTTTCCATTCTCGAAATCCCAGCCTGGAAAATGTCAAACCTAAACTTCCATATAAGTGCATAATTCTCAGAAGCACTGGCTTATGTGTATGAGAGGAATCATCACCAAGTAGATATTTTCAGACCTACAAGAATGATTAGCAGGGTTTAATTTCTTTCACCCAGTGGTTATTAGAAACACCATTTTGTAATCAAACCTCCCAGTTTACATTTTATAGTAAAAAAAAACAAATTAAAAATTATATTTGCCTGAGACATTTCTCCTTACTAACACACAATTTATTTAATGTTGGTTTACTTTTTAAGTGGAAATTCTTCTAAACTCAGATAATTTATTGGGACTAAAGTCTGTTCTTCAAACTGCTAGATTTTATAACTACTATTTACTTCTGATTGGATGTTTTAAAACTCAGTGTGTCATCTAGAAATTATTTCTTCATACTTGAAACAAGTGCTTTAGTATCTAGCAAATGACAGAAGTTGGACTTCTGATCTGATATCTTCCCAGCGGGAACTGTGAATCTGTGACAATTAAAAAATAGAACAAAGAAATCCCTATTTTTGCCAGTCAATGTAAATGTATAAAGAACTTTTTCAGACCAAATAACCTCAATTGCATCCATTACAGTAATTTTGCATGACTATTCAGGACTCTTGATATTCACAGATTTAAATTCAGTATTTTCTGATTTTTTTTTCTTAATTTGAATAGCTCATTTTCATCCAATAATATGGCACCCTTGATGCCTTTAGAAAAGTGTGATTTAATATTGTACTTAATTTTTTAGCCTAGTACTTGGAATTTTCATGCTGAAATTAACTGACTCTATCTAATTTAAACACTTTGCTTTAATATTTGAAAGGGTTGGAGAGAAAAAAAAAGAAAATTACATGGAAGGCTGCTGTGAATTATTGCCAAAATGGCATACTTTGAAAAAGGCCTTTTTTGTGAAAATTTCTTTTTGTTATTTTATAATGAGAAATATTAATGGAAGTCTGCATTGTAGTTCACTTAGTATTTTAGCTCTGATCTCCACTCTGTGGTTATTTAACACGTAGGAGAACATTTGCTGATATTTCCCTATTTACTTTGTACCTATTATTTCTCTCATGCTTCACTCTGTCAGATATTGCAGTGCCTTGGGGTTGTCAGAGAAAGCTTTAGTATGAACTCCTCTCAATCTAAGCAACTAAGTGTGATCCTAAGCTATTTTCTAAATTCATGGGAGTAGATTATTGGAAAATCTGGCTGCAAGAAGCTTAATTCAAGCAGGGCACTCAACATGGCTTTCAGGCTGCGTGGATTTTCATTTAAATCCTAGATCTCCTAGGCCTCTGTATCTTCATCTAAAGTTCTTACTTGGTCTTAGACAAGCCCCGACTTGAGGACCTCAGGTTTTCTTTCTCAGTAGGGAAATCAGCTGAAACACCGTGAGTACCTCATGGAACCGGTTCAATAAGCTGTTCTGTCAGATGCTGCACAGGGTAGTCCACTTGTTAGTCATTTTTTGCACAGAGGAAAAGCTCCAGGTATAGTAAATCTTCTTGGCCTCTGCAAATATACATCACATATATTGTAACTGTTTTAAGTTCCTCCACTGTTTCCACCTATCACAGCTTATTAGGGTCTTCTACATTTCACCCACTAAGTAAACTTTAAAAAGCCTGACCCTCTTTTGTCCATGAAATCTGATCTACCTATCACCGGCAAGACATCTGGGATTCATCTTATCTTTTCCACTGGATTGTTGATTAATAGAAATTGTTTTGAATGGGATCAAACATGGCAAAGCTCCATGGACCTTAATGATTACTGGGGTAAAAGAGGAGTCAAATTAAAAAAAAAATAAAATGGAAGTGTGAGGAACAAAATGAAGCATAATTATATGGACCATATTAGGTGCCTAAGAAGTGAGGATGAAATCCCTATGTATATTTTTTAATGGATTTCATACATCAGAGGGGTTTTTGATCACCTTTAAAATTACATATATTTTCACTGCAGTAGAGGAAATCTTGACCTGATAGGTAGAATAGAGATTAGAGTAATTCAGGACAGGCTCAGTGTTTCAGCAATATCTCACAAGCCTTCATGAGCTAAAGGCCATGAAAGAGCCACCTAAGGCTCAGAGAGTTAAAGGAGGAACAGTTGTTTCCTGTTCACTGGTATATTTTCTTCCCTAAAACGTCTTAATGAATAGAAGCGTGAATATAAATGAACTTACACGAAACTTTCAGTTTATTAGTTCTTTCTGATTCTTCAAAGAGTGCAATGGCAGCAGCTTCTCATACCTGCAGGGACCCACAGATAATTTCCAAAAGAAAAAAAAAACTGTCAATATTTGATACAGTAACAAACTGGGATAACTGGAGCAGGGCTGTAGTACTTTCGTGGCCAGATATCAGTGCTGCCCATGCTCCAAGCCAAACACAGGCCATGCAGATATGGTTAGCAAAATTCCTCACAGAACTACACAGCCCATGCAGAGATGCACCACCTTGGATTCACTGCTGCCCTGACTTGGCCGTGACTTCTGGCTGTCTTGAAGTGTCTGTCGATCTATTGTGCAGGTAGACAAGCTGCACACTGTCACCCCACTCCCAGAATCAGATCCTGTGCGGGAGGAACAAGGAACTTCACTCAGGCCAATGAAACAGTGCTAGCTGGCAGCCAGAGAGGATCCCCTTCCCCCAAACCACCATGCTCGTACCAAAAGCAGGCTGATTCTTTTGAAGACTTTTTGGAGTTGGTCTATAGTTTATCTTGTCCAGGAGCCAGCAGTGCAGAAGTAAGGCACAGTAAGAATGCCTCAAAACAGCAAGTGGCCTTATCTAAAGGTGGCCAAAGTGTTCAGAGGAAAACAGCAATTTACTGCTTGAACAAATACCAAAAAACCCACTGGTTTTGCCTTCTATTTCAGCAACTAGAATACTTTTAGGCTGTGAACTTATATCTGGTTTTGATTATATGATTGCACAAATCCCAGCATGACGAGGCTCTGATCCCCACTGGCATATAATACAAATGAAAAATAGTAAATTTAAGAAAATTTTTTTTAAAAAAGTAGATGTGCAAAGTTCTGTACAGCTCCTACTTGTTTAGTCTCAGTGACCTGCTTCTAAAAATGGGTAATATATAGACCACAGATTTTCATAAAACTGTCCATTTTGTTGTTAAAAGAAAATTATACAATTTGTGCAGATGTTATGCACGTAGATGCAAGCACTTGCGCTTTCTTAACCAGAAGGAAAGATCCTTCCTTAGGCAAGGAGATCTCCACGGCCTTCAGGTGGATTTAGGATTCAGGATTTCAGCAGGAGAAAAGTTATAGTGCCAGGCTGTAACCATTTTTCACATCTGTGTGCCAAGAATAAATAAGCATGTCTGTGTTTCTGACTGCTTGCATGTATCCTTAATCACTTCAAGTTTCACATGAAAACTCTTTTAAACACAAGCTCTGCTATTTAAATCCATTGTTTCATTTTGACCACAATATCAAAGACTGGAAGTATTTAACATCGGTCCTGGTCACCTGCAGTGTCCCGAAAGCTTATTATATTGATGTACGTTTTTATTTATTTGATTTAAAAGTAAAATCCAACACAACAAATATAGTATTGAGTTCTGTACAAAACAGGATTATGAATTCTATATGTCGTGTGCTTTATTGGACCTTTCACTCTTTGTAAAAATAAAGCTGTAACAAGCCAGGAAGTTCTGAAGGTAGAGCCAAGCTTGAACCAAACAAGAGAGTTGGCTTGGATTTCTGCAGCCAAGCCTTGGCTTGGGTATCTGCCAAGCCAATAGACCTGACTGTATTCATAAACAGAAAAATTCAGAGAAGGGTAGGCACCAGAAGATTTTGTGGCAGGAAATAAGGCCTCTGTGTTCCTTTTTTCTTGTCTCTTCTGTGTTTGAAAATAGAGCTAAACCAGATTTTGGATCAAGTTGTAACTGTCTTGTTGTTCATCCTCTGTGTAAGAGCAGAACATAAAAACTACTTCTTCTCTAATTACACAGCCATAGAGGAATAATGAATTTCCCACATATGTTTCTGCTTGTTTCAGTGTCCTAACTTTGTCCTGTATCAAAAGTTTGCCCAGATGATAAAAAGCGTCTGATTGCCACTCAGTTTTTCTTGTTATTTTAAAATCAAACTGAAATACTCACAACATTTTACCTTTTTTTCAACCTTCCATAATACATTAATAGAAAAACTCTCTTCTGAGTCCTCCACTGGTAAAATGCCAATTACAGGCTTGGACTTTTAACCTCCACTTTCAAAAAGGAAGAATTATTGCTGGGTTATTGCTCTTTAATACGTATTTTCTAGAGCTAAATTT
>CM019236.1:31630184-31647365 GCA_009741485.1 Malurus cyaneus samueli
TCCCTCTCATGTACAAAGTGTTGCTGCACACATCTTCTCCGGTTTCTGGTTCAGCCCAAAATACAGAGCTAACCAGCATAACAGTGTCGCATGTTTGGTGCTGGGTGCATGGATATTGTGGCCATTGGCACAGTAAACCTGCCTGAGACAGGTAAAATAAGATTAGGTGGTCACCTCAGCAGGCTCTTGAAGGCTTGTTAAACTGCCTTGGGCCCCAACTGTCCGTGTGGGATACACTTGGGGCATAGCTGCAGGAATTGCAGCTGGGCCCATGACTGCTCCTAGTTATTCCTCAGCTTGGGATCTGATTTCCTTGCATGCTGTCCTCAGACCTTTCAAGTCAGCTTCAGTTCTGAGGAATGAAAGCACCAGGTGCTCATCCCACCCTCTGTAAAACCCTGGAAGAAAACTTTTTCACCCTGCCAATTGCCAATTGCTCTAATATTAGAGACTGTTCTCATCATTCCTTAGCATTGGTAACAATGAGGATTGTGTGCTGATTTTCATAAGATCCTTTTTTCTACACTTCAGAATGTTACCTAACTCTCAGAACTCTGATGGTAATTTCCAGTATGAGATTTTTACCTGTGTTTCTGTCTTCACTCACCCAAGAGGAGTGAAAGTGTCATCATTTGACTATTTGATGACAAGGCAGAGAAATTAATGGCCTTTGTTTTATTAGTTCTCTGCAAACTGGCATCATTTGCCTTTCCACCCACCTATATTATTTTTAGAGGCATTTGGTCCCCCACAACAACTTCCAGTAATAATCTTTTTCTTCTGCCAAAACTGTGACAGAAATCAGGTTAAATAAAAGGAAAACATTTGGAGAAAAACAAAGTCTTAAATACAGAAATAGTGCTTGGATTTGAGTCATGACAGTTCAGCTGTTTCTGGTTCCTGTTTGTAATTTTTTTTTCTTTTGATTGTCCATTGAAACCTAGATGTCTTCTACAGAGATAATGTTTCAGAAACTACTGAATTCTTAATTTTTTGTTGTTTTTGAACTGGGTCAGGCTGAGTTACTGAACTGGTGTTTGAATGTTTTGTTTTACACTGTCCATCCTCACCTGTCTCATGTTCCACAGATAGCAAGTCACAATTTCGTTTTCTAGTTGATAAGTATCAATTTTTCTGAGACAAAAGGAGTGTTTTTTCCACCAACATGACTTCTTTCCAGGCGACAGAAAGGAGTGGGACAGAGAACCAAATGATTCATAAGAGTAATAGCCAAATACTTAAATTGCTATTGTCATGGCAGGTAGCAAGAAACATTTTGGTCATGGAGAGTGGAAGAGAAATGGGGCGGGGGCGCGGAGTGGTGAAAGATTTTCATTTGTGTTATTGGAACTCCTCTGCCTTGAGCTATCAGTTTTTTAGTGTCTGGACTAACAGAGGTTGGCACCTGTGCAGAGATACTTTGTTCAAGTCTTTCAGCAGAAACAATACACGCTGTTCTCCAAAGCCACCAACTTGTCTACTGTGCGTGTCTTTGACCAGCAGCACTTCGAGCACCTCCCTTCACTCGTGGGGATGGAAGGGAGGAACACCGTAATTTGGAGGCTTGACAAAAATAAGAAATTTTATAGAGAAGCTTAGAGATTTCTAAAGGTTCTCTTTCGGTCACCAGGAAGTCATCTGTGTCCAAACATTTCCTTACCACACCTAAAAGCCTGAGTTGCATAGAGTGGTGCACGAGGATGGCAGCATGTCTGCGATGACTGGGCAGTTCTGAGAGTCCTCAGCAAACAGATGTGTGGTTCTCACTGAAGACCTTGGTAAGGGGTCCAGTTGATATAAAGAGCCAGGACGGGTGTTTCGCAGGTATTTTACATAGTTTCCTCTGTCATCCTAAATGTCTTCTCTTAGGGCCTGTGTGCACTTGTCTTACACACTGCACAGCAGACTGTGATATTCCAGTCTAACGAACTAAGCTGTTTCAGCAGTAGCTTGGGGACATGTGGCCTCTCTCAAGTATTTGAGCTGTGAGAGATGTCTGTTCCTTGATAACACAGATTGTGTGACCGCCCGAAGCACCAGAAAGTCTTTGCTGGCACTGTTATAACAAAGCTCTGCAGCTGGATCCCCATTGATCCAGCCGACAGAGGACCAGCTGCTGCCAACAAAAGAAGCCTGTACACCCAAAAGAAGAGAGCCCTGAGTAGCAATTTCAAGCATGTCATGAAGTCACCAGAGCTTACAAAGAATCGCAGTCAAGCGTAATGTGTCACAAGTGCCAATTAAATGCTTTTGCAGATAGTGTTTCGCGGTCTAGGGGAAAAGAACAGGTCCAGCAGGCAGATTTTATTCTTGGTTTCTCAAGCACAGTGCTACAAGAAAGCTGAGGGAGAGCTTCCTTGATGAATTTTGTCTTAAATGGCCTTTGCGATCACTTTCTGATGTAGTGTATTCATATTCCTCAAAAACTAATAAACCTCTCCCTTGAAATGCTAAGATGTCCAGAAAATAGATGTGATTCTTCTGCAGAAAAGCAAGAATTTCAGTAATGACCTGCTATAGAGCACTAGCTAAGAAAAAACATAGATTGTTTTTTTTCTCCTTCTCCAATAAATACACAAACATGCAAAGATAAAAAAGAAACTAATTTTTGCTCTAGCTCTGTATGGATATGTGAGCTGAAATGCAGACAAAAGTGTGAAGGAAATAAGTGAATATAAATAATCACAAAAGCTGCTTTTCTTCCTATTGTTATCTGTTTATAAACAGCTGGAAATTTATTCTGTTTAAATATTGCATCTTACATAGCAGCAGCCTCTGGGTTTCTGCATCATCAGAACAAACTAGAGAGAGCTTTGTTCACACATCTGGACTCTCCTATGGACTCTCCCTGTGGTGGCCCGCACAATAAATTGTCTGACTATAAATGACAAAACCTGAAAAGTTGAAACTTTTTGGTTTTTTTTATTTTGAAAGATTCCTGCTAAATAAATTTGCATGTAAGTAGTTACCTTTTTCCCACATCCAAGATTTGAGTGTGTCTATAACTCTCATTTAGAAGTGGCAGCTTTAAAATTAATTTAATTGCTACTTTTTAAATCAAGGGTAGTCCCAGAATGAGTTTGCATTTATTGTTTCCCTGAGAGAAAATTAGGAAATAGGAATTTCTCTTCAGTTCCATCTGCTGCTCAGTGTTTGCTGTTTGCTTCTCGTGCTGTCGCTGAACCGGTGATTCTCAATGTATCATGTCTGCTGTGCTGGTAGAGTGAGGCTACACTCGGGTCTTGGTTTTAATGTGTTAACAGCAGAGAGCTGTTAGCTGAGAATGATGGGACAGACACCCAGCAGCACCTGCAGATTCGGTGCAGTGCATCAGTGCTGGGTGAGGCAACCCACAGTGACAAACCAGCAAGCTGGCCAGCCATGTGTCATGTGTTGGAAGGTGTACCTCAGCCTCTTCAGCAGCTGTATTTAACAATTTGGCTACTCATCAACAAATGCAGTTTGTTTCACTGCCTCAACAGCTGCAAGATGCATTTGACACATGTGCCAAGCAAATGTATTGACTACACAGGTCACTGAGCCTGCTCTGACCAGCATAGTGACAAATTGCCTGGCTGCTGTGAAAATCGTCTTATGGTCCTCTGTTATAGTTGGATTTTGGTGTACTTCTGCCTGAATTCCTGGGGATCTGCGGCAGTCCTGCCTGGTGCCTGCTACTGGCCAACATTGCCTGTCACAGGATGATGTCAGGAGGCTGTGCCAGAAAATTGTTGGGGCTGCCAAATGTCACCTTGAGGTGTCGGTGCTCTAAAGGACGGACACCTCTTCAGCAGGGGCTGCAAGTCCCCATATCACAGACACCAGCTCAGATCCAGTTTGCTGTACAGGCTCAAGCTTGTTCTCTCCACAATAAATTGAAGAGAGAGGGGCTCTTCATGCTGATTCTGTAAAACAGGATTTTGAACCCAGTCAGAATGATGGCTCCGATCCAAAACTTTCTTCAAATGAGCAGTGACAATCCACACAAGTCCCGCATTGAGCCCCGCATTAGTATATCTGTGTGAAGGGCAACTTTGTTTTTTTTCTGATTCTCTGAACTTCTTGCATTTGAACTGCAGACATGCCCTTTGAAAAACAGAGAGATTTATTTATAATTGGCTAGATTTGCAAGCTTGCTTTATTACATTATTTCCTGCCCAGAATTTCTTAATACTGAATAGAAATTATTATGAAAACTTCTTACTTAAGGGCATTTCCAGGCTAACAGGGCTGGAGCAGAACCTGTCAGTGCTGGTCCAGTTTTATTTCTGGAAAAATCTGCTAAACTGAGCCAGAGTTCAAGTCCACAAGGGGAACACATGAGCACATAACACTGAGGCACGCATTCAATGAGTTAGTTCCAACTCCTGTGGTGGGACTTTCAGCCTGATGCTTTTAAGCTACACACAAGCAGTTTATCTGCTAACTTGATAAACACCTTTTTTACTTGCAGTGTCCTCTAAAAATGATTTAGCTAAAGTGTCTCAGAGTCAGGAACATCCCTATTTTTCTATTTTGTCAACCCGCGGTCTGTCAGTGGAGTAAGTGGGGGCAGGGGGGAGAATCAAACTCAGCATGAAGTCTGGGACTCCAGCCTAAAATGTAATATGGAATCTTTACCTCTGAGTAGAACTGTGGTACCTTATGCCAGAAAACAATACAGGCTTGGCCAACTAGGGATTAGCTGTTATTATTCTGGCTTTTTGTTGCTAGACTTTCTGTGCTAAACCCATAAGTAGAATAAAAAATCAGCTAGCTTTAGAGGTGGTGAAGAAGAAGGTCTGGGCAGGGAGCTGGAACCTGTGATTTCCTCATTCTGGTGTCATGGCTGACATCTTCCATATTCTGAAAGACCTCCAGAACTCTGTATAAACTGCCTTTACTGCTTTAACAATAGCAATAGCAATGAGCTTCATAGAAGCACCTTCAGAAATGCACAAGAACTTCATCCAAACCTTATTGAATTTGTAAGTACATATTCCTGATTTTAATGGAGTTTGGATTAGATTGTCAGGGAGCTTAATGGAGCTGCTTCTGACATTTTGCACAGTAACAATCTGCAGTTCAAGCCTCTTGACAGCACTTCAGCAACTTGAAACTCAAAAGATCTCAGTGTGGAAAGTCTGTGCTTCATTGCCCTGCTTTGAGGGGAGGAAGCTTTATGGTGTAATAGAAATGAATATGAAAACTGCCTACTTCAGAACATTTCCAGACACAATTTGTTGCAGTAATCCATTTCCATTCTTAGTGGGGTCTTCCTTCCCAGACCTTTATGGATTGAAAAATACTTCATCTCCCTAAACTCCCCAGGCTATATTAAGATCAGAAATAGAAGGATTGGAAAGGGAAGTTTCTATCCCACAGAAACTTCAGAATTTGAACATTGGATCCAGCTTCAAACCAAGACAAGGAGTTGACAATTCAAAGCTTTCCCCGGAGTGAAATATTCCCAGACCTCTGATTCAAAAATGTCATTATTTCATTTCAAACTCTGTCCCCCAAACCATTTATCTGAGCTGTGTGTTGGAAGTACAATATTCTTGTTGTTTCCTTTGCTCACCATGCTGAGGAAGCAGTGCCTTCCATGGGGCTTATTTTCATGCTGAGGTCCTCAACCACCTCTCATCAGATGAGTATGCCCATAGGTCAGTGTCTTGGCAGCTTTCTCTAGTTCTGCAGATCAAATGAATCTATTTTTCTTAGTAGCTGGCTTCTTCTAGTGTCTTGCATCTTCAACATCTCTGATAATAGCTATTTTAAAACATTCCCTCTGAGTTTTGTTCATTCTGTGGGTAGATACAGAAATAAATAATTCTGCTTTCCTGATCCTTGTTAACCCTCTGGAGGTTTCTGGGAGAGTGGTGATATTTTTCATCCATTTGGTAATCTTTCTCAGTGAGTCCTCTGCAGCCTTGATGGACAGTGAAAATAATATTATGGAAATTTTATGTTCTCCGCTCAGCCAAGCTTCTGTTTCTTCTGCTCAGAGACAAAAGATATTGTTCTCATGAACTGTGTATTTTTTCAGGAGCACTTTAATATTTCCTTGTCTGATCTTTTGCTTTCATGAGGGTCCAGCCTGTAAAATGTTTTCATGTAAGAGCTACTAAAAACTAATATAAGAGATCTGGAGTAGTGTTTTTCATTTCAAAGCATCCATGACTCCATTGCAAACATCAGTAATCTTTCTAGTGCATGTATTTACCTTCAAAAGATTGAAGAATTGCCCTAGGTTGTGGGGGAAAAAAAAAAGTAAAGTAAAAGCTGTAAACTTGGGAACAATTTTTATTTCAGGCCTTAGTTAATCACTCATAAGTTTTTTTAATGAAATTTCATACATACTCCCAGAGCTCTGCATACCTATTAAGACAGATAATCTAATAAATTAAATAAAAAAGCTCTGCAGATATCTTGGGGAGAAAGAGGAAATTCATTTAATTTCATGAAAACTTTTAATCACATAAAATTATCTGACACAGTACCAAATACAGCAAGATTAATATACATTTTGTACATACCAGAGAAGTGTTAGTATTCACAAAGGTCTCCGTTTTTCCATATTGCCCACACTTCCATTAGACACACAATATTTCAACAGAAGAAATATTTTTATTCTGTACACTAATAATGACTGTCCAACTCAAAAAAAAAAAAGAAACAAACTGCAATATAACTTCCTTTCACACCTGAGATTTTCCTGGTGGTTTCCTCCACAAGTTGTGACCTAGCTCCAAATTGCTCATATTATAAATTAACTTTAATCAGGCTATAGCCCATGGCAACATGTGAGCTGATGATTCATAAAGTTAAAAATGCTTTTAAGTAGTAAATGCTGTTTTTTGAAATTGGTTACCTCATACCTGGATATCGGATCCAGCCTGTTCCGTATCCAAGCAGTTTACATATTCGTTTCAAAATAGGCAAAGGCATAAAACTTTCTGTACCACTCTAGCTGAACTAATTGAGTATAAAATATGAGCAGATATGAAAGGGAATTCTGACCTTTCTTCTGTTATCTGGATTCTCCAGCGGGACCTTTTTCACTGTGAATGCTAGTGATCTCTAATGCACTAGAAGGAAAATCTGATTTGTAGGCATTATCATCCAGTTTTCAGATCATGCAAGTGATCTTTTTACTGTCATGTCCACACTGTAGTATTAATGGAAGTTGAAGCCTGTGTATATCAAAGGTGGTTCAGCTCCTTTAGAGACATTCTTATTCAGAAAAAAACTTAGACATAAATCTTACATGGATGCAATTTGTATATCTGTACTTGGAAATTCTGTACAGAGCAGTCACAGTCAAGATACTCTTATCTTTGCTTCAGGTTTCTAACCATTATTTTTCATGGTGTTTCTAATGTCTTAAAATGTCTCTTGCAGCTTGATATTACTAGGTTTCAAAGGAAATGTACCATTTATGAATGACTCTTACTTCTCTGGGCCACATTAATTCCCTTCAAGGCATCAAAATGTAATGTGTAAGCATAGGAGGGTTGACCTGGTTCTGACCTGGAAGAAGTATGTAAAATCAAAGAAATGTGATGATCAATCCTGAATCTATATCAATACTGATTGAAATTAAACTAAATATATTGTCAATAGGACAGACAATCAAGGAAAGAGCTATTGTGCAGCTATAATGGTATTAGAAATGGGAATTGAGTTGCTTCAAGTAAATATTGGTTATTAAAGAACATTTTCATAGGCAAATGGAAAGAAATTGTCAAAACCAGAAGTACATCTCACCCTAGCAGAGATGTGTAATTCTGCACACTCAGATTTGTACAAATAAAAAATACTAACCTGAATATTTAAGTGGGCAAATTACACACACACTTTTTGACAAATCTTGATGGCAAGTGCCCTGTTTGCTCTCATCATTTTCTAGGACCCAGCTCCCTGATTTAACTGCAGCTCAGAAATGCAGGAAATTTAAGACAAGCGCTTTATTTTAAATTCCCTGTGTTTATATATATACTCCATTTGGCTAAGAGCCTTAGCACAAACTCAATAGAAGTTACAGACGAATGTTTGTTGCTTACTTTGCATGCCAGAATGCCAGAAGGCCTTTCGTTTTCTAATACCAAAATATGTACTGATAACATCATGAGGACTTTCTTAATTTCTTGGATTTCAATTATTTATGTGAAAAATTCCTAATTTGGATGCAGAAGTTAAAGTTCAATCAAAAGGCCTATATTGACACTGTGTAAAATAAATTTATAGCCCATTAATTAACTTTAAATGTACTTAATTATAAATTTCTGTTGATTCTCCTGGGAATTATCAGGGTTTTTCAAACTGAGAAACTTAGTGCATGTATTCAACTCTTAACATTTTGAACCAAACAATTTACATATAGGCATAAAGCCAATTACAAAGCAGGTAATTGCATTCATGCAATGATTCTCAATTCTTTTGTTGCAATCATTCCATCCTTCTTTATCAGATCTTTTACAATATCTGAACACAGGCACTGACAGTGTGGAATGGGATTATTGTCAAACATAATTAAAACCACATGGCTTCCCCAGCTGCCTAGCAGGTAAAATTTCACTGAGCCGTGTTACTACTGATCAATGCTGCTCTTTAGTTTTATCTATCTGTCTCCTTCCTATCTGTCTTCTTATCTGTTTCAGGCATTTTTCTTGTGAAACTCTAAGAAGTGAAATTTCTGATAGGACTTTGACCAAGAATGTTCACAATGCCCTAAAATAACAACCTCCAACAATACTCCTTTCTTCCTCTGGACTGCAAAAGCCATTGAGTACTAACCTGTTCACTGTCTCATGCCTGACCTCAGTGCACACTCCCAGCCAGATTTGCTCAGCCTCTTTCATTGCTAAGGTACTTTATGACCCTCTGGAGATGCTAAGAGAGAAATTTAATTAGTTGCAGAGATGGATTGAGCAGTCAGTTGGTAAGTACTCACGTTGAACTGCACATCTTTCTTTCTTGCCAGATTGTTGGCTGTGACCACCAGCTGGGAAGTGCTGTCAAGGAAGATAACTGTGGGGTCTGCAATGGAGACGGGTCCACCTGCCGCCTGGTCCGAGGCCAGTATAAGTCCCAGCTCTCAGCAAGCAAACGTAAGCTGCTCCTTCTGGCAAACTGCCCCTTTCCTGTTTAGTGGAGTACTCATTCCTTGCAAGCTGCGTTTCACCCCACTCGTTTCTCAGGTGTCTGAATAACCATGATCAGCCTGGTTGTCCCCAGGTGCTTGCCTCTTGGGGTAAAGCAGGTTTGCTCAAATTGTTGGTCAGGTTGTGGAGGGGGGAAAGAGGATGGTGGAAAGGTGTCATTCGCATATTTCCCGTCCCAACTATCTGGTTGTGCTTGTGAAGAGCAGGAGAGTGAGAAGAGGTGGCTCTTCCAGTGCCTCTGTGGCTGTATTAGCTGGATGGGCATTAATCAGACCAGCTCCACCTTTCCAGGGCACTTTCTCCAGGGAGGGAGGAAGGCCAGAGGAGAAAGAAAAAAGAAAGAAAGAAAGAGAAAGGAAAGAAGAAAGGAAAAGAAAAGAAAGAAAGAAAAGAAAAAGAAAAGAAAGAAAGAAGAAAGAAAGAAAGAAAGAAGAAAGAAGAAAAAAAGAAAGAAAGAAGAAAGAAGAAAGAGAAGAAAGAAAGAAAGAAGAAGAAAGAAAGAAAGAAAGAAAGAAAAGAAGAAAGAAAGAAAGAAAGAAGAAAAGAAAAGAAAGAAGAAAGAAAGAAAGAAAGAAAGAAAGAAAGAAAGAAAGAAAAAAGAAAGATAAAGAAGAAAGAAAGAAAGAAAGAAAAAGAAAGAAAGAAAGAAAGAAAGAAAGAAAGGAGGAAGAAAGAAAACTATATATGAAGGAAAGAAAGGGATAATCCTCATAAGAGTTCCATTGCTGAAGCAGAATTGTATATTAGAGGAAAAATAAAATAATTCACTACGATTTAGGAATGGAATTTCACCTCACTGTTATGTTTTCTGCAATGTGCAGGAACAGATTCGGAAATCTCTCGGCTTCTTGAGATATCATATGTTTGTGAACTTTTTGGCAAATATCTTTGCCTGCAGGAGCAATTAATTTTTATTGAGTTGCTTTGTGATAAAAAAAAATGCTCATCTATTCTCTACTGAGGATAAAGGCACTAATATATTATGCACAGTACCAAAATGTTAGTAAAATACAGTACCTGCTTCCAATAGTTTCCTATTAAATGTAAAAAATGTTGTAGAGGTAATAGAGAAGATGGCAGAGAGAATAATCTTAGTCTGAGACAAATATGAAAAAAAGTTAGATAATGTATTTTTCAGACACATTTGCCTGCATATAATTGTTATGCAGAGCTGAGATAATCACAGATTTTTTAATGCATTCTATTCAAAACCATGTGGCATCATTCCCTTCTATGATGTAAACACACTTTTTTTTTGTGTGACACTATGAATTTTGAATCTTTGGGAAGTAAGTACTTTTGTTAATCAGTTTTTTTAAACTGTAAAGACACAGTTATGGACCCCCTTTGCATGTGTGAAAGAATATTAATTCTTTTTGTGTTTTGCTTCAAAATGATTCATGCAAATGCTGTGAAAATTTCAGACTTTAAATGCTGAAAATACTTATTGTGTTAATTTTCTGCATTTATCTTCCCCAACACTGTTGGTACTTTGTCTGTGTCGGCATCTTGCTTATTTGTCACTATAAATGTAAATGCACAAACATATCTAGGATTAGGGCCTGATTAATTTTATTTATCCAGCCATTTAAATTACTGGATTCACTAGATGATGGCTAATATGAAGTTGACTTTTTTTAAAAAAAAAAAAAAAACCTTTTTCCAGAATTTCGTGTCCTTTATCTGTGGTCTGAAAAAGGGAGTAAAAATCAATATAAGCCAGACTGCCTCCATTAGAAACATTAGAAAAATCGGAGAGGGAATGTGCATCAGTGACTAGATATCAGCAGAAGTGTTCTTTGTCTTCTCTTGGGATTTCTGTTTTCCTAACGAAGAATAGTACTCAATCTCGAGGACTGTTCTAGGGGAATTGGACAGTTGACCTTTACTTCAGCAGTGTCCCAATAGTTTCTGAAGCTGATTATATCTCAGAAACTCTCCAAACACAGTCTTGAGCTCATCATACTAAATTAATTTTCTCTGGGTGCTCACATCCAGTTCCCTTTTCCATGCTGTTTATGTCATGTAAAGGCATAAGGGAAAGAAATTCATAAGGCTTTTAAACACTTAGCACTTCCTACAGGAACAGCTTCCTCTCTATTTATAGGGGTAGTATACGTCTCCCAGTGGTATCAGAAACAGAAACATAGTAGGGCAGGAGGTAGTGTGATGTTGAATTCTCATCTACATTTTTATGAAAAAGAAAGCACCTGTGTCTATACTTTTGTAAGACTAATAATAAAAAAGTTACAAAAATCTTCATTCATTCATTCCAGAAAGATTCTTTTTTCTTAGATGGCTTTTGTGTTTCTTTTGAAGTCTGCAGAAAAATGTGTCTTTCTCTTTGTTTTTAAGAATATCTTCTTTAGGGGAGAATGTATGTCCTTCCTATGAAGATAAGCTGCATTTAAGCAGGCTTTTTCATATTCACCAAGAAGCTGAAGAGTGGGTCCCATAAGTTGTGAATGCTTTCTGCTGACCACCTAGTGCAAAGCTGGTATTTCTCTAAATAAGGATTGGCATCTACTAGTGAAGTAGATTGCTTTCAAAAGAGACTTGTAGTAATTGCTATGCTGTCTAGATATTCACCTTAATACTCTTACTATGGTTGTCAAAAATAGTTGCAGTTCCAGATTTACACTGAATATCAGTACTAATTGGAAGACAGGAAGAACTCCATTTTTCATCATGAAAACTGACCGCCCATTTGAACAAAATTCAAATTAAAAATCCCAAACTAGGAGAAACTGATCTCTTAAGTAAATCTGATGTATGCACATGATATTTAACTTTTGTCTAAATCCTTGCACTTTCTTCACAGCCCTGAGCCACTGTCCTCTCAGTTATCTGGGACTCTCTTTTGCTTCCCTGTGCATGGTCTCTGGAGGAAACAAACCACGTGTTAAAGTACTTTGTGTCTTTTCCTCAGAGAGCTCTGCACAGCTGCTCAACAATCCATCTCTGTGCTTATTGTTGGAGATAGCTGTGACTAAATGTTACCCTGCTTACTTTCACGTCTCTTCACAGGAAATGTCTCCTCCTTATCACTGTTAACCCCAGGAAATTATCCTTCAGTCCCCACTGCTTCTGCATTGTGAGAGCAGGAAGCACTGTGATAAGCATAAATCCCACTGAGCTTTGCATTTCACATAAAGCGTGCTAGGATTTCAGATGGAGACCAATGACAGGATCAGGTGAAATATAGTCCTAGCAATACCCTGGGGCAGAGGATGCATACTGAGAATACAAACTCATATGCACTTAAAACTGTCCTGTCCTGTTTCTGTGACATGTCAGTGAATTTTTTTCTCTGCAACACAGAGTTTCCAGCAGAGGGACAGTCAGATGTAATAATGGCTGGGACTGTCTTTAAATAAGACTTGTAAAAAGGTCATTAATATTGTTTGTTTGTTTTTTTTTTTTTTAATTGAAGTTACTGTTTTTCCAAATTCATTCCAAAAATATTATGTATGTACAGCAAAATGATATTTCATACTCATGTTTTTTGGTCTCCCCAAATGGACAAAAATGGACAAAATGTGTTTATCATATTGGGTACCTTGAATCTGAATGCCAGTGGTATCAGAGATGTGTATGAGCAGAACGTGAGTTGAGTTTAACCCCAGTGTTACAAAATACTTAGGAGACACTGAAATTTCTAGATAGTTTGAGAAGACTATCAAATCAAATTGAAAATAGGACATGGTTCAGACGTATGTGATCATTTGAAGAGTTTTTATGTCCACACAACTTTTGTGCCCCTCTGAGAGATTCTTTACATTTCCACCTCACTTCTGGGATATTAAGAGGCCACAAAAGTATGACTATTTCATCCCATAGAACTCTGAAATATAAGAGTGTCCATAATTCCTATGATACATTACAGAATTTAAAATTTAAGAGGGTTCTAGCTCACAATTTTGAGATATTGGTTTGGATGATTGAATGTATTGCTTAAAAGTTCCTGTTTCTTGTAGTGTTTCCTCTCTGTTGACTCTTCAACTTTTGATATAAAATGACATTTATAACTATTTTGCTAGAAAGTGAGAATCCTGATTTAGCTGGGTTCCAACCATTTTCCTAGTTTGGTCTGGTCAGATATGTAAGACCCCAGCTCATATGTTTGAATGAAATGTAAAATGTTTTTAGTGTCTGAATTAGCCTTACCTGACAAAGCAGATCATTGCTTTGAGAGCAGAGCTGCAGCTCCTGCTAGCAGGCATTTCATGACACAGATATGGGCAGTTCTAATGAATAAAAGGTGAAAGAGACTTTGTTCCTCTCTCATCTACCACCTTCTCACTCCCCCCAAAAAATTCTATTAGGCAGGCATACTTTTTCTTTCCCAAATTACATTTATGTGGGAAGGAGTCAGGAAGGACAGGGAAAAGTGAATGAAGTGTCTGCTTAGTCCATGTCAGCATTCTGTGGGCATGCCAATTCATGACCCAGGTATAGCATTTTATATCATCTTCCCATGCCTTCCCTTCCTGTATCCCTTCAGGATATTGCTGAGACTGCTGCCTCTTTAAAAATGCTGACCCAACTAACTTTCACAGCTGCACGTGACCTACATCTTCACTCACTCGTTGGTTTAAATCCAGCTCCCAAAGGCTTAATAGGTGCAAGATCCTGCTTCAATACTTGTTTACATCACAGTCTAATGGGCTTCTGTTTTTCCAGGGGCTTTCTGCTAGCTAGAATTATAGTACTTGTGTCATTAAAATAAAAGGTGTGAAAGGGAGGACATACCCGGGGGCAGAAGCAGACCACCACAGACTGTGGGCAGGATCATGGAGAAGCTATGGAGTTTAAAGCTATGGGAAAAAGTCAGGTGAAAAATGGGAAGGCTATTCTGGTTGAACAACAGAATAAATTTATGCTTCTCTTCTTCACCACAAACACCAATTCAAAGTACTTGAGAGTTTCAAGTAGAGTCACGATGAAATAGGAAGTTATTAGTTACTCATGAAAGCCATAAATAGTTGTGAAAGAGTTAAAAATAGATAAACAGGTTTTGTTTTCTAAGCAGAAGGTTTGTATCACATTTAACAAGTTCTTTTTTCAGATTTTTAAACATAATTCTTTGAGGTTTTAATTAGTCCTAAGGTTTTTCTTTTGACTGCCTTCTAAATACCTATTTCACTGCTTATTTGAAAACAGATGTGAGTTTCTTTGCTTATTTACTCCATGCATTTTTGCCTTCCCACAGTGGACGATACAGTGGTTACCATTCCCTATGGAAGCAGGCAAGTTCGCCTCGTGCTGAAAGGACCCGATCATTTATGTAAGTAGAAGAAGTTGGTGTTCACTGTTTTAAGAGAGCCCTGGTAGCCTGCAGTGCTCTGTTTACACTGTGATGTCTGGTTTCCCTCTATCTGATTGCTGATTTCAACACACAGAGGAGTCCTGCCCTCAGCTCTCCTCATCCAGATACCTCAGTGGCGCACACTCTTTTCAAAGCAGACTTTGGCCAACAGTACAGAATTCTTTGCCCCTCCATAATTTTTCAGTCACTTCTGTTTGTTTATCCTTTGGCTGGCTCACTTGGTGTCAAGTGCTTTTGTTTGAAATTAATAAAATGTATACCACTGAGTGGTGTATTGAAAGAAGAAATATTGAGAACAGTAAAGTGTAAGCTTCCCTGCAGCTCAGCTCAGCCATCAAGCTGCTCATGACTTTAACACATTTCTGTTATGATAACCTCTCTCACTTGCCTTGATACACGCATCACACTCTGAAAATCACTCTAAAAAATCACTCTAAAATCTGACACTGCATGCATAAATGGAACCACATTCCTGAGCAGCGATACTGCTCCAAAGAGTTGAGATGAATGAGTTCTGCTAGCCCATCACTTGGTGGCCATAACATTTTCCTACTTCGTCTGCGTGTTCCAGCAGCTGCATATCCCTCTTCTCTGGGAGGAATCTCAGGATTTGAGAATACTGTGCAAGAGCTGAAGGCAAATCCGTTTATTTCATTAATAGGAGCTTCTGGCATCCCTCTCTCTAATCTTCCAGTGCAGTAGCTGCTCAGAAGCTGCTCCCTTTTTCATCAACAGCAATGAATATCAGAGTGTTAGTAAATACAAGTTACTGTCGGGGGAAAAAAAAAAAAAAAAAACCACAAACTGTACTCCATGACTTCTCAGTAGCACAAATTATTCTAAGTTGGGCTATCTTTCTCCTTTTCCAAAAGTCTTTAGGAGTTTCCTGCAGCATAGACCAGTTATGTCTTCTGTGTTTGTCAGTGTAGGTACAAACCTGCATGTCAGCAGGGATATGAAATATCAGATTCATTTCACTGTCTTCATATTTTCTTTCACCCAAAGAATTTATATGGGTTATCAAAATAAGGGGTGGCTTACCAGTCCTGTTCTGTAGCTCCCTGAGAAAGCAATGGGTACTTCAGATTTAAAGCTGTGAATAAAGACCAGCAAATTATAGGTTATAAACCAAGAAGAAATAGATTATGTTTTTGTTAAAAGTTCAAATGTTGCCTGTACCTCAGTTTTAAGTGGCCCTTTGGGTATTTCTAAGCTGCTCCAGAATATGATATGCACTCTTCCTTTCTCTCCTGTCTTCTGTTCCAACATGGATGTTCTCTTCCAATGTTGAAAAATTTTGTGTTTTTATTATTGTTTCAGTGAAATTGAACTATAAGACAGCTCAGAGAGAAATGAGATTTTAGCTGGGAGATTGATCTAAAGCTGCCTTTACACAGGCCATATCATATTTCATGACTAAAAGATTTGAATCAGCAAGGTCTCCCTGAGTTACTGGTAGAGATTTAGATTAACTGCACTGTGTAAACCATGATAATTCAAATTATCTCTTTCTTGTTTCAGATGTCTCCATGAATCTTTCTGTTCACCCTTCAAAGGATTTTGTATATGTATGAGCTACAGTCAGTTGCAAGGGAGGGAGTAATTTGCCCTGTGAACTTGGGTTGTGGGAGAAGTCAACAGGAGGCTGATTATATATACACAAGTCTTAAAACCATCTTTATTCCTGATGCATGCAGCTTTGTCCAAAAATAAATAAATGGTGAAGTGTATCACAAAGGAAGAGACTGGTCTCACTGAAAACCAAGGAATTCTTTAATACAATGCAAATTCTTAATGTACTGCCTCAGCAACTTCCTTCATTAATTCCCTTAATCCATTATGAAAAGCAGTCTAATTACTGATTTTTCATCCCTAATTAGCAACTTCATATATGCAAATAAAAACTTTTTTTCTTTTTGTTGTCTTTGAATATGTATCTCCATCTTAGATGAGCAGTATGCCTTAGCTGCCTCATTGTGTTGGACAAGATTTTGTGCATATATTCTTAAATTTATGTGAAAGGTTTGCAGCTTTGCAATCCTTCATGATGAAATGGACTGTCATTTTTAAATAACTACCAGAAATGATCTATTGGTAAATGTGCAGTAAAGCATGATCTGGAGTTGGTAGGGAGCCTAGCTGGGTGATGGAACAAACCTGCTTTCTGACTTCTGATTTCTATGTAATGAATTACTGGTATTTTTAATATGACAACAGTCAGAAGTAGCTGCTACAAAACAGTGTCTGAATTAATTCCACTAATTAGTTCCACTTTTGGGAACTAATGAGAGAGCCAGATGGAGTACTCAGGAAGGTTCAGCCCTTATCTTCCCCTTCTACTCCACTGGGATGGATCAGACCCCTTCTGGAGAGGAGATGGGAATGCTGCAGTACTGATGTTTCTTTCTGGGATATTCTGCTTTCAGTTAGTTGTCTACCACGACAACATGTGGTTAGTGACCCACCTTTGAACTGAAGGAGGGTAAAACAACTTAATGCTCACAGGCCAAGGTCTGAGTCACGTTCCACCAAGGAGCGTGACTTACTGAGAGTGAGTTAAACAACAGCAAATATGCCTAATGAGGAATGGATTAGTGTGTCTGGAAGAGAGAAAATACATGACCTACGAGTGAGGAGGGGATTGTGAGCTAAAAACCAACGGGCTGAGCAAAGACAAAAAGCAGATGGAAGAGGGAAAAGGAAGAG